>CM070629.1:53330004-54530004 GCA_036346255.1 Ampelocalamus luodianensis | reverse complement strand
ACGGTGGAGACCAAGTGGGGGAGTTCGGGGGTCCGAATGCCACCACCCTTCTCGATCGCCCGATCTAGATCCAAGGGCTCAGATTCACTGTCGCATTCGGTGATCCAAACGGCCCACTAGATCCGACCCGCTTATTGAGAATCCAACGGCTCACGTTTACTTTGACCTTTACCATAAGAAAATAGTCTAGCCCAAAAAGTGAGCGCCGCACGATCAAGATCCTACGGCCAGGATTGAATGAGCCCTACGGGATGACCCAAACGACACAAAGGATCCGGCGCGTTGGTTTGGAAATCAACGACCCCAATTGGAGGTGCGTTAAGATTTTGATATAAAGATGGATGCTGCTGGATGAAGATCCAACGGTGGAGATTGCTTCGCATACGTGGATAGCCCACGCGGCTTCGCAAATCTCGTCCGTTCGCTTGGAGATCAACGGCTCACGTCACGTGGTGTTGGGCTCGCGCCCGAGCGTGACTGAGTCGGACCAATTGCACCGGTTGGACCCAACCTTATTGAGTTCGAGTCGCTACAGTGTTGGGGTTTAGGTTTAGACCGGAAGAGTTGACCAGCCCTAATTCAAATGTTTAAAAGTTTGACCAGGGCTTTAGAAATAGTAAATAAATTTATAAAATCATGAAATTTTGCAAGGAGGCTACTGGGATGATATATTTCCCAAATAAATTTTTAAAACCACCGTTTAACTTTGTAAAATACATAAATAATTACCTTAGCCCGAATAGGTTTATTTAAAGTCAAATATTTTTCTCCAGGGCAAAATAATTTCTAAAAATTCAACAAAAATTATTTTTAGGCAAGATAATTTATCTAGGCTTTGATAAAAATACCTCCCAGTCATAATACAAGCTCTAACTAGTATTTCCTTTGAAGCTTCAAATAGGTTTTGGAATTTGGCTAGAAAAGAAAAGTTTTAACTTGCAACATAATGTCCAATCTGTAAAAATGAACAATGATGCTATGAACAGCATCTCATTACTGTTATGAACAGTACATCATTACTGTTCATAAGGCATTTTTTACTGTTCATAAAATTGGGGCTGTTACAGTTCTGTACTAGAAAATTGTTCAAATGATATTAACTTGGTTTAGCAATTATTGATATTCCAAAAATTCAATTAAAACTTGTAAAATGCATAACTTTTTCTGTATAGCTCCAAACTGAGCAAACTCAAGCTTGTAAAATTTCTCTGTTAGTATACTTTAATGCAGAATAGGTTTTGTTCATGTCTTTGCCTTTGAAAACGATATGTTCTAGTTTCACAACTTAGAAAAATCATAAGTAATTCATTTTAACTCCAAATTGAGTAAACTCAGTTTTGCTGTTCTTATAATGCCATGTTCTACCTACCATAAAAATTTCAGGTTCTAGATCTTTCTGAAAATTTGTACCATGAACAGTAACCGAAATTAATTTAATTTGAATTTTTAGGCTGAGAGAAATTGTTTAGGTCATAAATTTTGCATACTTAACCCAAATCAAATGTTTCTTGTTGCTAAATTTATCTAAAATCATGTTCTTTCTGCTGTATAAATTTCATGGGATTTGGATGACTTTGGTTTTTGAGTTTCTTTCGGTGTTCTTCATTCTTATTGGTTTTATCGCGTTCTTGCGTTAGGTTCCGAAGAAATCATAGAACCCGAGTCTGATCCTCTGCAGCAAGAGCACATCCAGCAAGGCAAGCAGATGTAGCATCATTTGATCATATTGCTCCTATTATTTTCAAATTCTAATATGTTGTTTGCAAATTCTACGTATGCATTGCTATCCTGTTTTAAACTATTGTCGATTAGTTGACCCATTAGATGCATAATATGTAGGTAAATGTTTATCCTCTAGTACTGAGCCTAGGAGTATCTTGCTGTGATTTAGGGTTCGTTGGATGGGCCCTTGTCACTTAGTAGTTTTCTAGTATGTTGCTTAGCCATGCTTAGCTACCGGTAGAAATGGGCGATTGTCGACTTAGTCGATAACCTTGATCACACAAACTTATTATAACTTTATGATTCAGCCTTTGTGCCATGTTTATTTTTGAAAACTAAAAATAAAAATAAAATAATTTGGACTTGGGCACAATGGTAAGATGGTGTGCTTTTAGGTGTGAATGGTTGGTGCCCGAGTCAACAAGGACCGAACATCTTGTGTCACACTATCCAAGCATTATTGCGTGCTAACCACATTAGAGGGAAATATGACCTCTCTTGACTTAGTACTTTGGAGTGTGTTAGCTCCAAGTCGCAGAAGGTCGTAGGAGGGATGGTGTTGGGAGCATTGTAGTTGTCCGAAGGCTTTACCCCTATAGGGTAGTTGACCTTCGGCTTTACAATGTCATCTAAATCTTATGAAATTTATACAGCAGCTAAGGGATGATTTTAGACAATTTTAGGAACAAGAATCATGCAATTTGGATTTAGTATGAAAAAGTTATAGCTAAAACCATTCCTCTGAGCCTGTTAATTCACTAAATTAATTACTGGTACTATTCATAGCAAAACTTTCTAGAATGATCTAAGGTTTGAAATTTTATAGCAAGTAGAAAATGATATCCTAAGGTCAGCAAAGTTGAGTTTACTAAATTTGGAGTTATAATGATTTACTTATGATTTTTCTAAGTTGCAAAACTAGAACATGTCATTTTTCAGGAATATGAACATGAGCAAAACCTATTTCATATTAAAGTTTGCTAACAGAGGAATTTATCAAAATTGAGTTTGCACAATTTGGAGTTACACAGAAAAAGATATGCATTATACAAATCTTAATTCTATTTCTAGAATATTTAAAAATGGCTGATATCAAGTTCTTATTGTTTGCAAATTTTTTTTGTTATAGAGACTTGTCTAAAAGCATTTTTAGATTAAACTCTATTTAATCTAGAATTTAACCTCACTGGAATCATCTAAAAAGGATTAAAATTGAATTAGTTATGAATTTCTAAAATTTAAAACAATTTTCAGTTGGTAAATAAATGCTTCCCCAAATATAAACAAACTTAACGGAAATAGACGATGTGGACGAATATGGGCCTTAGATGCAAAATCTAACGACCCACACGCGTTGGGAATAGCGCACGCGCGCGATCCTAAAAGGAAGCCACTGTTGGATCTAGATCCAACGGTCCACATGAATTGGGCCGATCAGGGAACGCGATTGCCGCAATCAACCACAGCCGCTGATCTCCAGATGAAGGGCTCAGAGCACTGCTCCCTCCGGGAGGCCCGAACAGCACACGCATCTTAGCTGTTGATCTCGAGATGGGTGGTCCAGAGCGGTTGGGAAGCCCGGGTCCGAACGGCCACGCGATCTGAGCCGCAGATCTAGAGATGGATGGTCCAGAGTGATTTGAACGTTTAGGGGACCCGAAAGCCTCCGAAGATCTGGACCGCAGATCTAAAAATCGACGGTCCACGATCTCTGTAGTGCTACTCTTTCATGCACGAGGGATTTAAATGCACCGCGAGGATTTAATGATGCGGGCCCACACTCCAGTGAGACAGAGGGTCAATTAGGACATCAATTAATTACTAGCTTCAATGATTAGCGATGATGAGTAATTAATGTGTACGAATAATTTTGCACGGAGAGGATTTCAAGTGGCGGGGGCCCATATGTCAGTGAGACATTTTGCCAACTTAAGACCCATTAATTGCTAACCAATGGTTAGCAATTAAAGACCCAGATTTTGTCCTAAAGAACCCGGAACTGGGGTTTTAAGGTCTACGGGCCCACCTGACAGTGACCCAAATGGTTAATTCCGATAGCCAATTAATGCTAACATTAATTATCAAATGATTGATTATTAATGATGTCTTAATAGGATTAATTAGCGCCAGTCGGGGGGTTTTAGAGGCTGGGCCCACTGGTCAGTGACACCGTGGACCAACTTAAGACAGATTAATTACTCCCAATGATTACCAATGATTAAGGCATTAAATGTGTCTTAATGACAAAGACTTAGAGAAGGTTTTCGTCCGGCAAAAACCGAGCGGAGAGAGGGGCTTGTCGCCGGCGGCTCCGGCCACGGCGGCGCCCACAAAATACTAAAATGGGTTTGCAATAGCCTTGCGGAACCAAAGGTGGTGACCTTGACGGCGACGGCGGCCTAGAACGGCCGAAAGCGAAAACACACAAAAAGCTCGCATTGTCCAAAGAAGCGTGTGACAGGCATCTAGGGACTAATTAGAAGCTACCTTAACCGAGAAGGGCTTCAAAGATGGTCGGAGGAGCTTTGACAGAGGGGGAGTTCACCGGAGTTGAAGAAGACGAAGTAGAAATTGAAGCCTGAGCCAAAATGAACACCACTGGTGGTCAAAATAGCTTCATTATAGCTCATAGAAGGTCCATAAGCAATTAATTACAAAAAGAACCACTTACCGGAGCTGGAGAAGAAAGGGGATGATTTCAGCCGAAATGATCCGAACTCAAAATTGGTCAATTCCTGTGAATGAAACCCAAAATTGAGTGAGGGGAAATGATTAGGGTATTAAGGAGTTGAAAAGGGTACAAGAATATTTGAAGAAGAACCACTAGAGCTTCATGATCCACAATTGAGCTCCACGGGTCAACAATGGTGGTTTTGGTGTTCTTGGTGTTTTGAGCTCCTTAAGCAAATAAAGAGCTAGGGTGGTGTAAAAGAACACTAGGAGGGTTTTGGGGAGCTTATAAAGCTAGAGGATTAGGGTTTGGCAATAAAACGAGATTTTCGGGTGTTAGGTCCATAGGGCTGCCATAGCCCGAAAAAGAAGTGATGGGGTGCAGGAGTAGGGCATGGGCATGGCCGAAATCGCCTGCGCCCACGAATTGCCGGCAAATGGGACGTTGACAAGGGAACATGATTTGACAGTGCCATGCCTCTCTCCCTTTCTTTCTGTTCACGCACGACGCGAGGAGGAAGATGACCAGAGAAAAGGCTAGGATGCTGTGAGCCGTCGGATTGAGAATGAACGGCTCAGATCGCTCCACGTTTCTGAGGTTCAAAACAATAGGGGAGATCGCAAGCGTTGGATCAAAAACAAACGGTCACGATTTAATGTGTCCTCCGAGTGACCCGAACGGCCCACTTAATCTGGGTGCTCAGATCTTGATCCAACAGCAAAAAATGAGTGGACGCTTCGCGAGTTCCGAACGGCCCAATCAATGCGGTCTGTTCGATTTAAATCTAACGGCTAAGATCGATAGCGTGTTATAAAAGGAGGCCTGGTGCAATTAGTTGACTGGACCGAAACAAGTGGCTCGGGCCCGAGTCTGACTCAAACCCGAGGAACAGTGAAATCAGGTTTTGGGTTTTAAATTTGAGCTGAGACTTTGGGGATTTATTTGAGATAGCAAAACAACTCTAAAAATTCTGAAATGTTTACAGGAGCTTGCTAACTTAGATAATAACCTTGTGTAAAATGTTCAGAGGTTTTTATGTAATTCATTTTTCTCCAAAAATTCTGCAAGGTTCTGGTTTAAGGTTTGACTAAAAGTCAAACAGGTTTGACTGCCCTTTAAAAATATTCAAACAATTTCTCAAAATTGTGAAATTTTTCAGAGGGGTCACATACCATCCCTAGAACTTAGGAAAAATATTTCCAAAGGATGATCACAAGATTTGACAAGAATGTTTTTGGAGGACAAGGTTTTGGATTAAAAGACTTGTGACTTTGTATTTCCATAATTCTTGTACAAGAATTGTTTATAACAAACAGGAAGTACATGATGTAAGAAAAAGTTTTAATTTCTACTCATTTTCTTACATTTGAAACACAAGTCCAAAGTTGGGATGTTATACGTTTATTTTTATGATTTAGAGAATAAATATTATTATGTTCATTTGATGGATTATCATTTATAAATATTAACATATATGTGACTTGTTGGTGAAGCTCTTTAAGTTATATGATGTCATTCTAAATATATCCCTAGTCGGATGTCACTAGTTGGGACACTAGTGACTTATCGACCAACACATGTATTGATTGATGACCATGTTTCACCGATCATGGATACAAGAATGCCGAATCAATAATTTGAACACATGTTAGAGAACATGGTGTTGGATTGACCTACCTTGAGACACTATTGAGATTGTCATGATTTATGTGTCATCAGTTGATCTCAAGCAATGATGATGTATAATCCTTAGACCTAAGATCAACTTGATTTCCTACATGTGTAATAGCACAGTTAGGGGATGTCAAACGCTACTTCGTAAGTGGGTAGTTATAAAGGTAGCTTTTGCGTATGCTATAAAACATGCAGATGAATGTGACTGGCTGGATATGTGATTTGCCCCCCCCCTCAACATAACAAGAGAGATATCTCTAGGCCCCTCAATGTGGTTGGATAAAAAAAGTCACTACTATAAAACAGGCTATACTGGACACCTCATCACAGATGGTTCCCAAGGAGCCATCCGTGTTGTAATTATCATAGATGGTTTTTAATAAGCACCGTCTATGATATGTAGCGATGGCTAGAACCGGCTAGAATAGTCTGTGATACGTAATGATCACAGACGATTTTTAATTAGAACCGTCTATGATACTTCACAGATGGTTATTAACAAGAACTGTCTGTGATAATTAAAGACAACATAGACGATGTTTAGTTAGAACCGCCTGTGATAATTCATAGACACTTCCAACCACAAACCGTCTGTGATAATTTTGTATGACAAATAATTTATTGTTGGAAGTGTCTGTGATATGTTCAATGTCGCTTCAGCTCCCACGCGATACGTCTCTTCGTCTCTCGGGCTGACGTTACGACGCATCTCTTCGTCTTGCGTGCTGACAGTCTTATAAGAATGATCAACTACCACCGAAGATGAATCCTCACATCACGCTACTCTCTTTCACACCCTCCATCAACAACTAGTAGAGTTAAAAAAATAATGGCTCCCCACTCTTCTCCCCGGACGCCGATGTTGATGCCCTAATTAGCCATTTTGTACAAGCACCTTACCGGCCGTATGCTGGCGGATGCTGCGGAAGGACAATGTGAGAACAGTGTCCTCCCTCCTACGGTGGAGGTTATGCTAGAGCATGTGATGATCACCTTCCGTTGTCTAGACATCCTCCTCCGCCACGTCTTTCAGTTTATCTCCCTCTTCCAGTGAGCTAACATCGCCATCAATGTAGTCCTCGAGGAAGACATTGCACGTCTCCAGGAGCCTTGCCGTCGCTTGGAGTGCTTAATCGAGGCAGTGGGCAACCGAGTCGACCTTACCGACACCTCTCAAGCAAAGGAAGAGAGCCTATGGGTTCTATTCTTCTTGATTCAGTAGTTAGAGGGTCTTCGAGAGACACTCGAACGAGCGCGTCAATTGGTGGACGTGTTTCGGGGAACCTACGCTGACCCCGAACCCTCCGAAACCGACCATGTCACCTACGAAGAATTGCAGACAGAGATAGCAGTCTACCTGGGCCGCAGGAAATAAGTTGATCTTTTTTATTTCTACTTTTTAAGAAAATCTTTTGTAAGAAGAGACTAGCCACACTGTTTGGCCATATGTAAATACAAAAAATGATAAAAAAGTATAGTTTGGAGTTGAAGGTACTATCTATATATGTTGAACATGTTTACTGAATAACGTGTTTATCTATAGAAAGAACTATCACAGGCGGTTTAGTGGAACAAACCATCTATGATATTTATGCCAAATGATTATAAATTACAACAGTCTGTGATATATAATTATCACAGACAGTTTTTAATAAGAACTGGCTGTGATAATGAAGACTTCACGTATTATTTTTAAATGTAACCGTTTGTAATATGTATCACAGACGGTTTACAGTTGAAACTGTTTGTGATATGTTCAAACCGCTTCGGCTCGTGCGCGATGCACCTCTTCGTCTCCCGCGCTTATGTTATGATGCGTCTCTTCGTCTCGGTTTGTGATACATTTTAAAAGAATGATCATCCACCACCGAAGATGAATACCCACATAGCTCTACTCTCTTTCACACCCTCCATCAACAAACATCATTATGGTATTGAAAACTCACAAACTGGCGCGTGCTATGGTGAGCACACGGAGCATGACAGCGAGGAACAAGGCTAGGAGGTCGGCGATCGCCGTCACTCTTGTTCACGATGTCCTTATCGACATCATGGACCGTATGGCCATGAGCTCTCCTCAGCCTATGGCTGACCTCTACAGCCTACAAGCCATGTGCAAGGACATGTACAAGGCATTTAAGGAGCACGCCGTGGGGAGCCGCATGGCACTGGAGCGGGGAGGCGACGAAGTGGCTAGACAACGAGCGCTACCTCACCATCTCCAACCACCTGGCCGATGCTGGAAACCCCCAAAGACCTGCTTCATCGTCAGCCTCATGCTCGTCTTCGTGCACCAGGACATGTAGTGCGGCCTCGACAGCCTCGAACGGACAGCCATCGCTGGGCACAAGACTGTGACCAATGTACTCGGCGTCCTCCTCTACACCGTTGGCGAGGCGCGCAATGTTGGGACATCATCCAGGTCGAGGACGTGCTAGCCGACGGCTAGTGCGGGACGAACAAGAGGACCAACCGGGAGTGCAAGCGCTGCCAGACGCTCGCTGCGGATGTGGTCCTGGCGGCGACTTGGAAGAAGATGGCCCGGCCGCAGGGTTGGGTGTTGGCGTTGCCGGAGGACGGCCACCGGTGCACGAGCACCGGATGTAGGCTGAATGTAGAGTGGGATGACTACATCGTCTTCTGCAGCGACGACTGTTGGATTAGGTATGAGTACGCAAATGTGAGACCCCGGTTTATTTAGCTTGTAATGCTTAGTCTTCCATTGACTCTAGCATCACAAACCAAATACACCGTGCCTAGGGAAAATGTATACTTCCCAGAATTGCAGTATACACACCCTTTTACAAAACATTGCATCAATTCCATACAACACATATAACCAAAGCTTAACTTTACAAACAGAAGACATACATAATAGTTATTACAAAAGAGAGGTCAATCGGCCAAGAACTAAAAGAATAGAGGAAGCAAAATGCCATAAGATGGCTAAAACAAAAGCCAACCGGTTTGCCTACACCCACAAGGCAATCTGATCAGGCCGCCAAGCTAGTCGTCCCAAACACCACCACAGCACAACTCACAAAAGTGAGGCCCTTGGGGCTCACCTTCTTCCTCCACAACAATTAAGCAAAGCAAATGAGTACAAAAATGTACTCGCAAAACTTACGGGTAACAAACCTAGTTACTACTACTTGTAGGCTTTAATCAAAGGAGAAGGCTCAAGATTAATTTTCAGCATAAAGCAAGTTTTATTTGCAATAAGTAATAGTTTGAAGGCAGTTTTAACAATCTGAATTTTATTTGCATAAATAACAGTGAGACAATAAGATAATAATATAAAGACAACCTGGAGTTGACTAACCCAATAGCCATCACAACAATAGCACGAGCTACCCACTCGTACCACCCACATCAAGTTTTAATTTAAAAAGGTTGTAGTCTAGTTCTTGCACGACCTTACCAAGCATGTCCATAACCTAGGATGAGGCTATTCGAATAGTTTGAAACCCTGCAGGGGTGTACCAATGTACCCACACTTCATACCGCCTTTTTGCCACTAGATGAAACACACTTCCTTTGGTATGCCGGCACGACTAAGTCCTACGAGACATTTTCGAATGGATTGCATTAATTAAGAGTCACGTGCATGGGGGTTAACCCTTAGTGATCTGCCAGCGAAATATGGATCACAAGGACCCATACGTAGAGTAGGATACACCAGCCTCGGCGGGTGTTCCCCTCAATCACGTGACCCATCTTGTATATAGAAATATACAACCTTCCACGCGACTCATTAATTAACACCCCCCCCAAAGTACTAAGTCAAGAGAGGTCTCATATATCTCTAGTGTGGTTAGCACGCAAATTCACTTGGCTTAGTGACACAAGTAACTCGGTCCTTACATGACATGGGCGACATCCTCAACCCTGGGGAGTCGGATTACCACGACCCCCCATGCACTCCTAGTGCACCCACCATGAAACCAACCAAAGTTCGCCCACGTCTAAAACATTTTGTTTTTAGTTTTGTTTTGCACAAATAAACAAAACATAAGGTATGGATCATAAGTGATAACAAGTTTTGTGTGATCAAGGTCATCGACTATGTTGATAACCGCCCAATTCTACCGGTAACTAAGCATTGCTAAGCATTAACTCGTAAAAACAATAAAAAGACCATAAATCATTCACCGGGCTCTAATTCATCAGTGAGGATAATAATCCTAAGGTAGTGGTAGGGGTGAACAATTTTGAGGAAACAATGCAATAGGCTTAACTACCTCTGATCGACAAAATTAACTTTGACACAAGAAACATGCATACTTAGTTTTTTGCAATCAAGATATTGGACTTTAAAAGTAATATGGACAATATGATCAAATGATGTCACACTGCTTGCCTTGCTGCGATTCGCTTGGTTGCTGCAGGGGATCACTCTCCAAATCCACACAATCGTCGGATCCTATCGAAAAGGCAAGCAAATCCAAATAAATCGACGAACACTGAAGAAGACTCAAAACCAAAAGTGTTCAAAAACACATGAAACTTACACATCAGAAAGAGCATGATTTTAGACAAATTTATCAACAAGAATCATTTAATTTGGATTAAGGATGCAAAAGTTATGGCCAAAACATTTTCAGTCTGTTGGAAAAATTCAAAATTAATTACTATTTGTTACTGTTCATGACATAAATTTCTAGAAGGATCTAGTACTTGAAATTTTTATAGTAAGTAGATACTGGCATTCTAAGGTTAGCAAAATTGAGTTTACTTCATTTCGAGCTAAAATGAATTTATTATGATTTTTCTAAGTTATAAATCTAGGGCATAATCAATTTCAGAGTTAAAGACTATATTAAAACCTATGCTAAGTTAAAGCATTCTAACAAAGAAACCTAATGAACTTTTGGTTTTTCAATTTAGGGTTACAAAGAAAAAGTTACGCATTTTTGAAGTTCAAAACAATTAACAAGTTGCAAATAAAAAGCTTTCGGGACTTAAACTTGAAAACCAACTCAATCTGGGGAGGTCGTGTGCCGTTGATCTGAGATCGCACGGCTCACGAGCACGGGCGCAAAATCCCCCCACGAGCACCTACGCGAAAAGACCTCATCGCGCCTAGGGGAGGTCTTATAACCATTAGATCATGACTTGATGGTCCATATCCAACAAGGAGGTCCTCAAGGTGGAGATCTAAGAGAGGAGGTCTGAACGGTGAGATCTGAAGGAGGGAGGTCTTGCCGGCTAAGATCTACGGAGGAGGTCTTAACTGCCAACGTCTCCACCGATAGATTTAGATCCAACGGCCCATGAGAGAGGGAACATTCGGACTTCCCGAATGCCTCAACAAGTCTGGGCCTTGGATCTCAAAACGAATGGCTTAGATCAAGATCACATTCGGAGGTCCGAATGTTCACAAGATCTGAGCCGTAGATCTAGAGGTGAACGGCAAAAAGGGGATCGGAATGCTAGAGCTCCAACCGCGCTGAGGAGGTCTAGCCTGTTAGATCTAGATCTAACGGTCCAGAGCTGACGGGGAGGTCCTAAAGCTAAGGATCTAACGGAGGAGGTCCTAGACGGTCAAGATCTCCAGGGGGAGGTCTTGAACGGCTAAGATTCCACCGAGGGAGGTCCTGGGCGATAAGCTAAACTGGTGAGGAGGTCTTGGGCGGCTTAGATCTAGACTAGGGAGGTCTCAACGGTCAAGATTCACCCAGGGTGGTCTTGAGGGTTAAGACTTCCGGGAAGGGGAGGTCCTGAGGTTTTCTTTACAAAAGACCAAGGGGTGATCTTTTGCAAAGAGGACCCCGAGGGGTGGTCCAGGGGTGGTTTTTGCAAAACGACCAAGGGAGGTCTTTTGCGGAAACACCAAGAGTGATCCTAACGGCCTAGATTAGATCTAAAGAGGTCTTTAACGGCCAGGATTTAACCTAAGAGTTTTAGAGACTTAACGACACACACGCTCTGCCGACAAGAACTGCATTTAACACAAATGATTAGACTTTAGGACAACATAAATACTAATCATTAGGCTACAGGACTTGTCCGAGTAAGGAACGGCAAAAACACGAGTTTGGGTTTTAGCTCACCGCCGGCGAAGTGGACCACGCCGGCGAGAACCAAGGGCACGGCGGGGTTCTAAATAGCGAGGAAAACCTAAAGGTGCCAAAAACTAGAGCTAAAGCACCTCCTACCAGCGACTAGCGAGACGACCGCTGGAGGCAAAACACGGCAAAAACGAAAAACTACTGTGGTACAAAACAGAGCGGGATTCAAAGCACTAAGGTACTAACCTGAGGATGGAGGAGGTCTAGAGATGGTCGAAAAAGCTCCGGCGATGACGGTGCTTGCCGGAGTTGAGGAAGACGGCAATCCCGACCATGAAAAGCAAGCCCCCAATTTGTCAACCTCTGTGAAGGTCAAAGAAAAACAAGTTAGGGGATGCTTGAGGTGACCAGAACGACAAGATGAAATGCCAAGATTGTAATTTGAACCACTGGAGCTCAGAGATCGACGAGGAGCTCCAATGTCCAACAATGGTGGCTATGCTTCTCGGAAGTTTTGAGCACAAGAGCGCTGAGAGGAAACTAGTGTTGCAAGAATGGTGTCTAAAGAAGCTTAAGGAAGAAGCTTGGGTTTCTTATATAGCCGGAGAGCAAAGAGAACAAGGGAAATGTTACCCGGGTGCAATTGAAATGATATGAGTAGGTAACAGGGAGACTTTTTAGGGCAAAGGTCCGTCGCACATTAAATGTTGGCAGTAAATAGCCGTTGTCAGGACTGAGAATTGACAAGGCACTGCTCTACACTGCCATGCGCACAAAAAATGATGATGACCAGGCTCAGAGAGGTCCGACAGTCAGTGAGAGAACCTAGGTGGACTGGTCAAAGAACACAACAGCTAAACTAAGTGTTGAGCTCCAATAAGGGAGGTCTAGTGTTGAGCTCCAATAAGGGAGGTCTAGACGGTTGGATCTACAACGAAAGGCTCCGATTTTAAGAGGTGCTCGGAGGACCTAACGCTGAGGGAGGTCAGAGGCACAGATCAAGGGATGGACGACCCACGATCACTTAGGTGTTAACAGAGGTGTTCGAGGAGGTCTGAAGAGGTCTTTTGAGGACGACCTAGGGTGGTCTTTGCAAAAATGCAAAGGAGGTCTGGGAGGGTGCTCTTTGCAAAAAGGACACGAGGTGGTCGTGCGAGCGGGAGATCTTTTACAAAGACCAGAGGAGGTCTTTGAGGAGCTCCCGAAGATCTTCAGCGGCAGGGCAAAGATCCAACGGCTGATATTGTTTGCGCTTAAAGGACAGGGCTCGAGGTGCTCCAAGCGGTTGGGTTCAACCCAGAACCCGAGTTTGACTCGAACCCAAACCAAAGGTTTGACTTAGGATTTCATTTGAGCTGAAAACTTTGACGGATTCTTAGAGGTAGCAAACTAACTCCAAAATTTATGAAATTTTTACAGTAGCTTGCTGACTTTGAGATAGACCTTGTGTAAAATTTCCAGAGGTTTTTATGCTGAGCATTTTTCTCTAAAAATTTCTCAAGGTGCTGACTTAGGCTTTGACCAAGGGTCAGGGTGGTTTGACTGCCACTCAAAATATTCAAACCCTTCCTAACAAAAGCCAGATTTTTCAGAGGGGTCACACAACCAAGGAAAAGTATCACTTGGGAGTAAAACCCAGGATTTTCAACAAGGAGTCTAAGACTTGGGTAAAACAAAAGATTTAGGTTTTTGATTCCCCATGATTCCTTTACAAGAATTATAGGAAAAGTCAAAAACTTCAAGATGCGAGAAAAAGTTTTAAATTTTACACATTTCCTTACATTTGAAACACAAGTCCAGATTTGGGATGTTACAGCCAAGTTCTTTGCAAACGTGTCGAACTACTTGAAGTAAAGCATATTGTCGTAAAATTAGCAAATATTTAGATACAATTCCTCGCCATTTTTGTCAATATTCTTCACTAATTAAATATGACACGGCAAATCAGACTTTGAGCTCAAACTAATGCTTTACTAATATGTCAAGAATTATCTCGCAAACATCGATTATACGTTTAGCCAACAGATGATCATTTGTTTAACAGTGTAAAAGGAATCACAATTTCAGCCCATTAGCCTTTCGGCAAATAGGATCAAAGCCAGCGAGTAGAATCAGGCAAGGCACGCGAAATGTGTTGCCTCAGAAAACCAATCGCAGTAGTAGTAGCTTTGCTTTTTAGGTCATCGCTATTCACCATCATGTGTTTGTCGGGTAGCAACGGCCGCCTACCCTGTTAGATGGTCATTCTAATTTTCCAATGAGCATAATTTGAACCATCAAAGTGTGGTGCTCTACCAAAGGAGAAATCCTCACTAGCCATCCTTTACTCTCTAGACGGTGAAGCCTAATAAATGAGAGACCAAACTTTGATACCATTTGTAAGATCGAGGAGGCCGACTAGAGGGGTGAATAGGTGGTTTTAAAATCTTCTTTGGCTAACACCGATTTCTAATGCGGGAGCTAATAACAATATGGTTTTGCACAATTAAAACCTAAATCAACTAGTCTTTACTAAGTGCACCAACAATAGAAGACTATTGATAATGAAAGCAATCATATAAAGATGTATAAGCAATTTGATACAAGGAATGTAAATTGCAATATAGTAAAGCACAAGAAGGCAAACCACAATTATACGATGATGTTTTACTGTGGTGTTCGGAGACTTGCTAGTCTCCCCTAATCCACATTGAGGTAAGCCCAAACAAATTGGACTGGCTCCACAAATTAAGCCAACACCTCCGAGGTAAGTCCAACCACTTGGACCGGTTCCAAAACGAACCAACACCTCGGTCCACTCGGGGTTGATCTTCCTCCACTCCGGAGATGGCGAGCACCAAACCACTCACAAACCGCCTGGGTCTTCTCACAATCTTCTTTGAGAAGATCACCGGCGCAACTCCTTCAAGCTGTATAGGTGTCGGCAAACACTAAGAGTAACAAGTCAGAGACGCTCACTTGAGTGAATAAAGTGTCTAAGATCAATGGATACACATTCCAATACCTAATGCAACACATGCACTAGGATTTACCTCTCAAAGCTCACTAAGTGCAACATATACACAAAAGAGTTTAGAGGGCTTGCTCTTTGTTCAAGGGAATGTATATGGCACCAGCAACCTCTCCCACAACCGGCCAAGTTGGGTATTTATAGCCCACACAAGAGAAACTAGCCGTTGGAGGCAAAGTCACAGAAAAACACGGATAGGCCAGTCTGACCACTAACTAATGGCCGGTCAAACCGCCCAAGCTCCAACGGTTATAAAACTATAGCCATTAGACACACATCCGGTTTGACCGCCAACCAATGGCTGGTCAGACCGCACCAGGCAGTTCAAACTGCCAGAGGGGCAGTTAGACCGCTCAACTGAAAACAAGCCAAATCAGAGAAAACACATTCTCTAGAAAAAGCATACTGCACAAAGGATCGGTACTACCGCCTTGTGGTAATACCGCTTAACAAATGTTGTCATACCGCTAAACACAAGCCGGCCAGACTGACACTTTAAAGCAAGCTCTTAAGTCCGATCGGACCATACATTCATATGGTCCAAACATTCCAGTCAGACCGCCCAACACATGGCGGTCAGACCGATATCCTACCGGTCAGACCGACTGACATGGGCGGTCAGAACGCCCACTATCAACAAGGCTAAAAATAGATATGCACTTTGTTTCAACTCAATTTGCAAAACACATTTACCAATTGACACAAGATGCACACAAGAGATGAAAGCAAGATTCTCAACAAATTGCAATACACATTTGCCAACTTTTAGAATCACACCATAAGGAATAAGGTACATGGACTTAAACCATTTGCAAAATACATTCGCAAACTATAGTCACATGTTACAAGGATTATACATGAGTCTCGACTATTTGCAAAACACATTCGCAAATATTGGCAACATGCTAACGAGAGCTAGAGCAAGCACAACGAGCTATCAACACATGACTAATTCAAGTTACTAGTCAAGACCCCTCTTAATAGTACGGCAACCTATACTAGCAATCCAGTCTTCAACCAAACACCAAGACTGGTAAAAGACCAATAACACATTCTTAGCCCTAGCTAGTCATACCTTTCCTTTGAGCATCTTCTTGAAGCTTGATGACGCACATCTTTACTTCAGTTTGGGTCATTGACATGAATATCATCAACACATGACGAGACTTCTTTTCTTCAAATTCTTGACTTGAATGTGCATCAACCCATGATGCACTCTTTCACTTGACTTCCATCAACACATGATGGATCTTCTTGACTTGATGATCAACCCATGATCATCTCCTCTTCTTGAACATCATCAACATATGATGATTTCCTTTTCTTCGAGATCTTGATATGCATCAACACATAATGCATCCTTTACTCCAAGCTCTTGACTTGATGACGATCAATTCATAATATTATCCAAAGTCCCCAATTTCATGGAACATAACCTATTCATCCAACTCATTGAAAATGTTAGTTCCACAATATGATTGTCATTAATTGCCACAACATACCATTAACTTGTGGGGACCCCTGGTGTTGGATCGGTTTCAAGTTAAAAGATTATACTAGCGGCATAATTTTTAACAGGAAACAAATCCAATGCCAAATTCTCGGATATGTGTCTCACATTAGTTCCCAAGATCAAAGACTAATGTGCACATATCCTAACAACATTGTACATAGTCATACACAAGTCATACATTATTATTGAAAGTATTTTACAAGACTAAGGTGTACAACAGAAACAAGTGGCCAGCAGCCACTAAACAGAAGTTTTTGCAGTGCAAACAAATATAAATAGCAAAAGAACCACCAAGTGTGCCCCATCACCCGCAGGCAACTGAGTGGAGGTAAAAATAGCGTCACTCGTTAGGGTCACCCTGATCGACGCTAACGGGTAGTTCATACACATAACCGTCCTCACCTGCAACAAAGGGTTAAAGCACCTGAGTACAAAAGGTACTCGCAAGACTTACACAAAACTACTAAAAGAAAGTGTTTAGTAGAACCTATCCAAAGGATTAGAATTTGTACATGCTTAAGGCTCACAACAGGAAGGTTGTAATGGTATTAATTTTTTGCATAAAGCAACACATCTTAATCCTACACTTACTGATTTCTGTAAAGGCCATTTTATAAACAAGTTTGGACTAAAACAACGAGTAAATACATAATTTAACTACAACAAGACAATGTCAAAGTGGCTGCCACTTTGACTAAACAACAAGCATGAATCAGCCAGTTCATGTCGAACCTTTCCAAAGACAAAATATTTCAAAAACTATACTTTGTTGTCTATCAAAACGAGTGTTGTCCGTAACTGTGGACACGGCTATTCGAATAGTTTTAACCCTGTAGGGGTGTACATCTTTACCCACATGACCTGATTAGCCCGTAAGCCTCCGGGTAACAGCACACTTCCTTTGGTATGTCGGCCGGGGAAATCAAGACCCAGTATTTTTCAGCAAGAACATCTTATTGAGTTGAATCACCCATGCGAGACCTGATCCCGCTTAGTACAAGTTTCTGATAGAACCTGCTAAGTGGGGCACGCAAGTTGTGCCAGGAATGCCGACCCAATTGACATAAATTAAAATGACAGAAAGTAGTGTTGTGCTCTTCCACACATATAGAATTGCAATCAAATGATAATAATCAACTAGGTAAGATCGAGGAGGTCGACTAGAGGGGGGGTGAATAGGCATTTTTAAAACTTCTATGCGCTAAAACCGATTACTAATGCGGAAGCTAATACAAATACGGTTTTACACAAATAAGGCCTAAATCAACTAGGTTCACTAGGTGCACCAACAACAAGTCTAATGATAATAATCAATTAAGCAAGGACTTGTAAGCAATTCAAGAGTACTATTGCAATCATACACAATGAATAAGTAATTTAATACATGGTATATAAATTGCACAATGTAAAACAAGCATTCATACACAATGAATGTAAATGCAATAGTAGAGCAATAGAGATCACACCACCAAGACAAGTCGATGTTTTACCATGGTGTTCGGAGACTTGCCAGTCTCCCCTAGTCCACATTGAGGGAAACCCAAACCAATTGGGCCGGCTCCACGAATTAAGCCTTCCTCCGAGGTATCAACACCTCACTCCACTAGGGATGCTCTCACTCCACTCCGGAGATGGCGAGCACTAAGCCACTCACAAACCGCTCGGGTCTTCTCACAAGCCTTCTTTGAGAAGATCACCGACACACGACGTCTCCACGCTGTCTAGGTGTCGGCAAACACCAAGAGTAATAAGCCAAGCCCCTTGCTTGACTCTCACCAAGTGCAACACATGCACAATTGGATGCTCAATCCAATTCTAGTTGCAACACATGCAACTAGACCCTCTCCCTTTGCTCATAAGGTACAACACATGCACAATTGAGAGGAGAAGCTCACACTAGCTCAAGAGAATGGAAATGGGATGCCAAGAGTTTCCCCAACCGGCCAAGGTGAGTATTTATAGCCCACACACAAAAACTAGCCGTTGGAGGAGAATCTGTCGAAATTCAGGGAAACCCGGTCAGTCCGCAGGCACAGGGCCGGTCAGTCTAGGCTACAGTGCAACGACTATAAAAATAGCCGTTAGAGACAATTCCCGGTCAGTCCGCCCTCACAGGGTCCGGTTTGACCGGACCCCCAGTCAGTTCGGGCCTTCTGGGAGGTAGAAAACCGAAAAATATGCTCTCTGGAAAAAGCTGACCGGACTTATAAGGGCGGTCAGTCCGCAGGCATATGGGTGGTCAGTCTGGGCTTTCAACTGCCGTCAGTCCACACCTGGATTTCAGCACAGACGACACTCGGAAAAATGGTCATAACTTTTGACTCCGATGTCGGAATTGAGTGATCTTGGACTCTATTGAAAGCTTATTCAGAGGGCTACACAACCCACCTATTTGATTTGATCTTAAACACATTTTATCAAATCAAAACGCACAACTACAAAGAGCCACTATCATGGTCTAAGTCCAAATAATTAGCAACAAGCAATCTTAGACCATGTCAAGGGAAAATACATGAATCCCAACAATTTGCAAAACACATTTGCAAACATAGATCATGTCACAAGGAAAAGGTACATGGACTTCAACAATTTGCAAAACACATTTGCAAAGTATACTCACATGCTACAAGGATTAGACGCATGAGCCTCAACTATTTGCAAAACACATTCGCAAATAATAGCATCATGCCACGGTGACTAAACAATAGGTAATCAATAAAAGTTCTAGTCTCACAAAATAGATTTGTCATTATGAATGCATACCTGTTTGAATTTTTTTTCTTTTATATCCAAGCTGAGACAAATCATGGTATAACAATAAGAGTGTTAGTCTCATAAATAGGTTTTTCATTAATCACCAAAATACTCTATTAACACATAATGGCGGGTCTAGATCCTTCACCAAGCAGCGCCCATACACCGTGTGTGGAAGTGCGTAAGGTACTCAAATTGACATGTCAAAGTTCGGTCCTTAACGATCCGGACAAGACTACCACATTCCCAAATCTCGTACACGAAGGCACCATCACTAGCATCCACTTGTCCAGATCTAACCAAATTGAACAAAGAAACCAAGGTTATAAATCAAAAAGTGTTTCCCAGGCCTGACAAGATAAGTTTGTCAAACAACTAATGTTTTACTGACGTGCATGGCTAAGCAATTATCTAAAGACCATTTTACTAACACAAGATTTCTTCCTTAGGCACAAGTGTATGAACATATTAAAGGCAAGCTGCAATGGTTGGGATATAACTAACTAAACTCACAAATTATTGATACTTCAACATAGCATGCACACAGTTATCACTGCATTTCAAAATCCTAAAGTATCAAAACAGGGATCAACATGGTGCAAGAGGATGCTTGCCTTGGTAATAAACCACTTGTTCACCCTCTGGTTGCTCCGCAATATATTCACTCTCGTTGGGCAATTAAGATTCTAGAAATAACAACAACAAATAAATACCACAAATTTAAAGTACCAAAATGCTGAAAAGATGCATGCTAAACCAAAAATTAGCTTCACTAGATTGGAAGTTGCCACGGGGAGGTCCTGAAGTAACACAGGGAGGTCCTGGGGAGAAGTCCTAAGGAGAGGTCCTGAGGATCACAGAGGTGGTCGTGGAGATACTGTGACCTGGGGAGGTCGTGAGGGTGGTCTTTGCAAAAAGACACAAGGTGACCTTTGCAAAAGACATGAGGTGGTCTTTGCAAAAAGACACGAGGTGGTCTTTACAAAGAGACGCGAGGAGGTCCCGAGGACAAAGAGGTCCTGAGGACAAGGCCCAATGGAGGAGATCCAAAGAGGAGGTGTAAGCATTTTTGGCTGAAATTCCCCAAATCAAATATTTTTGGTGTAAGCATTGCTAAGCATAATTTTTCTCAAAAAGTTCTAGTTTATACTATTATAGAAACTAGATTTTCATCTAAGGTGTCAAGGCATGTGTGAATCAATGTCAATATTGGCAGTACAAAGGATTTTAGGCATACTTATAATTAAAAAAAATAGATATTTAAATTAAATTGAATAGAAATAAGCATGCAATAATAATTTAAAATAGAATTTAAATAATTTAAAATATTGGGATAAACATGATCAAATATGTAACTTACCTTTGTTGAAGTCTTGACACTCAAAGTCCTCTAAAGGATTGAACTCTCCTAATCGTCAAGTCTATACATAAAAATACGATAAATTCAATTTAAATTCAAATAAAATTAAAAATACAGATAAAATTAACTCCAAATCAAAATATTTTAGTTTACTTAGCTAGATAATTATTTTATACAAATTTAGAAATTTGAATCACTCAATTTGGAGTTTGGATGCAAAAGATATGAATTTTTGAAGTTAAAACCTACTAAAAACCCTAAATGAATTAATAGAATTTCCCGAATTATTTTTCTAAAGGAAAACCCATTTATTGCACTTGGATCACGTCAGCCCTTAGATTTTTGGGATTTAAAGAAATAAAATAATTTCTAACATGTGGGCCCATATGTCATAGACACGGTTCATATGGACCAAGTCTCACGGACCTTTGGCACTGGGGTTTTGGCGTGGTGCCACGTGGCGCCGACTCGGCAGGGCGTGCGTGGTGCTAAGGTGGCGTCGTGGTGGCGCAGACGTAGCGGTGCCACGGCGGCGGCGGCACCGGCAAGGGGAGGACGGATGTGGCCGGTGGCGAGGTGAAGGCGGCGGCGCGTGCGGGCTTGACGGCGACGATGAGATCGATGGCGCCACGGCGGCGGAGTGAGCACCGGTTCGCGAGAGGTGGCGTGCCGGCGGTGGCGACAGCGAGGACGTGGCATCGACGGTGGCGGCGCTAGGGGCGGCGGAGAGCATGCGGCCAGCGGCGGCGAGATCTTCAATTACGGCGAGCTCACGGGGAGAGAGGGCTACCTCGTGCTCCCTTTTATAGGGGCCGAGCGGCATGGAGGTCGTGGCGGCGGCGGTTGCGGAATTGTGCACACAACCATCGCGGAGAAAAGGGGGAAGAAGGTGGGAGAGGGGCGGCAGAATCGTGGGATCAACGCGCACGCGTGCGCGGGATAAGGGGGAGGAGATCGTGGAGTTGACAGTGCTCCCGTGGCACGTTAATGGCGGCCGTGTGCGGGCATGTGTGGCGGCTGGAGGAAGAAGGAGGTGGGGAGGAAGATGGACGCAGGGCCGTCAGATTGAGATCAGGTGGCCGAGAATCTAGTGAGCGACGTGTCGGCGCGTTGGCCATCCGATTCAAATCGGACGGTCGGGAGGAATTAGGCCGAGTGAAGCAACCGGAACACGAGGTGGGCTGGGCGGTTTAGGCCCAAGGCCGATTAGGGATTTTAAATTCATTTCTCAATTAAAATAATTCTAGTAATTCATTTAGGCTTTAGAAAATAGCAAAATAAATCCAGAAATTGAATTTAAAGTACCAAAATGCTGAAAAGATGCATGCTAAACCAAAAATTAGCTTCACTAGATTGGAAGTTGCCACGGGGAGGTCCTGAAGTAACACAGGGAGGTCCTGGGGAGAAGTCCTAAGGAGAGGTCCTGAGGATCACAGAGGTGGTCGTGGAGATACTGTGACCTAGGGAGGTCGTGAGGGTGGTCTTTGCAAAAAAGACACAAGGTGACCTTTGCAAAAGACATGAGGTGGTCTTTGCAAAAAGACACGAGGTGGTCTTTACAAAGAGACGCGAGGAGGTCCCGAGGACAAAGAGGTCCTGAGGACAAGGCCCAACGGAGGAGATCCAAAGAGGAGGTGTAAGCATTTTTGGCTGAAATTCCCCAAATCAAATATTTTTGGTGTAAGCATTGCTAAGCATAATTTTTCTCAAAAAGTTCTAGTTTATACTATTATAGAAACTAGATTTTCATCTAAGGTGTCAAGGCATGTGTGAATCAATGTCAATATTGGCAGTACAAAGGATTTTAGGCATACTTATAATTAAAAAAATAGATATTTAAATTAAATTGAATAGAAATAAGCATGCAATAATAATTTAAAACAGAATTTAAATAATTTAAAATATTGGGATAAACATGATCAAATATGTAACTTACCTTTGTTGAAGTCTTGACACTCAAAGTCCTCTAAAGGATTGAACTCTCCGGAATCGTCGAAGTCTATACGCAAAAATACGATAAATTCAATTTAAATTCAAATAAAATTAAAAAATACAGATAAAATTAACTCCAAATCAAAATATTTTAGTTTACTTAGCTAGATAATTATTTTATACAAATTTAGAAATTTGAATCACTCAATTTGGAGTTTGGATGCAAAAGATATGAATTTTTGAAGTTAAAACCTACTAAAAACCCTAAATCTGGAATTAATAGAATTTCCCGAATTATTTTCTAAAGGAAAACCCATTTATTGCACTTGGCTCACGTCAGCCCTTAGATTTTTGGGATTTAAAGAAATAAAATAATTTCTAACATGTGGGCCCATATGTCATAGACACGGTTCATATGGACCAAGTCTACGGGACCTTTGGCACTGGGGGTTTTGACGTGGTGCCACGTAGGCGCTGACTCAGCAAGGACGTGCACGTGGTGCTAAGGTGGCGTCGTGGTGGCGCAGACGTAGCGGTGCCACGCTGGCGAGGGCGGCACCGGCAAGGGGAGGACGGATGTGGCCGGTGGCGAGGTGAAGGCGGCGGCGCGTGCGGGCTTGACGGCGACGATGAGATCCAGTGGCGCCCTGGCGAAGCGGAGGTGAGCACCGGGTTCGCGAGGAGGTGGCGATGCCGACGGTGGCGACAGCGAGGACGTGGCATCGACGGTGGCGGCGCTAGGGGCGGCGGAGAGCATGCGGCCAGCGGCGGCGAGATCTTCAATTACGGCGAGCTCACGGGGAGAGAGGGCTACCTCGTGCTCCCTTTTATAGGGGCCGAGCGGCATGGAGGTCGTGGCGGCGGCGGTTGCGGAATTGTGCACACAACCATCGCGGAGAAAAGGGGGAAGAAGGTGGGAGAGGGGCGGCAGAATCGTGGGATCAACGCGCACGCGTGCGCGAGATAAGGGGGAGGAGATCGTGGAGTTGACAGTGCTCCCGTGGCACGTTAATGGCGGCCGTGTGCGGGCATGTGTGGCGGCTGGAGGAAGAAGGAGGTGGGGAGGAAGATGGACGCAGGGCCGTCAGATTGAGATCAGGTGGCCGAGAATCTAGTGAGCGACGTGTCGGCGCGTTGGCCATCCGATTCAAATCGGACGGTCGGGAGGAATTAGGCCGAGTGGAGCAACCGGAACACGAGGTGGGCTCGGCGGTTTAGGCCCAAGGCCGATTAGGGATTTTAAATTCATTTCTCAATTAAAATAATTCTAGTAATTCATTTAAGCTTTAGAAAATAGCAAAATAAATCCAGAAATTATGGCAAAAAATAAACAAAAATTCCCTTATTTATTTTGGACTTAATAAAAGTATTTCCAACTTAAAGTTGGATTTTAATTTTACAAATAAATTATTTTGGATTTTAAAATATTTAGGAAAAAGCTTTTAAAATTCTAGAAAATTCTAGAAATTAATTAAAAATTTATTTATTTTACTTTAAATCCAATAAAATCCCATAAAATTCTATAAATTTTCTTTTTGACATTAAAACCAAGAAATTAAATAATTGATTTTTTTTCTTTTTCCTTTTAACATAGAAAACTTTTTTAAAATTACAGAAAATCAATAAAATCTTTGACAGCGAGAAAATCAAATAAAATAAGAACTTTATTAATTCTTATTTTGGTAACAGAACTTTGGGATGTTACAAACTACCCCCCATAAAAGGAATCTCGTCCCCGAGATTCAGAGAGGCTAGAATGAAAGAAGACGGACATAGGATAAATGAATTGAGAGATAGAGAGAGTCTATCTTCAAGTTGGCTTCATGTCTACGATCTTGAGTTGTTCGAAGTTTTGAAGTATCAATTTGTCCTTCAAGTCCCAGTACATCGATAGGTCAGGACTCCAATGGATTGTTAGAGAAGAGAGAATAGAAAAGGATGAGAAAGAAAGCTATGAGGATAGAAGTCTACCCATTTAAGCAAACGTTGCACACAAGATCAAAAGATCTACGTACAATGTACCAAAATAAAAAAAAAATACAAGTTAAGAAACAATACAACGTTCTACTCAATCGATACTCTTAAGCTGGTGTAACGAGTCAATACACAGAATGAGTCTTGACAAACTTAAACTATATGGCTTGGCTGACAAAACGATCTTTGGTATATCTTGTCTGTTGTCCTTGGATGGTGGAGACAACGATACTCCCTCATAGCTGCATGTCTTGGGGCCTTGAACATAATCGTTAAGAACGTGTCGACCATCTATAGAAATTTCCAAGGGAGAGAGAATCCATTTAACATTATAAAATGGTGAAGAAAGAATTAGGTAAGAAAGAATTGCAATGAAGAAGATAAAGATAAATAGATGACCAAGATGAGGAGAGAACAGTTTATTTTTCTTGTTATATAAAATAAGTTTTGAAGTTTTTCAACTAATGACCATTCTAACTAGGTCACGACCTACAGTCGATATGGCCCTGATACCACTTCTGTCGGACCCGGGAGTAACACCCCCAAATCCTCTGTGTTTTTCTGAACTAGTCCCATGATCAGTAGCTAGTTCACATAGTAAATAAATATGGTAACATCCATAATTCGCATAACTTTATTAATATACAGAGTTAATTACAAGAAAGGCTTATGAGCCAACAGTAAAGAAACACAGCGGAAGACAAAGAAGACGTAGTGGAGTCTAGCTGATCTGCCACAGGCAATCGACTAGGGTAGCGACCTAGTCGTCATGATCCACACTTGTAGTGAAGTCCTTGTCCTCTGAAATTTATTTGCATAAAGCAAGTATGAGCACAACTACCGTGTTCGCAACTTACACCCAACAATTAACAGAGTTAATGCATGCATGGATATTATCAAAGGCAGGCTTATATGTTTTTTTGTACAAAAATAGCATTTGACATTAAATACAATACTAAGTTCAAAAGCTCAAGTTTTATAATACCTAAAATTGAGTTTTAATTGAAATAATAAAGCTAGTGTAAGCACCAACCAAACACTAACACGGGCACCGACCCGGGGCTTCAACCCACAACTTTTCTCATGGACACCCATCCATGTCAAAACTATTTTACAAAAATATTTTGAAAATAAAACCAAAGTCTAACTTTGAGTGGCTTTGGTAGCATGTCCATGACTGTGGACACGGCTATTCGAATAGATTAACACTCTGCAGAGTTTGTACAGCATTACCCACAAGAGATAACCAGTTTATGTTGTCCACTCACACACTTCCGAAGGTGTGCAACTAAAAGGTTATCACAAGGCTTTTACAATGCACCATTCCACCACATTCCTCCCTCGCTAAGATTTCACCCCCTTTGGACTACCCGTCCGCAGGGTTCAGGCCCCCTCTTGCGTTAGGTGGGACTAACAAAAGTCATGAAAGACTACCCACCGCATCAATAGGAACGACCATGATGGAACTTTGCAAATTAATCGGCCAGGTCCTGCCCATACAGGACATGTGGTTGCACGAAGGGGCATAGCAAAGGAACACTCGAAGGCTGGTCCTTAACTGACCTAGGCGACATCCAACAGAACCCTGGGCCTCAACCTACCCAGTTGAGCCCGTGCATAAACCTGTACCCACCAGACAACCAATTCGCCCAAGTCCAAACCTTCATTTAATTTTATTTCATTTTTAAAAGCATTTGTAAAACTCCCACGACACACCAATGCTAAGGGTAAAATTTAAACATCATTGGATTTTGGGTTGAAATTCCCCAAATCAAATATTTTTGGTGTAAGCATGGCTAAGCATAATTGTTCTCAAAAAGTTCTAGTTCATACTATTGTATAAAGTAGATTTTCATCTAAGGTGTCAAGGCATGTGTGAATCAATGTCAATATTGGCAGTACAAAGGATTTTAGACATAACTATAATTTTAAAAAATAGGTATTTAAATTACATTGAATAGAAATAAGCATGCAATAATAATTTAAAATATTGGGATCAACATGATCAAAGATGTAACTTGCGGCGAGATCTTCAATTACGGCGAGCTCACGGGGAGAGAGGGAGAGTGAATGAGGGGGAAAGGGTGAGTGCAAAGAGGGCTACCTTGTGCTCCCTTTTATAGGGGCCGAGGGGCACTGGGGCAGCTGGAGGTCGTGGTGGAGGCGGTTGCAGAATCGTGCATAGAGAAAAGGGGGAAGAAGGTGGGGGAGAGGGCGGCGGAATCGGGGGATCAAAGCGCACGCGTGCGCGTTAATGGCGGCCGCATGCGGGCGTGTTTGGCGGCTGGAGGTAGAAGTAGGTGGGGAGGAAGATGGGCGCGGGACCGTCGGATTGAGATCGGGTGGCCGAGAATCAAGTGAGCGGTGTGTCGGCGCGTTGGCCGTCCGATTCAAATCGGATGGTTAGGAGGAATCGGGCCGAGTGGAGCAGCCAGAACAGGAGGTGGGCCAAGCGGTTTAGGACCAAGGCCGATTAGGGATTTTAAATTCATTTCTCAATTAAAATAATTCTAGTAATTCATTTAGGCTTTAGAATATAACAAATAAATCCAAAAATTATGAAAAAAATTCACAAAAATTCCCTTATTTATTTTGGACTTAATAAAATTATTTCCAACTTAATTAAAATTTTATTTTTTACTTTAAATCTAATAACATCCCAAAAAATTCTACAAATTTTATTTTTGACTTTAAAACCAAGAAATTAAATAATTGATTTTTTTTCTTTTTCCTTTTAACATAGAAAACTCTTTTTAAATTACAGAAAATCAAGAAAATCTTTGACAACAAGAAAATCAAATAAAATAATAACTTTATTAATTCTTATTTTGGTAACAGAATTTGGGATGTTACATGACGGTCAGATGAACTTCAAGGGAGGTCTTGACGGTCAAGATCAGATCAAAGGAGGTCCTGAAGGTGCTCTAAAGAGAGAGATCTTTGGGAGGTCGTGAAGAGACCACACCTGTTCGAAAGTGGTACAACTACATCTGAGCTAAACGACTGGAAAAAGATTCATAAGGCAAAATACCTAAGATTAGAAAAAGGGCCAGAGATCCAAGAGATAGGTCCGACGATGAGGACCGAAAATGACAATAAGATGTCCACAGCGACAAGATGATCTGAGCAAGGAATCAACGAGTGAGTGATCGGTTTAGGTCATTTAGGCCCATAAGAAGCTCCTAATGGAAAGAATTGAGAAATGGCTCACCCTACCGGAGTTGGAGACGAAAGGGGTGATTTTGGCTAAAAAAGGGAAAACTTCAAAATTCAACAAATCTGTTGAATCAAAGATGAAATTAATTGAGGGATTTTGTTTAGCATACCCTAGAACATGATATGACGCACAAAAGATACGCAGGAGCTCAACGGAGCGAAGAAATCCACAGCGGTGGTGCTCCGGGCGCGCTTTGGACAACCCAAAGGACAAGCTCGTGTTCTCAATCTACAAGCAACGCCAAATGCTCCCATTAACAGGATGAACATGCATTAAGAGATGAACAAAAGTATATGGAAGAGAGGATACGCTGGAGATGAGGAAGAAATCACTGAGGCAGCAATTTGGCCAAGAGTGAGAATGAGGGTTTTTATAGCCATTTCGCAGGAGTGAACGAGGAAGCTTGTGCGTGGCAAAATGGTAGAAATTTGATGCCAAGTGGCGATTGCATGTTGCGAAAACACGACACAATGCCACCTCAACGTCGATGTGATCAGCTCTGGTGAAATGTCGCGGAGAAGAGGAAATTGAGAGACTTACAAGTGGGCCATGGCTGTCAGTCTCAGCCACAACGATGCACTTGAGAGTGAAAAGATGCTAACGGTCCGATCAAGATTCGAAGGTCCGGATTGAAAACACTGTTTGGAGGTTCGAACGTTTTGAATCCATGTGGACGGTCTGATCTAGAATGGACAACCTAGATTGAGTGGAGCGTTTAGAGGTCTGAACATTTCCACTCCCTCTGGTGGTTGGATTAAAATCCAACAGCTTGCGCGCGAAGCGCTCTTAAGTTTCAAACGGACGAAAGCTGTGTTGTCCGATTGAAAATGAGTGGTCCAGATCGCGTGGAGCGCTTGGAGGCTCTGAACGTTCCAAAACCACGAGGACGGCCCGATTTAAATCAAATGGCCCACGTGCGTTAGGTTCCTCAAAAAGGAAGCACGCGGTTGGATTGAATATGGACGGCGTAGATCAAGTGGGGCGCTCGGAGGTTCGAACGTCCCAAGACATGCTGACGGCCCGATTAAAATTGAATGGCTCAGCGACAACGCGCGTTTAGCTTTCAAAACCAATGAAGGTGGCGCATCCAATTGAGATGGACGGTATAGATCACATGGCGCGTTCGGAAGGCTCGAACGGCCCAATGAATATGGATGGTTTGCTAGGAAATCGATGGTGGAGATTGCGTGGATTGTTTGGATGGTCCAAATGTCCAACGCATCTCATTTGTTCGGTTCAAAATCGAACGGCTCACGTGCAACTAAGGGTTGGCTGGGTCAAAAGGACTTGGCCTGGTCGGTCCGAGAGGCACAGGGTTGGACCTAACCAAGACGTGAGGGTGTGAGTCGCTACAGTGACCAGTGGCTCGGGCTGGGTCTAAAGTCAACTAGAACTAAAATAAATTTATAAAAATAATGAATTTTTCAGAGCAGCTACTAGGATGATATAGATCCCAAATAAATTTTTATAACCACTACTCATGATTTAAAATACTTACTTAAATACTTTGACCAAAGAGGTTTAAATAAGGAACATAGGTTTTTATTAAGGAGTTCTTTTTCAAACTATAAGTTTGACTTAAATTTGAAATGCTCAAATGCAACAAATTGTGCAAGTGACCTAAAATGTCATGTATGCTCATGAAATGCATGTAACACTCCAACTCAACATTGAGCCTGGAATGCTACTGAAATTAAATTAAACTAAATCTAATTACCAATTTTCGGCAGAACCTCCTTTGTATAGTCAACTATACCGAGGTTCTAACAATTTATCATGACAATTAATAATAACTTCATATTCAAGTTCATTCAAGCATGAAAGATAGTCTAATAAACATAAACAAAACTTGATATTCTCCTTATTACAATTAATCTGAAACTCAAACTAGCCATGAGTGATTCTCAAGTAGTTTACTTATTACTGGAATAAAACTAAATGGCAGACGCCTTA
Organism: Ampelocalamus luodianensis; assembly: GCA_036346255.1. Classification (NCBI taxonomy): domain Eukaryota; kingdom Viridiplantae; phylum Streptophyta; class Magnoliopsida; order Poales; family Poaceae; genus Ampelocalamus; species Ampelocalamus luodianensis. The sequence goes on along the minus strand of CM070629.1, from coordinate 54,500,213 downwards.
AGGATGAGTGGTAGTGAGTGCAACCAAACATCTACTCCCTCCCATGCATGCCGTTCTTGCCAGTCGTACCTAAAACATATCAAAGCAAGAGTGAGCCCAAAGACTCAGCAAGTATCAACAAGGCTAAAGCAAGTTCACAGTCATAGCATCAATAATCCAAAATAAACATTACACTAAACATAGCCTTCATACTTATGTAATGCGACCAATGCAATGCACCTTTTAAACTTTATCTCTTTTCGCATTTTACCGGTAATGCGGGGTATACAACCGACGATGTATACCCTTGCCTGTGCCCTCTGGCACAGGGACCAAGAGCCTATACTCCACAAGTATAGGGACCTTTGCCCATCATCTTCATGATGGGGACCTCTTTACTCATTGCCCACATTCCACGAATGTGGGGATCTCAAGCCCGTCATTACATGACGGGGACCTCAACTAATTATACTTGGTAACCACATGACCAAGTCTCAAACATGCTTAAATCATGGATATGCACTATGACATCATCTTTCATACATAAGAATTCAACGTGTGCACAATAACATGTAAGCATTAACAACATACAAAGGAAACTTTAACCATAACTTGCACTCATCAAGATAAATGGAAACTCATCACAATAATATCCATGCCTGGCTATCATGAGCAAAGCACAAACAGTCCCAGTATACAAGCACATATATGCAATAACCCGAATACTTGCCTCAACCGTGCGAGAACGGTGGACGCGAAGAGGGTGCTGCCCCTGGGATCACGCACCCACCTGAACATAAAGATAACTCAATCTAAGACCAACATACTGGACCAAAAGTATAATTAACAACACAATTGAACTCGCTAAGCTCCCAAGTTTTTCCAGTCTTCTAATTTCTAGCGATCGATTTGGTGTTCACTTCGGACAGTCAACTTCTAAAATACATAACTTTCTGCTCAGGAGTCCAAATAAGATGTTCTTGGACTTTCTGGAAAGGTAATTAAATTACCTAAATAAACCTAGTTGGGGAGCCCTTTTGATTCTACCATATACTGCCCCTACCAAGCCAATCTACAAAACATCAATTATCACGTCGGTTTCTCTGGACAGTACACTAAAACCATCATAACGTTTGCTACGAAAGTCCAAATTTTGTGTTCTTTATCTCTATGAAAAGGTATGGAAATTACCTACATTTTTTGTTATATTGAAATCCTCTTATTTCGACTTTAACTAACAGTTTTATCCAGTTTTCTACAATCTGCCCGAAAGCTGGCAGATCAGCAAGACAGCGATGCTAAAAAATTCATAACTCTCTGACCGTTAATCGGATTTGGGCGTTCTTGGCGGCCACTGAAAGATAAGAACATAAGCCAACTATCTCTAGGAGGCGGGATCCCCAGATTCTTCGTCTAACAACATGAAAACTGTCATCCAAACTACTGGACAGAACGCGATCTATTAGATCGACGAAATTCAATCTACCAAACAACATCAACCGCAACTACTACGCAACAACCAACGAAGAACACGCGATGTTACCCTTGTAGAATCGCAGCAAGGTGAAGATTTAGCCCCACGAAGATGATCTCCTCTCCTTTCTTCACTTGATCGGCAGCAGAGAGCACCGACGGCGAGGAAGGGAGGCACCAATGGAGGATGGGGCTGCTTGGGGAGGGGAGGGGGCGATACTGTAGCAGCGGCAGCACTGTAGCAGGTGGCATGCTACAGTAACCCTAGGGGTTTTGACTGCCCTAATGGGCCAAGACTATGGGCCTTTGGCCCAAGATTTAATCCCCTTCAAGAGAAATGCTGAAATCCTTTTTTAAATCCTGATAAAACGGTTGAAATTCAAATAACTCTCTCCCGTTAAATCTTTGTAATACTTTTGGGGTATTACAATGCATATAATTACTGTTTATTAAAATTGAGGCTGTTACATAACTCATAATGGTGGGATAAGATACTTTAATCTTTCTCTCTTTGGTAATTGATGACAACCATTACAATTACTAGAATTGCTAACTCTAGGATTTTCCTTTTGGGAAGATTTTCAAATTCCTTTTAGAATATATTTTACACAAAAATCTTGTTTATGTCAAAAACAAGATATTATGATCTAGAATTTTGGCTAGAAACTCATTTTTACTTGAAATAGATTTTTCTTGAGCCAAAACCTTTGAACAACATTTGTATAGATTTTGCAACTAGTTTTTAAAAGGATTACTAATAGTTATGAAATTTTTGACTTTTGGCTAAAAGGCTCAATTTTGAAAATCAATACTAGCACTTAATTAATTTGGGCACACTTAAGGATGTGATATACATGATAATGATTTAGCAATCCCCCTTAATGTGTCACTGCCATCTTGCTCAAGATTTTAATTAAGAAAGATTATGAACAAGAGCAAGAACACCCTTTTATAAGATTTTCATGAATGCAACCTACATAAGGTAAAAGGGCTAGACACTTTAATGTAAATACTTGTTATAGAGATGGCATTGGCTTATAATGTGAAGTGATTATCCTCAAGTTTGGCTTAAATTTTGCACATAGTGGAATCCACTTCTTCATGTGAGAGCCAAACCTCCAATGCCTCTCTAAGTACCTATTAATCATTTAAGCTCCTTTTGGTACCCAAACTCGGTTGGGTCCTAAAATGTTAGTCACAATAGATTTGGGCACTCAAATGGACCTAGCATTAATCTTTGGTAAACTAACAATCCTAGCAAACACATTGTCATTTTTATCTTTCCTAAGCAAATAATGATCATTATATATAATAGGCTTAGGAGTGATACCTTTAGGACAATCTTTACTAAAATGTCCCTTTTCCCGACAATTGTAGCAAGTTGGGCTCTTACTTCCCCTTCTTGTCTTCTTATCTTGCTCTTTACCGGCTTGCCTCTTTTTTGAATGTCTTGACTTGATATCCATTTGATTTGGGCACACCGAGGCATAGTGACCCTTCTCATGGCATCCAAAGCACTTGACATTCTTGAATTGTTTTTCACTTTGCTTTGGGTTGCTCTTCACCTTTTTCTTGGTGGTGAAATCAATTCATCTCTTGTCATTTATCCTTTGTTGCTTGCTCAATATTTCGTCAAGAGAGGCTTTTCCTTTTAAGCTTCTTTCCAAGTCATTCTTTAATTTTGTGACTTAGGCCTTAAGCTCTTTGTTTTCCTCTATAATGTTAGTCTCAACAAGCGTAGAGGAAATATGAGCATCTATTTTTGAGCAACAAGGCATATCAAACAAATCATCACAAGAGGTGGATATGCTAATCTTAGATGAAATGGAATGGCTAGGAGCTATACATGGCATATCATCTAATAAATTACATGTAATGCCTATATCCACTTTGGACTTATTGAGCTCATTTAGGAGAGTTTCATGTTAATCTTTTAGAACATCATAATTATTTTGAAGTGAGACATACTCTTTCTTCAAAACTTTGAATTTAGATTTCTCCTTTCCTAAATACTCATTAAGCTCTTCAAGCATATCCATTAACTCATCATAAGAAGGCTCATTATCATCATTTATCTCGTTTTTACCTTTAGTCATAAAGCAATGAGTTGACGAGGAGGGGCTTCTGGACTCATCGTCGTCGGAGTTGGAGATTGGACATTCTTCTCCCGACATCCACTCTTCTATGCAATCATCCTTGGTTGAGGCGAACATTTCGTAATTATCTTGATGTTGTGTCCACATCTCATGAGCATTCTTGAGATTGCATACTTCATTGAAGACCTCTACACTCAAAACACTAAATAAAGTGTTAATTGCTTGAGCATCGAGATGTAAGCATTTCTCTTCCTCATTTGTTGGAGAAAGAGGATCCAATGGAGAAGAAAATCCTACATCTACAATCTACCATATTTTTTTGCTCATGGCTTTAAAATAACATGGCATGCGGATTTTCTAATGAGCATAATTTGTACCATCAAATAGAGGTGCTTCATCTAGGTGCACTAAATCACTAGTCACCATCCTTTACTCTCTAGATAGTTAATTCTAATAAATGAGAGATCAAGCTCTGATACCACTTGTAAGATCGAGGAGGCCGACTAGAGGGAGTGAATATGCGGTTTTATTTTATTTTTTTGTGGATAAAACCGATTTCTAATGCGGAATTATAAATCAATTCAGTTTAGAACAATTAATACTTAAATCAACTAGTCTTCACTAAGTGTACCAACAATAAGACTATTGACAGCAAGCAATCATACAAAGATATGTAAGCAATTTAATTCTAGGAATGTAAATTGCAAATTGTAAAATATAAGAGAACAAACCACAAATACACGATGATGTTTTACCGTGGTGTTCGGAGACTTGCTGGTCTCCCTTAATCCACATTGAGGTAAGCCCAAACCAATAGGACCAACTCCACAAATTAAGCCAACACCTCTGAGGTAAGTCCAACCACTTGGACCGGTTCCAAAATGAACCAACACCTCGATTTACTTGGAGTTGTTATATTTATTTGGCTCTTTTCGCACATATAGATCCTAGCGTTTCGAGAGAATTCTTGAAGCCGACAACCGAAGACCAGTCGTAGACTTCAACCGAAGCATCTCAACACTTCAACGAAGATTCCAGCTTCTTTGACGAATTCCTGGAACCGTCTGCCGAAGCAACTCAAGCCTTCAACGAAGGCAAGTCATAGACTTTTGATCATGTCGTACCCAGTTTACAAAATTATATTATTTTATATCAACATGCATGGCTAGCTGTATAAAAATGGTTTCAGGAATAGTTAACACCTTCTTGGCAGTATGACTCCTTGAATAGCTACGATCAATATGTTGACATGTACCCTTGGATACCATAGGTTGGGTAATCTTAGTTGGATATTATTGTGATACCAACATAGGTGCGTATTATGCTTAGTCATGCTTTAGTTATACGATGCCTCTCGATCACATGTTTCAATGATGATAAATTTGGCTAAGTGAATATGGAATTGTGGCATGTGTTGCCGCTAATATTAAAATTTGTTGTACCATGGCATGGGTTGCCAATTGGTCGGTTGAACCAAAAATAATTTATGCTTGGGTGAGTGGTCGTGGCAAAGGTGGGTGCAGGAAGCACATTGGGATGAGGTAGTCTCACCTGAGCAACCACTAAGGACTTAACTTTGTGCGCCATTGATCTAGATCATACGGTGAAACCACAAGTCCATTTATGGGGTGGACCTAGCCAACTAATTAACAATACTTTGAGTCAGTTCTGTTTGGGTGGAAGTGTGAAACCTGGGATAGACATTTACACTTGGCGCAAGAGGGGGCCTGTGTGGCGAATCCTTAGCAAGCAGAACTGAGGCAAAATGGAGTTTTGTAAAGGCCTTGTGATAATCTCTTAGTCACACACCTCGGAAGTGTGTTAAACGGACAGTATAAGATGATTATCTCTTGTGGGTCAAGCTGTACCACCTCTGCAGAGTGTAAAACTATTCAAATAGCCATGTTCCCGGTTATGGACAATGCCTAGTGATTTGACACGAGAGGTAGATTTTCTCAAAAAGGTGGTCATGGTTGGTTACAAGTGGTTTGTGAAGTGAATAGTGTGTTCACAAGTTGTTTAGGTTGTGAACAGGGTGTTCACGAGTGGTTTCAAAGAACTTGATTACTTATGTAGCAATCTTTCAAATTGTGCTTTACAATCTACTTATTGTATTTCTAGTCATTACTGTTTTCTGCAAAAATAACCATAAAGCTATCTTTCTCAAGTCTTGCATGAATACTATCTGCATACTGTTCCCTATGATTTTGTTGAGTACTTTATGTACTCACAACTTTACACCATCTGTTGATCAGTCGTCAAAGAAGACCCAAGGAGCACTGAGTCCTACGAAGAGGAGTACTTCGAAGACTATGCGAACTAGGTTGCGTCCTCCACTCGATAGCCTGTGGGCATGCCGAATGGCCTCTACGAGTTGGTTTTGTTCCGCTGAAAGTTTACTCTGGTCGTAGATCTGGTCGTGGGCCTGGTCGTGCCTCTAGCCCTGCGTGGCAAGCTTTGTAAAAACCTTGACCATAAGGTCCTTTTGCTGTTATATATTATTAATTTGTATGCTTCATTAGCTATTTCATTGTATGGATATGATTTCATCTATGTTGTAACTGTGTGGACTAGCTACGAATCATGGGACTAGCTTAGAATGCACAGAGGGTCTTGGGGTTGCATACTCGGGGGTCCCGACAAGGTTGAGTCTTTGAACAAATTGTGCGATGATATGAGCGCCAAATCATGTGACTCTTCTATTTGCCTCCACTCTGAGATTGACATTTTCAAGATTTCTCTTACTTTTTTGCATTCGGAGTTGGAGTCTTCTCGTGCTAAACACGAATCATTTGATGTTGGCATTTGTGCCATTGCTTTCAGTAGCTCTTCCTTGGAAAGTGCAACTCTTTGTGACTCTTCTTGTGTTGTCCAAGGGATTTCTAAAGACAAGGATGCTTCTTCCTCAAATGGTACTATATCTCCTAAAGAGAAGTATCATTGCACCTTTTGTAAGAAAGGTGGACAGATTGTTGAGTTTTGCTTCCACCGTGTGAAACACCAGCGTCGAATGTGCTGTCGTGCTTGTAGGGACACACATTTCCCATCTCATGGCCTGTATGAGCCTAGTGCTAACACGAGGGCAAGTTATGATGTTGGTTCTTCTAGCTTGTCCCAAAGGACTTCTTTGAGCAACAATAGTGCTTCGTCCTCTCAGACCGTGTCTCCTAGTAGACCTTTACACAATTGCTCATTTTGTGAGAAGGATGGGCATCTTGTGGATTTCTGTTTTCAGCGTGCAAAACACATGCGTCGAGCGCATACTTCTAAGTCTCCTAGTGAACATAGTCTTTCTCCTGATTTGCACACTAAAGAGCCTAGCACGATGACTCACTCTGTTGATGGCTTCTTTGACACCTTTCTAGTGGTGTTAGACAACATCGTGGACTCGGTTTCCGTGGTTTGGTTTTGGCCCACGAGCTACCCTGAGACAAGATTTCCACCGTTTCCCAAGAGGTGGACCTCATTTTATTCATCGAGGTACACACCCACAGCGAGGATGTGTGAATTCCTTTGGTGCATTTGTTGGTTCTCATCATGGTGTTTTCAAGCAAGGTCATCGTTGTTTTTCTAGGGATGGACCTCATTTTCCTCATCGAGTTGTCCACTTGCGGCGTGCCTCCAAGGATGGTGTTGAATCTTCTTGCATGGACCATCATTTGCATCATGTTAACTCACATAATGGTTCAATTGGTTCTAGTGGTTGTGTGTCCAAGGTTTGGGTTCCTAAGTATTTGCTCTCTAACCCTTCGGGATCCAAGACTTGGACATCTTGCTTTTCTCATGTGTAGGTACTGGGGACGCAGGTTGGAGAACATGGACTTGAAATGTTCCGGTCTTTTGCTTCATCATGTGATTAGGACTCATGATGGTTCTCCATCTCCATGATGGCCTCCAAGAGGTATGTGCTTTCATGATCGGCGTCTTCACCTATTTTGTGAGCTATCTTATATATTCATGCCTTTACCTTCATGATTATTTATTCTTGGTGTGCTGTGGTTATCTTTGTGCTCACTTGTATCATATCAGCATAGGTTACTCTTATGATATCTTTCATCATGCCTTTGCTAGTACCTTGCTTATGCATCCATATGCTAGATTGTTATTCATTATTTCCATGGGTGTATAAGCTTTGTTTTGTCATCATGAGCTTGTACTGTTTTGATTCATTTATTATCTTGCTCTTATTGATTGTTAGCATACATTATCCATGATATATTCTATGACATATTTTATGCTTACATGGTATTGTGCCTTATTGTTAATTGAGGATACATGAGCTTTGTCATAGCTTCACTAGCATGTTTTACTGTTGTCTTGATGTATGTTGTATGACATGTTATGTGCTTACTTGTTCCTATGCCTTATTATGGATTAAAGATATTTTGAGCTTTATCATATCTTGGGTAGCATGTGTTGCGATTGATATGTCTATCTTCATGCTCATACCCTGAATTGTTGATTGTATGCTTTTATCAGTTTTGGATCATTTACTGCTATTCTTGTTAGTCGTGTGTCTCGGTACTGTTTCCCTAGATAATGTTTCACTAACTCAGTACCAAGGGATAGACTCCTTCTGTTTATTTGGTGTAGTCTTTTCAGTTGAGAAGGAGAACATGTGGTTCATGACTCTAGCTGTTGGTTCTCCTTCCTCATATGCGCATTCAATACTGGCTATCACTTCTTAGAGACACAGTATGGTCCAGCTTCTACTCATTCGACTACATCTCACTGCCAAGCAGTGCGACTCAGGTTCGAGCCCCTATACCTTACATTTGTGTATAGTACCCCTATTCTGCTTTGCATAGCATTTGGTTCTTGTCAGGTGTTGGGCTTGTTGAGTTCAGGGTAGATAGGAGGTTCTATTCTAGCACGTGTCCTTTCTAGACACTCTTCTTATCCCATGGTTTGCTAGGACTCACTCTTCTTAGAACCTAGGTTGAGCTTGTCTCCTAGTCACTAGTCCTTAACAGGTTTTGAGCAGCCTGTAGGCCTTTTAGTGTTGGTGTTTCTCTCCCTAGCCAGTTATGTCTTTCCCTTAGAGATCATGTGGAGTAGGAAGCCTTTGTGCTAGAGTTTGTGCAGTTCAAGGCATAATTGGCAGTCTTCCTCACCCAACCTTTAGACCCAACTAGGTTTGCCTCCTTAAGAAGTGAGTTAGGGATAATTTACCCCTATGGGTTGGTTTGAGGGGGAGTTGGTTCTTCTCTAAGCTTTCCTTGTTCATCTGATCTTTCCTTGATCTTTTCTGAACCTGCTGATCTTTTTGATTTTTTTGGGCTTTTAAGTCTTTCTTGCATCTCATTGTATCATATTGTATTCATATGAAAATCGCAAAAAGATGCATTGTAATATAAGTTTTACTGCTTGTCATTTAAGTTGATGAAGCTTTGCTTATTACCCTTTTGAGCTTTAGTGTTTTAATTTTTACATAGTTTCATGTCTAGTTCTTTGACTTGCTAGAATTATCATGCTTTCACATGTGTAGCTAAGTCTTTGCTAAATGAGCTAGCACTGTAAGACAACCTGAATTAAAAATTACAATTTATGGATCCTTTAGCTAGTTGCACAATTAGTGATCTTTTTGTGACATTGGCCTTGTTAAAATTGCTTTGTTAGCTCTTGAATCTAGGATTGAGCACCTCTTGATCTTCTTGTTCCTTCGTGAATCTAAAATTTCTCTTGTGCAAAATAAAAAATGAAATTTCAAGATTCTCAGGTGGTCAAATTGTGCCAAACTATTCTCACGAGACTACATGTCAAAGACATGAACTTAGAGATAGTTTGATGATCCAGGCGATCTCATGGGGACTGCTTGTCAAAATTGACATGAACCTCAAGATTTGTCGTCGTGGTTGAAGCTTAGAAAGAGTTTGTAGATGGCTCCTAATCCAAGATCTTCTTCACTAAGATAGACCTTTAATCAACATCAATATTCATTGCAAATGAAAACTATTGTACAAAATTGGGTGATTGATGTATTTTGAGCAAAATGATTCAATTTAGGAATTTTTGTCTCTTGGATGGTCGTTGTTAGCTTCTTGATCTCACATTGACATTCTAACATGGCCATTATCACTTTAGGATCTCTGTTGATGAACTTGCTAAGTTTGAAGTTTTGCTTAAATTGTTACAATTCGTTGCTTTATCTTGAGTCTTCTAGTTTAGCTTTGATATATATGTCTTAACATGATCTTGCTAGCGCTTTCAGGCTTGATATGCATTGAGTAATAGTAGAAATGCTAGCTTGTTCTTTTGGGTAATCTCCAAAGCTTCTTGTACTAAAAATTGAAAATTACAAAAAAAAAAACCACTCCATTGCATTTTATGCATACTCTTTCTTATACTTCTTCTCATTTCTGCACTTGTCATCTCTGGATGAGAGGAGGGCGTGTTTCTTTGATGATTCTATTGTCAAAGGGGAAGAAGATATAACAAAAAATGGTAAAAGGGGGAGCTATTTGGAGAAAATAAAAATTTTGATAAATGATGATCATAGTGAGGGGGAGCATCTAATTTGCATTCTTGTTATCTTATTGCCATTTTTGAACATGATTAACCTCAGAATGATCAAAGGTCAAATTGAACAATTGCCCTTTCATATGGACCTTAAGTGAGATTTGTGACTCTTCTCTGGAAATTTTGCCTCATCTCACTTGCCTATGCAGATCTAAAGCCAACTTAGTCATTTCTATTGCCTTCTCTTGCTTTTGGACCAAGTTGTGCCTTTGCGCGAAAACGTTGATTTTTTATATTTTCAAACCTTAAACTTTCATTTTTGGAAAATTGTCAATGTGTTCATCAAGGGGGAGATTGTGGATATCATAGGGATATGCTCATAATCTTAGGATGATGATACAATGACAATGGTGTTGAGGGCTTGTCGAAACACTCATTTTCTGCAAAGTTCAGTAAAATCGATATGACTGCAATTGTGGAGTGGTATTACCGCAGGTGGTCATAGCTCTTTTTCGACTATGTGGTCATAGCTCTCTTCGACCAGGTGGTCATAGCAAACTATACCGAGTGGTCGAAAGCTACGATACTGTTCATTGGGAACTATTGCTATGAGTGCCGAGTGGTCGAAAACTACGAGTACTGTACATCGAGTACTGTAGCGCGGTCGAAATCTCTGAGTATTGTAGCTACGAGTACCGAGCGGTCAGATGCTATGAGTACTGTACATCGAGTATTGTAGCATTGTCAAAATCTCTGAGCCCTATAGCTTTGAGTACTAAGTGGTCGAAACTCCGAGTACTATAGCTCCGAGTGCTAGGTAGTCGTAGCTTTTCGACCAGGTGGTCGTAGCTGGTGGTCGTGGGAGTCTTTAGCTGCACATGGTCGTAGCTGAACGTGGTTGTGAGAGGTTTCGACTACATGTGGTCGTGGGAGGCTTCGACTGCACGTGGTCGATGGTCGAAGCAACAATTACTGGTCGTAGATAGTGGTCGTGAACACTGGTCGTAGATAGTGAGTACTTGCTGAGACTCACTCTTGCGTTGTTTGTTTATTTTAGGTAACCCCGATGTTGGCTCACTTGGGAGGGAGGCTTGACACGTCACTACTCGTTCACATCACCTATTCATGTTCAAGATTAAATTTAGTTCTATCTTACATTCGTTAATGATGGACTCAAATAATTAAATTATAATTGGTGAAGGAAGGATACCTTCTCCACATTGAGGTTGATTTATTATCAAGCATATGAACTTTCATTATCAATGAACTGAAATAAATAGTTTAGATGGTGAAGGAAGGACACCTTCATCATGTCCCCCATTGTGTTTGATACTATCATTAGTTGATTTTATTCAAATTCTCCTCCACTATAAATATGGATGTATGTTAGATGTTTTAGGTGACATCTTGGCTTCCGAATAGCCAGGGTGTTACAAGAGGCTAGGGTTCTGAGAGATGGATTGATTGAGTGTTCAAGTGTTGAGCTTTTGTCCTCCATAGTGGAGTGGTTGTAAAGATACAATCTCTCTAATCAATCCTTGCAAGATTTGCCCCAAGATGAGTTCTATCTTATTCTTGCTCTCTCTTTGATGCCTTTGGGATTTTTGGTGGTTCTTAGATTTTTATTTGGGATCTTGATGTGATCTTGCTTGTTGGGATGTGTGGGATATGATCTAAGGTTATCTTGATCATCATCTACTCACGAGCAAACTTTTGGATCGAAGTTCGAGTTTGTCCGGTTTTGGTGAAAGAAAGGATGATTTTAGGGGTTTTGCTCTTGAGGGCTTTTGGCTTGATTCTTCCTATGATTAAGGGTGCTAGGACGTATAGGAGACCATCCTTAGTCATCTTAGATTGATTCATCCCACGAAATCCTCTCAATCATTGTTTTCGTATTTGACCTGTTTTTTAAGCAACCTTCACCCAAACGGAAAAATGTCTGAACTTTGGTAATGATCTTCATGATCCTTATTTGGAATAGGTTCCTGACATCCTAGATAAGGTAAACTTCAAGTTTCATGAAGTTTGAACCACCGGATCAAAAGTTGTGTCAATTTTGGGTCTTGGTTTTGGGCTAATTTTCTTATTCATCGTGCTGTTTCCACTGCACGGTAATACCGCTACTGCTCACGGTATTACCGGTATTGTTTATCAGCACTGTTCATCAGCGTGTTTTTGGTTGCTATGCTTGGGGGTTTGGATTGGATTTAATACAAGTCTTCAGCTATGCTTGTATATTGATATTTGTAGCTCTCATAGCTATTGGAGTGAAAATCTTGTTGAATTCGATTAAAGAGAAAAAGAGATAGTGCTCCTATTCACCCCCCTCTAGTTGCCGTTTTGGTCCAACAGTTTTTACTCATGACTGGAACGTAATAACAATTATTCAATTCCATAATAAATCCTGATGGCAAAAGTATTGGCAAAGTCTCGACGGATAATGCAGCAATCTTTGCTTTATTCCGGACGCAAAGATTCATCTCGCCTCTTGCAACTCTCCTAGTCCTTGTTAGACTCTGCATCGAATTGCAAATATGAGCAATCGACCCGGTATCAAATACCCAAGAGTTAATAGAAGAATCAGCAAGAAAAACATATATAACATTAATACCTGAAGTGGAAGTTTTAGTCCCACCATTCTTTTTCGAATCAACCAGGTATTTCTTGCAGTTCCTCTTTCAATGTCCTAGCTCCTTGCAGTAAAAGCATTCATTCTCTTGAGTTGGGCTAGACTTAGTCTTGGGCTTAGGCTCGTTAGTTTGGATCACATCCAAAACTTTAGCCTTGCCCTTTCTTTTGACCCAAGTCTTAGAGTTCTTCTTCAAGCTTGTACTCTTTTGCATCATCATCACATGACTATTGCTTTTCTTAATGTTGTCCTCTGTAGTCTTGAGCATCATATGCAGTTCAGTGAGATTCTTGTCTAAGCCATTCATATGGAAGTTCAGAATGAACTGCCCAAAGCTTGCAGGAAGCGAAGCAAGAATCAAATCTATATCCAACTCTTGACTATGTGAAAAACTAAGTTTTTCCAAGCTCTGTGTGTAACCAACCATCTTGATCACATGTGGGCTCACCGGACTAGCTTAGCTAGCTTACACCCAAATAATTTCTTTAAGATCTCATATCTCTCAGTTCTTGCTTGTGTCTCAAACATGCCTTTGAGCGCCACGATCATATCGTAGGCCTCTATGTTCTCAAAACTGCTTCTGAAGGTCTGAGTTCATAGCAGCAAGCATGAGACAGCTAACATCAAGGGACTCATCACATGCCTTTTTATATGCGTTTTTAAGAGTAGTAGTAGCACTTTCAGTAGGCACATCTGGAATTGGTTCCTCTAGAATATGTTCCTTTTTTATCTTGCCTAAGAACAATTCTTAGGTTGCGGGACCAATCCACAAAATTTGTTGCATTCAGTTTTTCCTTATCAAGTATCCAATGTAAAGCAAAATTGGATGTAGGTACAGTAGTTGGTGCCATAATCTACAACATAAAATATGCAAAACTAAGACATATGTTCAAGAAAAGTAACTTCTATTAAACAATTTAATAAAGATACTCCCACTAAATATCATATCCCTCTTATGACATTTTAGTGATTCAAGATCCATAATTAATAATCTATTAGTGAGCTTTGGCATCACTGCTATAAGATTAGTGAATTTGGTAAGCAACCCTTTGCTAATCATATCTCTATATGACTCTTGTTGTTGGGTAGCATCTCTATGCTCCGGCACCCAACCCTTTGCCCCAAGGTCTATAACCGTTATGATGACCTTATCAAGTTAGACCAATGCTAAGCGTGTAAGTGTCTCACACAAACCCATCTAGTCAATGAGAGTTAATAGCACTTTGCTTTGGCAAGACCTACTATTAAAATATATGACTTTGGATGGTGCGGCAAATTGGGAGGGCATCAATTTAACTCAATATTACGTGAGGGAATTTTACTTCTACCATATTAAAAGCATTCGAAGCAACTAAATAACATGCACAGAAATAAACAGGAATATAAAGGCATTCACAGACAATCACATGGCATCGTGATATAGTATGACCCTTCCACATGGTGATCTCCATCGCCATGCTTCCTATTCACCATGTCTCCAAGTGGCTAAAACCTCCAGGTACTCCCACTAAGCCATTGCTGCTAATAGCACTAGTGATAAAATTACAAAGAGTGAAGAAGCATCACAAGTCGACACGCAGACTGTTATACAAATAAAGACAGCCTTGGGCTGTAACAAACATGACACATAGGTCATGAACATTACACACATACATGCATCTCATACATCATGGGTCATACTATTCACAAAACCCCACAAAAACAAGTTAGGCATATAATCGCATTCTATCTAACGGATGGCGTGAACTAGCGATACCAAAAACCAAGTTAAGATCCTAGTCCACAGGGGTGGCAACCCGCACCAAAAGGGCAGAAACTAGCGATACCGCAACCCGCACCAACCCGCACCAAATGTGATTATTCCAAGGTCCTTTTCGGCGGTTCTGCTCGCCGGTGAGCGGAGCGGGGTCACAGGGGCGGCAGCCCCTATATATGAAAAATTTCCAGACTACGTAGATCCAATCTACTACTCTGTCCATGTAAATCGCATTGGATTAATCACATTAACCCTTTTCGATCGCAACTCCGATTCGATCAACTAGATTGATCTTCGCGTGCTCCATGGATTTACGATCATTGTCTGCCCCGATGGCGAAAACCGACTGGTAGAGGCAAGTCCTGATACGACCATGAAAACACAATCACGGAATAACAATCATAAACTACCTTACGACCACCGCGCATAGACGATCATATCGATCACCAAAAACAATCTATCATATAGAGTGACCAACAGAAAACATAAATAGATCACATCTATCACCCCCACATATCACAATATGCAACTAATCTGAATCCAAAACTAGACGGCATGGCTCTGATACCACTGAAGGATCGCGGGTAGGCTACAAGAGCACAAAAACAAAAATTTACCGCGCAACCAAAGAACCTCCGTTAGTAATAGATCACGAGATTACCACTAGAAGCGCCGACTCGTAGCGGAAGTAGAGTCGTTGTAGCAAGTAGATGCAAACGTAGTCGTACTTGTTGCGCGTCTTCTTCTCCGGCTCCGATGATCGTCACGAGTTGCAGATCATCCTAGTGCTGATGCTCCGTAACAACACCTCCAAGGTATCCACACGTACGGGGCGGGACACCACGTGCAGGAGTGCTAGCACCGGCAATGTGGTTGAGGAAGACGTAGCTATTAGGGTTTCGGGAATTCTTCAAAAAGCTTATGTAACCCCATGCCACCGCCCCTCTATATATAGGCATCCTTGACAGGTCTCCAACTTGAGACCCATTAGGAACTCGAGGTCTATAAGAATTCGAATCACCATCCAAATAAAATCCTAGCCCTTTAAGTGTGACCCTATAGGTTCATGTGTAATCTGTTGTGACTCAGAAACCCTTTTTCGACCACGAGTCGTTAGCGGTATCTAGTAGGACATAACGATTCCCGAACACACACAGAATATATCGGATGAACCTTTATGCAATATGATCTATGACCAGATCCTTATCACTTACGACCAGCTCGTACCTAGTCACAACCAGTCCATAATTAGTTACGACCAGTTCGTAACTCCTTACGACCAGTTAGTACTTAACTACAACAAGTTTGCAACTCCTTACGACCAGTTGGTGATTATGTTCGAGCAGTTCTACGACCAGTTTGCATCTTCATACGACTAGTCTACGACCAGCTCAAAACTATGTTCGACCAGTCTACGGCCAGTTCGTATCTCCATACAACCAGTCTGTATCTAGTCGAACTGAATGACCTGCTTGTGTATTCTCCTTTGCCTCATGACATCTGGTTGAACTCCAGGTGAGATAATTTGCTATCCATGGACTGTTCAATACTTTCTCGATCAAGTGTCGAATGACTTCATATGGTTGACACTTCGACCACTAGTAGCATAGTCATGCACTTTCTTTATTCGATCACAATGAGGGGCCCAGAGACATCTTTCATGTTATGTTAGGAGGGATAAATCCTATATCTGACCAGTCACTTTCCTCCTAATGTTTCGTAGCATACCCGAAAGCTACCTTTATAACTACCCAGTTACGAGTAGCGTTTGGCAGCCCCTAAAAGTGCTATTACACATGTAGAAAACTATGCTGATCTCAAGTCTAAGGATTATACATCATCATCGCTTGGGACCAACTAATGACACATAGAACCATAACAATCTCAATAGTGTCTCAAGGTGGGTTTTATCCAACACCATGTTCTCTAACATGTGTCCATATTATTGGTTTGATATCTCTATATCCATGACCTGTGAAACATGGTCATCAATCAATACATATGCTAGTCTATTCATATGTATTCTCATATGTTTCTGACCAGTGAACGTTTAAGAATAATTATCGTAGAAATACAATTTCACAATCAAGTCACATACTTGATAATAAATATTAACGATATTATTCTAGGAACAAGATAACATATTATCCAATGTTATGAACATAATGTAATATAATCATCTCTATGATTGCCTCTAAGGCACATTTCCAACATCAACCTCCAACAATCATTCAATCCCTTAATCCAACAATCAACAATTGTATAATTCTATAATCAATATCCAAGAATCATGTATTCCTGCAATCCAATCTTCCATCAATCATGTATTGCTATAATCCAACAATAAGGTATTCTTATACTCAAACGTCCAACAGGAATTCATTCGTACAATCCAATCCTCTCAATTCCTAACCCCTAAATTACAACACATTCAGAAAGATTCTCCATACTGTCTATCTTGACAATAAATGTCCATACAATGAAATTAGGAATAGCTATAAAGCTTAAAACAGGATATTAAATTACTTGAGTTAAAATAAGCATGCATAATAATTTAAAATGGAATTTAGATAATTTAAAATACTGGGATTCAAATATGATCAAAGGTATAACTTGCCTTGCTTATTTAGTTATTGTTCTTAAGCGACGTCGAAAATGAAGAGGAATGTCGAAATCCGGCTTCCGAGGTCATTGAATACTACATGTGAAAACAAGCCACATTCAGATAAAATCCAAAAAAAAATCAAATGAACACCAAATTAAATAATTTTTAGTTCTGAGAGGAAGATATTGAACCTAGATGAATTAGAAATTTGAATCACTCGAATCGGAGCTCGAACGAAGGAGAATGACTCTTAGAAGTTTTGAAATCCAAAGGTCGGAAGGAGGTTCGACTACAGGTGGTCGGAAGGACTACCGGTGAAGAGTTTGACCACAGGTGGTCGAAAGAAGGCTTCAACTACCAAGTCCAAAGAAGGATTCGACTACTCGACGTGGTCGTAAGAAGAATACAAGAAGGATACGACTACTCGACGTGGTCGTAAGAAGAAAAGGATTCGACTACTTGACATGGTCAAAAGAAGAAAAGGATACGACTACTCGACGTGGTTATAAGAAAGAAAATTCGACTACTCGACGTGGTCAAAAGAAGAAAAGGATTCGACTACTCGACGTGATCGAAAGAAGAAAAGGATTCGACTACTCGATGTGGTCAAAAGAAGAAAAGGATTCGACTACTCGATGTGATCGAAAGAAGAAAAGGATTCGACTACTCGACGTGGTCAAAAGAAGAAAAGGATTCAACTACTCGACGTGGTCGTAAGAAGAAAAGGATTCGACAACTCGACGTGCTCGAAAGAAGAAAAGGATTCGACTACTCGACGTAGTTGAAAGAAACGTGGTCGTAAGAAGAATACAAGAAGGATACGACTACTCAATGTGGTCGTAAGAAGAATACAAGAAGGAACAGGGCACAGAAAACTCACCAAGACCAAGAGAGAGACTGTAGGAGGAGGTCGATGGACGACGGACGGCGGCGGGGAAAACTTACAGTTGACAACGAAGGAGGACAGTGGTGGGGCTCGGCGAAGTGGTCAAAGACGGCACATGCGCTCTGGTGAATTCTTTGACGGTGAGGAGGTGTGCACCGTGAAGAGCACGGCGAGGCGATGCCGGAGGTGGAGGTGTCGGCGGCGGAGGACCCTCAACAGTGCAATCCCCGGCGGCGCGAGCTTCGGCCAGAGTACTTGGAGCTCGCAATCCTAGCAAACGAAGGCGAGAGAGAAAGGGAGAAATAGGGAAAAGGAAGAGGAAGGCGAGAGGCTCTGGGGATTCTATTTATAGCAACCAAGGAGGAGGGAGGAAGCTTGACGGCATGGGCGCCTGAGTGAGGACAAGACGGGAGCAGGTGGGGAGGAGAAAGAACAGAGGGGGTTGGTGTGGCGGGGGATGGGCAATTAAATGCGCCTACTAGCGAGGAAGACGAGGGAGAGGATCACGTCGGGGCGACGACTTTGCAACGGAGGTGACGACATTTAATGCGCGAAGACTTTTGTGATAGCCGTGACGGTGACTAGGCGAGGAGGAGGCTGATAGGTAGGGCTAGTCGAGACCGAGCGACTAGTCGAGACCGAAAGGGTGGTCCAACCGAGAGGGTGGTCGAAACCGAGTGGACAGGTCAAAAATGAGTGCCTGGTCGAATAGATGAGCAGTACTCGAAGATGAGCAAGTTGATTTTCCCACAAGAAGAGACTCGGGCCGGTCTGGTTAGGTGGCTGGGTCGGTCCTGGCCGAAGGGGTGGTCAAAACCGAAAGGGTGGTCAAAACCGAAGGGGCAATCGACACTGAGAGGGAAAGGAGCTGGGCCGAGGGGAAAACGAAATGGGCCAACGGGCACCCGAAACACATAGAGAAAGGGGAAATAGGTTTTTAAAAAATAGTAAATAGAGTCCAAAAATTCTAGAAAAGTGCACCGAAATTACTTGAATTGATTTGAACTTAATAAGATTATTTACAACTTAGAGCCGGCTTTTACTTTTGCAAATAAATTATTTTTAATTTTTCGGGAAGAAGGAAAACCCTTTCTAAAATCCAGAAAACCTAAGAAATTAATCAAGTTTTCCTTTTTAACTTTAAATCCAAGAAAATCTCAGACCCTCAATAAATTCTCTTTTTGACTTTTAAAAACTAGGAAATTCAGGAAAAGCAAGGAAACTCTTTTAAAACTCAGGAAATCAATAAAATAATAATTTTATTAATTTTATTAATTTTATTTTCAGTAACAGAACTTTGGGATATTATAGGGGGCTTGAGAACTTCCAAATAGTGCTGCATAGAAAGACTGTACTGAAAAAAGTCTAAACTTATTCAAATTCCATCTGAAAACATCTTTTTGAGAGGTCAGATGTAAATTAGTAATTTTCAAAATTAACTCATTCCATGCATGTAACTTTGGCTCAATAATAGGTCTTCGAAAAGAAATATTTAAAGGTATCGTTCTTAGAATATTCACCATTGTATCATCATTTCTTTTTACCACAATATAAAGGAGTGGATATTGACTTTTCAATGGAGAGTCTCCTAACCAAATATATGCCCAAAACCTAGTTTACATTCTATTTTTAATCTAGAATGAACCAAAAAAAAACTAATCTTTGATTTTCATTAAACCTGACCAAAAATGGGAGGTTCCAGGCTTATGAACCATCTATGTAAGATACTTCCCACCTAAATATTTTCTTTTAACATAGATTGCCAAACACCTTCTTCATTTAGTAATTTAAATAATCATTTTTTAGAAGACTTTTGTTTTTCGTGTCTAAGTTCTGAATGCCTAGACCGCCCTGCTCTTTAGGTGAACACACTAAACTCCACTTAGCAAGCCTATACTTTTGTTTATGACTATCGCTCTGCTAGTAAAATCGAGAGAGATAAAAATCTAATCTTTTGAGAACCTCCCTAGGCACCTCAAAAAAGATAACATAAATATGGGAAAACTGCTAAGTATCAAATTAATAAGCACTAATCGACCACCAACAGACATATTTTTTCCTTTCCAACAGCTAAGCTTCTTTTCAACTCTATCCTCAACCCCTTCCCAATCACAATTCCTTGGTTTTCTAAAGTGAATCGCAATACCTAAGTACCTGAAAGGAAAGGCACCTACTTCACAACCAAATAACTGAGTATACTATGATTCAATCTCTTTGGCATTACCAAAACAGAAAATCTCGCTATTATGAAAATTAATCTTTAAACCTGATAATTGTTTAAAGACATATAGAATAAGCTTAAGATTATTTGCTTGTTCTAAATCATTATTCAGGAAGAGGGTAGTGTTATCAGCATATTGTAATATTGACAATCTATCATCAATCAAGTGGGGAACTACTCGTGATAAAAGACCTTCTTCTTTAGCTCTAGAGATAAAGATGGCAAGCATGTCCACAACAAGATTAAAAAGAATTGGGGACATAGGATCAATTTGCCTCAGACCCTTCTGAGTTTGAAAAAAGGATCTAATATCATCATTAACTTTTATTCCAACACTCTCACCCTTAATAAAAACTTTCGACCCAAGAACACCATTTAGATGAGAAGTCTTTCATTCTCAAAGTTTGAAGTAAAAACGACCATTTTACTTTGTCGTATGCTTTCTCAAAGTCAATCTTGAAAACTATTCCATCCAAATTTTGTTTATGTAACTTATGGATTGTTTCATGAAGGATTACAACTCCATCAAGAATAAATCTCCCCTGCATGAACACCGACTAGGATGATCTAACAATCTTTTGAGCTACACCAATAATTCTATTAGTAGCAACTTTAGTAAAAACTTTAAAACTAACATTTAGAAGACAAATAGGTCTATACTGTTGTATTTGTTTAGCATCTATTTTTTTGGGGAGCAGTGTAATAATCCCAAAATTCAATCTAAAAAGAGACATTGAACAAGTGTGAAACTTATGAAACATAGCCATCATGTGATTTTTAATGACTTTCCAAAACACCTGATAGAACTCAGCAGGGAACCCATCTGGTCCAGGTGCTTTGTTATGTTCCATTTGAAAGATAGCTTCTTTTACCTCCTTCTCCGTGAAAGGCTATGTAAGGGATTCGTTTTCAGCATCCGAAACTTGTGGTATATCATTCTTAAAGAATCAATCATGGAGAAATGATTAACTTCGGATGGTCCAAATAGACATTTATAATAATTGGTGATATACTTTTTTAATTGTACGTCACCCTGAATTATCCCCTCCTTCGAGCTGAAAAATTCGTTGTCTTCTATGCTTCCCATTCACAAGCAAATGATAATAACGTGTATTTCTATCTCCATCCAAAAGAAACTTTGCTTTGGACCTTTGGTACCATTTAATTTCCTCTTCTCTTAACAGATGTGCCAATCTCTTGTTAGAAAATTTTTTAAGAGAAAGGTCTTCATTAGACAATCTCAAAAGCTCAACTTTTTTTTTCTAGCTTATCAATTATCAAGTTAAGTGCTAGTTTTTCCTTTTTATTAGTCCCACTACTATTTTTAGCCCAACCTCAAAGATATTGTCTAAGAGATATAACCTTACATTGCCAAATTTGTAAGGCAAACTGACCTTTAATTTCCTTTTTCCACACATCAGCTACTATCTCCCTAAACCCTTTCCTACACAGCCAGCCTAATTTAAATTTAAATAAAGGCTGACTCCCTCTATAAGAGGCCGCTCTCATATTTAAAAGCAACAATGTGTGATCAAACAAAGACATTTCAAGAGCATGAACAGTGACCAAAGGAAATTTATGTTTCCAGTCTGTACTCATTAAAACTCTATCGAACTTTTTATAGGTCGGATTATCTAACGAATTAGCCCAAGTAAACAGTCTCCCAGATAGATCTATTTCCCTTAAATCCAAATTATTAATCACAGCATTAAACAAAAAAGGCCATCTATACTCGAAATTATCATTGTTTTTTTCACCTACGTGTCTGATAATATTAAAATCACCCCCAACTAAAATGGGAAGCGAATCATTTCTACAAGCATGAACAAGCTCAGTAAGAAATTTCTCTTTGAAATGGATTTGAGCTGCACCATAAACAGACACAAGAATCCATTGGATGTCATCCTCTTTATTTTTTAGGTGTTATAAACTATTCGATGAGCCGTGTCCATGGTCAAGGACATGCTAAGCAAAGCCACTCAAAGTTAGATTTTTGGGTTTGTTTTTAAAATACTTTATCAATTGTTTTTGGGTTCTATCCAAATGGGAATTGGGCGGGTAGCCTTATGATAGGAGGGTATTCTTCACCACTCTTGTGTGAATGTTATCTTACTATAAAACATAAGTTTTAGAAAATGAATTTTAGCTATAGAATAAACTACTTTAGAACTTAGTATGAATATTTAAATAAAAAATATCGCTTTATGCAAATTGAGCCCTATAAGCCCACCCTTGTTGAATCTTTACATGCACTATTCTGTTAATTGGGTGTAACTTACAGAGTACATTTATTTGTACTCACCTTGCTAAATAAATTGTTGATCACGAGAAGAGAACTACGAGGAGAATGAAAGCTTGGACGACTAGGCTACGCCCTAGATGATTGCCTGTGGCGAATCGTGTAGCCTACTTTACCGCTTTTGCTTTCGCTGTATTTTGCTTGTTGGCTCTTAATGCCCCTTTTGTATCGAACTTAATTTAGTATGAATGAATCGTGTGTTATGGTTGTATTATCATCTCTTGTTTGACTGTATACACTAGTTGTTCCTGGACTAGTGTATGAAGCACAGAGAATCCGGGATCTTTCACTCCCTAGTTCGACATGACTGCATAATGCACTTTCTAGGTTTGTTTAGGCCTTTTTTGTGCTTGATTACCTATGGTATGACCTAAATATGCTTGAATTATTGTATGAACAAGTCTCAACATTTTTTAGAACATCCCTAATTCAATTTTCCGATTTTGGTAGTGGTTTTTTCAGTTTTTTTGAAGCGGGCTTTCCTATTTTGGGTAGTAACCGGTCCGGTTACCGGTTTTAAAACTTCGTCAATTCAATTTTCCATTTTTGAATTTTGATTGGGCTTTTTTCGGTTTTTCTGATAAATGGCCGGTTTTTTCTACTGTCCCGAGATTTAATCCTTGGTTGTATGTGCAACCATAACAAATAGGTCCATGGTCCACCTGTGAATTATCTCGAATCTGTCTCGATCCAGCTAGATAGTAAATTTCCTTCTTAAATCCGGTCCCGACTGAATCCGGCTCCTACTTAGATGGGAAATATCCATCCCGTTTTCACCCCTATCAATTTGGCCAGTAAGGCCACCTCGACCGAATAAAAGCCTGTGAATGTGCTATTCACCCCGGTTGCGGCCCAAACGAAGCCCCACATATGCCCGTTTGTTGTTTGTGACCATCCCTAGTTGCGGCCCATATAGCCCATGCGTCTTAGAGGCCCAATGAGCTTCGTTTGTGGTCATTCTGGTCTAGCCCAGTTCTAGCCCAACATATATCTCTAATGCCCAATATGTTCCCCGCCGTGCTCGGCTAACAGCAGCCCAATAGTGAGGGCATGCAATGTACAGTATATTATCAGAAAAATCTAATTTACCTCTCTGAACTTCAAAACCGGTTATTTAACCCTTTGGATGAGTAGCTTTGCACATGTAGTAGTGGTTTTGCTAACTAGGCAGTCACAGAGAGAGAAACAGGAAAAACCACCATCTTTTTTTCGTTTGCTTCTCTCTGCCCTAGAGCTTGCTCCTGCTGACTGCATTTCTTCTCTCCCTAGATCCCCTTGCTCCTTCCTCCATGACGCCACAACCCTCTGCCCTCGGCTTGGTCCCGGTTCCCTACGCCGACTCCGCCGCTGGTTTGTTTTGCATATGAAAAACAAACGCTTTCCAAGATAACAATTTTCGTCAGTACCTCAACCAAACAGTCCATGATAACCACATGGAAACAGAACGTGTCACGTGCCTCTTGAGAAACCAAATTCCAAGGAACGCCTCAAAAGCTGGTGTTATTACAGGATGTATTGGTAAAATGAAGTGGATTGAGCAAATTACAAATATCAAACCGTAACAAGATTGAAAAGCCTCTGGGCAACTTGAGGTGTAGTAAAGGTGTGGTATAACAGTATTTCTCAACCTCGCAAAACTCCAATTAAGTAATGCGGCAATTTCGTGCAGCGGCTGCCCAGCGGCACAAATACCAGCCTTGTCAATAAACTTCTCATTGCCACGACCATTTTTGTACCATGCCAATGGTTGTACAGGCTTCAGGGGAGTTCTCGCGGACAAGATAGCAGCAGTCTTTGTGATCTCATGGTATCTTCAAGATGGTCTTCAACTTTACAACTAGTTTCCAGTCATCCGTCGACAAATCATCCTGCGGTTATGAATATTTTTCAATAAGTACATGTAGTCTGGTACCAATACATGCAGACAAGGTCAACTCAGGGCAAAATGTACATGAAAATAAACAAGAAACAATGGACTTGCCCTGTAATTTTCTTTAAGAAGATCAATAGATCGCCTTGAGATGTGGCTGACAAGCTCATCTTCCATGTCAAAGTGCCTACCGAAACTCTTCTGCTGCTCATCAGGATTGCTCCCGATAATCTGTTTCAAACCCCAGTAACCAAATATTAAACATAACCCAATAAATCAAGCAAGCATAAAAAGGGATCAAGCTACAGACGATAATGCCAACCTTTATAGCCACCTTTTGCCCTTTTGTGGCCATGTCAACTTGCTTGTGATTAATTTCAATAGACGCAATCTTCCCGATATCAATATACTCTTTGGTGGGTATGCAGAGAGGTGTTCCCAACTAGATGATACGGGAAAATGAGGAATCAGCAGACATGTCTTCAGAAAGATGTAAAAAATCATCACATGATATAGGATAAAATGTAGCATGACATTCAAAAGCCTTTGAATATTTAATGCTTTACTCCCTCCGTTTCACATTACTTGACACTTTTGACAAGTTAGTCTTCCCTAAATACTTTACACTTTACACATCCCAATGCATTTTCCCATTTTGCCCCTATTGATTATGCCCTCCTTGTTATTTGTGTTCCTAAACTTCCTCACATCTTTGTCATGAGAGGCATTTTTGTCCCAATCAGCTTAAAAAATGATTGCCTAAATATGCGGGTGTTGGTCAAAAGTGCCAAATATCGTGAAACGGAGGGAGTATATGATAGTTTCTGTTTTCTAGATAATGAGCCTACTGGTAACGGGGTGTTCATATAGAGGCTGCCAGGTATGTCTTAACTACTGAATAAAACAACATGCTAAGGCATAGTGGTTGAGAAAATACAAAATGTCAGTGACCAACCAAAATACCTTAACTATTCCTTCAAGGACATCAACACCCAAAACAATTGGATCCTTTTTGTTGAAGACACAATTCGGCATGATCTTGAGAACACAGGGGAACACAGCTTCATCGGCGCTTTCCTTCTTCTTTTCTTCCTTCAGGTTCTTAATGTATGCTGTAAATTGGTCAAAAAGGTGGTATATTATATCTGCTACAAAGATCCTCACACCAGACTCTTCTGCAAGATCACGGGCATCAGGCATCACTTTGACATCAAACGCCAAGATAGTTGCATATTCTTTCTTCCTCTCAAGCATAACACTGGCCTTCATAACATCTTTCTTGTGGACTGGCCCTATACTGAAATCACAGAAAGGAATATTCACAGCAGGGCTCTTCAAGAACTCAGTGAGAGCTTCCAATGACCCAAGGGTAGATGCTTGTACATAGACACCCTCGCCGCTCTTATCAATCCGGTTCCTAACCCTTGTCATCTCTTCCATTACAGCATCCTTCAGTTTGTCCAGACCATCCTCAGACCGTACAACATAGAGAGCAGTCCCTGCAATTGCATGCTCGAGACCCTGAAAGAAAGCAATCATTAATTTGCTGCCATAGAACTCTGCAAAGCCAAAAATGAAATTGAACCCACCTGCGCTGATATTTTAATTCCTTGTGCAGCTCTGATCTTCTTATGATGTTGGTAGGTGCCCTGAAAATCGGTGTTTCAGTGTATTACTCTAACTTGAACTTAAAAA
The DNA here is from genome assembly GCA_036346255.1 of Ampelocalamus luodianensis. Classification (NCBI taxonomy): domain Eukaryota; kingdom Viridiplantae; phylum Streptophyta; class Magnoliopsida; order Poales; family Poaceae; genus Ampelocalamus; species Ampelocalamus luodianensis. The sequence goes on along the minus strand of CM070629.1, from coordinate 54,474,245 downwards.
AAGTACGTAAGAGGCGAAAGGGAAGAGATATGCGCATGTCAATTTGACGCTGGTGAAGGAATGGATTCAAATGACATAAACTTGAACCAAAAGACGAAAACCATCTTAGTGCAAAGGGAAAAAAAGGAATAATAGGTGGCAAGTGTTTAAGCTTCTTGGTAGGATTAAGCATGGTAATGCAAAATGGGACAAAAATACGATACCTGCCATAGGTTTACTTTAATATAGTAATATACTGAGGTAAAACAGTTTCACACTGGTGAAAGAAATGAATGGCGTTGAAGTCACATAAACATGAACCAAAACCATCTTAGCACAAAATGAAAAAATGGGGTGATAGGTGGACTTATGGTTATTTTCCATAGGCAAGAGCAATAACATCCTAACCGACATCTTTTGAACAAAGTGTTAACCCAGTGTAATTCCCCCAGTATAAAAATGATTTTAATCAAAGCTGTCAGTAGGTACTAGATAGGAATAATCCCAATTAATTAAAGCACCAATTAAAACAAAGCTGCAATATTATGAGCTACGCACCTTAACTCGAAGCTCCCTCATTGGGTGTGGTGTTAACAAAGCTCTGACAGTTGTCACGATGGGTCCCTACATAAAGATAAAACAAGAACACGAGGCATCTTAAATATGCTGCACTTATTGTAGCAATTGAAATTATAAAGCAAAATGATTTTTACCTGCATCCCACACACGACTATCTGATCTCCTTCGTGGATTATACCATTGACCAAAACAACATCAACTGTAGTACCATGACCTTCGATGACCTTGACTTCCAGCACAGTACACTGAAACACAACAAGATAAGAGTGCATTCTTCTATAATGACAAGTAAATTTATGCACAGTACCTGGACTTCATCAACAAAAGTAAGCCTATCTTCCATCGTCTTTTGTGCCCATTGCACCAATAGTAGAAGCAGATCAGGAATGCCTTCACCACTGTGGAGAGCAGTGTATTATGTGTCAAGGAAAAGATGCCAGCACTATCATAGTTGCTGCCAGAAATCTAAATGAATGAAGCAATAAGTTAAATGGTAGATCATACCTTATTGCACTGGTAGGCACTATGTTAAATGTATCTTCCATCTCCTTGTTCTTGTAGTACAAAGCAGTATTCACACCTTGCATCTTTAATTGTGTCACAATCTGTTGGACAAAGCACATAAATGTGATTATAAAAATACCAACTGGTAAGAGTTTCTTTTTTAAAGGAAAAAAAGGGAAGATGTAATGTTCACACACATCAGTAAGCCTCGTATTGAACTCCCTCTTAACATCTTCATTTTGTTGTTTTAAAGCCTTCACAATAGGAGCATTTGGGCATCTCTTCCAACCATAAAGACGGTCAACCTTCACAGAGTGAAAACAAACAAACAAACAAAATAATTAATAAATAAAAGAACAGTAAGGAAGGAAAAGTTCAAAGGAAAAAAAAAAACTGCAAAACATATACCTTATTTAAAGCAACGATAAACACTGCATCACGACTCTTCAAAAGATTCAGGGATTCGATTGTCTGAGGTTCAAGCCCGTGCATAATGTCAACAACCAAAATAGCAATGTCGCACAAACTTGAACCTCTAGAACGCAGATTACTGAAGGACTCGTGGCCAGGAGTATCAATAACAAGAAGGCCTGGAACCTTAAGAGTAGCATCAGCTTTCAACTCCTTTGTTCTCTCTCTAATGTTTTCAGTTGGGAAGTACGTTGCCCCAATCTGTTGAGTAATACCCCCAGCTTCTCCTTCTTGTACATTAGTGCGTCTAATACAATCCAGCAGCTTTGTCTTTCCAGTATCGACATGACCAAGGATGCAACAGATTGGTGAACGGAGGTCACTACCATTCTTAGTGTTATCCTCTTTAATAGAAGGTCCTTTCTTTGAAGCAACACCTCTGTTCCTCTTAACAGTTCCATTACTAACATCCCCATCTTCCATTTCACTCTTTTTAGAGTTTGCAACAGGAGGAGCAACTTTTTTGACAGCAGGCTCTGTAGCTTGAGCTTTAGAACTTTCCTGCTTCTGGACAGGTTCAGCAGCCTTCTTGACAACAGCCTTAGTCTCTTCCTCCTCGAAAGCACTTGTCTTCGGCAAATTCACATCAATATCATCCCAGCTCTTTGCATCCCATTCATCTTCATCTTCCTCCTCCTCTTCTTGTTTTGATTCTTCAACCTCCTGATCAGGTTCGGTTTTCTCCTCAGATTCCTCCACCTGAGACTGAGATTCCTGATCCACTAATACATATTCTTCCTCGTCATTGTTAGCTTCATTGACCTCTTGCTGTTGTTCTTCAACTACGTCTGCAGTCTCTGTGGTTTTTGATTGAGTTTTTTTCTTCTTGGAATCATATATAGGCCTCTTCTTTGTCTCAGGGGCAGCACCATCAGCCACTTGAAGTTCACTCTGCTCAAGGAATTGTCTCCTCATGGCTTCTAACCTCTTCGCTTCCTCCTTCTGCTTCCCGGTCAAGAGCTTACCCTCCTGCTTCTTCTTCAGCAGCTTCTCTTTTTCCCTCTCCTTCTTCCTCTTCTTTGCTTCCTCCGCTTTCCTCTCCTCCTCCTCCCGCCGCAGCCGCTCTTCCTCCTCTTTCTTCAATCGCTCTTCCTCCTCACATTTCCTTCGCTCCTCGGCTTCCTGCCTCCTCGCGAGTGCCTCCTGCATCTCCCGCACATGCTTTGGGAGTTTCTTCATGTCAACCTTCCCTTTAGGCACCTCTGCCTCCTTTTCCTCCTCCTTCTTAGCCTCTGCCTCCTTCGCTGCTGCCTTCTTCTCCTTCTCCTTTTCCTTCTTCTTCTTTTTCTTCTTGGCTGCAGCGGACTCCACCTCTCCTTCCCCAACCTTCTGCTCCACATTACCATCCTCCGCAGTCTCCATATCCTCCTTCACCAATGGAGCGGAAGGTGGTGCCTGGGATGGCTTCTCCTTCTCCTCCTCTGGCGGTGGGCCTTCACCAAGCTCAGCAAGAAGCTTATCCAAATCTTCCTCTTCCTGTGCTGTCCTTCCGCTCTTCTTCTTTTTCTTCTTTGATTTCTTCCCTTCAGCATCATCCACACTGGCTGCAGCCGCCACGGTACCCTCATCCTTCACTGGCTCGGGCTCAGGGTCCTCAGCGGAAGGAGGCCTGTCTTCAATCTCCGCAAGGAGCTTGTCAATGTCCTCATCATCCACGGTAAACCCCCCATTCTTTTTCTTCTTCTTTGATTTCTTTCCTCCAGCATCATCCACATCAGGGGCAGACACAGAACCCTCGCCTTTAACCTCCTCCGGCTCAGCCTCCTCGGTGGGTTGAGGGTCCTCGATCTCAGCCAGGAGCTTGTCAATGTCCTCATCGTCCACGGTAAACCCGCCCTTCTTTTTCTTCTTCTTCTGTGGCTTCTTTGCAGCTGTGACTGCAGCAACCGCAGCCTCCTCCTCTTCTTTCTCAGCAACGTCTGGGGGCGCCGCAGCCTCATCCTCTTCTTCAAGGGCTGGGCGAGCTCCCTTGGCCTTCTTCTTTTTCTTCTTCTTGGCCTTGCCGAAGTCGAAATCGATGTCGTCGTCCTCGGCGTCGCCAAGATCGTTGTTGCCCTCAGATTTGGCGGCGTTCGGCTCGGCGGCCTCCTCCTCGTCCTGGTCCTCATCGGCCGCGAGGGCGTCGAAGGCGCTGAAGGAGCTCACATCGCCGCCGCCCTTCTTCTTCTTCTTCTTGCCGGTGAAGATTACGTTCATCGGCTCCTCCTCATCTCCGCGCGGCGGCGGAGGGGGCTCATAGTCGTCGTCGTCGGGCACGGCGGCCTTGCCGCCCTTCTTGGGCTTATCCTTCTCCGCAGCGGGCTGCGGCGCGGTGTCGGCGGCGTCATCCTGCGGGAAGGAGTACTCGTCGGCGGCGATGGCCACGTTCTTCTTGCGCCCCATCGCCGCCGCGCGGGGGATCGGCTTGGCGTTTAGGGTTTGGGGAGTAGGCGTGTCTAGGATTTGGGTTTGAGACGGGATTGGATGGAATGTGGTGGATGGAGATCGAGTCGAGTCGAGGTCGAAGAAGAAAACCCTACTACTTCTACTTGGGCAATGCAATCGGGAAGGAGACGAGAGGAAAGACAGCAAGGGAAAAAAGAGAGGGGCAAAATTGGATACATACACGCCACGTCAGCCTTTCTAAAACATGCAATTTAGAAAGGGGGATTGGATCATATACCTCCTCGAAATTCAAGATTTCAAGATTTACCCTCCCACATCAATGACATGTGGGGTCACCATAGGTCAATGACATGTGGACCAGGAGGGTAAATCCTGAATTTCCATCTAAAGGGAGGGTATATGATCAAATTTTCCATTTAGAAATATGTCACCCAGTTTATTGTAAATGTAATGAGATATATGCCACCCAGTTCAGTTTTTTGACCTTTGGAATATATCATTTTCTTTAGTTTTTCCCATCTTCTCTTTTTTTCTCCATTGTTCCTCAAATGAACTTCCCGTTTTGCCCTTGCCCTTTTTATACAAGAGCATCAGATTCCGATTGAACTCATCCTCGTAACATCCCCTAACCAGTTCCAGGCGGCGGCGGCAGCCTCCTCCACCCGCAAGCTCCATACCATTACCACCACATGTGAACTCCAAGTGAGGCGGCCACCACTGCAGTCTTCGAGCTTCACATTGAGCTCGACGCCACCGATTTAGTGAGATATATATCTAATTACAATAAATTTGGTGGTATATCTCAAAGTGTCATTATTTAGAGCGACATATACTGGGAAACGATTTATTTCTCTCTCTCTCTCCTCTCTGCACATCGATTTTTATTTTAAAAACCATCCTAGCTAGAGTTTGTTTCTTTCCAATTCTAGCTGTATTTTACTTGCTATATGATCTGTTTCATATACATGATTTCTTATTCTATGGACTCCTTTAAAGTGTAGCATTCAACAGAGTTTCGCATGTCAGGTAGCTTGAGACGAAAACATACATGTAGTGTTTATGCACTCTTTTTCTATACCAAGAAGCCAGAAACCTGTTGAATGATTTATCAGCAAAAAGCCAGAAAACCGGTTGATTTGTGAGCCTGCTTCCACTCTTTGCTGGGACTCGTGTGTTTGTTTAGCCACGCCCACGTGTGTGTGCAAGATACCCATCTAGTTAGTACGTGTTGAAGGAGGATCATTAGCCGACGAGGAGGAGGAGATTGGGTTAGGATTAAGGATTGAAGAATAAACACAAAAGGGGCAATTAGCAAGGCAGAAGAGGAGATCAGAAACAGCCACCTGTTGCTGTTGATGTTGCAACTAGTTCGATTAGGTATTTCAAGTGCCACAATTTCCCAAAGTACCTTTACCGGTTAACAAGAACAATGCCAGAACCCCATTTGTACTAGCTACCTCTACAGATGCTGTGTTTCAGTTTTGGACCCGAAAATTCCCAGGTCCACCTCACCCTGAATCAGATTTCGGAATCTGTATTCTGTACTGTGTAGACAAATACATCCCATAGCACTTGGCAGCATAAACGGCGAGGGCCGAAAAATAAGTGCTTGTGTCACCTCCCAAAAATCCTTAAGTTGGATTAGCTAAACAAATCATGTGTAAATTTGTAAATTATGTAATAATTTAAAACTTTGGTTGTTGTAATAAAGTATTGTCTTGAATTTTTCAAATTTCAATTTGAATTCAAGCCTTAATATGAATCCAGAAAATGTGTGATTAAAAGTTGTTGGAAATAATTTATTTAAATACTATATTATTTATAAGAAATTTATATAATTTTTAACAAATTTTTATAAGTCATTTTGATCTCACCAAAATTCAAACCATTTCCCTAATGCAGATTTAAAAGTAATTTAATTTTGACAAATTTATGTATTAACAGTGATTTAAATTATTTTAATAAGTCCTATTTGAATTCTATAACACCCACAAAAAGTTTCAGAATTTTTCAAATTTATCTTCTATTTCAAATCGCTGGTCAAACATTTTGAAATCCGGTCAAAATGGAATCAAAACCCTTGTTTCGTTCGGTCCTACCGAGCCAACTTGGTCCGGTCGCACCGTCTCATCGCGCCATTCCATGCGGACCGTCCGATGCTGATCGCACGGCTCGTATCGATTGGGCCACTCGGACTGTGCGGACTCACCACGCATCTGGACCGTCAGATGATTGATCGCACGGCTCAAACCAACCCACCGGACCACTTCGGACTGTTCCGACCTGACCGCACCAACTAATCTGGTCGGACCAAGGCCACTCGTTCGCACCCGAACCCAACCGAGCCACTTTCTTTTCTCCCGCTGACATTTTGGGCCCACTCGTCAGTGTCGTTGCCTCTTCAGGCCCTCGTCTTCTCCGGCGTGACGCTCAACCGAGCGGCATTGGCCCTTTTGCATGCATGCCACGACACTCGCCAATTGACACCTAGTGCCTTCGTGTCCGTCTCTTAAGCATCGCCTAGACTTCACAAAGTTCCTGAGCCCATCCATTCTCTTTCTCTCGCACCAACTCGCTCTCACCGCCCTCTCTTTTGTCGCCGCCGAGGAAGAAGACGACCGGAGGGAAGTCACCTCACTGCCTCTAGAAAGCCTGCGACATCATCACCGAACTCCATGCTCGACGCCTCATCCATTTTCACTGGTCCGAGACCTTTCCATCCACTAAATCGTCAAGGGTCATTTCTTCGTCTTCGGCTCCGGTAGCCATGGCCGCAACGCTCGCAAGTGTTCCGGTGAGTCTTTAGTCTCGCCATCTTGTCCATTGTCTTCGCAACCTCTCACTGATTTGACTGGTGAGTTTATTTTGCTTTTGGTGCATTCTCGAGGGAATATGGTTCCTTCTTCTCCGTCAACGGTGAACCGCCGCCGCCCACCATTCAAGCATCTCCGAACCCCATCGACGCCATTGTCTGGTTAGTCACGTTCTAAGCGACACGGCGATCCCATTGCGCGCATTCCCAAAGCTCCTCGACGTCCGTAGCGTCGCCTCCTCGGGCGCCGCATCTTCGGCTCCGCCTCCGGCCGCCGGGAGCTCAACGCCATCAACCTCCGGTCTTCGCGCCACCTCGGACGAGTCCGCGAGGTCATCCGCACTGGCGCGATCCGAGCCCGAGAACCACATCGCCAATGAATCGCCGCAGACGGCCGCGTGCGCGCCGCGTCGCGTGAACTCCGTTCAACCGCCGGCAACGTGAGGTATTAACCACGTCATTACCGCTAACCGTGTGTTCTTAGTGAAGGTATGACATGTGGGTCCCACCATTTAAAGAATGTAGCTAGAAATTGGATTAAGATCTAGAGCCTATGACAGGTAGGCCCGTATGGCACGGTTTAGGGATTGTGTAAAATTAAATACATTTGCTCTTAAGGAAAACGTATTTCTAGCCTACTTAGGGACAAATTACGTTTTGAGGTTCAGAAGACGTATTCAAAGGAATTCGCTTTCGCGTCGCCCTTGGCTCTGACCAGGTCAAAGTAACCGGGTCAAACCCTAACGCCGGGTCCCACCAGTCAGTCCCTATGGCTACCTGAACCCGAGTATAAAACAATTAATTCTTTTAGAAATTCGGAAAACGATTTAAGATTTCATTGAAAATTCAATTAACTTAGAAAATTCATAACTAATTCATTATAACTCCAAATTAAGTGAAATCAATTGTTTTAATTTTAATTTTTCCTGTACTTTAATCTGGAATAACTTTGAACCTTGTCCCTATTACAGAAAAATTTGATATTTGAATTAATTATACAATAATAACATTAACCTTGTAAAATTCATAGAAATTTCAAATGAGCTCCAATTGAACTACAATTTTCACCTAAAATCATACTCTACCCACTATGTGAATTTTAAGCTTTATTGAATGTTTTGAAATGTTGGTTTTATTTGGAGTTTATTGCAATATCGTCTTTCGTTAGGTTTTCGACGATACTGATATATTCGTGAGAGCAAAATGAGTATAAACTGAGGTTGAACAAGTGGTACCAGCAAAGGTGCGAGCACCTCCCTCTTGATCATATTGCTCCTACTATTTTTAAAAGTTTTATCTAGATTTTAATCTCGTCATTGCATGCTATTTTGAAAAGTATGTTCATGGGTAGAAGCAGTTAATGTCCTAATTATTGCATTGTCCTCCTTGAATATTGATATCCCTTTACTCAGTTGTTACTAAGGCAAAATCACTTAACTTGAAAACAGGTTCGATTTCGGGGTACCCACAGTTCGCCTAACGAATGTACGGTGCACCAGACTAAACATATTATGTTCATATTATCCAAGTTTCTAGCTTCCGAGCGATAATTGTTATTGTTCATCAAGGCACTGTCAGGTCTTGCTTTTCAACTGTCAGATCAACTATGTTATCCTTGCTACCCTTCTGATGAGCAAGCTTCGACAAATACTGCAGCTGCTTGAGCGGCTGGATCCGAGGAGGATCCGAGGAATCACTGCTTCTTTGGGCTGACGATGAGGTGCCCGGATTTTTCTTTTGCCATAGTAGTATGCGCTTGCGAGCAGCATCACATACCTCTTCATTTGACATCACATCCCAGAGGCCATCGCTCGCAAGAATAAGGCATTCATCATCTTTTGCACGGGCAACAACAGTGACCTCAGGGACTGGGATTATATAAGGCTTCAGGTATTTGTCCCCTGCAAACAGTTCCAATAACACAGATCATTCGTGGCTGTGTGCATAAACTAAGGCTAAACTTGATCTAGATAACATAAACCTTAGTTTAGTGAAGAACACCTAGCCTAATCCTTAGAGCGAAGCGAGATTTGCATACCCGAACTTGAAGATGTCATTAGACTTGTAGATCCGTCAGTGGTCACAGAGGTGGTGTGGACGGGGACGGCGGTGTCACGGTGGCGGCGGCGGCCTTCGGTCTTCGCCCACCACAGTGCTCGTGAAAAATCGGGCTTGTTTGGGTTTTACATAGCCTAGAACCACACGGGCAAGAAGGCCTGCCGAGTACCTCTGTTTGTTATAGCGCGGGGTGAACGGGACCGAAACCATACGAGTTGGTTGCGCCCCCAATCAGGGCGCGAGTGGGGCGTGGCCCCCTGGATCTCAAGGTTGTTAGCCCAGATCAACCCAATATTATCTCCTTTGATCGTAAGGCTAACATCATAAGCCCATTATTAATAAAATAGCATACCAAGATAATGCGTCGTATAGCCAATAAAGTGCTATATAACCCCAGTACCTATAGTATACTATCCCATCTTGAAATAGATATTCATTATACTTAATGGGAGTTGGTTTGCTTTAAGGTTATTTTATCCAGAATCAGAGGCTTTCCAATAAACCCATGCTGGCAACATGATCACGAAAGATATTGGGTGGTATGCCTTTCATAAGCGGATCCACAAGCATTAACTTAGTACTAATAAGCTTGATACTAATGGTTTGATCATGGGTTCTGTCTTTCACAACATGGTACTTTATGTCAATGTATTTGGCAGCACCACTTGACTTGTTGTTACTTGCATAAAAGACTATGGGTTCATTATCGCAGTATAAGGTGAGTGGTTTAAAGATGTTGTCTACCACTCTAAGTCCCGGGATAAAGTTCTTAAACCATACAGCCTGCCCGGTAGCCTCATAACATGCCACAAACTCAGCCTACATCGTTGAAGATACTGTAAGGGTTTGTTTGGAGCTTTTCCACGAGATAGCTCCTCCAGCGAGTGTGAAGATATAACCTGACGTGGATTTCTTAGTATCAACACATCCCGCAAAATCTGAATCTGAATAACCAACAACTTCAAGGTTACTAGAATTCTTATATGTGAGCATGAAATGCTTAGTAGCTTGCATATAGCGCAAGGCTTTCATAACAGTCTTCCAGTGGCCCGGTCCTGGATTTGACTGATATCTGCCAAGCATCCCGGTTACAAAAGCTAAATCAGGGCACGTGCATACTTGAGCATACATAATGCATGCTTCCGACAGCTGAAGCATAAGGAACTGACTTCATCTGATCAGTTTTATATTAGTTTCTTGGACATTGAAATATCCCAAACTTATCGCTCTTAACAATAGGAGCAGGCGAGCCAGAGCACTTATGCATATTATATCTCTTTAGTACTCTGTCAATGTATGCCTTCTGAGATAAACCTAACACTCCTTTGGACCTATCTCGGTGAATCTCAATGCCAAGAACGTAAGAGGCATCGCCAAGATCCTTCATATCAAAATTATATGAAAGAAATCTCTTGGTCTCAAATAGCATATCCTTATCACTGCTGGTCAATAAGATGTCATCCACATAAATCACTAAGATGGTGAATTTACTCCACTTGAACTTAACATATCTGCAGTTATCAACTTCATTTTCCTTAAATCCAAAATTCCTTATGACCTTATCGAATTTGAGGTACCACTGCCTCGACGCTTGCTTTAAGCCATAAATCGATTTCTTAAGTCGATATCCCATATGCCCTTTGCCTTCCACGACAAAACCTTCTGTTGAGCCATGTAAACGTTTTCTTGCTAGTCGCATTAAGGAATGCCGTCTTAACATCCATCTGATGTAGCTCTAAATCATAATGAGCTACAAGTGCCATAATGATTATGAATGAATCTTTAATTGAGACATGAGAAAAAGTGTCATTATAGTCAATCCCCTCTCTTTGCGAGAAGCCTTTTGCTACAAGCCTTGCTTTAAACCTTTCAACATTTCCCTTAGAGTCATGTTTGGTTTTGTAGACCCATTTACAACCTACTGTTTTGACTCCGTCGGGGATTTCTACTAAGTCCCATACATCATTAGTGCTCATAAACTTTAGTTTATCCTTCATGGCATCAAGCCACTTAGGAGAATATTCACTCATCATAGCCTCCTTATAAGAGGTGTGATCATCTACCTTTCCTATATCATTAATATCTTCATTCATATAAACAACATAATTATTTGGGATGACAGATCTTCTCTCTCGCTGTGATCTTCTAATGGGTTCATCAGCTATTGCAGGAGACTGCTAAGGCTCATCATTAGATGTGACATTAGGAATTTCAGAGACCTCAACAGTGGGTGCAATAACAGTATTTTGTACTGGAGGTGCAACCACCTGAGGCACAAGAATAAAGGTCTCTGGGATAAACGGTCAAAGAACATAAACCCGTTTCTCTTCAAGATCTATTTTCCTGAGCTCCAGGTCCTCGTCATTCTCTAAGAACACAGCGTGCCAAACTTAGTTATCCTATCAGGACAGTAAAAACGATACCATTTGGATCTCTCAGGGTACCCATGGCAACTTACTGTCTTAGGATCTAATTTTTTAATATGTGGATTAAATATCTTAGCTTCAGCATGTTGGAAATATGCCCTAGAGGCAATCATAGAGATGATTATATTTCATTATGTTCATAACATTTGATAATATGTTATCTTGTTCCTTGAATGAATCATCAGTTATATAGATCAATGAGTATGTGACTTGTTGGTGAAACTCTTTATCTTGTATGATGTCGTTCTAAAAGTATCCCTGGTCGAATGTCACTGGTCGGAACACCAATGACTCTACGACCAGTACATGTATTGATTGATGACCATGTTTCACCGGTCATGGATATAGAGATATCGAATCAATAATGTGAACACATGTTAGAGAACATAGTGTTGGATAAGACCCATTTTGAGACACTATTGAGATTGTTATGATTCTATGTGTCGTTAGTTGGTCTCAAGCAATGATGATGTATAATCCTTAGACCTGAGATCAGCATGATTTTCTACATGTATAATAGCACTCTTAGGGGTTGCCAAACGCTACTCCGTAACTGGGTAGTTATAAAGGTAGCTTTCGGGTATGCTATGAAACATGCGGAGGAATGTGACCGGTCGGATATGGGATTTGCCCCTCCTAACATAACAGGAGAGATGTCTCTGGGCTCCTCGTTGTGGTCGAATAAAGAAAGTGCATGTCCATGCCACTAGTGGTCGAAGTGTCGACCACATGAAGTTATTCGACACTTGATCGAGAAAGTATTGAACAGTCCATGGATGACATATTATCTCACCTGGAGTTCAACCAGATGTCGTGAGGCAAAGGGAGAATACACAAGCAGGTCGTTCAGTTGCCGAGGTCGTAGACTGGTCGAAGTCGTATGGAGATGCGACCCAGTCGAAGACTACTCGAACATAATCACCTACTGGTCGTAAGGAGTTGCAAACTGGTCGTAGTTAGATACTAATTGGTCGTAACGAGTTATGAACTTGTTGTAACTGATTATGAAGTGGTCGTGACTAAGTACGAGCTGATCGTAAGTGATAAGGACCTGGTCGTAGATCATATTGCATTAAGGTTCGTCCGATATATTCTGTGTGTGTTCGGGAATCGTTATTATGTCTTTGCTAGGTACCGCGACGACTCGTGATCGGGAAAGAGTTTCCGAGTCACAACTGATTGCACACGAACCTATAGGGTCACACACTTAAAGGGCTAGGATTTGATTTGGATGGTGATCCGAATTCTTATAGGCCATGAGTTCCTAATGGGCATTCTGTTCGGGACCCATTATGGATGCCTATATATAGAGGGGCGGTGGCATGGGGTGAGGTGATCGAAGAATCTCTCTGGAAGAAATCCCGAAACACTAATAGCCACGCTCTTCTCAACCACGCCGCTGGTGCTAGCACTCCTGCGCGTGGTGTCCCTGCCCCGTACGTGTGGATACCTTGGAGGTGTTGTTGCGAAGCATCAGCACTAGGACGATCCGCGTCTCACGATGTTCATCGAAGTAGGAGGAGAAGGCGCGTGGCAAGTACGACTACGACTGCTTCAACTCGCTACATTGACTCTACTTCCGCTACGAGTCGGTGCGTCTAGTGGTAATCTTGTGATCTATCACTTGCGGTGGTTCCTTGGTTGCGCGATAAATTTTGTTTGTGCTTTCGTAGCCTACCCGCGATCCTTCAGTGGTATCAGAGCCATCCCGTTTAGTTTTAGATTCGGATTAGATGCATATGGTGATATGCGGGGAGCCATAGATGTGATCTATTTCTATTTCTGTTGGTCGTTCTATGTGATAGATCGTTCTTGGCGATGGTCGATATGATCGTCCATGCGCGGTGGTCGTAAGGTGATTGATGATCGTTATTCTGTGATCGTGTATACATGGTCGTATCACGACTTGCCTCTACCGGTCGGGTTTCCGCCATCGGGGCAGACAGTGATCGTAAATCCATGGAGCACGCGAAGATCAATCTGGTTGATCGAATCAGAGTTGCGATCGGAAAGGGTTAATGTGATTAATCCAATGCGATTTATATGGACGGAACAGTAGATTGGATCTACATTATTCGAAAATTTTCGCATACAGAGCAGGACCTTGGAATATAGATAGGGTTTCCGCTCTTTTGGTGCGGGTTGCCACCCTTTTGGATTAGGACCTTAACTTGTTTTTGGTATCGCTGCTCACGTCATACGTTAGATAGAATGTGATTCTATGCCTAACTTGTTCTTGCAGGATTTTGTGAATAGTATGACCTGTAATGTATGAGATGCATGTATGTGTGTAATGTTCACGACCTGCGTGTCATGCTTATTGCAGCCCAAGGCTGTCTATATTTGTATAACGGCCTGCGTGTCGACTTGTGATGCCTTTTCACCCTTTGTATTTTATCACTAGTACTATTAGCAGTAATGGTTTAGTGGGAGTACTTGGAGACATGGCGCACAGGAAGTACGGCGATGGGGATCACCTTGTGGAAGGGTCATACTATATCACAATACAATATGATTGTCTGTGAATGCCTTTATTTTGTTCTTTTATTTCTATGCATGTTATTTAATTGCTTTGAATGCTCTTGACATGGTAGAAGTAAAATTCCCTCACTTAATATTGAGTTAAAATTGATGCCCTTCCAATTTGCTGTACCATCCAAAGTCTTGTATTTTAATGGTAGGTATTGCCAAAGCAGAGTGTCATTAACTCTCCTTGACTAGATGGGTTTGTGTCAGACACTTACACGCTTAGCATTGGTATAACTTGACAAGGTCATCATAATGGTTATGAACCTTGGGGCATAGGGTTGGGTGCCAGAGCATAGAGATGCTACCCAACAACAAGAGTCATATAGAGATATGATTAGCAAAGGGTTGCTTACCATATTCACTAATCTTCTAGCAGTGATGCCAAAGCTCACTAGGAGATTAATTAATTATGGATCTTGAATCACTAAAATGTCATAAGAGGGATATGGTATTTAGTGGGAGTATCTTTATTAAATTGTTCAATACAAGTTACCTTTTGAACACATGTCTTAGTTTTGCATATTTTATGTTGTAGACCATGGCACCAATCTGTTGTACCTACATCCGATTTTGCTTTATGTTCGGTACTTGATAAGGAAAAACTGAATGGAACAAATTTTGCGGATTGGTCCCGTAACCTAAGAATTGTTCTTAGGCAAGATAAAAAGGAACATGTTCTAGAGGAACCAATTCCAGATGTGCCTGCTGAAAATGTAGCTACTGCTCTTAAAAGCGCCTATAAAAGGGCATGTGATGAGTCCCTCGATGTTAGCTGTCTCATGCTTGCTGCTATGAACTCAGACCTTCAGAAGCAGTTTGAGAACATTGAGGCTTACGATATGATCGTAGCGCTCAAAGGCATGTTTGAGACACAAGCAAGAACTGAGAGATATGAGATCTCAAAGAAATTGTTTGGGTGTAAACTAGCTGAGGGTAGTCCGGTGAGCCCACATGTGATCAAGATGGTTGGTTACACACAGAGCTTGAAAAAACTTGGTTTTCCACTTAGTCAAGAGTTGGCTACAGATTTGATTCTTGCTTCGCTTCACGCAAGCTATGGGCGTTCATTACGAACTTCCATATGAATAGTTTAGACAAGAATCTCACCGAATCGCATATGATGCTCAAGATTGCAGAAGACAGCATTAAGAAAAGCAACAGTCATGTGATGATGGTGCAAAAGAGTACGAGCTTCAAGAAGAAGGCTAAGACTAAGGTCAATGGAAAGGGCAAGGCTAAAGCTTCGGATAGGATCCAAACCAACAAGCCTAAGCCCAAGACTATGTCTGGCCTGACTCAAGAGAATGAATGCTTTTACTGCAAAGAGCTAGGCCATTGGAAGAGGAACTGCAAGAAATACCGGCCGATCCGAAAAGAATGGTGGGACTAAACCTTCCACTTGTGTATTAATGTTATAGATGTTTTTCTTGCTGATTCTTCGTTAACTCATGGGTATTTGATAACGGATCGGTTGCTCATATTTGCAATTCGATGCGAGTCTAACAAGGATTAGGAGAGTTGCAAGAGGCGAGATGGATCTTGGCGTGGGAATAAAGCAAGGGTTGCTGCATTAGCCGTCGGGACCTTGCCATTACTTTTGTCTTCAGGATTTATTATGGAATTAAATAGTTGTTATTACGTTCCAGCCATGAGTAGAAACATTATCTCTGCATCATGTTTGATGGCAGAAGGTTATAAATTCATTATTGAGAACAATGATTGTTCTATATTTTTGAATGAAGTGTTTTATGGCTATGCACCTGTTTTGAATGGGTTGTTTATTTTGAATCTTGATGTTGCACCTGTATATAATATTAATGCGAAGAGGCTTAGGCCTAATAATATGAATTCCATTTTTATTTGGCATTGTTGTTTGGGTCACATAAGTGAGAAACGTATGAAGAAGCTCTATGATGATGGAATTCTAAACTCATTTGATTTAGAATCATTTGAAACGTGCGAATCTTGCCTACTCGGAAAGATGACCAAGACTCCTTTCACTGGTCGTGCTGAGAGGGTGTCTGACTTGTTGGCACTCGTACATACAGATGTGTGTGGACCAATGAGCACGATAGCTAGAGGCGGTTTTCAGTACTTCATTATCTTCACCAATGACTATAGTAGATATGGATATGTCTATTTAATGAGGCATAAGTCGGAATCCTTTGAAAAGTTCAAGGAGTTCCAGAATGAGGTACAGAATCAACTTGGCAAGACAATAAAATCTTTACGATCTGATCGTAGAGGTGAATTTTTGAGCCATGAATTTGGTGATCATTTGAAGCAATATGGAATTGTTCCACAGCTTACACCATCGGGCACTCCACAATGGAATGGGGTGTCCGAGCGGCGTAATCGGACTTTGTTGGACATGGTTCGGTCGATGATGAGCCAATCTGATCTGCCATTGTATTTTTGGGGTTACGCTCTTGAAACTGCCGTTTTCACTTTAAATAAGTTACCATCAAAATCAGTAGATAAACTCACACCTAAGTCTGATAAATGCTTTTTTATATGATATCCTAGGGAAACCAAAGGATATTACTCCTACAACAGGGAAGAGGGCAAAGTTTTTGTTGCCCAAAATGGTGTCTTTTTGGAGAAAGAGTTTCTTTCAAAAGAAGTCAGTGGGAGAAATGTGCAACTCGAAGAAATTCGGGAAACATTTGAAAGTGTTTCAACTCCTACTGAACCTCTACAGGATGAACAAATTGTTGTTGAACCTGTAGATGAGGCATCAACCCCACGTAGATCTAAAAGGCCACGTCAATTGCCTATAAGGTATGGGCATAACGTATTATTGTTGAATAATGATGAGCCTAAGTCTTTTGAGGAAGCGATGATAGACCCAGACTCTGAGAAATGGCTTGAAGCCATGAAATCCGAGATAGACTCCATGAGTGACAATCAGGTTTGGAATCTGGTCGATCCTCTTGATGGTGTTAAAACCATTGAGTGCAAATGGATCTATAAGAAAAAGATTGATATGGATGGAAATGTTCACATTCATAAAGCTCGACTAGTCGCCAAAGGGTTTCGACAAGTTCAAGGGGTTGACTACGATGAGACTTTCTCACCGGTAGCGATGCTTAAATTTATACGGATCATTCTAGCTATTGCTGCATATCTCGACTATGAGATATGGTAAATGGACGTCAAAACGGCTTTCCTTAATGGAAACCTAAGTGAGGATGTGTACATGACACAACCTGAAGGTTTTGTCGATCCAAAGAATGCTACGAAAATATGCAAACTTCAAAAGTCCATTTATGGGTCAAAGCAAGCATATCGGAGTTGGAATATACGTTTTGATGAGGAGATCAAAAGGTTTGGTTTCGTCAAGAACAAAGAAGAACCTTGTGTTTACATGAAGGTTAGTGGGAGCGCACTCGTTATTCTGATCTTATATGTAGATGACATATTATTGATCGGGAATGACATTCAAATGCTGGAATCCGTTAAGGTATCATTGAAAAATAGTTTTTCTATGAAGGACCTAGGAGAGGCAGCATATATCTTAGGAATAAAGATCTATAGAGATAGATCAAGAAGGCTAATTGGATTAAGCCAAAGTACTTATATTGACAAGATGTTGATTCGGTTCAGATGCAGATGCCAAGAAAGGGTTCTTGCCTATGTCACATGGCATAAGTCTTAGCAAGAGTCGGTGTCCTTCGACAACCGATGAGCGAGACCGTATGAATGGTATTCCATATGCTTGACTATTGGATCCATCATGTATGCTATGATATGTACTCGACCAGATGTATCATATGCTCTAAGTGTTACGAGTAGATACCAAGCTGATCCCGGTGAAGGTCACCGGACGATTGTGAAAAACATTATTAAATACTTGAGAAGGACTAAGGATGCGTTCCTAGTTTATGGCGGTGATGAAGAGCTCGTTGTAAATGGTTACACGATGCAAGCTTCCAAACCGATAAAGATGATTATCGTTACTTAATCTGGTTATGTATTCATTTTGAATGGAGGAGCGATGAGTGGAAAAGTTCCAAGCAAGGGACGGTTCTTGATTCTACGACGGAGGTCGAGTACATTGCGACTTCGAAGTGCGAAGGAAGGTGTTTGGATAAGGAATTTCATTCTTGATTTGGGCATGGTTCCGAGTGCCTCGGGCCCAATGGATCTCTATTGTGACAATAATGGAGCCATTGTGCAGGCTAAGGAGCCTAGATCCCATCAGAAGTCCAAACATATACTCAGGCGTTACCACCTTATTCGCGAATTGGTGGATAGAGGAGATGTTAAGATATGCAAAAATCCATACGGATTTAAATGTTGCTGATCCGTTGACAAAGCCTCTCACACAGCCAAAGCATGAGGCGCACACAAGAGTTATCGGTATTAGATACTTAAATGATTGACTCTAGTGCAAGTGGGAGACTGTTGGAAATATGTCCTAGAGGCAATCATAGAGATGATTATATTTCATTATGTTCATAACATTTGATAATATGTTATCTTGTTCCTTGAATGAATCATCAGTTATATAGATCAATGAGTATGTGACTTGTTGGTGAAACTCTTTATCTTATATGATGTCGTTCTAAAAGTATCCCTGGTCGAATGTCACTGGTCGGAACACCAGTGACTCTATGACCAGTACATGTATTGATTGATAACCATGTTTCACCGGTCATGGATATAGAGATATCGAATCAATAATGTGGACACATGTTAGAGAATATAGTGTTGGATAAGACCCATCTTGAGACACTATTGAGATTGTTATGATTCTATGTGTCGTTAGTTGGTCTCAAGCATTGATGATGTATAATCCTTAGACCTGAGATCCGCATGGTTTCCTACATGTATAATAGCACTCTTAGGGGTTGTCAAACGCTACTCCGGAACTGGGTAGTTATAAAGGTAGCTTTCGGGTATGCTATGAAACATGCGGAGGAATGTGACTGGTAGGATATGGGATTTGCCCCTCCTAACATAATAGGAGAGATGTCTCTGGGCCCCTCGTTGTGGTCAAATAAAGAAAGTGCATGGCCATGCCACTAGTGGTCGAAGTGTCGACCACATGAAGTTATTCGACACTTGATCGAGAAAGTATTGAACAGTCCATGGATGACATATTATCTCACCTGGAGTTCAACCAGATGTCGTGAGGCAAAGGAAGAATACACAAGCGGTCGTTCGGTTGCGCCGTCGTCGACCGGTCGGTCGTATGGAGATGCGACCCAGTCGAAGACTACTCGAACATAATCACCTACTGGTCATAAGGAGTTGCAAACTGGTCGTAGTTAGATACTAACTGGTCGTAACGAGTTATGAACTTGTTGTAACTGATTATGAACTGGTCGTGACTAAGTACGAGCTGGTCGTAAATAATAAGGACCTGGTCGTAGATCATATTGCATTAAGGTTCGTCTGATATATTCTGTGTGTGTTCGAGAATCGTTATGTGCTGCTAGGTACCGCTGACGACTCGTGATTGGGAAAGAGTTTCCGAGTCACAACTGATTGCACACGAACCTATAGGGTCACACACTTAAAGGGCTAGGATTTGATTTGGATGGTCATCCGAATTCTTATAGGCCATGAGTTCCTAATGGGCCTTCTGTTCGGGACCCATTATGGATGCCTATATATAGAGGGGCGGTGGCATGGGGTGAGGTGATCGAAGAATCTCTCTGGAAGAAATCCCGAAACCCTAATAGCCACGCTCTCCTCAACCACACCGCCGGCGCTAGCACTCCTGCGCGTGGTGTCCCTGCCCCGTACGTGTGGATACCTTGGAGGTGTTGTTGCGAAGCATCAGCACTAGGATGATCCGCGACTCACGACGTTCATCGGAGTAGGAGGAGAAGGGGCGCGGCAAGTACGACTACGACTGCTTCAACTCGCTACATCGACTCTACTTCCGCTACGAGTCGGCGCGTCTAGTGGTAATCTTGTGATCTATCACTTGCGGTGGTTCATTGGTTGCGCGGTAAATTTTGTTTGTGCTTTCGTAGCCTACTCGCGATCCTTCACAGCACGACAACCCCACACTCGTAAATATTTTAAACTCGGTTTCCTCCCAGTCCATAATTCATAAGGTGTCTTAGGCACTGATTTACTGAGAACCCAATTAAGAATATGTGTGGCTGTCTTTAGTGCTTCCATCTACAAACCAGTTGGTAAACTAAAATAGCTAAGCATGCTCCGTACCATATCCATAAGTGTACGGTTGTGTCTCTCAGCTACCCCATTCTACTGAGGTTCACCTGGTGTAGAATACTGGGCAACAATGCCATTTTCCTAGAGGAACATAGCGAAAGGGCTAGGAATTTGCCCATAAGAGGCATGCCTTCCATAATATTCTCCCCCACGGTCCGATCTTACCACTTTAATTCTTAGGTTGTGCTGATTTTTAAATTCAGCCTTAAATATCTTGAATTTGTCAAGTGACTCAGATCGGTCTTTAATGGGAAAGATATAACCATAACGGGAGAAATCATTAGTGAATGTGATGAAGGAATCAAAACCATCCATTGATGTCACAGGAAAAGGACCACAAATATCAGTATGAATTAATTCTAAGAGTCATGTGCTGCGAGTGACTCCCTTCTTTATTTACTTTACATATTTTCCTTTAATGCAATCAATGCAGTGGTCTGAGTCAGAGAAATCTAATGGGTGAAGTATTTCTTCCTTAATGAGACGCTCCATTCCCCCCCCCTCAAAATGTGGCCTAAACAACAGTGCCACAGTTTCGAAGAAGTCTCATCATTCTTTTTACGCTTAGTATCACACACATTCAAAGATACATGAGATTTATTAAGAGAAAGCATATAGAGCTTGTCATGTCTAAAGGCAAGACCAACATCATTTGAATTAAACGTAATAATACATTTATTGTTACCTAAATTACATTTAAAACCATCATCGTCCAATAAAGAAACCGAAATCAAATTCCCCATGATGGAAGGAACATAGACTACATTATTAAGACAAAGTATGAAGCCACTATCTAAAACTAATGAAACAGATCCAACTGATTCCACTTCAGCTTCTTTTCCATCCGTGACTCTAAAACTTCGCTCCCCTTTCTTAGTGTTCTCACGGTAAGGAATCCCTGTAAAGAGTTGGTAACGTGCACAGTTGCACTGAGTTAATCCACTAAGAATTAAAGGAGAAATCAGCATAAAGATTTCATCAATGAACGTTATTGTATCATTACCCCTTTTGGCGAGCCACTTCAAAAAACTGAGACAATCCTTCTGGAATGCCCTGGTTGCTTGTAGAAGTGACATTTATCCCTATTAAGTGCTTCAGCGGGAGCAACATGGGGCTTAGGTGCATTGTGCACCTTAGGCCCTAACTTATTTGAATTAGGGGAGAATTATAGCTTTTTCTTAGATTTGAAGTCCCCTTGGCACTTCCTTTTGTTAGGACCGCAACTTGAAGCGCAAAATCTTTTTTTTCGTTCTTCTTCTTTCTTCCTCCTGGACACACATGGCGATTAAATCACCCATGCTCTATTTTTCTTTCTGAGTATTGTAATTTATCCTAAATGCAGTGTACTCAGAAGGAAGAGAAGTCATAATAAAGTGGACTAGGAAACCATTGGATATCTCTATGTCCATGCCCTTGAGCTTTTCAACCATATCGGTCATCATCATAATATGCTCTTTTATGCTGTTGGACCCGTCATACTTAACAGATAAGAGCCTCTGGATTAAAGTACTAGCATAAACTTTAGTAGAACCTTTGAATTTCTCCTCAACTGAAGCCAAATACTCCTTAGCATTTTCGGAATCAGGGATTGCTCCCCTAATCCCAACTGAGATAGAGGTCTTCATGATCATTAGTGATAGGCGGTTGGACCGCTCCCATTTTTCAGCATTAGCATCGTAAGTTTTCTTTTTCTCATCATAATTATCCTCACCGTCGGTGGGGGGAACGGGAGCGGTCACCCATAACGCATAGTCAAGGTCCAAAACTCCATGGATAACATGAATTCTTTCTTTCCAAGTGGGGAAGTTGCTTCCCGTAAGCTGCTCAATATTATCAATTGTGGCGGCAACATTCGAAGCGTTTATTGCTGATTATTAAAATACAGGGCAAAATTAGAAATAATGTAAAGATGTATTGCATGCAATTAACCCTACGTTGGTCTGATTAACAATATGCAAAACTACAGTCTAATCCATATCATCGTTGGGCAGAAAATGAAAAAGAACTTAATAATTAATATGGCGACACACGACTACAAATAACGTTAGTCAGAATGTAATCATGTACATACATAATGCCAAAATAAAACATAAAATCTCTAATCAAAATATCTCGTTGGTTCAATTTTAATCAGAGGCAAAACATAAAAATGAGGTAATAATACATTGTTATTGGGCAACAAACATTAATTAAAACAGTGCATAAAAATAGACTTAAGCATAAAAAGAAAATGCACTAAAAAAAGAAAAATAGCCCACTGTTTGTAGGCCTCCAAAAGGCTGTTCAGCCCGGCATCACGTGCGCGGCCCATTACCAATCTCCACTCCGCTGGCCCGAAAGCCACGACAGCCGTTGGATCTGATCGGACGGCTAGAAAAGCAGACGACCCATCACCACTCCGTCGGCCCGAAAAGCCACGACCGTTGGATCTGATCGGACGGCCGAGGCATTATCCCGAGCGATATAAAAGCTCCCAAAACCTAACCCTAACTTCATTTCGCCCTCTTCTCCTCCCGAAAAAGCGGAGCGTCGGCAACGGCGCGGAGGAGAACGCGCGATGCGGCGTCGGCGATGGCGCATGCGGGGGGAGCAGCAGTGGCTCCAACGGCGACGACATGGGGAGTGCGTGGTGCGGCATGAGGCCGCGAGGTCGCAGCCCTGCTTGCTGGCGTGTGCGTGCGACCGAGGTCGCGCGCGCAGCCGTCGAGTGGAGCTACGGTGGCGCTCGTGACCGGAGCGACTCCGGAGGCTTCCAAAAAACGTAAGTATTCGCCACACTTTAGGGTTTCGATTTGGGTTTAAAAGCACGGGATTTCGTTAGGATTTCATAGAAATTTCTTAAGTCCCCTCCTTCTAAATGCTAAACCGAGCCACTAGACATCAGATCCAGGCATGAACAAGTTCAGTTGGGACTAATATGGGTTCAAAACGAGACTAGGGTGGCTCTAATACCAAATGTGTGCATAAATTAAGGATAAACTTGATCTAGACGACATAAACCCTAGCTCAGTGAAGAACACCTAGCCTAATCCTTAGAGCGGAAGTGAGATTTGCATACCCAAACTTGAAGATGCCATTAGGCTTGTAGATCCGTCAGTGGATGTAGAGGTGGCATGGATGAGGACGGCGGTGTCGCAGTGATGGCGGCGGCCTTCGGTCTTTGCCCACCATAGCGCTCGTGAAAAATCGGGTTTGTTTGGGTTTTACGTAGCCTAGAACCACATAGGGAAGAAGGCCTACCGAGTACCCCTGTTTGTTATAGCGCGGGGTGAACGGGACCAAAACCATACGAGTTGGTTGCGCCCCCATCAGGGCGCGAGTGGGGCGTGGCCCCCTGGATCTTGGGGTTGTTAGCCGAGATCAACCCAACACTGGCACATACACCAGGAAAGGGAGAGCACAACATGGGTTACTCGAGTTTGAAGTATCGATAAAATCAAAACAATTACAATGAAGACAGTGCATAATTCGACGAGAGCAGTGAACATTTGAACACAGGAGTGGGGAAGGTTGGTTGATGACTAATTTTTCGTGGCCATGCTCAGCATTTGGTTTACTCTAAAAAGAGGTGAAAATTTTCTTAGTAGCATTGCAATGATGTATAAATTAGAAAATAGCATCCAATGTGAGGACGACAGGTGGGTCATGGGACCATTGATATCAATGACACATCGATGTTATTTTTCAACTCGTTGTATCTTTGTAGCGCTACTGAGCAAATTGCCACCTGAATAAATTTGGTGCAGACTGGAACACTGAAACAAACACAGCCACATAACAGAGAAGCATGACATGATTTAATTTTCTAGTTGGAAGTCTCAATAAAGCAAAAACGAATAAAGAACAAAAGGATACTGAATAAGTTGTTTCTAGTTGTGCTGCATAGTTAGTGTCTCAGTGACTCACCCCCAAAACCTCGAATATTTGTTTTCCAAGAGAAAAATCACTACTTCACCATTTGATTGGGTGGCTCGACCAAGTTATATTTAAAAGCCAGAGCTCACTAGTTTTTTTATCACCTAATGGGCATTGGACACTCAAGACCCTTGACTAGGAGACATTGATGGCCTAAACCATGCCATCACAAAATCTTCACTAATTTGACCAAGAACAAAAAGAATCAGTCAGACTTTTCCCTGTGACAATTCACAAATCCCTTGGACCATATCATCACCACAATTCAGAAATCACTAATAATTTGAGTGACAATAGAAATAATCAGGGTTCATCTGCCATTTCCTTGAGATAGTAACTATAAACTCACTACCACTAGCAAACATCCACATCAATGAAATTGGAGAAATATAACAAATTAAGGTATTTGTAAGCTGTAGGATCGTTGATAGAAATTAGAGGGGGGGTGAATGATTGTAATCTTTAGCGAAAGCTTTTTCCTCAAATCTACTGTCTTCTGATTGTTCAACCTGCTAATACAGTAAGAACATGAAAACAAAAAGATAGCAAACAGGAGGGAAATAATTTGCTTGGCACTGTAGCAAGATGAACGTGTACTGTAGCAGCGCTAGGTACTGTACCAAACAGTGCCAGGTACTGTACCTGTAGTATGCATTATTGTAGCGAATTAAAGAACGAAGGTGATGCTTGCAATATGTGAAAACAAAAACCAATCTGCAGTGCTCTCTCTCTCTCCTACGTTGCTTTGTTCTTCTGGTGTGTGTGAATTGGTGTGCAGCAGCCCCTAGCACCTCTCACATGAGCCCTCAAAAACTCACATGCAAGGACCCCAAACGTGGCCAGCAGCTAATCCCATCCAGCACCTGTGCAGCTGCCATGAGCAATCAAACTCTTGCCTTTTTCTCCAACCGCCACAAGCACTTGACCTCCTACCAAGATCACCAACTCCTAAACACTTCCTGATTTTCAGGAGCCGCCAATGACCAACCGTCACAAGCAGTCAATGTAATGACTCACGTATGAACAAAAACCACGACCACCAAAGCTCTCATGGCAATTAACTCAACACTCAAAAGTGATTCTTAGTACATGCTGTTGATGACGCCAACAGCCACCAACACCAACATCTCACGCACAACACAAATGCATGCACAACCCGCATACACAAAAGCCCCAGCTGCCGCCTGCTCCTTCTGCAAGACCGTGTAACCTAATTTATCTGTTTCTCCAGATCACGCACACCCCTACGGCCGCCGCCCCTTAATGCACCTATATATCCCAGCCGCAAGCACACATACAGCCCCGTGAACCCTAATGCCTTTGGGCTTTTTCACCTAATCACCCACGTACGGCCCAATAGTCATAGGCCCAATACGTGGGCTCATACACCAGATTATAAAATCCAATCCAATTTTGGACAACCCAAAATTGTCACGTGTCGTAGCCTACAGACCGCACCTCTGTAGTCTGCACAACTAGACTTTTGTAGGACTTTGTCTTAGCTTTCTAGATTGATAAAGAAATCAGTATTTGGTTCAGCCAATTAAAAGATATAGCATTTTTCTTGTACTGCTGTTTATTCTATCTATCAGATTATAGTTCTAGATTTTTCATCTGATTATTAGACTCAGAGGTTGGCCGAATTAGAGATTCTCGCCAACTAGGTTATTGTATAGGATTTCATTATAGTTCTAGAGAATCTAATATCACACTTTTATGAGTTCCAGAGCGAAAGATATGTAGTTTTTATTGCTGTTGTCCAGTGTAGCTTCCTGCTAGAATGTCGTTTAACTTGAGTAGAACAAGTAGATAAACCTTGGGTTTTGGAAAGGCAAGATAGAGCGTTGCGAGTAGAGTCTTGTTATCACATCGTTCTTATTTGAGTAATTTACTTGTGTAGGAGGAGAGGTCTCGAGATTAGTGGCACCATCCTTGCCTCCTAACGCGTCGCAACGCGAAAGGCAAGTACACTGTGGATTGTATTGATGGTTAATTGTTCGTATTCATTGATGTTCATGCTATGATTAAATTCTATAGTCTCTGAGTAGTTTTTAATGATTTCTATTTCTTTCCGCGTATGTTAAACTGTGTTTCTTGAGATTATGTCTTTCATCTTCATATATTCATTCCTTCATTCATATGTTCATGTTCAACCATGGGAGTAGTATTGAAAGTCCCATCATTCTAATATGGGCATGTAAGACCCACCATTCCAATATGGGCAAATTGGATCCCCGTTATGAAATATTCTTCATATAAGCCTTGGATCCCCGTATTTTGATAATGTGGACACGAGTGAACACCAACGGGTGTTCATTGGCTATACTGGTATAAGCAGAAGAGAAGAGCATGCATTTCATTCTTGCATAAGATTTCTGCCATTCTATTTCATATTTGGATATTATAAATGTTATGTCCTTATTCTAGTATGTTTCCATATTATTTTGTTGTTCTTGCTGAGTCGTGGACTCATTCTTGCTAGTGTTTGTTTATTTTAGGTAAACAATAAAGACGGTATGCTTGGGAGGGATTAGTCATGGATCACTTCATTCACTTCACTTAACTCATCTTTTAGTTAATGGTCTTACTATTATCTTTCTTATGATAAATTTTGGATTGTAATAAATGGAGTTCTGATGGTTGTGTTTGTCATCCATTATGTTTTGGTTGAATTAGTAAATGCTTAGTTTTCATCGTATAGATTCTTGATAGTTTTAAATTGAATGATATATTATGAATGGATATTTAGAATTCTGATATGTTGCTCAAATCCAATTCAATTCTTATAGTCGTTCTCTTGTGAGAAGATCTTTACTTGTTTTTAGCTGTTAGAATATTGAAATTAAATCGTATTGTTGCTTTATGTTAGACTTAAGGTAATATCTTGGCTTTCGCATAGCCAGCGTGTTACAATTTTTCTCCTGCTAGCGACAGGGTTTGAACATAGATTTATTCGCACTTGTTATGAGAGAGATCTTGGATGTTTGAGGACACCTTTGCGGCTTCATCAAGACGCAGATCATTAACGCCGACGGAGAGTTTCACTACTCCATCGATACCGCTGAACGACCTTCAAATAATTGATTCAATTGCAATTCACTTTGAGTAGTTGTAATTCAATTGTAACTCTAGCGACAATACTTGATACATATTCTTTTGTAATTGATTTTGAGATGTAAATAATCACTTTGAGTTGTCAACGATTGATTCATCTGTGATGTATCTATTTTCTGCCTACTAGTTTTCAGAGGGTATGACTAGCAATTCCTGAGACTAGCCGAAAATCAAAAAATATTAGTTAGGGATAAAGAACTATCACAGACGGTTCTATTCATTAACCACCTGTGATATGTAGGATATCACAAACGGTTCTATTTACCAACCGTCTGTGATATGTAGGATATCACCGATGGTTCTATTTACCAACCATCTGTGATACGTAGAACCGTTTGATTTACCTACATATCACAGACGGTTAATGAATAGAACCATCTGTGATATGTAGACCGTCTGTGTTGTGCCTTATCATAGATGGCTCAAGAACCGTCTGTGATGAGGTTTTTTGTAGTAGTGTTTATAACACTCTGCAGAGGTTGTACAGTTTTACCCACAAGACAATATATTTTCTAACTTAGAATATATAGCCAACCGATCTAAAAGGCAGATTACTGAACACCAAACGTCTTCAACCTAACCGGGATTCCTAATCGAGAGCTGTTTTCCAGAAAATTAGCAGGAATGCTAAACAGGCCCATAGTTTCATGTACCCTTGCAAATTGCAACTGCCAAAGATGACAATCTCCACCAATCAATTGTTCTGTGGCCTGTCTGTCATCTCTCTGTTAACATTTTCCTTGTTTTTTTAATATATGTCAAGATTGTTAACGAAGTGTACGTACCCAGCCCGACAGACTTTGAGGACAAGTATTGCATGGTGCTCTCAGATTATGCCCTGACCCTCTGATAGTAGCAGGATCCTCGTCTTTCAAGCTAGCTCGAGGTTAAATAGCAAATCCTAGAGTTCATTTTTATTTGTTCTTTGAAGTTTGAAGTGCACATGTCAATACACATGGTGATCAGGCTTGAAAGGTAGGTTGTTCCGGTGGCATGTGTAGGACAGAACTGAAGAGCAAGTCCCTGACCAATTGTTTCCTGTTGTCGCTGGGCGAGGTGATGCCGTCCCCGTCGTGGTAGATGCAGTGGATGATCCTCGCCAGGTTGAGGCAGACGTTGGCCATGCTCTCGGCAGAGCACGGGTTCCATCCGCCGCCGCCGCCGGTGGAGGCCAGCTCCTTGTTCAACTCCTTCCAGGTCTGGGCAATGGCGTCTCCCATGGCGTCGCGGGCTTCTTCCTCGCTCGCGCACTTGTCCATCATGCAGCAGGCGATGGACGACGGGGCATCGCCTCGCTCCGACTCAGCCTGCCATTAATAACGCACGCACGCAAACTGAATCAGTTGAGCAAGAGATATACTAGATATATATATCTCCATCTCCATGGCCAATAGGCCGGCATGCATGTCTCCGATCACCACGTACGCATGCAACAAGGGTGGACTGACTGACTGACTGACCTTGTGCGTTGCGCAATCGTTGCAGAGTCGAAAGATCCTGGAAGATAACTCAACTAGCCTCGGGTAGCCCATGTTACTGTTGCTGTCGTTGCTGCTACTGCCAAAACATGTATCTGTTATTATCTGCTGCTACGTCTCCTTGAGGCCGTTTTGTTTGAGCATGGGAAAAGCATGGAGCAGCAAGAGAGGCCCGGTTGATGTGATCCATCCGTTGTCGAGGTACTCGTCAAAGCTTGGCCTGTAACTCTGGTACTGCCACTTTGCCTCTACCAGGAATGCCTTACACAGGTCATGCCACTGCATATATGCCACAATTTAATTCCGTAAATTAACCTTGGGGTTTAATTTCATACGAATTCATACGCTTGACTCCTAATTGATCTCTATGTTATTGTAGCCGGTTACTTACTGCATTCTTGTAGAGTGGGAGCACGTCGTAGCCTTGATCCTTCAGGACTTGATCTGCTGCAGTAACTGAAGTCGTCCAGATGGCTGAGTTCATTGCCTTCATGTACTCCGGGAGTGCTGCTTCTGCCGCTAAAACATCGTCACATCTGCAAGGGATATATCGATCAGAGGATTAACAGCTCGATCAATCAGTATATATCATCATGAGGAGACAGCATCTATGTACCTGTTGATGATGAGCATGCATATATTAATGGATGTTCAGTACAAGGCTGAATTAAATCTTGGTTAATCAGTAAATCTTCTTACCGTCCGATGGCGTCGGTGAAAGCTGCAAGCTCGTCCAGCGTCCCATACACGTCGTAGATGTCGAATCATGAGGACAGTTTTGGTGGACAGACAGATAACTCCTTAACTTTTCATTGCCCGAATTGTGTTTTGCTATGGGCATAGCTAGCAGATGTCTGAATGAGAACTCGTAGGTTCAGTTTGTATAGATGCACTCTTAAGCTTACATTGTGGTTTTGACCACCTGGAAGTGCGTTGCTGTTGTGTTGCTGAACCACTGTGCGTGTGCTATGATTTGAACTACTGTTTGCACTGCTGATGGTTATTCAGATGTTGATATTATCCTCTTTGGGGTTTGCTAGAGAGTACTCGAGTGTTTTTTGGGTTTGTGAGTACCTGAGTTTTTTTTTATTTATGTTATGTTTGGTGATATCTTATTAGGGGAGGAGACAAAGTGATTTCATACATTGAATCTAGATCTAAGAGTTCAAAATTTGAGTACTAGTTAGCAACAAAGCACTCAAGTATTTCCTAGACACTCCCATCTTCTTTTTGGGGGGTCGGGGTCATAGTTTCATGTACCCTTGAAAATCGCAATTGCCAAAGAAATTTCCTGCGAAGATGAACTTTTTGTAACAATTTTTCTCTTGAAAATTCGCATATTGGCTACAAATTTCTTGAAATGGAAATGGGTCTGGTCCAGATGCGAAATTGCCATCAATTGTTGTTAATTATCATCAATTGATGTTAATTGCTGTTAATTGTCGTAAGCTGTCATTAATTGTCGTTAATCGCTGTTATTTGCCTCATGGGTATTTACGACATTTTCCAACTTAGAAGATATAGCCAACCGATCTAAAAACGTCTTCAGCCTAACCGGGAGTGTTTTCCAGAAAAGCAGCAGGAATGCCAAACATGCCCATGGTTTCATTTACCCTTCCAAATTGCAATTGCCAAAGATGACAACGACTCTCTGTTAACATTTTCCTTGTTTTTTTTTAATATATGTCAAGATTGTTAGCGAAGTGTACGTACCCAGCCCGACAGACTTTGAGGACAAGTATTGCATGGTGCTCTCAGATTATGCCCTGACCCTCTGATAGTAGGACGATCCTCGTCTTTCAAGCTAGCTCGAGGTTAGATAGCAAATCCAAGAGTTCTTTTTTATTTATTCTTTGAAGTGCACATGTCAATACACATGGTGATCAGGCTTGAATAGGGGTGCAAGTGGGGCGGGCCAGCCCGCTAAGCCGCCGGCCCACCCCGCAAAACAAGCCCACTCGCCCGCCCGCAAAAAATCGCATAAGCAGGGCGTTGTGTAGCATGCGAGCCCGCGTACGCTGCAGGCCGCCGCATAAGCGCATCACTGTGATTCCCCGACTCGCCCCGTCGCCCGGTCGCCCACTCGCGGCTCGCCTCCCACACCAGCGTCTCTCTGAACCCTAGCTGCCTTCGCCGTCGCCCAACGTGGCCGCTGCCTCCGCCGTCGCTCGGCACGGCCGACTCCTAGACCGTCGCCTCCCTCCTCCATTGTTATGCCTCTCGGAGTCGGGCACAACAGAACAGAGCAAGGACTGGGAGACACAAGAAACTGTAAAATTCCATTCGCGTCTCCGCTTGCTTCAAGATCTCCGGTTGCTTCTCTGTTGTAAGGTTTGCTTGTTGCAAGATCTCCGCGTCTCCTCTTCTTTAGGGATTCCCTTCCTCATCAATTCTTCTTTGTCTTGGTTTATTTGTTCGATTTCTTGCAGCTCGTTCGTTGTTGGCACGAAGCAGTAATGGCAGGGAGGGCCAACATCCAGACGAACAAATCCGCGTTCATCGCCATCATTGCTGACGAGGTGATCTTATTGTCACAGCCCCAACAATTAAAATGGATTAATGTGTATTTTATTTGCATGCATTATTGATTTCAAAACACTTCCATATTATATTGTACTTGAAAAATCTAATTTGAGGTGAACATACACATCAAAATTCGCATTTCACTTCAAATCAGTGATAAAAGTTGTGATCATCATCTGGAACCAATTTATTTAAATACTAAAGTAATTATCATGAATTAATACAATTTTTCCAAAATTTTGGGGACTAGTTTGAACCTAATTAAAATTCAAACCACATACATAAACATACAACGTGTTTGAATTTAAATGTCACAAATTTTAATATGAAAAGTGGTGTTCAATAATTTTTATAAATACTAGGTCATCCCAGGAACACCCTTGATTTATTTTAGAATTTTTAGAATTTTATTTCTATAGTTAAAGCCTCGGTCAAACTTGTTTAGCCGTGGTCAAACCGAAATCAAACTCGGGCTCGTTCTCGTTGCAGGCGACCGACCACGCTCGAGTCCGACGCACCATCTTGGTTTCACCCACCGCTTAATCGCACTCACTCGCGCCGCGTCGGATCGTGATCGAAGGGCTCAAGCGGAGTTGGTTGTTCGGACAACTTCTAACGCCACGACATCCCGACCGTCCACTTTTAATCAAACGACCGAGCCACACCGCACTTCCCTCACTCTTCTGCCGCTGACCGGGCACCGCTGGTCAAGCCTTTCTTCCACCTCGGGCAGGCGAGCCACAGAACGAGGGCGCCACGCGCCGCGCGAGCTCTGAGCTGCCTCCGTCACCCCCGTGACTCCACCGCCCTCTTCGACCTATCCCCGAGCATCTCCACTCAACGCCGTGCCCACCTCCGTCATCTCCCAAGCATATTACCCTTCGCACCACTCCTTTTTGGCCATTCTCCTCTCGGTGGCGAGGAGAAGAAGTCGTTCTTGCTCTCTTCTCGGGTAAATTCATGCTGCCTTGTCCTTTGGCCCCTATTTTCCATGCCTTTTCCATTTTCGCTCATTTGAGCCTTTGTCATTGCTTGTAGGATCTGGGGCAGAACCGAGCTCTCGGCCGCTCCAGAGCACGCCCCGAAGGCCATCTTCGTGCCATATCTAGCTCCGGTGAGTTTGGTTGTCAATCTAGCACGTCACTTTGCGACATGAGGTACAAGCCACGTTTTCCCTCAACCAATTTGGTTGATACTTCACAGGATCGCAGGAAATCGAGTTTTCTCCTTTGACGGCCGTAAAGCCCTAGTTTCGTTCTCGCCTCCGGCAGGGTGAGTGTTTCACCGATCCTTTGTGTTGGCACCATCTCCGTACTTTACTTATCCTTTTCGGCACCTTCGTTGACTTTCTTTTGCACAGAGTGTTTCCCTCCGCGTGGAGCCTTGTACCGCCGCCGCCATTAACGACGGCAAGGAGCCTCTAGTGCTCCTCCGCCCCCAACTTCACCCCAGTGAGCTTCACGAGGGCCCAGGAGCCTGTTTTGGTGTCGGTTTTCTCTGGAGAGGCTTCCGCTTTGAGCGCCCTCAGCACCCGTACACTCCTCCTCCGCTCATCTCCGTCGCCGGCGCGCCACCGTACCTCTCCGTCGGCAACGACCTCGCCGGAAGGTAGCCCTCCCTATTCTCTTCCTATTTTGCCTCGGCCCACGCACCCTCCGGCCTCCCGCCGCGTGGCTCGGCAATGTCACGGCGCGCGCTTCCTCTGTTGTCGGTTTAGTCCAAAAGCGATGCGTGTTTAATTAGCAAAATCTCAGTTTAATTAGCGCAAATAATCGCTTAGTTTCTTAATGACTGTCCTTAAAGGATTGGTAAGTCCTTGACATGTGGGCCGGTATGTCCTTTTAAGTGAATGTGTAGATCGTAGTATACGTTTTCTATTCAGAATCACGTATTCCTTGTATGTTAGGAAGGAATCTACGTTTTATTAAAGCGAAGACGTATTCTCGAATCGCCTCCACCCTAGTTTCGGCAGAGACCAAGTCAGTTTTGACTGGGTCAAACCTTGACCCCGGTCCCCTCTGTCAGTGGCTGTAGCTAGCTCAGCCCTGGTAGAAAAAGTAATAAGTACTTTATGAAATTTGAAATCTAATAACTGGTACACTGAAAATTGGTATTAACTTTGAAAATGCATAACTAAATCATTTTAACTCCAAAATGGGTGAAACCACTTCTGTTCATTTGCATATTTAATGAACTTTGTATTAAAATTGGTTTTAACCTTGTCTCTGTAACAGAAAGTATTAATTTGGAAAATGGGCTATTAACACTATTATTTTTACAAAAGAAAAAGGCTGATAACTTCAAAAAGTCATAAGTAATTTTTGGAAACTCCAAAAACAGTGAAACCAGTTTTGGTAATTTACTTTTCAAATGAAGTTAATTATAAAAATGATCTCAAACTTACCTCTGTCACAGAAAATATAGTTTGAGGAAGATGATCTTAAAAGACATTATTTTTGCATTATTAATGCTGATAACTTTATAAATCAATAACTAAATCATGAAAGCTCCAATTGGAGCAAACTCAATTGTTTTGAACTTGTGATAATATTGTCCATTTATTCATGTAACCCTTGTAATCACAACTGCTCTACAAAATTTCACTTCATAATTAAATTGCTTAAATGGAGACATATCGAAATCTGAAATTCAAACTACCATAACTTTCACATACTAAATCAAAATGAAATAATTCTTTCACCAAAAATCATCTAAAATCATGACTTAGCTACTGTAGAAAAATCATGCATTTTTGAGCATTTTGAGTTTTGAGGTATTTCTCGATGTTTATTCGGTATTGTATCTATCTAGATACCGAGCTTATTGATATCGACTCCTACGCAACTGAGAGTGAACAACTTAGCTACCTGCAAGGCAAGCATCCTTTGAACTTTCTTTTTGCATCATATTTGATCCCAATTTTGTAGGTTAGATGCAATGATAATTGCTTGTATGCTATTTTGATAATGTCGCTATTTTTGTGATGAATAGTTAGACACATCCTATTATGTTGTCATTGTGGCTATCCATGAATTATTCCATTGCTGAAATGATATGATAGGAGGTGTGAAGTTATATTGTTTCGAGTTTGCTTAGTCATGCAAGTCTAGAACCGGTAGTTGATTGTCGGGAATAACCCGACAATTATGGGATAAACACAACTCTCATTATATACTTTTGTTTCAGATCTTCGTACCTGTTTTACAAGTTAAATTTTGTCATTTTAAATGAGCTTTTGGTCTGGACAAGTGTTGGTTAGTGATGGTGCTTTGTGCACGAGATTTGGGTATGTGGTTGGACTTGTGCGGACAATTAAGGACCGAACTATGGTAACGTCGTTGATTCAAGTATTTTCGTGCTACCATCACGCAGATATGGGTGCTGTATGGTTAAGTAGGGGAAGGTTCTATTGTGTTAAGTCCCATGGTGGTGTAGGGGCATTTGTGTTTGATCATTTGTCCTTAGGAGCCGATGTAATGTTCTATAGTGTGCATGGTAGCACCAATTACCCTTATGTTGCGTCAGTATTTCCAATATAACTTGTGAGCCCCTTAGCAAGTGCTATACGCTGCTTGTACTAAGACCGGAAACATCTCACATGGGGACTTAGCTCAATATGGTTTTCTTCTGAAAATGACCGTATCTCGATTCTCCCGCCAAACATACCAAAGGAAGTGTGCCATTATCCGGAGGCTTACGGGCTAATCGAGTCGTGTGGGTAAGTAGTACACCCTGCAGGTATAATCTATTCGAATAGCGTGTCCACGGTTATGGACAACCGCTTGAGTTCGGGAGTTACTATTGTTAGACTTGGAATTAAAATTGTGGTTATAACTTGGTAATTAGCATAAATGGGATGTTTATGCTTATTGTTGTATCAAAGTGGGCAGCCACTTTGTTATTTGTATGTTTAATTTGTTACTTAGTTCATTACTTATTCACATGTTTTACTTCTACTTCAAATCTGATTTTGAAATGACACTTGAAAAACTAGTATGTAGGTTGTACATTGTTGCATCTCTTTATAAAACTAAGCCAATATGAGCCTTCCTTTGAGCGACCTTATGCATAACTATTTTTATTTGTGTAAGACTTGCAGTACTCTTTGGTACTCAGCCAGATGTTTGCTGGCTTTTACATGTGAGGACGATATTGAGGTTGATGAGCTCGCCGGTGTCGACTTATGTGACACCGACGAGTAGTATGCTATCTTCTAACTCCCAGTCGGTTGCCGATGGGTTGTGGGCATACCACTGTTGGTCATTTTGGTTTATTTACTCGCTTCCGCTATAAACTTGTTAAATTTGGCGGTCGGCCCTATGCAATGTACTCTTAGAAGCGTGTTGTAACTTTTGTACTATTTATGTATGATGGTTGTATGGATGTGACTAACGTTGAAATGAGGGTATGATTATATTGGTCACTGATCTTGGGAGCCAATATAGGTCATACTCGCTGTTCTTGGATTCCTATTTAACTCGCCAAGTGTAGTGCTTGACTTGTTGGAGAACCGACAATCATGTAGTGCCGCAGGGAGCAGCGCATGATCGTCGGGGCTCTAGAATGAGTTGAGTCTCTCACTTAGACCGAGTTAAGTTGGAATCCATTTACCGGAGGTCCCGAGTTATGTCCATAAGACCTTGATTAGTCTCGGTCTTAAAGAGATAACCCCGGGGTCCCCACACTTATCCTCTTTTTACCTAATTTTTACCATTTTTGCTTAGATCTGTGATACCGAAAATGAATCAACTTACTAGCAAAAGATTGGGAGACTAAGAAATGTCTGCATGTAGAGCGTTCTTAGTGTTGTTGTTGTGAATCTTGTGGTGATTGTTATGGTCCGGACTCGAGAGGGTTTACAACTCTTTGCATTGACCTCGGAAGGCATTCTTGCATTTGTGTGGTTATTTGGTTGGTGTTGTTTTTATTAGAGGTAGTGAGGGCAACAAGTGCAAACCCACCTACAAATTTCTTGGCAAAGTGTCTTGAATTTTGTCCAATGCACAATGTTGTTGGAAGGTGTTAGTGTGATTACTGATTGGCAATTTGTTGTAGTGTGCTCCTGCTAGTCGCTAGATCCACGGAGATGGATGGACCAGGACCAAGTCATGAAAAGTACTCATACCTTGTTAGGTCTGTTTGGAATGTTTGGAAAGATTTTCTCAATGAACAATTATTCTAGGATATCTAAGATGCTGCCAATTCTGGAATCAGAAAATGACTCTCCCTTGTCTCAATGTCCCAATCACTTCTGTTTGGGGGGCTAAAGACATGTTTACTGACAGTAGGCAACCCATGCAGCCATGCTACTACACACTACAGACACAAAGCGAAGCAATCTTATGTTGACTATGTATGTAGCCTTCC
Source organism: Ampelocalamus luodianensis (assembly GCA_036346255.1). Taxonomy (NCBI): domain Eukaryota; kingdom Viridiplantae; phylum Streptophyta; class Magnoliopsida; order Poales; family Poaceae; genus Ampelocalamus; species Ampelocalamus luodianensis. Next base: position 54,437,913 of record CM070629.1, on the reverse strand, counting down.
CTACTCTAATCATATTATATCATTAATCAGAATGTTGTCCTCTCTTGACATCATTACAGGTTCCCTCGTATATCTTAAGATCTGTTGCAAACAGCTATGATAATGAGTTACTGAACACTTTACAGGTCCAGGTATATCATACATGCATGTAGGTGTTTCATATTAAATTCTCGAGATTGCAGCAATACCATTAGAACAAGAGATGGACACTTATACATCCTGAGATCTGTTTAGATATTGATGGTATCAAGATGATAGGATGCAGTTTAATAGTTGAAATCACTTCTTTAATTTGTGGGTACTTGGATGGTTTCATGCTTGTTGTTACCTGTCCAGAAAAAGCTGCATCACATCTTTCATGATTGTGGTCCATGCTAGATGTTGCCATGCTCATAAGTCATAACTATGCATGCACATCAATTAACTGATGTTTGATTGATGCATTTCAAAGCAGCTCCAGTTTTGGGCATCAGGCTCAGGATCATCCTAGCATGGGCATTCTCATTTGGTAGACTACTCGTTCTCATCTATGAACATTACATAGAGTTAAAAAAAATGTGTTTCCTGGATGTTGAGTTTTTTAGACCAAATACAAGCATGCATTGACCTTCTTTCTGCAGTTTATAAAACATACGTACAAGTTTATGATCTGTAACCATACTTACAAGTTGAAATCTAATTTTCATTAAATCATCGTTAATGTTCTTTTTGCTTTGCAGACAATATTGGTAAGAGTTCATTGTTTTCCAGATGAAGTTCAACTCCCAACTCTTTGATGCCAAGTTTAGAAGCTCAGACCCAAATATTTTATGGCAAATTTTGAAGTTCAGCTCTTAGTTCTCTTGGCAAATTGTGTAATTTTTAATTTCTGTAAGACAGAGGTACAAATGAGATGTAACAGCTCTTAGTTCTTTTGGCAGATTTTTTGGTATTATTTTGGGATTTTTTTTATTGCTGCTAAAGGATTATACATCTAACAAATTATGCATAGATTTAGAGGATTAGAGGCAGGCTGCATTACTAATCATCCGGTAATACATCCATATTGCACCTTACTAATAGTGGTAATACATCCATATTCCATACTGCACGTCTGCACCTTTGGACAAGTGCATTGCGAGTCAACAAGGAGACCATGCGGGCTGCCGCAAAATTCCACCGAATGAAAGCAGTAGTGCATTGCGGGCTGGAAGCAACCCGCATATTCTCAGCAGCTAGCGTGGGGTGGGTGCGGGCTGTCCGCAGCCCGCCCCACTTGCACTCCTAGGCTTGAAAGGTAGGTAGTTCCGGTGGCATGTACTGTAGGACAGGACTGAAGAGCAAGTCCCTGACCAATTGTTTCCTGTTGTCGCTGGGCGAGGTGATGCCGTCCCCGTCGTGGTAGATGCAGTGCATGATCCTCGCCAGGTTGAGGCAGACGTTGGCCATGCTCTCGGCAGAGCACGGGTTCCATCCGCCGCAGCCGGTGGAGGCCAGCTCCTTGTTCAACTCCTTCCAGGTCTCGGCGATGGCGTCTTCCATGGCGTCGCGGGCTTCTTCCTCGCTCGCGCACTTGTCCATCATGTAGCAGGCGATGGACGACGGGGCATCTCCTCGCTCCGACTCAGCCTGCCATTAATAACGCACGCATGAAAACTGAATCAGTTGAGCGAGGAGATATATCTCCATTTCCATGGCCAATAGGCCGGCATGCATGTCTCCGATCACCACGTACGCATGCAACAAGGGTGGACTGACTGACTGACCTACCTTGTGCGTTGATTTATGGGATATATGTGATCCGAATTTCTAATATGAAAGTATCCGGATAAGTTACCATATTAGCGGATTAGTTTCTTACTTAGACTCTAAGTCCTTTTGTCCCTTTATATACCTCTTGTAAGCCGCACGGGGAGAGTTGACGCCTCACACCTCATTGTAATCCCCGGCATTTTGTAATCGCTTCACATATAGTGTTCATCGCTGGTTGGCGCCCATGGTTTTTTCCTGCAAGGGTTTTTCACGTAAAATTCGTGTCTCTTGTCCCTGTTGATTCGTGTATTATTTCTAACAAGTGGTATCAGAGAACAGAAGATTAGGATTTGAGAGACAAAAAAAAAATAGCAGATCTATTCCGTGCGCCGACGTCTCACGAGCGCGTCTTCGTCCGCTGCGTGGGCGCTCGCACTCGGTCGTCATCCGCTGCGTCTGCCCGTCGTCCTTCGCCGCCATCTCGCGCCGCATCGTCCTTCGTCGCGAGACTTGTGGCGACGCTCGTCCCGAGGCCTCGTCGGAATCAGCAGCCGCCAAGCACCCGCGTCGGCCTTTCGGTCCAATCGGCGACAGCATCGATTTTTCGCTCCTTGATCCGTGCGTCGCCAATCAGCTGCGTCCATAGCCGAGCGACGCCCGCGTGCGTACTAGCAAGCCTCGTCATTGAACACAGGACCTTCCTGTCGATTCGCACAGCAAACAAAGAAAGACAACAGAACAAACCGGAGGTCATCTCCAAAGCAAGGTCCCATCAATCTTTGTTTATTAGATCTTTCTTTCATTATATTAAATCACCAAGAGTTTCTGTTGATTCACTTCACGTTGAGGACCTTGGAGCATAGTTTCCCGTTCCTGTTTTTCATCCACGCAAGGAGAGTACCGGGAATCGGAAGATCTTTGATTCGCGTACACAAAAGGTGTACCATACAGGTCGTGATTTTTACTAGGTTTACACATATTAGTACCAGCAATTTTCAGGATTTATTCCTCATGGCGACTTTGAAGTATGATCTTCCACTCCTGGATCGTGACACAAGATTTTCGCTGTGGCAAGTCAAGATGAGAGCTGTGTTGGCACAGATGGATTTGGATGATGCATTGGAAAGATTTACGAAAGAACCTATCGCATGGACCCCAGATGACAAGCGTAAAGACCGTAAGGCTTTATCTCAGATTCACCTTCATCTATCTAATAATATTTTACAAAATATTTTAAAGGAGAAGACAGCTGCTGCATTATGGCTGAAACTGGAAAAAATTTGCATGACAAAAGATCTCACCAGCAAGATGCATCTCAAGCAGAAGTTGTACTCTCATAAATTGCAAGAAAGAGAATCCGTGCTTGATCATCTTTCGACGTTTAAGGAGATCGTTGCCGACCTAGAGTCGATGGAGGTAAAATATGAGGATGATGATTTGGGTCTTATTCTTCTGTGTTCCCTGCCTAGTTCATTTTCAAATTTCAGAGATACCATATTATATAGTAGAGATACTCTCACTCTTAATAAAGTTTATGAAGCTTTGCATGCTAAGGAAAAGATGAAACAGATGATATCTTCTGAAAATTCAAGCTCGAAAGGAGAAGGCTTGTTTATTCGTGGTAGGCAAAAGGAGAAGAACTCAAACAATGGATTTCGAGGCAAAAGTCCAAACGGCTACAAGAACCGGTCGAAATCTAGAGGCAAGTACAAGTCGTGCAAATATTGCAAGAAAAGTGGGCACGACATCTCTGAATGCTGGAAGCTCCAAAATAAAGAAAAGAGAACCGGTCATTATAAGCCAAAAGGTAAACCAGATGATGAAGGTAAAGCTTCCTTGTCTGCGATGATAGTCCTAATGGAGAAATCCTTGTTGCCTTTCTTTGGATGTGCTAAGACCAATGATGAATGGATTCTTGATTACTGCTGTACCTTTCATATGTGTCATAATAAGGATTGGTTTGCCACCTATGAACTCGTTGAAGGTGGTGCTTGTGTTGATGGGTGATAACTCATCTTGTAAGGTTGCAGAATTGGTTCAATTCGGATCAAGATGTTTGATGGTATTGTCGAACTTTGTGGATGTGAGGCATATTCAGATTTGAAAAGAAACCTCATCTCTTTGAGTACTCTTGATACTAAAGGGTACAAGTATTCAGTGAAGGTGGAGTTTTAAAGGTATCAAAAGGCTCTCTTATTGTGATGAAAGTGATATTAAAGCGCCAATTTGTACCATCTACGAGGTACTACAATATCGAGTAATGTTGCTGTAATTTCAAGTTCATTATCGATTGTGATGCTACTAATCTTTGGCATATGCGTCTTGGGCATATGAGTGAACTTGGTTTAGCGAATTGAGTAAGAGAGGACTTCTTGATGGACATAGCATCGACAAGCTGAAATTTTGTGAGCATTGCGTGTTTGGCAAACACAAGAGGGTGAGATTTAATACCTCAGTTCATACTACGAAGGTATTTTGGATTATGTGCATTCGATTTATGGGGCCATCTGCAAGACATCTCTAGGAGGTGCTCGTTATATGTTAACAATAATTGATGATTATTCTAGAAGAGTGTGGCCTTATTTCTTGAAGTATAAGTCAGATGCATTTTCAGCATTTAAAGAGTGGAAGACTATGATTGAAAGGCAAACTGAAAAGAAGATAAAGAAACTTCGCACTGATAATGAGATGGAATTACATTACGATGAATTTGAATCATATTGCAAGGTGAAGGCATTGTTAGGCATTACACCATTCCCGTACTCCTCAACAAAACGGTGTAGTGGCGTATGAACAGAACCATCATTTCCAAGGCCCGTTGCATGTTGTCTAATGCAGGTTTGCATAGGCGTTTTTGGGCTGAAGCCGCTTCCACTGCTTGCTATCTCATTAATCGGTCACCCAATATTACAATTGAAAAGAAGACTCCAATTGAGGTATGGTCTGGTTCTCCAGCAAATTATTCAGAATTGAGAGTTTTTGGTTGTACTGCTTATGCTCATGTTGATAATAGAAAATTAGAGCCTGGAGCTATTAAGTGCATCTTTCTTGGTTATAAATCTGGTGTTAAAGGATATAAGTTGTGGAATCCTGAAACAAGGAAGGTTGTGATTAGCATAAATGTTGTCTTTAATGAATCTCCTATGCTTCCTGATAAACTGCCCACTAATGTTCCTGTTGAGAGTGAGCAGAATTCAAGTGTTCAGGTGGAGCACTCTGTTGGTTCAGGTAACACATCATATAAGGAAAATACCATTGTTCATGATGCACCTATTGTTGAGCAGCAACCACAACAGTCTATTGCAGTTAACAGGCCTAGGAGAGATATTAATCCACCTAAGAGGTTGATTGAAGAAGCTAATATTGTTGCTTATGCTTTGAGTGTAGAGAAGAAATTGAAGGTATCTGAGAACCTTCATCATACTGACGAGCTATTAGCTCCACTGATTGTAATAAGTGGATAAGCACTATGAATGATGAGATGAAGTCACTTGAAAAGAATGACACTTGGGAATTAGTGAAATTGCCAAAGGAGAAGAAGCTGTTAGTTGCAAGTGGATTTACAAAAGGAAGGAAGGTATTTCTTCTACTGAACCAACAAGGTATAAAGCAAGGTTGGTTGCTATAGGCTATAGTCAAATTCCAGGTATTGATTTTAATGATGTCTTTTCCCTAGTTGTGAAGCATAGTTCTATTAGCACTTTACTCAGTATTGTTGCTATGCATGATTATGAACTTAAGCAATTAGATGTTAAAACTGCATTCTTACATGGGGAGTTGGAAGAAGACATTTATATGGACCAACCTGAAGGTTTTGTTATTCCTGGAAAAGAACACCTTGTTTGTAGATTAAAGAAATCACTTCATGGTTTGAAGCAATCTCCTAGGCAATGGTACAAGAGATTTGACTCATTTATGCTCTCTAATAATTTTAAGCGGTCTGATTACGACAGTTGTGTCTATTTAAAGACTGTTAATGGTTCAGTCATTTATTTGCTTCTCTATGTTGATGATATGTTGATTGCTGCGAAAGATAAGCCAGAAATAGTAAAACTGAAAGCACAATTGAGTAATAAATTTGAGATGAAGGACCTAGGTGCAACAAAGAAAATTCTTGGCATGGAGATTATCAGAGAGAGGAAATCTGGCAAGTTATACCTTAGTCAAAAAGGTTATATTGAGAAGGTTCTTCGTCGTTTTAATATGCATGATGCAAAACCAGTGAGTACTCCATTAGCTTCGCATTTGATTATCTTGACTTTATGTCCTAAGTCGATTATGATATTGAGTACATGTCTAGAGTTCCATATTCCAATGCGCTTGGTTCTCTTATGTATGCCATGGTACATTCTCGTCTGATTTATCTCATGCACCGAGTGTTGTTAATAGATACATGGCTAATCTGGAAAAGAGCATTGGAAAGCGATCGGTGGATATTCGGATATTTGCGTGACACTTCTAATGCTTGTTTGCGGTTTGGGAATTCTAGAGATGGACTTGTTGGTTATGTTGATTCGATTATCTTTGGTGATTTGGACAAGAGGAGGTCTCTCACAGTTATGTTTTCACCATTGGTGGTTGTCTTTGTTAGTTGGAAAGCAAGTTTGCAATCTACTGTTGCCTTATCTACCACTGAAGCAGAATATATGGCTATTTCTGAAGCTTGTAAAGAAGCCATTTGGTTGAGAGGTTTGTACAATGAGCTTTGTGGAGATAATTCTTGCACTACTATATTTTGTGATAGTCAGAGTGCTATATGCCTTACAAAGGATCAGATGTTCCATGAGAGAACAAAGCACATTGATGTGAGATATCACTTTATTCGAGGTGTTATTGCTCAAGGTGATGTCAAAGTGTGCAAGATAAGTACTCATGATAATCCAACTGATATGATGACAAAGCCAGTTCCTGCTACTAAGCTTGAGCTTTGCTCAAGCTTAGTTGGTGTTACAGTCTAGTCCTAGAGACTAGTTGGCGCACGATGATATTTTTATCTTATTGTGGAGATATTTGATGATTGATGATTCTTCATTATGCTACAAGAGGAAATTCGTCTCAAGGTGGAGATTGTTGATTTATGGGATATATGTGATCCGAATTTCTAATATGGAAGTATCCGAATAAGTTACCGTATTAGCGGATTAGTTTCTTACTTGGACTCTAAGTCCTTTTGTCCCTTTATATACCTCTTGTAAGCCGCACGGGGAGAGTTGACGCCTCACACCTCATTGTAATCCCCGGCGTTTTGTAATCGCTCCACATATAGTGTTCATCGCCTGTTGGCGCCCGTGGTTTTTTCCGTAAATTAACTGTGGGGTTTAATTTCTTAGAATTAATCTTGTTTAGTGTCTGTTTCTGATTTCTGTCTTGGAAAGTTGAATCCGAGTAGTACGCTTGGCCGTATGCGTGTGTGAGTTCGTTTTGTAAGTTGAGTCCGTCTAGGTGTGTGAGTCGGAAAAATGTTTGGCTATATAACTAGCGGCTAACACCATGTAACGTGAGCAAGCCAATGTGAGAGCAAGCATTGTAAGATTAGAAGCAAGAAGCAAGATAGAAGCAATACAAAGAAAACCAAAACACGCTGTTGTGCCGTGAGCATATGCAACACCAAATCTTCTAGTCGGTTTTTTGGCTTCTACGACATGTGCGTGTCAGATCGGTTGAAGCTTCCTCGGTTTGGCTAACAATTGGTATCCGAGCCTTGTACTCAATCCGGCGATGTGTCGATCATCTTTCCACTTATCTACCCGGCCATGGATGCCCAGCGATGTCGGCACACGTCTGGAGACAGGATCCGGCAGCGGCGGCGGTGGCCGCAGTGATTCATCACGTGGTGAGGGAGTCAGGAGGCTCGGTCGTCTACCCGATGCTGATGTGAACTAACTATGGAGATTGGACTCTTGTGATGAAGGTGAATCTACAGGCGCAAGGCCTATGGGAGGCAATCGACCCCGACAATGACGACTACCACAATGACAGGATGGCGTTGTCCGCCATACTTCGTGCCGTCCCGCCAGAGATGCTGTCTACACTTGCCGTCAAGAAGACCGCCAAGGACGCATGGGACACCATCAAGACATTGCGCATGGGCGTCCAGCGCGTAACGCGAGGCGAAGGCGCAGACGTTGCACAAAGAATTTGACGCAATCAAATTCAATAGAGGCGAGTCGGTGGATGGCTTCGCAATGCGGCTCACCGGCCTAGTCAATAACTTGGAGATACTCGGGGACAAGATTGAGGAAGACCGTGTTATTAAAAATTTCTTCGCGTCGTTCCGCCAAGGTATTCTCAGGTAGCGATCTCAATTGAGACACTCGTTGACCTGCAGACGCTCTCGGTGGAGGAGCTCACCGGACGACTGAAGGCCGTAGAAGAGCGCTACGAACAAGACAACACCGACGACGCCAGCGGACACCTGCTCCTCATAGAGGAGGATTGGCTTGCGTGCATGAAGCAGCGCAAGTATGGCCAGGATTGTCTCGCAAGATAGAAGCCCGGCGGTGGCAGGCAGTTTCACGAGGAATCATCGAAGGAGGACGGTCGTGGCTCATCAAGAAGCCGCGAGCGTGGATGCAGGTGTGGGCGAGGCAATAGAAGAGGATGTGGAGACTGGGCTAGGCAAGGCGGTGGTAACAGATCCCGTGATAAGTCACATATCAAGTGTTTTAAATGTGACAAATACGGACACTACGCGTCAGAGTGCCGCAGCCACATAAAGTGGTTCAACTGTGATGAGTATGGACACTATGCTTCGGATTGCCGAAACAAGAAGAAGAATGGGGAGGTAAACCTCAATCAAGCTAGTGCAGACGATAACCCGACCCTGCTTCTCTCCTTATGTGTCAACGAGGCGCAGGTCATGGTGATGTTGAACGAGGATAATGTAATTCCTAAATTACGCATAGAGGGAGCCATCCACGATCATACTGATCTATGGTACTTGGACAATGGAGCAAGCAATCATATGACAGGAGATCGCTCTATGTTCCATGAGCTCGACGAGAAGATTTTAAGCAAAGTTAAGTTTGGCGACGGCTCCATGGTGGAGATAAGAGGCAAAGGATCAATGCTCTTGCAATGCAAGAACGGCGATCAGAAGATGCTACCTGATATTTACTTTACACCGAGTTTGTGCAACAACATACTCAGTCTCGGAGAGATGGCAGAACGGGGGTGCAGGGTGGAGCTGCAGGATGAGTTCTTGCGTGTGTATGACAAGAACAAAGATCTGTTGAGAAATATGAAAAAATCCCCAAACCGGTTATATAAATTATTTCTGAAAACTTGTAAACCGGTTTGTGTGAAGGACAGTCTGGAGTAGCCAGAGTGAAACTGGAGTATTAAACCAAAACATGATGGGACCAGCAGTGGTACGCAGTTGGCGCAGGAGGCGCAGCAGGCGGAGCCTCGGGGGGTCCAGACGGTACGCAGGAAGGCACGCAAGGCGCTCAAGGGGACGGTGAGTTCCATGCGCATGCAGTTTCTACTGGAGGAACCAGCGGCTTGGGTCAAGCCCATGGACCCCACCCGCATGCAGGCACAACAGGAGGGAGAGGCGGTGTAGCCTCAGCTGAGATATACGCGGGAAAATGGGTAGACTTGGTCCAAGAGAGGGGAGCGAGAAACTCAGATAATGGTGAAATCCAGCGATCGTGAGCAGATGCCTCAGCCCAAACGGGTGTGCAAGGAAGGATGAGCCATTAATAGATAAGCATGTTTGAGCATGGAGCAGCAAGAGAGGCCCGGTTGATGTGATCCATCCGTTGTCGAGGTACTCGTCAAAGCTTGGCCTGTAACTCTGGTACTGCCACTTTGCCTCTACCAGGAATGCCTTACACAGGTCATGCCACTGCATATATGCCACAATTTAATTCCGTAAATTAACCTTGGGGGTTTTATTTGATACGAATTCATACGCTTGACTCCTAATTGATCTCTATGTTATTGTAGCCGGTTACTTACTGCATTCTTGTAGAGTGGGAGCACGTCGTAGCCTTGATCCTTCAGGACTTGATCTGCTGTAGTAACTGAAGTCGTCCAGATGGCTGAGTACATTGCCTTCATGTACTCCGGGAGTGCTGCTTCTGCCGCTAAAACATCGTCCCATCTGCAAGGATATATCGATCACTACTACAAAAAGCTAATACTAAATGTCTCATCATAGACGGTTGACCAAAACCGTCTGTATTATATGCAATCACAGACGGTTTTGGTTTAGAGACCGTCTGTGTTACTAACTGTGCTAAAAACCATCTGTGAAGAGGCTAATATCACAGACGGTTCATATTGAAAACCGTCATGATACTTCACAGACAGTTCTGAATACGAACCGTCTGTGATAAGTATAATATCACAGACAGTTTGTATTCAAAACCGTCTATGACTTAAAATCATTAACACTTTGATTTTACCATGACTTAAAATTTTCTAACTTTATGATTTTACCATGGTTTGAAATCACTAACACTCTAATTTTACCATGGCTTCGAATTTCAAGCCATGGTAAATTCCAAGTCACAGACGGTTTTTAATACAAACCGTCTGTGATGAGATACTTATCACAAACAATTCGTGATACGAACCGTTTGTGATATGTCGTCACAGACGGTTTCATACAAAAACCGTCTGTGATTCACAGCGCGGGAGTTCAAAAAATTTTGAACGCGCGCGCGGGAGGCAAAATATTTTGACGCTATCTTTATATATTATAGCCACCCCAGCCTTGTCTTCTATCAATCTCTCCCTCTCCCTCCCCATTGCTCGTTGCGGTTCGGCGAGGAGACACAGCCAAAGATGACGAGGAGGGGGGATGCGGAGGAGCACCTTGTCTGCCACAGGAGATAGACTGCTGGAAGGTACGTGTACATCCCCAAAACATGCACAATTTGTTGGCTGTTTGTGGTAGAAAAATGATCTTAATTTTGTCTTACCTAAGGTCAGAATGCCGCCGGAGGTTTTCAGTCGTCTCTCCTTACCGACGAGTTTGAGTCGAACTCGGACAACATGCAAGAGCAGCTTGTGATATGCTGGTGAGGTATAGAGAGGAGCTCACAAGACTAATCCAGAAAGCGGATGAGTTCTTTAGGACCTTGGAGGCACAGATGGTTTCTAGCTAATTTAAATTTGTAACTTTATTCTTTTTTTCCTATTCTGAGGGGACGCTGTGAAACCCTTTTGGTTTCCCTTTCCTATAATGTGTTTGCCATCAGAATTTCAATTGAATTTTAGTTGTCTTGCTAGAGGTTGCATATGGAAACTACTGTTCAGTAATTGATTGATTTGGCTCAAAATCCAGTTTTTTTTGCAATAGAAAAAGGTTATCACAGACGGTTCTTGTTCAGAACTGTACGTGAAAATAGACTATTACAGACAGTTCTGAACAAGAACCGTCTGTGATAAGTAATTATCACAGACGGTTCTTATTTAGAACCATCTGTGATGGTTTTTTTCACAGACAGTTCAAAAAGAACCGTCTGTGATAGCTTTTTTCACAGACAGTTTAAAAACCGTCTGTGATTACCCCTATCATTACTAACCCATAGACTCATACAGCTCACGAAACCGTCTGTGATGATGTTTTGAACCGTCTGTGAAGACCTTTTCTGTAGTAGTGGATCAGAGGATTAACAGCTCGATCAATCAGTATATATCATCATGAGGAGACAGCATCTACGTACCTGTTGATGATGAGTATGCATATATTAATGGATGTTCAGTACAAGGCTGAATTAAATCTTGGTTAATCAGCAAATCTTCTTACCGTCCGATGGCGTCGGTGAAAGCTGCAAGCTCGTCCAGCGTCCCATACACGTCGTAGATGTCGTCGAGATGAACAAGGAGGGAGCCCACTTTGCCCAGCACCTCCCGGCATCCCGCGAGGTGCGGGTCGGGCGCAATGCACGTCGCGCAGAAGAAGCACTCCACCAGCCGATCCCTCGCAAACGGCAGCTTCTCACCAAGCCCGGTTTCCTTCCACCACCTGATCGATTAGTTAGCATTCAATAATTCTGACCTATCAATCAACATGCATGACTGATCGAGATGCACATGTCTATGTTTTTTCCACAATCAACCACCTACTTTGTTATCTTTACAAGCTCTCCTCGATGAACTGCTTGCACGAGGTTGAAGTCGACTCTAGCCAGCTGCAGAACGGAGGGGTCAATCCAACAGCTCTCGTCGTCGCCGCCTCCGTTGTTGCAGTGCTCTTTCTCTTTCAGCGACCAGATCGCCTGCAGCCTCGGAGCTCTCCAATGCATAGGAAGGTCTAGCAAGACGCCTCCAATTCTTTCCCTTTGGCTAGGTCCCATGGACGGCATCAGTTCTTTGAGGTTCTCGATGGCGAATGCTCTTGCTCTGTCAAGCATGGCCTCTCCTGGGAAGGCCAGGTACGAAGCTTCGTAGAGGGCAATGAACCCATCAATGTCCTTTGGGTTGGCAGCTTTGAAACCATCCTTGTCGTCTCTGAATGCACTGAAAACATCTGGGAAGAGAAGAACAGTAAACTCTGCCAGTTAGTCAAACTCTTAGTTTTACCGTCTGCAGGGAAGGGGAGAAAAAGACAAAAATGATTTGGGGTGTTTTTTTTTTTTTTTTTTTTTTTATGATACTGTTCTTACATCTGACAGGAGCATTTTTGCTCGGACGCTTTTCAGCCACACATACTCATTCAATTCCCACCACATGTTCTTGTTGGGTTGATCTCGGCTAACGTCTTCCCGAGATTCCAGGGAGATCACGTCTCCACTCGCGTCCTGATCGGAGGCGCAGCCAACTGTTTTTTGGTTCGGGTCCCGGTCACTTAGCGCTATACAAATTGAGGGGGTTCGGCAGGCAAAAGGACTACGGTTGTTCTTGGCTACCAAAACCCTGCACACACCCGATCTCTCACGAGTGCTAAGGTGGATGAAGACCGGAGCCCCGTCGTCACCGTGACTTCGCCGCCCTCGTCCACGACCACCTCTGCGACCGACGACCTTCCTCACGCCTACACTGCACTCCATCAACTCCCGACGCCGCTACATCATCAGTTTTACCATTCCCCTCATGGCATCTTCATCTTCGGGTAAGCACTCACGATTCCGCATCTAAGATTTAGTTTAGGTGTTCATCTTTTGAGCTATGGTTCATGTCATAAGTTCATAATTAGTCTTAAGTTTAGCCCACATTTTGGTATCAGAGCACGCCTAGTTCATCTTGAACCCTAATTAGTTAAAACCGAACTTGAATTTGCCCAGATCTAGTGATTAAAGGTTTAGATCTAAGGGTTAGAGGCTCGGATCTAATGTTTCAGTGGCTCGGTTTAGCACTTAGAAGGAGGGGATTTAAGAATTTTTATGCCAAATCGGAACCTCCCGAAACTCTTTTTCCCCAAATCAGTATCACCTGAGCCCTCAAACCCAAATCAGACCCCAAATTCGGAACCCTAATTTAGATGCGGCGAAAGTAACTTACGTTTTCAGGAGATTGCGGGGTCTTCTCCGTCACGGGCACCACCGTAGCTCCATTCGACGGCGGCGCGCGCAACCTAGGTCGCACGCGCGCGTCGACGAAGAGGGCTGCGGAGGCGCCGCCTTTTTGTCACGCCGCTTCATGTTCCTCCCGCGCGTGCCGCCGCCGACGCTGCATCGTGGGTTCCCTCCGCGCGCGTGCCGCTGCCGAAGCTCCGCTTTTCGGGGAGAGGAACGGGGCAAAATGGTTAGGGTTAGGGTTTTTCCGGCATTTTATCTTGCCCGCGACACGCCTCGGTCGTCCGATCAGATCCTACGGTTGTTTTTCTTGCAGGCCGGAGAGGTTTTGGGCCGATTGTTTTTTCAGCCGTCTAATCAAAATCCGATGGCACACGTAGAATTCAGCCGGAAGTGTTTTAATGGGTCGTGCGCGTGATTTTTGGGCCGCGCGCACAGTATTGGGCCGTATGTGTAGAGCTGGGCTGAATTTCTTTTGGGCGCCCTGAAACAGTGATTTTTTTCTTTTCTTTTTATTTTCAGTGCATTTTCTCATGCATAAGTCTACTTTTGTGCACTGTTTTAATTATTATTTTGTTGCCCAATTACGATATATCATGAATAATGTATTATTACCACTTTATTATGTTTTATCTCTGATTAAAATTGAACCAACGAGATATTTTAATTAGAGTTTTTACGTTTTATTTTGGCATTAGTTATGCATACGATTACAATCTGACCAACGTTGATTGTAGTCGTGTGTCGCCATATTAATTGTTTAGTTCTTTTTCATTTTCTGCCCAACGGTGATATCAATTAGAACTATAGTTTTTGCATGTTATTAATCAGACCAACGTAGGGTTAATTGCATACAACATATTCTTATGTTATTTCTAATTTTGCCCTGTATTTTGGTATTCAGCAATAAATGCATCAAATGTTGCTGCCACAATCGACAACATTGAGCAGCTTACGGGGAGCAATTTTCCCACTTGGAAAGAAAGGATCCATGTTGTCCTTGCGGTTTTAGATCTCGATTATGCTTTAAGGGTGACCGCTCCCATTACCCCCATCGAAGGTGAGGAAAATTATGATGACAAAAAGAAAATTTATGAAACTAATGCTGAGAAATGGGAGCGGTCCAACCATCTATCACTTATGATTATGAAGACCTCCATTTCAGTTGGGATCAGGGGAGCAATCCTCGATTCCGAAAATGCTAAAGAGTATTTGGCTTCAGTAGAGGAGAAATTTAAAGGCTCTACAAAAGTTTATGCCAGTACTCTAATTCAGAGGCTCTTGACAACTAAGTATGATGGATCCGGCAGCATAAGAGAACACATCATGATGATGACTGATATGGCCGGAAAACTTAAAGGCATGGACATGGAAATATCTGATGGTTTCCTAGTCCATTTTATCATGACTTCTCTTCCTTCTGAGTACACAGCATTTAAGATCAATTATAATACTCAGAAAGAAAAATGGAGCATGAGCGATTTAATCGCCATGTGTGTCTAGGAGGAAGAAAGAATAAGGACGGAAAAGCGAGATCTTGCGCTTCAAGTTGGTGGCTCCAACAAAAGAAAGTTCCAAGGGGACTTCAAATCTAAGAAAAAGCTGCAGTTCTCCCCCAATTCAGATAAGTCGGGGCCTAAAGTGCACAATGCACCTAAGCCCCATGTGGCTCCCGCTGGAGCTCCTAGGGGGGAATGTCATTTCTGCAAGGCATTTCGAGAAGGACTGTGTCGGATTCCTAAAGTGGCTCACAAAAAAGGGTAATGATACAATAACGTTCATTGATGAAACTCTTTATGCTAATTTCTCCATTAATTCTTGGTGGATTGACTCAGGTGCAAGTGTGCACGTTACAAACTCTTTACAAGGATTCCTTACCGCGAGAACACTAAGAAAGGGGGAGCGAAGTCTTAAAGTCGCGGATGGAAAGGAAGACGAAGTATAGTCAATTGGATCTATTTTATTAGTTTTAGACAGCGGCTTCTTGCTTCGTCTCAATAATGTAGTTTATGTTCCTTCTATTAGGAGAAATTTGATTTCAGTTTCTTTGTTGGACGATGAAGGTTTTAAGTGTATTTTTGGTGATAATAAATGCATTATTACGTTTAATTCTAATGATGTTGGTCTTGCTTTTAGACAAGACAAGCTCTATATACTTTCCCTTAATGAATCTCCTGTATCATTGAATGTGTGTGATGCTAAATGTAAAAAGAATAATGAGACTTCCTCGAAACTGTAGCACTGTCGTTTAGGCCACATTTCGAAGGGGAGAATAGAGTGTCTCATTAAGGAAGAGATTCTCCACCCATTAGATTTCTCTGACTCGGACCACTGCATTGATTGCATTAAAGGAAAATATGTGAAGCAAATAAAGAAGTGAGCTACTCGCAGCACAGGACTCTTAGAATTAATTCATACTGATATTTGTGGCCCTTTTCCTGTGACATCAATGGATGGTTTAGATTCTTTTTTTATCACATTTACTGATGATTTCTCCCGTTATGGTTATATCTTTCCCATTAAAGACCGATCTGAGTCACTTGACAAATTTAAGATATTTTAAGGCTGAAGTTGAAAATCAGCACAACCTAAGAATTAAAGTGGTAAGATCGGATCGTGGGGGAGAATATTATGGAAGACATGCCCCTTATGGATAAATTCCTAGTCCTTTCGCTAAGTTCCTTCAGGAAAACGGCATTGTTGCCCAGTATTCTACACTAGGTGAACCTCAGCAGAATGGGGTAGCTGAGAGACGCAACCGTACACTTATGGATATGGTACGGAGCATGCTTAGTCACTCTAGTTTACCAATTGTTTTGTGGATGAAAGCACTAAAGACAGCTGCACATATTCTTAATCGGGTTCCCAGTAAATCAGTGCCTAAGACACCTTATGAATTATGGACTGGGAGAAAACCGAGTATGAAATATTTACGAGTGTGGGGTTGTCGTGCTGAAGCTAAGATATTTAATCCATATATTGGAAAATTAGACCCTAAAATAGTAAGTTGTCATTTTATTGGGTACCCTGAGAGATCCAAAGGGTATCATTTTTACTGTCCTGATAGAATAACTAAGTTTGTAGAAACAAGTCACACGCTGTGTTCTTAGAGAATAATGAGGAGCTGGAGCCCAGGAAAATAGATCTTGAGGAGAAGCGGGTTTATGTTCCTTCACCGCTTATCCCAGAGACCTATATTCCTGTGCCTCGTAGTTGCACCTCCAGTAGAAAATACTGTTGTTGCACCCGCTGTTGAGGTCTCTGAAATTCCTAATGTTGTACCTAATGATGAGCCCAGCAGTCTCCTGTAATAGCTAATGAACCTATTAGGAGATCACAGCAGAGAGAAGATCTGCCATTCCAAATGATTATATTATATATATGAATGAGGATATTAATCATATAGGGAAGGTAGATGATCCCACCTCTTATAAGGAGGCCATGATGAGTGAACATTCTCCTAAGTGGCTTGATGCCATGAAGGATGAACTAAAGTCTATGAGCACTAATGATGTATAGGACTTAGTAGAAATTCCTGACGGAGTCAAAACAGTGGGCTATAAATCGGTCTACAAAACCAAACATAACTCTAAGGGAAATATCGAAAGGTTCAAAATAAGGCTTGTAGCAAAAGGTTTCTCACAAAGAGAAGGGATTGACTATAATGACACATTTTCTCCTATCTCAACTAAAGATTCATTCAGAATCGTTATGGCACTTATAGCTCATTATGATTTAGAGCTGGATCAGATGGATGTTAAGACAATATTTTTTTATGGTGACTTGCAAGAAAATATTTACATGGCTCAACCGGAAGGTTTTGTCGTGGAAGGCAATGAGCATATGGGATGTCGACTTAAGAAATCAATTTATGGCTTGAAATAAGCGTCGAGGCAGTTGTTGACGATCAAGTCGCCGATCTTACAATAAATGGAAAAAAGAGAGAATGACGTGGGAAATCTTGGGATTGCAATGGGACTGCTCTTTATTAGTATGAACGAGATTTTACAAAGGGTGTATCTGAGCGTGAATGACGGATCGCTTTTTAGAGTACAAGACAATGCTTCTTTCTTTCTATCTTCTGATGATCTGATCCCCCCTCCAGCGTTCCATCTTCCTTCTTTAAATAACCTTTGAAGAGGTGGCAGTTACTTCTGGAGAAGACGTCTAATATGAAGCGTTGTCGTTGGTCGGAGTCATATGATAGTTGCTAAATGATCAACCGTTCGGCGGTTATGTGTCCTGTGAGATAAACAACCGCAAGGTAGTTGTTTATCCGTGTATAACGTCGTGTGGTATGGATTACGCACATGTTCCATTCTTCACACGGTAGGGAATATTCACGAGTTAGTTCGGATATCGCTTCATACTCTTTGCGACAGCTCTCCGGTCGGAGGCTTGGCACTAGCCTCGCTCGACTGAGTATCCATTGCGTAACCTCTGGAATTCCTACGACCAGTGAGGTCGTGCACCTCAGGAGTTACGACCATGAAGACGTATGGTCTTTTTATGTATTAAAGATAATACATAGAGGTTTTAATCCTCGTCAGCTAGCCCCCGAACTTTAAATGAATAGGTCATGTGAACACAATTCTTCCGATGAAGTCGTATCGGGTTTGACACTTTTTTAAATGTAATAATTCTTGGAGCGGTTTACATTCATTTTAAAGTTCAGAACTTGCCTTGGGAATCGAAGAGTTTATATGTCCATTGGACCTTTTTTTGGTAACTCACGATCGTGGTTAGAAATTCAAGTCTATAAAACCCTTGGTAGGCTTAGGTTTTTTTACTTCATACTTTCCTTCTTCATTACGAGTAAAGACTTCTCCGACCTCCTTCTTTCTCCACTCAAAAATCTCGACCATGTCGGACCAAATCACTAACTGGTGGTGTCGATTTGAGTGAGAAGAAATTGGAGAACCCGAGAAGATCGGGATGCTTCCTAGCAAGAGCTTGATCTCTGGAGATCATCAATCGAGAGCATTCCCGAGCGGCGAAGATGGAGAAATCCCAATTTTTCTTGCATATATAGAATGCGGATTTAGGCTACCAATTCACTCTTTCCTTCCCAGAGTTCTGGAGTATTATGGAGTTGAATTGGTGAATCTTGCTCCCAATGCTATCGCAAATCTCGGTATTTTCGTCTACCTCTGCGAAAGCGTGCACTGGGATTCCAGAGATCGGATCTGCTCGTATTACTACAGGATGACGAAGTCTGGAAAAACAATCGGGACGCCTGGAGAGTGCACTTTGCGTCTCCATGATGGAAAAGCCGATGAGTACATCTCCATGTACTCAAAATCTTCGTGGTCGTCGTGGAAGAAAAGCTGGTTCTATATGACGCTCACGAAGGGAGACAACCTTTATTATTTTGGCAAGAAGGCGGTCGAGAACCCGAGATGTCGCTCCTCCGATGTCGGAGGAAAGGTAAAGAGATGGGCGAAGCTATTAAGCTTCTTAGTGTCAAGGGTTTGACATCTTGGCATGTAGTAAAGGATTTTACTACGCGGGTTAATCCTTTGAAAGCCGTGCGTGCGGATGCTCGGTATATTGGCCGTGATCATTTGACCGAGATTCAAAGGAAGGTAAGCCATGAGGATTTCCGACCATTTTGCCTATGCTTAGTTAATTACTTTTGTACTCTTAAGTCTCTATATTTTATCCTTACGACTCTATCTTACGAGGAGATTAGAAACCGGATCAAAATGATTTGCGCTGAGAGCTCGGCGATAAGGCTAGCTTTCTCGTATTCTAGCGATTGTCTCTGTGAAGAGAGGATCGAAAGACTTAAGGTGAGATTATTAACTATGTTAGACTGTCATTTATATTGTTTTTGGTTGGAATTCTCGAAAATACTCTTTGATGTATAGTCGGTCGGGTTGAAGATCAATGAGGCTACCAAAGATGTGAACCAATTAATGATACGATCACCCCTACGACCGCATTGCAGTATCGGCCTTCACGAGGTTGGTAACCAAACAAAAACAATATTTTATACATAATAAACTTTCATTGCCTAACTATCTTTGATGATGTATTTAGGCGGTCGTTGTATCTTCCAAAGAAATTGCCGAGAACCCTCCATGAGTGATGAAGTCATATTTTGGAGGTCGACGAGTCTACACCTCTTGATCCGGAGTCGGGATCTTATCATCGACCAACTGGTCGCAGATATTGCTTCCGATTTCCGATCAGTGGATGTGCATGAAGTGATTTCCCCTCCTGGTTTAAAACCAGTGAAATCAATTGAAAAGAAGAGGAAGGCCAGCAACGGATTTTAATTCGATGCGTTATAAGCTTAAACTCAAAATCAACAAGGTAAGTTTAAAATGAAGAGATCGTATTTAAACATACCCTAGAAGTATTTTGAGTATTGAGATCCCGATCTTCCTTATCTCTTTTTCTTACGGATCTTACGGTGTTGGGGTCGTTTCAACGTAACACCCCTCAGAAAAAGTTCCTATGGAAGAGGTGGTCGTGAGGCGATGAACGGAATGTCCCTCCGAAAGAGGTCAGATTGGACAATATGACTACAAAAGCCCCGAGCGAGCTCCACCGCAAACTGCTCAGATCCTTTAGTGATTCTCGACGCCATCTCCGAGGTAGTCATCCCTGAGATGCCCAACAAGTTCCACCTCCTCATCGAGAATGTTCCTCGCTAACAAGTTCCCTTTGTCCCCGATTTATCGAGGATAAGGAACTTGACGGCTCGGGAAGATATCGGATCGTCAAATTCAGATGGATCCAAATTTGATTTTTGCCGATTATAACGATGTGGTAATCAAGGTTAGTACTCCACGACCGTGTTAATCTTTTGAAGTTCCTTTGAAAACTTACAAAGTATGTGTTTTTGTAGCACCTGGTCGAGAATTATGTTTGTGGTCTGAGGACCCACCAAATAATACGTAATTTGGAGCAAAAGCACTCCGAATTGAAAAGTAAGAACTTTTCTCTTTTTGTTTATCTTCCTGTGTTTTATCTATCCATCCTTCTCCTTAACTTAATTCTTTCTATCATCTTTGACAGATTTAGAAAAAATTAAAGAAGAGGTCGCGGCTAAGGAAGCCATGATAATAAAACTTAAAGAAGAGAACCAAAATAAAGACCGGTCAATTGAGCATGCAATGACCAGGCAAAAAGAAGTTTTCGACTCCTGTGAGCAGAAAATCAAAGGTTTCTGGTCGTAGACTTAACCAGTACTCTCTTATTCTAAAAGAGTATATTAACCTCTTTCTTCTTTATCTGCTCGTGCAGAAAAAACTGAAGCACTTGAACGAGCGGAGAAGACCCTCAATTTTGAGCGTGGCCAAAAGGCAGCCCTTGTATTTGGCCTTGATGAGAAGATCATGGCCCTTAACAAAATGATCTTTGATATGGATCAGGATCAAGCTTGCCTTCATTAGGAGATCCAACGGAAAAGATGATCTACTTTGGTCAACTTCTGGAAGATCTGAAAGGCCTGCTCAAAACTATGAGGGAAAACCATACGCAGACAATGCAGGAAGCTATTGTAACTAGAGTTAGTGTTGCTTTAGCAAAATTAAAGGCTTCCGACCCCTCTGTTAGTCTTAAAGCTGTGGAAGAGGACTTCGACTGCTCTGAAAGTGAAGCAACAAAACTTCTCGAGGAAGTAAGACCTCTCGGAGAGAAAGTTGCAGAAGAAATGGAAGTCGGATCTCCATCACATAGCGACCAGTCTGGTGGTCTCAACATGTAAATGAATGTAACTTTAGACTATGTAAAATGAAAACTTACCTTTTATCAAAGAAGATCCTGCTTTGTCTTATTAATGTTGTTAAATACTCATATATCTCTAGCCCCATTCGCTATGTTAGTAGATGAACGTTACTAAAAGAAAGCAGTAGACTAGGTAATTGAGTAATAACGATGACCATGGTAAGAGTGCTGATAATGTGTATGACAATGATCTAGGAAATACTAGGAAATCATGTGGTCGGAACCAACGGATTTACTTCGCTAGTCTAGATTTTGCCCATTATCAAGTACTATGGAATACCACTTGTAGTCGTAAGACATAACAAAGACTAGATCTTGCTTATAAGAAGATATGCATTAAGAATGTATGCAAGAAATGAAATGAAGAGATAAGTACTATTGTTTAGGAAATATTCGGATCAGGTCGTATCGAATCTTAAGAACGAAGATTTGTAAAATATTTCGCTAAACGTGCTCATTCTCAAATCCGATCGCAATGAGGATCGTAGGAAAAGGACCGTCACTAGGAAGCTCCTTTCAGGCGGGACCACGTGCGAGAGGAGAGACTTCACCAGAGGCTTTACGTGTCCCGACCAAGAGCCAAACTTGATTAGAAATGTAATGTTGAAATAAAATAACAATCTTCAATTTCAAGAAACGAAAGCCAAGTAAATCGTCTGAGTTGGTACTCCTTATACTCGTATGACTCTTTAAGAAAAGAATGTCCGGTCGTGAATGTGTATCATTGAAGCAATGATCACGGCTAAAACCAATGTGATTGGTGACATTTAAGTCAACAACCATGAGTAGTGGAGATCCCAAAGAAGGAATATCGGAGAGAATGAGAGTCTTCTCCGACCAACCAGTAATGGGAATGGCATACGACCAGATGCAACAAATAATAAGTATAAACAACCATACTTATCATTTTTAAGGAAAAGCATCTTTATTGAAGAAAACATGAATAAAAATGAAATACATGAAATTAAACATAGAACTTACGCAATTGATCAATATTCCAAGAATTAGATAAAACCTCGCCATCCGACATAGCTAATCAGTGCCGATCCCGGTGGGTTACTTCGACCACGATGTATGGACCTTCCCATTTAGGTGAAAGTTTATTACGATTTGCTTGGTTCTCGATTTTTCGAGAACTGATCACCTACTGACTAGGCTGCGAGGTTGTACCTTACGATCGTGATACCGACGCATGGCTTGTTTGGTAGATTGCCGATTGTATCAAGGCTTGATTTCGTCTTTCTTCAAGAAATTGATGTCGTCAAGTCGTCATTCGATCGATCACTTTGGAAAAGTAATCACCGAGCGTAACCAATTTTAGTTACGGAGGAAGCATAGCCTCACCAGTAAACTAAAAAGAATGGTGTTTCCCGGTGCATCGACTAGTTGTGGTACGAACGACCCATAATACTGAGGGAAGTTCTCAAACCCAAGCTCGGACCGCTGAAGTAATGGCGGTCGAACACTCGTCGCTTGATCCCTTGCATTATGATACCATTGGCTCGCTCAATCGCTCCATTGCTCGTGGATGAGCAAATGAGCGAAATGTATCTTGACACCTAGTTCTTCGCGCACTTCAAAAAATTGCCGCTGAGAAGCGGGCACCGCTATCGCGATTATACGATGGGTACACCAAACCGTGTAATCACGCTTTTTGTTAGGAACCTCTTGGCGGCTTCAGTTGTAGTTTTTACAACCGGCTCGGCTTCGATCCACTTAGTGAACGTGTCAATCATGACGAACAGGAACTCAAAGCCCCCGGGTGCCTTTGGGAAAGGTCCCAGAATGTCCAGTCCCCAGGTTGCAAAAGGCCAAGAAAGAGGGATTGTTTGCAAAGCTTGAGACGGCTGATGTACTTGTCGGCTATGAAACTGACATTGTACGCACTTCGTCACGAGCTCTTTTGCATCATGAAGGGCAGTTGGCCAGTAGTATCCTTGCCTAAAGGCTTTACCGACCAGCGTTCTGTAAGAATGATGAGCTCCACAGACTCCTTCATGAATTTCGGTTAGCAATTTAATGCCATCCGATTGAGATATGCATCTCATCAACACTCCGTGAGATCCTCACTTATATAAGGTACGCTCAATGAGAGTGTATGATTTGGCTTTTCGTGTAATACGATCAGCCTCTACATCATCTTCTGGAATTATGTCATGCTGAAGATAATTGTAGATCGATGTCATCCAATCTCTATCGTGATCGTGATGGCGCCAACCATCATCGACCTGTGGAGCATCCATGTTTGCAGAATCAAGGTGTGCAACCTTCTTGCTAACATCTATGTCCTCGGAAGGCTCGACTACCGAGGGTGAATCGAGTTTCTCGAGAAAAACTCCGGGTGGGACGGATGTCCGTGTGGAAGCCATCCGGGCCAACTGGTCTGCCAGAAAGTTTTCTTTTCTAGGAATGTGTTGGATCCAAAACCAAGAAATGCTTTTCAAGTTTCCGCATTCGCGGATATGATGACATCTTGGTACTAGAGCATTGATACTCTTTCCCTACTTGATTCGCTACTAGTTGAGAATCACCTTTCACTAGCAATCTGCGAATCCCGAGCGAACGAGCCGCTCGAAGTCTGCCAACAAACCTTCGATTCTCGCGCATTATTTGTAGCAGAAAGTTTAACCGAATGGCGTATTTAAGTTGTTCGCCAAGAGGGGAAATCAAAACGACCCGACCCAGAGCCTTGAAGCATCAAGGAACCATCAAAGTACATTGTCCACCGGTCGTCGTGAAACTCGTGCTCGGGTTCTTGGGAGGTTCAGGTTTGTCCATTCGGCAATGAATTTCGCTATTGCCTTAGACTTAATCGCCGTTCTAGGGACAAAATGGAGGTCAACGCCCCAAGCTCAACCGCCCATTTCGCTATTCGCCCCGATGACTCCTGTTACCTAGGACTTGACCAAGCGGATATCCGTGAGGTACGACCACTTTATGGGCACGAAAATAATGTCTAAGTTTCCTTGAAGTCATAAGGAGACCATAGAGCAATTTCAGATCTGTGGATATCGTTCTTTTGGTCCATGCAAGACTTCGCCACGTAATATATTGGTCGTTGGATACGATCACGTTCTACGACCAATACACCGCTAATCGTCTGCGGGCGTTGCGGCGACGTAAATTAGCAATGTCTCTTCCAATCTTGAGAGACTAAGACCGAGGATTCGTAAGATACCGCTTAAGCTCATCAAAAGCGCCGCTTGCCTCTTTAGTCCATTTGAAACTTCCATATTTCCGAGAAGCTTGAAGAATGGGAGTCCTTTTCACCTAACCATGCTATGAAACGACTTAACGCCGCCATACACCGTTAGCTTCGACTTCCTTTTCGTGGTCGGGAACGATCGATCGATAGCGGTTATTTTCACCGGATTTGCTTCAATGCCTCTAGTAGAAACTAGAAACCCGAGCGCTTTTCGGATGAAACTCGAACGCACACTTTTCCGGATTTAATTTAAGGTTATGACGCCTTAAATTATTGAAAGTCTCTTGTAGGTGCGAATGTGGTCACCAATGTTGATACTTTTACGACCAAGTCATCAACATAGGCTTCAAGATTCCGACCTATCCGTACTACTAAAGGTTTTCTCAGATCAACCTTTGGAACGTCGCACCAAATTTTTAAGACCAAATGGCATCTTTACATAACAAAGAGGTACCAAATGGAGTGATGAAGGAAGTTTTCTTCATCTTCTTTACTCATATTAACTGTGGTATCCTGAATATGCATCTAAAAACTTAATAACTCACACCCGAGGTAGAGTCTACAAGTTGATCAATGTGAGGAAGGGAAAATCATCCTTTGGACAAGCTTTATTTAAATCAGAAATCGATACACATACGCCATTTTCCATTGGCCTTTTAACCATTACGAGATTGGCAAGCGGTCGGGTGGTTGACCTCACGGATGAATCCAACTTGGAGTAGCTTGTCAATCTCCGATCGATTGCTATTTTCCGATCGTGCAAAACGCCTTAGCTTCGCTGATCGGTCTTTTATCGCCGCAATGCTAGCCTATGCTCGATCACCTCCACGGGACTCCGGCATGTCGGATGCCCGCGAATACATCTGGTTTGCTCGGAGGAAGGAGACGAGCGACTCTTCCTATTTGGGGTTGAGTCCTTCCCACTGTAATCTTGGCACTCTCGGCGCTTTAGTCGAGTGGTACCTCTTTCATCCGGTGGAAGGCTTTGGTGCTATCTTTGGTCTTGAGTGTTTGACCGCATGGTAGCGGTGTTAGTTCCTCCGGTGAAGCTCATCGACCGATTCTAAACATTTCCGATCACATGCGTGGCGATTTTCGATCACCTCGATCGTGATGACACCCTTTGGTCCCATTTTCAAACTCTAGTAACCGTAATGCGTAGCTACCGGAATTTTGCTAAGGTTTGGGCGACCAAGGATTGCATTATATGTTTGTTTCAAAATTCACTACATCGAAGAAACTTTTCTGCTCGAAATTGTCGGGTTTTCGAACGTAACCAATAGGGATAATTGCCTATTGGCTTGACGGTAGATCCAGAACTATACCATGGAAGGCATATTTCACGGCTTTACCTTAGAATTTGGAATCAGATATCTTCCAATGCGCTTGCAAAGAGAATATTTAAAGAACTACCCCCATCTATCAAAACCCGATTAACCTTGCAGTTATTAATAGTAGGCTCAACGACAATTGGAAACCTACCTGGTCGTGTTGAAGGAATTGGGCAATCTTCTTTGCTAAAGGAGATTATTGTCTCCGACCACCTTGAAGGTTTGGTGATGATCGGAGTTTCAGCAAGGTTGACTTCTCGCTCCATGGCCTTCAGGTGACGTCTGGATTCGTATGAAGAAGATCCCCCGAAAATTACATCGACAGTATGGTGAGGTTCTTGATACTCCATCTCCTCGTCACCATCCTTATCCTTTCTGGAGCTTGTTTCCCCAATTTCTTGAATTGAAGGAAGTGGACCTTTACCTGCATAATAATCATTCAATTTCTTCTGCCAAGCGCGACAGTTGCGTAAATCGTGTCCTGCTTGTTTATGGAGAGGACACCATTTTTTGCTTTTCTTATACTCATTGGCCGGAGCTTTTGCTTTGCTATGACCAGAGTAATCTTTTCTTCCTTTAGGAAATTTCTTAGAAACAGCCAAAACCTCCTTATTGTTAGTTCTGCCGTGTTTCTTCTTCTTGAGAGCTTTCTTCCGCTTCTTTTCGACTTATCCGACGGTGGGGATCTTGTCTTTTCGATCAACGGCTTGTTCCACTCGACCGCTTCGCTAGCCGCTTGCATTTGTCACCATGTCGAAGAGTTCGATGGTTGTTCGTGGGGATGAATTGCTAGATCCTCCGTAAACCTTCGATTCCTTAATCCCGCTTTAAAAGCCTGGATAACAGAAGACTTTGCAACCTCGGAATCGAGTTGCGAACTTGGCTAAATCTCTTGATGTATTGTCGAAGAGTTTCATTAGGTTTTTGCCGTATCCCGTGGAGATCATCCTCCTTTCGAGGCGATCGAGCGCACTCAAAGTTTGCAATTAGAAGATCGCAGTCGCTCCCAAGTATACAGATCCGATAGGTAAATTTAGCAACCATGATCGGCCGATCCTTCTAGTACCGTGGGAAGATAATTAGCCATTACATTTTCGTCGCCTCCAGTATCTCGATAGCGGTGGTATAAATCAAGAAATTCTAAAGGATTTTGGGTCCCATTGAATTTATCCAGTTGGCGGTCGAACTGCTTGGCCAACCTACGCCTTGGAGCCTGCAGAAAGCTCGACAACTTTGTGATCGCCTCACGGCGCTTCTTTGAAAAGGTCTTTGGATTATAATCGGTCGGGACCGATTCACGACCGATCGCTGATTTTCTAGTATCCCGATCCGGTCGTGTACGTTTCGAGAACGCCTTTGACCGCTTGCCTGGTTAAGATGATACCGAAGATCATCAGGTCCAAGCGTTTGCTCTTGTTGGCGAGGTGAAGGTGAAGATTCCTGAAACAATCTTCTTCCCTCATGACCTGCTGGTCGGAAGCGTCGAAGTGGTCCTTGTGTTAGTTGACCCTCAACACGACCACGCTGGCTTCTGCTCAGGGAAGAATGCTGAGATGAAGTCATGGTCTGACTCTGTGGTTGCCTTCGTTCCCGATATGCTTCCGTGCGCTGCATGGTCTGTTGGATAATCTCCGATACTTGACCTACAAGTCGTGCAAAACCTGGAGTTTCAGAAAGAGGTGTTTGATGGCCTGAATTCTCTGTTCTCCCAGTCGGTCTTGCCTGATCTCCTGCATTGGCTAGGGCAGGATCAGGCGAATTAACTGATGGACGTCCACCAGTTCTGTGACCTCTGGCATTTGGTGCCTGACCGCTCGTATCATCTCCATCATTATGTGGTGGCGAGGCAATGTGTGGAGGACCGTACACGACATCTTGATTTGAATCTCCGATCGCATTGACCTCGTGTTTCCAACAGTTATCCTCTGATGAGCTTCCATCGTAATCAATGGAGAGCCTTTCAGAGTTTTCACCAAGAGTTTCCACGATGGAGAATAATCGGTGATCAGTACCTCCTGAGGTCCTTGTAATGGTCTCGGCGATGCGCGAATCGCCGATCGTATGTCGAGCCTTATTATCCCCATCCGTTTATCACCGGTAGGTTTCATCGACACTTGTCACCAAGTGTCGGTTGGCTCTGGAATTGCTAGAAGTCGTCGGTGAGTATCTATCAACCATGATCGCATCAAAAGTATATTGGACTTGAGTTGATGAGTTGGGTTTTCTTCACCTTTCTTGCCGGCCGCGAGTCCGGCTTGCCGAAACCGGGCTTCTCAACCGGCCGGGCGTCTCTCTCGAAACACCACCGATCGCATGGTGTATCCTCATCCATCCGGCCGATTTCGCTTGTTTCGCAACGAAGCGACCCGATGGAAGAGGAGGATGATGAAGAGGCTCCATTTTCCTCCATGGCGCGCATGCATGCGCCCATGTCAAGGTTGGCGTAGTCCGCGGTCGAACCAATTCTCTTCGTCCCAACTTCCCGACATAACCGCATGAGCGATTACGAGTGGAAAATGGACAAAGAATCGTGAGCAATACCGCCTTCAAGATTCCACGCCGCGTTCCCCACGGACGGCGCGGTATCGGCGATCAAGTCGCGATCTTACAATAAATGGAAAAGAGAGAATGACGGGAAATCTTGGGATTGCAATGGGACTGCTCTTTATTAGTATGAACTGAGATTTTACAAGGGGTGTATCCTGACAGAATGACGGACTGCTTTTTAGAGTACAAGACAATGCTTCTTTCTTTCTATCTTCTGATGATCTGATCCCCCCTCCAGCGTTCCATCTTCCTTCTTTAAATAACCTTTGAAGATGTGGCAGTTACTTCTGGAGAAGACGTCTAATATGAAGCGTTGTCGTTGGTCGGAGTCATATGATAGTTGCTGAATGATCAACCGTTCGGCGGTTATGTGTCCTGTGAGATAAACAACCGCAAGGTAGTTGTTTATCCGTGTATAACGTCGTGTGGTATGGATTACACACGTGTTCCATTCTTCACACGGTAGGGAATATTCCTGGAGTTAGTTCCAGATATCAGTTCATACTCTTTGCGAACAGCTCTCCTGGTCAGAGGCTTGGCACTAACCTCCGCCCGACCAGGGTATCCATTGCGTAACCTCTGGAATTCCTACGACCAGTGAGGTCGTGCACCTCAGGAGTTACGACCATGAAGACGTATGGTCTTTTTATGTATTAAAGATAATACATAGAGGTTTTAATCCTCGTCAGCAGTGGTACCTCAAATTCGATAAGATCATAAGAAATTTTGGTTTTAAGAAAAATGAAGTTGATAACTGCATATATGTTAAGTTCAAGGGTAGTAAATTCACCATCTTAGTTCTTTATGTGGATGACATCTTATTGGCCAACAGTGATAAGGATATGTTGTTTGAGACCAAGAGATTTCTTTCATCTAATTTTGATATGAAGGATCTTGGTGATGCCTCTTACGTTCTTAGCATTGAGATTCACCGAGATAGGTCCAAAGGAATATTAGGTTTATCTCAGAAGGCATACATTGACAGAGTACTAAAGAAATACAATATGCATAAGTGCTCTGGCTCGTTTGCTCCTATTGTTAAGGGCGATAAGTTTGAGACATTTCAATGTCCAAGGAACCATTATGAAACTGATCAGATGAAGTCGGTTCCTTATGCTTCAGCTGTCGGAAGCATTATGTATGCTCAAGTATGTACACGCCCGATTTAGCTTTTTGTAACCGGATGCTTGGCGATATCACCAAATCCAGACCGACCACCGAAGGCCGTTAAGAAAGTCTTGCGCTATATGCAAGCTACTAAGCATTTCATGCTCACATATAAGAATTCTGATAACTTTGAAGTTGTTGGTTATTCAAATTCAGATTTTGCGGGATGTGTTTATACTAAGAAATCCACGTCAGGCTATATCTTCACACTCGCTGGAGGAGCTATCTCGTGGAAAAGCTCCAAACAAACCCTTACGGCATCTTCAACGATGCAAGCTGAGTTTGTGGCATGTTATGAGGCCACCGGGCAGGCTGTATGGTTTAAGAACTTTATCCCGGGACTTAGAGTAGTAGACAATATCTCTAAACCACTCACCTTATACTACGATAACGAACCCGCAGTCTTTTATGCAAGTAACAAGTCAAGTGGTGCCTTTTTTTTTTGTCTTTACCTGTGGACGCAGGAACTCCATGCCCTCTAAGCATTCTGAATACAAGTGCTGTTGAAGAAAGGTCGTCCCTGAGTTGATGATGTGCACCTTCGACATGCATGCACATGAGGATGCTTTTGATCTCCTCCTCAAAATGGTAGGCTACACCAAGACTTTGCAACTGATCGATGACTCTGAGCCTAGTTGGCAGATCTTCCTTCTCCTTGAGCAGCAGCTGCCTCACTCTGTCCTTCAAGGTCGTTTGGAGCGAGTTTTGCTTGTTAGGCTGCACCAATTGAAAACAACATGAGGTGATAAAATAACGAGAAAACGTGTGTGTAGAGCGGTCACGTATGGTCAACACATGAAGAACAAGAAGAGAGCTTTTCATGCATGCATGATCGGGCAATCTGAAACTGCATGCCTGGAAATGCATATACAACTGCTGCATCTGCATGCATGCCATGCATTAACAAACAAGTAAATTATTTACAGCAATGAATCAATATTCAGGCAAGGATATATGATGGATCGATGCATATGCATGTGATGTGCATGCACCTTGATATCGCCATGGCCACTGGCGTCGTCGCCTTCCTGCTGCTGCAGGGAGCAAATGGAGTCGTAGTCCCAGGTGTTGGGCTGGTAGTTCGCCGACCGCCGGCGCAACACGGGCGGCGCCGCCACCTGTTGCAATGGTCGTCCGGAGCACACAATAGTTACCCTACCTGCAGCCGACGCCATGCTCTATCTGTCTAGCTAGCTTAATGTATGGGTAATTAACGCTAGCTTCTCTTTCTCCTGAACTAGATTATGAGAAGCAGCAAGTTGGATGGATGTATGACGAACACTAATGGCTATTTATATACATATATTCAGCTCCTGTCGTCATTTGATTTGGCAACAAGAACTTGTCATCATATCAAATGACAATTTGCTATCTGTCGTCGTTCCAAATGACTCTAAACATTTAACACTGTTTATTTGTCGTCGTTCCAAATGACTCTAAACATATAACACTGTTTATTTAGTGACGAAGCTCCAGAAGCCTATGTTTATAATTCTATTAAAAGAGCATTTATTTCTGTAATTCAATTAAAAATGTATTATTTGAAAAAAATCCTAACTTATAAGTAGCAATAGCAAATAGCATAACGAAAAAAAAAAAAGGAAAGAGATGAAAAGGGATGACGTGCTGTCACTCCTGTATATATCCATCCCATAGTTGAAAAGTCCGCCTAGCACGCGGCGATCACGACGCCCGACCCACATATATCCTCGCGCCCGGCGGACATAGACGTCGGCGTTGGCGGGTCCCACCCTACCGAGAAATACTCAAAATTGTACTAGAATCAGCGGTAACCATGGAACTCCGCCTTAATTTCCTCCCCCCTCACCCTACAAAATAAACAGGCTCATCGTAATATGAGAGAGGACATCATTTGTATATTATTTTACACTTGAGTAATACATTTGGTGTGGTTCCCCTTGCATCACTTACATTTCATTCCTCACCTGCGCATCTCCGGTGGTCAAAGTAGTCCACTGGAGATGCGCAGGTGAGGAGTGAAATGTAAGTCACCCATTTCGTACTCTTAGGAGTATGTACTCTCACTTTGAATATACCACTTAAACGAATATATTATACTTCTTTATTATTCTCAGTATACTTAAATACCAATTATAATATACTCCATCGTGACTTGATTGAAAATTTTTCATTAGAGCCCTTTATTTTTGCTATATACCCTTTTTCACATATAAAAAGAAGTATGTACACATATATTGCAATAAAAAGTGGACTTTCATGAATTTTTTCATAGAACTCACTTTAGGGTATCTTATAATCATTATTGAAGTATACTCAAATAGATAAAGAGGTATCACCATACAATTTAAGTGGTATATGAGAAGCGGGAGTACATATGTGAGGACCCCGGTTTATTCGGCTTGTACTGTTTAACCATCCACTTGGTCCTAACAGTACAAATCAAATAAACCAAGCCTCGAGATATGTATACTTCCCAGAAATGCAGTATACACACCCCGCTACAAAATCATGCATCAATTCCATTCATACACATAGAGCCGAAGCAAAAGCAACAACTGAAAGACATAGATAATATAAAAAGAGTTATTACAAAAGAGAGGCCGACTGCCAAAATTCATAAAGATAAGTAAATACACAAATGAAGCAAAATGGCCATAAGATGGCGATAAACAAAAGCTAATCGGTGTGCCTTTACCCACAAGGCAACCAACCGGACCACCAAGCTAATCGTCCCAAACAGCACAAGAACACACTCACAAAAGTGAGGCCCTTGGGGCTCACCTTCTTCCTCTGCAACAATTAATATTAAGCAAAGCGATGAGTACAAAACTTGTTTTTGTACTGCAAGACTGACGTGTGAGATAACAGAACTATAATTAACTACATGCAAGCTTTATTTAAGTGGATGAGGCTTTGGACATATTTTCAAAGATAAAGCAAGTTTTCATTTGCAATAAGGTAATAGATTCAAAGCAAGTTTGCAATTAACTTTTATTGTTCAAATAAAAGAGAGACAATAATAACATAGATAGAGAACAACACCAACCTAGAAGTGACTAACCCATAGTCACCACAACAATAGCATGAAGTACCCTTCATACCACCCATGTCAAGTTTAAGTTTTTAAAAGGTTGTAGTCTAGTTCTTGTGGGAAATAATCAAGCGTGTCCATAACCTAGACGAGGCTATTCGAATAGTTTTAACCTGCGCAGGGTGTACCAATGTACCCACACGATAGACCGCCTTTCCACCACCACGGTTAGCACACTTCCTTTGGTATGCGGGCATGGCTAAGTCTAACAAGACGCTTTCCAATGGACGATGCTAATTAAGAGCCGCAACCCACGGAGAAAGACACATTAAATGTACCTAACCGGTCCGCTAATGCTCCTCCAACACCACAAACACACACACACAGAACACACCCACCACCAGCTCATAATTAACACCTCCCAAAGTACTTAGTCAAGAGAGGTTCCATATCCCCTCGTGTGGTTAGCACGCACAATTGCTTGGATCAATGGCACAAGTAACTCGGTCCTTAGGGACTTAGGCACCATTCCATTCACACCCAACAGATCACACCAACATACCATTGTGCCCAAGCCAAGATATAATTTTTGTTTTCGATTTTGATTTGCAAAATGGTAAAACACAAGGGTTGGACATAATGGAGTAGTATAAGTAATTGTGTGATCAAGATCACCGACTAAGTCGATGATCGCCCAATACTACCGATACTAGGCATGGCTAAGCAATATTTATTCGAATCTACTAAGTGACAAGAGCTCATCCAACGAACTCTAATCACAAAGAAATAACCTAGGCTCGGTAGTAGAGGATAATTATTTACCTACAGATTATGCAACTAGAGGATTAACTAATCAATTTAACAACAAAATAGCAATGCATACATAGAAGTTAAACAAAATATTAGACTTTAAAAGTAATGGGATCAAATGGGAAATGATCAAACTGCTTGCCTGGCTGCTGTTGCTCACTATGCTGTAGAGGATCACTCTCAGGAATGGCACAATCGTCGGAACCTACCGAAAGAGCGAAAAAGAACCGATAAGAACAAAGAAAATGAAAAAGACTCTAAAACCAAAATACTCCAAATGCTCTGAAAATTCCACAACAGCAAGAGCATGATTTAAAAAGTATTTAGAAACAAGAACCAATTGATTTGGACTTTTAATGCAAAAGATATGATCAAAACAATTTGGTCCGGCTGAAAAAAAAATTGCAATTTGTTACTGTTCACATAATTAAATTATTTGGTGAAAATTTCTAGAAGGGTGGTGTAGCTGAAATTTTTATGGTAGGTAGCTACTGACATTTTAAGGCTAACACAAGTGGTTTTATCTTAATTGGAGTTAAAATGATTTAGTTATGATTTTTCTAAGTTATAAATCTAAGGCATGTTTAATTTCGGGATTAAAGACTCTCAGAAACCTATATTATGCTAAAGTACTTTAATGATGCAATTATAGAACTTTAGTTTGTTAAATTTGGAACTACAGAGAAAAAATATGCATTTTGAAGTTTAAAACAATTAATAAGTGCAAATAAAAGCTCTAGAACTAAATCAAAACCAACGAAACTGGGAGGTCGTGGTCGTTGATCAAAGACCGCACGGTTCACGAGCTCGGATGCCAAAACCCACACGAGCACTGGCGCAAAGACCTCATCGCGCTTAGGGAGGTCTTAGCTGTTAGATCTAGACTCGACGGTCCGATCTAACGAGGAGGTCCTAGACGGCAAGATCTAGCGAGGAGGTCTAAGCCGTAGATCTTGAACCCAACGGCTACGACCAGTGCACGCACAGCGCACACGGAGGAGGTCCTCGCGCCTAAAGGTGGTCGGGATCGTTAGATCAAGATCGACGGTCCCCGACCTCCTTAAGAGGTCCTAGGGTTAAATCTACGGAGGAGGTCTTGGCCGTTAGATCTAGATCTAACGGTTTAGACCAGAGGAGGAGGTCCTAAAGCTACAGAGCTAAAGGAGGTCCTAGACGGTCCACGATTTCGTGGGAGGTCGTGAACGGCTAAGATGAAAGCGAGGGAGGTCGGGACGGCTAGTTAGCAGAGAGACATGTGGATGGCTGGGATTCTCACCGAGGAGGTCATGGATGGCCATGATCTTCGCGGGGAGGTCCTACGCGACAGGTGTTAACAGAGAGAGGTCTGGATAGTTCGGATCTCCATGGGGAGGTCCCGAACGGCCCGATCTGAGTGGAGGAGGCCGGGACGGCTAGGATCTCACCGGGAGGTCCTAACGGTCCAGATCTAAGGCGGGAGGTCCTGTGGCTACTTTACAAGGACCGAGGTGGTCTTTGCAAAGAGGACCTCGGGGTGGCTCCGGGTGGTTTTTAGAAAACGACTAAGGAGGTCTTTTGCAAAGAGGACCCCAAGGAGGTCTTTTGCAAAGAGGACCCCAAGGCGGAGGGTGATCCTAACGGCTAGGATTTAACTTACGGAGGTCCTTAACGGCGTGATTTCAATGGGAGGTCCTGGCAACTAGAGACTTATATAAGGAGATCTAACGGTCAAGATCAATTTGAAGAGCTCAAGAACAGCTACGACCACAACAAGGAGGTTCTAGGACTTAGGTTTAAATGTAAAAGGGATCAACGGTTAGATCTAATCACGAAGAGATCAATAAGGGCTAGGATTAAACCAAGAGGTCACGGGCTTGAGTTTTGCGCACTGCATCCTACTGACAGATCTAACACCGTGGTGGTCTTGGACGGTCACGATGAACCCGAGGAGGTCCAAAGACTTGACAAAACGCGACACGCCCAGACACGCTTTGTTCATCGGCTCGTCGCCGGTGGCCACGCACACGCGGCACGGGTGAACGGGCAAAACATTTGCAATACCATTGCGAACATTTGAGGGTAGTTTTGTCGCCGAGACGACTCAAATCACGGCGAGCCGAACGAGGCGGGACTAGGTACGGAACAACGAAACAGAAAAAACTTCACGCGACCTAAACTACCTGGAGCTTAAGCTTTGGGAGGGCATCGCGAGCTCACCTGGGCCAGAGGAGGTCCAAGGGAGGTCGCAGGCGTTCTGGTGACGAAGGCCTATGCCGGAGCCGAGGAAGACGATGCAGAGGAAAAGCTCCTGCGCAAAGAGGGCCAGAGTGGTGCGGTTAGCTCTGAGGGATTCACCAAGGTCCAAGAGCGCTGAATGGAGGAGGGGCAACCTTCTGGAGAGGAGGACGGCGGCGCGATTTTCGGTGAAACAGGGCTCGTACCTTGATTCAGCTGCTCCCTGCGAGCATAAGCCAAACCAAGTTAGGGGACCAGACCAGGAGGTCGAAAGGAACGTTGCGATGCTAGAAGAGGGGCCAGGGAACCCTGGAGCACCGCCGGCGATGAGGAGCTCATGCGGCCAACAATGGCGGAAGGTGACTCCGGCGCTATACGATTTGGTTCCCAGAGTGAGAGCTTAGGACTTGCAAAGGTGCGGAAATGAGGCCAAGGGGAGCTCCGGCTACTAAAAGTCGAGGCGAAGAGGAGCAACCAGCAACTTCCCTCGGTTGGAGCTCGGGTCGGGGTGAGGTCAAAGGCACCGAGAGGATGGGAGCAGCTTGGAGGAGCGACTTAGAGGGCAAGCTCGGCACCCAATTAATGCGTGAGTTGTTGTGAGGCGACAAGACCTCGCTCTCTCCGCCGACCACCTGCAGCACGCACGCACGTGGCGAGAGGAGGAAGACGACCAGTAGCGATGTCGGGCCCACCCGTCAGCGAAAGAGCAAAGAGGTACGAGCCCAACAGTTGAGTGGGTTGAGCCCAACCTCAAAAGATGTTGGTCGTCGGATTAGACTTGAACGGCCGCGATGCGATCGTTATTCGAAAACGACCGACGTGAAACGGCACGGCTCCACGGTGGTTGGATCAGGATCCAACGGCTGAGAACCAGAGGGGCAATCGGGGGGGGTCTGAAGGTCTCCACGAACAAGGACCGTTTGATGGAGATCCAACGGTCCACGATGCACGCGCGATTGATCGGTTTAGGGCGGCGCCGAGTTGGCTGAGTCGGACCACGAAGTAGAACAGGCTCGAGTCTGACTTGAGCCCGAGGAACAGTGCACCTGGTTTGAGTTTGAATTGCAGCTGAGACTTTGAGGTTTTAATTGAGGTAGCAATTCAACTCCACATATTAGGAAATTTTAGCTGGAGGTTGCTGATCCAAGTATAAACCTGGCATAAATTTTTCCAGAGATTTTCATGCACTGCATTTTTCTCAAGAAATTCCAGAAGGTTGGTTCTAGGATTTGACCAAGCTTTTGACTGGTTTGACCTGCCTCCAAAATTACCAAATAATTTTTGAGAATCATGAGGTAATTCAGAGGTGTCACCAAGCAACCTAGAACCAAGGAAAATTATTTCCAAGGGTTTGCCACAAGATTTCACCAAGGAGGTTTTGACTTGAAAGAAATGAGGATTTTTCATTTTGAATTTCCCAAAATTCCTTTGCAAGAATTTCAGAAAAGTTCATCAACAGAAGGGTGAAAGAAAAAGTTTTAATTTCTACTCATTTTCTTACATTGAAACACAAGTTGAAAATGAGGATGTTACAACATACTCCCAGGAGTACAATACCATTTTCCTATATATATATATACACACACCATCTGTGGGGATGAGGCGAGAAATCACGCTGCCTAAGAGGAGGACAAGGGTGTAGTCGGGATGCTCGAGGAGGGCCGCGCATCTCGATCTTGCGTATCGCCGCACCTCGGCCCTCGGTGTCGCGCGTCATTAACACGCCTCAGCCCTTAGGAGCACCTCGGCTTCGAGCATTGTCGACATGCCCCAACCTCGATCATCAGGCGATCAATGGCTTCGCACATCGTCGACACGTCTCAGCCTTAAGCGTGTAGGGTGGTGCCACATGACAGGGGCGCGACAGACAACACATATCGCCTGCTGGTACGTCCGTGATACTATTTTTACACTTTCGTTGGGGATAAAATATTTTTATAATTTCGATGCAACACAGTACCAAATAAGTCAAAATAAGCGAGAGTGCCTGCAAAAGTACTGTCGTCTAGACTCGTATCTACCACCATTAATTGTAGCTGATCAATCCATTGCATGCAGTAAGTCGCCTGGCGGCAGACTAAGCATTCATTCCTACAGTACGACCATTAATTGTAGCTGACCGATCCATTGCATGCAGTAAGTCGCCTGGCGGCAAATTAAGCATTCATTCCTGCAGCCGCCGGTTGGAATCGGACAAGTATTCATTTTCGATTCATCAAGTTAATTAATTAATTAAACTAGTCATCAACCAATACACTGCACGGGCTAGAACATTAAAAAAAACATGAGTACATAAAGTTTAAAAAAACATGAATAGATAAAGTTCATGGGAATTCCTAGCGTTTAATCCTCTTAGGATTCGGCCAGTTAAATTCTACTATGACAATTATCCCCTTTAAAAACTTACAATTATGCATTTCAATGTGTATTACTAAAAACACGCTGGAGCAAATTTCCATAGAGTGTGAAACTTAGTTATGTGTCAAATATACGCACGGGAAAAACCTATAGTTATTCGTTTTTTTAGCCATCCCATCTTGTTCTGTTCGTTTCTCAGCCGTCCGATCGGACGTTCCGTTTTGCCTTCGCGTGAGCTTGCACGGGCTCGCGTGCTTCTGCCCGTTTCATTGCTCGACTCCCGTGTCTATCTGTCTAGATGGCGCGACGTTGCGCTCGAAAGTTCGCTGCCGAAAACTCCTGCCTCCTGTCTGGCTGGGTTCCAGTGATGTTTATTTTAATTAGCGATGGCACGCGGGCGTTCGATCGTTTCCTTCTCGTCGCGGGCGTTCGATCGCGTCGTGCGTAGCGCTCGTGAGTTGCGTAGCCAGCTTGCCGTCCGCCTGCCCGCCTCGGTGCCAGTACTGCGCGTGTGCTCCTTTCGATCCTTGTTACCTGAACCTTTCGATATGCCTGAGGGCCAAGGACCATCACCATCTCGTACTTCCCACAGCTGTTCTCTGATGTCTACTACTCAAGATCCAAATCATTTCACGATTCCCCTTCCTGTTCTTGGTATCTCTCCCCAATTCTTCCCCAAATCCACTACTCATCAGTACATCACTCTTTTGCGCCATGAATGGTAGCGCTTAGGGCTATCGAGGAGGAGGCACAAAGGCCGGACTTGGATAAGGCGGCGACATCAGCAGCTGAATCTTCGTGATGGCGGCAACGGGAGCTTGGATATGGCGCTAGGCATGGTGCTTGTCGTGGTCAATCAACGTGTGCACATGATGTGAGGAGGGGCATATGTCCAAGTATCCGTGTGCAGGTGAGACATGCTAATTAGTTGATCTCATAAAGCTGCTTTGGTCATTGGATTAGGTGAAAAAGTTGTGTGTTTCAGAGACTTAGCTGAGTGGTTCGCATCTCTTATTGCTTCTATGATGAGTCGCTTAATTTTAGTTTTTCTCTTATTTGATTAATAATCTGGCTTAGTTTTTAATTGCAAATTTGTATATTTAGAACCTTCGCTCACAACTTGCAGCACGCATGCACATGACTGTCCTTTATTTCTTTGAAGCACATGTTCTATTAGTGCACCTGCTTTTGGAGTTTGGAGACCTGATGCCTGCCCACAGCCACAAATAGACATTGTTGAACTTTATCGATACCTGGGGTTGGCGATCAGATTGGAGACCAACAGAACAGCAAGCACGGGCTGCGCGAGATTGATTTTGGTGAAACCTAACAATCGACGGAAGAAAACAGCAACCGTTTTAGCTATTGTTGTCAGTTTTTTCAATGTATTTTGTACATGAAGGCACCCTCTTGTCAGTTTTTTCAATGTGTTTTGTACATGAAGGCACCCTCTGTTTATATAATATTAAAGTTTTCTCTCAGTAATCAAATCGAATAGGCACCAGCTTGTGTTTGGCTATGGAATCATTATTTTTCTGAGTGTTGGCCTTAGTAGCCACGTAACGCGTATAACCGATTGGCCTACCTGTTGGTGTTCAATTGTCTTGGACCTTTGTGAGTCCGTGTTGGCCTAGTATCCGAGTCCAGATTTTTTTTTAAATAATCTATATTTTATTATAAATTACAAATATAATCTTACTTTTTTTTATTACAGAAATATACTCCTGTCGCCACCCCGTTGGGCGACAGGGACTAGTCGCCACCCCGTTGGGCGACAGGACCCAGTCGCCCAACCGTAGGGCGACTGCATGTCTGCCGCCCAACTGTTAGGCGACAGTTGGCAGTCGCCCAACCATTGAGCGACAGGCTCTGTCCTGTGGTTTTTTTTTGAAAATAATATTATTTTTAAGAATCAATTACAAAATATATGTAGTTGCTAAAAAAAATTACAAAAATATGGAACCTATCGCTAGTTTAGCGTGAATGGAGGTCCTAGTCGCATTATCACTTAACCTTCCGCTACTTAATCGTGCATACGTCAAACTTTGTCGATTAATTCTCCAAAATTAATCATAGTACAATAACATACTACGATGACAAAGTGTTATTGTGAGTGCAATGATTTGGTACCATTTAAATTATATGAAAATAAAAAGTGGCTAAGTGGAACATGAAAATGAAAAAGCTCGGCCGGATATATGTGAATATATTTTTAATTTATGTCGTGTATTGTTGTAGTAAGGTGAATATTGTAAGAATTTTGTGAGGACGATTGCGGTTTTAATGATTCGTGACGCATTTAAGGCAATCGATATTACAATAAGAATGAATGTTTCATCGAACAGGGGTTACATGGCACGAAGGACAACGAATCGAGGACGGTGCGCGCATGCCTTTAGGAAATAGAAATACATGCGATATGTGGACGAATAGGGTAGAACTACGATGGTCGAATAGGCGTAACTCATCGAGTGGAACGGGGCCATTTGCCCTGCCGCCTAGCTCGGCGTTATACTCCTCGCCTTGCGCCTTAGCTCTCGCGCGATGGCCCTCTTCCGCTCCCTCTCGGCCTCCGCCGCTTTGGCATGCTCACGCCTGCTCCTCGCGCTGCTCAGCCTACGTTGCTCTCCCGCCGGCTTTCACCTCTTTGAGGCGCCTTTCACGCCTCGATGTCCTCCCCGCCCAACTCTTGCGTGTCGCCAACCACCACATGTCGAGGGGTGGATCTTGTCATCGATCCACCGCGAAAGTCGCATAGGGGTGGCGGAGGCTGCAATAGGTGAAGATAGTTCGTTACGCCGCTACGCAAGGAAAAAGAGCATTGTACCCGAGATACGGTTTCATTACGGGTGCCCGCGCTGTAGTCCGCGGCGTAGTTTGGGCAACACCAATAGCGCCGCCAATGGTCCACTCATCGGTTGATTTGACGTACTTACAGCGCCCCAAGACCAAAGATAGGGTGGCGCCACCCTATCGGTGGCCCTTCCGAGGGCGCCCGCGGGCATTGGTGGGGGCGCGCTCGACCCTCGAATCATTGGGCGAACTACGAGGCGCCTTCCTCACATCCACTAGTTCGGAAAAGTTTGGTGTGTGAAAGGTCACGACTAGCGGCACGATCGCGAAGCGCGGTCTCATGGGGAGACACCAGTCCTTCAAAAGTTTGCGGATTTTCTCCCATTCCTTCTCCTTGTCCATGTTTTCTACTTGGTGGTGCCGGTGTGGAGTTCTTGGATGAGTTGCGCCAGTATTTATAAGTACAATGGAGGGAGTGGTAGCGGGCTCGAGAAAAGCGGCTCGTTGGGTCACATTGTCCCGCAGTTACTTCGTATGGTCATATCCCGAGAAAAGCCGGGTCGCCGTTACATCGTCCCGAAAGCTACCTCGTCGGTCATGTCCTCGAGAAAGCCGGGTCGTCGGGTTACATCGCCCCGATAAAGCTACCTCGTCGGGTCATGCCCTCGGGCCAATATCTCGCGTCGTGTGGTCACACCGCGCGTAAAAGCCGCTCGCTTGGTCACATCGCCCGTAAAAGCAGCTAGTCGGGTCACGCTCGTCAAGAAAAAGCATTCCACGAACACGTCTTTGCATTTAACGAGTGGGAAGTACAACGCGAAAGTATTACGTGCATCACGTGACGCAAAAGTATGACATACATCGATACGCAAAAGTATTACATGCATCACATATGAAGTGCAAAATTTAAGTATGACATAACGAACAAATGTACCGTAGCATCCTCCCCTACCAAATTTCCATACTAGGCCCCGCCAACCGCACCCCCATCATCCTCCTCCATCACCACGCCCACTCCACCTCCGTCTCCTCCCCTACGGGCTCGCTGGGCCCCTCCTCTCGCTGGGTGTCGGGCCTTGGCCCCGGCAGGAAAGACGGTCCGAGCCCCGTCCGACGAGGACCGAGGCGAAGGGTGGACAGGCGGCTGCTGTGTGGGTACCGCGCAGCGCTGCCGTGACGCAGAGAACCTCACCGGCGGGCCGAGGAGCCGATAGTCGCCCACCAAGAAGTCGTGGCTTCCGCCATGTAAGCCGAGAGGACCCTTGGTCTTGCCGAATTGGACCTACACAGTAAAATATTGTTAGTCAATTAACAAAAACACGATGTATGCTGACAAACGGAGATGTTACGTACTCTCAGCTAACGCCATAGCGCGCGCGAAGGCGTCCGTAGGGTAGTATGGCACGCCGTACGCCCCCTGTGTGTACTGAGTGTGGAAGGCAAAGGGTTGTGGAGGACCAACGTAGAGCGGCGCTGTCGGTGTACGGGGCTGTGCCCATGCGGACCCCCCAGCCTCCTCGGGCCTCGGCGACAGGCTCGCCGAGCATCCGCCACGCGAGCGCGTGCCGGTGTCGGACGTGGCCTAGCTGACCCTCTCGTCTGCTGGCCTGCTGTCGAAACGATGCTCCGTATTGCCCATCACATGCACGGTGTGCGACTGGCCCTTCTCTGTCTTCGCCTGTATGTACGCCGTAATCTTCGAGCAGTACGCTGTTTGAGGGTTGCTGACATGAAGTGCGGCATTTGAACGCCTCTCCCTGAAATACCCGACAGCTGCGCGTAACACCTTCCACGATGGCGACGAGGGTGAAACGGAGGCCCCTAAGAACCAGCTTGTATACCTCCGCAAGGTTAGTCGTCATTATTCCATACCTCGCCCCATCGGTGTCGTGCAGCAGTGACCACTTCTCCAATGGCACGCCCTCGATCCAGTGCGAGAAGGATTCGATGTTCCTCAAGGTCCTCCACCTCGCTCCAGTAGGTTCGCACTGTCCGTGGTTCATGCTTTGTCGCGCGTGTTTCTGCTTGTGGCTCATCCAAAGAGCACCCATAAGGCGCCAAATTTTCGTTCTTGGTTGCATAGCCACCTCTTGAATAGCTTCACTAACGGTTGCTTGGGAACTTCTTAAAGAAGTTCGCCTAAGCGCCGAATGCACCATCTACTCCTCATATCCGACCAAGGGAACGGCTCATCGGGGTCTTCTTGCAGTTTTCTTATGGCCTTCAGCATCCCCGCATGGCGATCGTGGATCACGCACACACCAGGACGACCTCCAACAACTCCCACCCTTAGATGTCGAAGGAACCACAACCAGCTGTCGTAATTCTCACCTTCGACGAATGCGATGGCCAATGGCAGAATTTGATTATTCCCGTCAACGCCTATGGCTGTTAGGATTTGCCCCTTGTATTTCCCAGTCAAAAAGGTCCCGTCAACTGAGATCACGGGCAGCATATGCCTAAAAGCCTCGATGCAGGGCCCGAAGGCTAAGAAGGCCCTTTGCA
The DNA here is from genome assembly GCA_036346255.1 of Ampelocalamus luodianensis. NCBI lineage: Eukaryota > Viridiplantae > Streptophyta > Magnoliopsida > Poales > Poaceae > Ampelocalamus > Ampelocalamus luodianensis. Next base: position 54,395,034 of record CM070629.1, on the reverse strand, counting down.
ATATTAAAAAACCCCGCGGTTTTTTAGATGGCATGTCTCTTATGGCAGTGTCGCTCTCGGGTTTCTCTCCTCAAGACCTCCAAAGATACGGGAAGGTTGTCATACGCCGCCTCAAAAGATCCAAATCGTCTTTCTAAAGCCTTTTGCTTCGCACGCCACGCCTTCGTGTAGCTGATCTTGTACTTGAATTTCTTATCGATGGCCACCATAATGTGCTTGGCCTCCACATCCTTCTTCTCTACTATCTCTCCATACATCAAATTGGCTACGAAGGTCGACGTTAGGTTACGATGTCTGGACAAAACAGTGTTGAGCATGCAGGAGTGCGCCTCTACCTTAGAGACAATCCAGTGAGTCTCATACTTTGGTCTATGTGCGTGCACTCGCCAGTGACAAGCGGCTTGCTCGCACTTGACGGTAACGCTCTGGCTAGATTTGATGACCAACGTCCATTGCATGGACATAGCCCACAACTTAATGGCATCCCGCAAGGATGTCTTATCGACAAACATTGAGTGCAACCAACCTCGGAGCATGGTACTCCCACGGCGATTCGTGCTCGTCGTGCGCATTTACACCCTCAACGCCAAATCTATTCCATTCCTAGGGATGGGAGCTCCGCCCTCATCGAACTATCCTCGCCGGCCTCTGTGAGCTTCCTCTTGACCAAGGCCATCCGGTCATCGCTATCCATTTGACGCAATATGTACTCCATGTGCTCTCCTTCATCGCCTTGTCTCGTAGGCTCACCATGCGGTGCCCGATCTTCTTCTTCTCGCATCTATCGCGCCGGGCTCATCACAAGCAACATCCTCCGAACCCTTCCTAACGCCTTCCTCCACCTCCTCTTCTTCACCAACATACCGAGCACCCGAGCTGCTCCCACCACCAGGATGATACCCGACAACGGGTCCTGCACGCCTTCTTTTGGGCATGGTTGCACAAGCACTACACACTCATATCCACGGCGCCACTGCCTTCTATGAAGCCCTTCCACACACCGTGCGCATCGTTGTTCTCAACCCCATCTGATGTCCGTCGAAGACCGGCTCCAAAGCCCTTGTATGACGACGCTGCACACCTCAGGGTCCAAGGAGAAGCTACGGGTGAGCTAGTACATCACATCTGCGATTCGTGCATTCTCGCCGTCTGGGTGTACTAGAGTGGCTTGAGAAAAACTACTCAAGTCAACACCGCACGGACCTTCACGAACGGTGCCAACACCGTAATGCACTTTCAATGTAGTGGGTACAGGCATGACTTACTGTATATGTCTGCAAATATTTTTAATATTACAACTAGTCAGATCACAACGCACGACATGCAACCACTACTACATTGTATTTTACATTTCTAAGGCTCTTCGTCTATCGTCGGCAACTACACTACATCATGATCAACACCCCGTTCATTCCAAAGAAGTCATCATACTGATTTACCTCTACTACGTAGCTATTCAACCTTTGCTAATTTGTTCATACTAATTTACCTCTACTAATTTGTTCGTACACCTAATTCATAGTCTATCCTAAACCCTAATTTTTTTCCTCAACCTAATATCCTAATTTTTTCCTCTACCTAACATCCGATTTTTTTCCTCTACCTAAAATCTCTAACAGACTAAAATCTCTACCTAAAATCTCTAACAGACTAAAATCTCTACCTAAAATCTCTAACAAATTAAACTACATAAACTGATTACCTACTGCAAAATGAACATTACAAAATAAAAAAACTTACCTCCGCGAAATCTTCTTCTCCCTTCCCCTCCCTCTTCTTCTCTCTTTTTCTCTCTTCTTTCTTCCTCCCTCTCTTTCCCTCTTTTCCCTTCTCTGCTTCTTCTCCCGAGCGCAGGGCGTCGGGGGGGACCGCGCCGCGCCGTTTATAAAGCCCCATCCAGTCGCCCAACCGTTCGGCGACTGGTGGGTCCTATCGCCCAGCCGTTGGGCGACTGCAGTTATTGCCCAACGGTTGGGCGACCGCAATTATTGCCCGCCTAACCGTTGGGCGACCAGGTCCTGTCGCCCAACGGGGTGGCGACTAGTCTCTGTCGCCCAACGGGGTGGCGACAGGAGTACATTCATGTAATAAAAAAAAAAAGGTAAGACTATATTTGTAATTTGTAATTAAATATAGATTATTAAAAAAAAAAATTCTCTGAGTCCATGCAGGTCAAGCCATAAACATTGAAGGCACTGCCTTTTACGTCACATACACGCCTCTCTCTCTCTCTCGGTTGTGTTCGGTTATGACATCCGAGTTCATGCAGGATACCGGCTAATAAATCTAAACCGTAGGTTATACCACATGATAAATTGGATGGTTAGGATTTTCTCTTTTACTCTGATTAACGTGGGAATTTTTAGATTTTTTCTCTCCAATTAATGTGAGAATTTCTAGCCTTTTTTACGTTCTAGGATTAATATAGAGGCTTCTAGGAGAGCCTCCAATTATTATAGATATAGATTGGTAGCTAGAGGGAGCCAAATGCATGCCTAGCTGGCTGCAGATTGCAACTAGACTAGTATTATCTGTGTGGCCCAATTGAAAAATTACTTCTTTATCATTTTCAGTACACTTAAATATCAATTATAAGATACTCTAATGCAACTTAATTGAAAAAATTTCATTGGAACCCTTTGTTTTTGCTATATGCCATTTTTCATATATAAAAGATGTATATATACACATAAATTTTACTATAAAAAGTGGATTTTAATATAAAAAATTCATGGAACTCACTTTAGAGTATCTTATACTCATTATTGGAGTATACTCAAATAGATAAAGAGCTATCATCATACGATTTAAGTAATATATAAGAAGTGGGAGTACGTACTCCCAAGGAGTACCATACTATTGTCAAATATATATAAAGCTCTTGTCGCCATTTCAAATGACGATTTGCTCTCTGTCACTATTTCAAATGGCTCTAGAGACATTTAACACTGTTTATTTGGCGGCAAAGCTTCTGTCGGCAGTTGAAACGACGAAAGAAGTCTATTTTTATAATTTTAACAAAATAGCATTTATTTCTATAATTCTATTGAAAAATGTATTAGTTGAAAAAATTCCTGACTTGTAAGTAGCAATAGCAAATAGCATAGCGAAAAATGAAAAGGGATGCCTTGCAGTCACTCGTGTATATAGCGGAGCGGGCATATCGCCTTATCCGGTTGCATTGCAGCCAATCTTGAGCGCTCAAACCCAACGCAACGGGACTAGCTAGGACTTGCTAGTACTAGTTTTTGTTTTGTTTTTTCTGCATGTGCAACACATGCACAGCAACATGCAACACCTCGACCACTAAGTCAACAAGGAGCACCTTGTGTGATGTGACGTCACCCAGCTAGGTTCGGACCGTGCGCGGTCGCGTCTCGCGGCGATGACGACGTGTGAAGCTTCCTTGAGCTTATGAGCACTGAAGCAAGGCAAACGGGAGCCAGTACTAACACATGGCGCAACACAAGAGTACGTAGACCACTAAGTCAACAAGGAGCTCGTGTGGTGTGATGTCACCGCGGTTATGGCGGCGACGTACCCGCTGCCATGCAGTGGAGGTATTCACGTTCGGCCAGCCCTCCCTCCCTCCCGTCACAGCTCCTTTTCCACCGAAAAATATATCACCTCCTCCCGTCACCTTCCATATGTCGTCTCATCGATGATGTACCCCGTTGCCCGCAATGCTACGCCTAGACAACGCATCTGGAATTCCCAACGGCAATGCAGCAGCTCTCCCTTCGCTCAGCTATAAATACCAAACTCTCGCAGTCGCTCATCGCTCATCTCAATTGTGTTTCGCTTCTCGTTCCCACGCTCGTCGCTGAGAACTCAGAGAGGGTGGCAGCAGTGGGTGGGAGGAGGAGGGCGGTGGCGGCAGGGGAAGGCGGCTAGGATTAGGGTTCGGGAGGAGGGGTTTTGTTTAGGGGCAAGAGGCGGGTAAATAACTCCTAACTCTAGGGGCAATCTCAAAAGACATTCCCGCCGAAGCCATGGGAAGCTGCCCCCGGACGACTTTCGGCTTCCGCATGTTGTAAATGACTTCCGCCTTTGGCAAAACCGACCGGACAAAGTCGCCCATTTGAGACGGCTTCCGGCTTTTCTGAGCAAAAAACCGAAGCCGAAGCCATCCCAAACAGGCCCTAACAGGCATGCCATATTGTCTGTAACAGCCTCATTTTAAATAAATGGTAATTATATGCATTTCATGATCATACATGCCATTTTGAAGCATGTGCATAAATTGTACAATTTAAAACCTCAAATTCAAATCAAATTTAAAACTTGAAATGGAACTCCCAAAAGAAAACTGAAGATAATGCTTGTAAAGAAACCTAGAAAATAATTTAATCAAATACTAGATTAATTATAATGAATTAATATAATTTTAATAAAATATTTAGAGATCAGTTTGACCTTAAGAAAAATCTATGTTCATTATCTAAACCAATTCGATTAAGGATTTTAAATTTAGTATTTAAAACGTTAACATCATGTTTTAAAATTTCATTTGGGATCTATATCATCCCAGTAGCATCTCTGAAAAGTTTTTGGTTTTTATAAATTTATTTGCTATTTTAAACTCCCTAGTCAAACCAGAATCTTTTGATTTAGTTTCGGTCAACTAATCGGACCGGACCCAAACCCGTTCGACTGTTCTGGCTTGAACCACCAGTCTTGGCTGGACCCAACGCACTTGTCGCACCTAAGCCCGACCGCGCCACTTTGCTTCTTCCACTGCCAAGCCTGGCCCACCAGTCGGTCTCTCTCTCGTCTTCTCCACGCCATGCCGATGCTGCACCAGCTCTGAGCGCATCGAGCGCGAGGTGGCAACGCGGCCGTGCATTTTGGTACATGCATCGCCACTTGGCCTCACCGTGCTGACATTGACTACTCTGGTGCTGCCACGAGTGACCGTCATCGTTTTCTCCAGCGAAGAAGACCATCAAAACCACCTCTCCATTCTCTCGGCCAAATCAAGGTGGCCATTGGTTCTTCCTCTTCGCTCAGGCATTTCTTATCATTCTTGCGCCCTTGTTCTTCTATCACCATACCTTAATCCTTTTGCTAACTTGAGATCTTGGTATTGCTTGTAGCCCGGGAACATAAGCGTGTCTTTTGGATTGTCCAGAGCACATCCTGAATGCCATTCCCGTGTCATTTTCATTCTCGGTGAGATATCTCGAATATTTTGTGCGCCATATCATGTTCTGGGATATTCTTAGCAAAACCCCTCACTTAACTGCACCTTTTGTCAAACAGGATTGTTGGATTTCGAAATTCCTCATTTTTCGGCCGACATTACCTCTTTCGTCTCCATCTCCGGCACGGTGTGTTTCTTTTCAATTCCTTCTTGTCACACCATCTTTGGAGTATGCTTAACCTATTTCGATCACTCACTTCCTTGGATTTTGCCCAGGGTTTTCTCTCCTTGTGGAGCTCTCAGATTTTGCCCAGGGTTTTCTCTCCTTGTGGAGCTCTCATCGCTGTCGCTAGGTCTTTGTTGCCGGCGGACCACCGTGCTCCCCCGGTCTTTCCCTTGGTTTAGGTAACTTCCATATGCCTGATAGGAGCATAAGCAGGCTTGTATTTTCTTAATGCGCTGTCGAATCGATGGTTTCTTTTGAGCAGTAGTTGCGCCGCATTCTATTGTCGCGTCGCCTCTAGGGCTCACCGCCAGCCAGCCTCCGGCCACCACTAGGACTGCAAGACTATTGTGCATCTATTTTTGCCTTTGGTTCATGCCGGCATGGGCCACAGCGCCGGCGAGCCGTGGAGCAAGCACGCGGTGGCGACATCCCCTGTTGTCAGATTTCTGACCGGAGCTGTAAGAAATGATTAGAGTTAAAACGTGGTCGGATTAGGTTAAGTACTGATTAGATATTAAATGTTGTCTCTTAGTGTTTCGCTGACATGTGGGGTCGGGAACAGAAACTGAGGAGTTTAGTAAATTTTGTTTCGTGCTGTGTTGTTGACAAGTGGGTCCATGTGGCTGGTTAAGGGATTGGGTAAAGTTGAGTAGTACATTTTCTATTAAGGAAAACGTCTTTCCTATACGATTAATCTGAAAATACGCTTTATGAATATGAAGATGTATTTCACAAATTAAATACAATTCCAATTAGTGCTGCGGCCGGAGCTAGGTCAAAGTGACCAAGTCAACCCTTGACCTGGGTCCCGCTCGTCAGTGACTGGGGCTAGATGCGGTCTAGTACAAAAAGTATTAGCTCATTTAAAAATCCCGAAATGAATTACTTTCTAAACTAAAAATGGTTTAAACTTAAAAAATTCATAAGTAATTCGTTTTAACTCCAAATCGAATGAAATCATTTTTTTAGTTTTAATTTTTACTTTAATTTAATATGGAATAACTTTTAAACATGTCCCTGTTATAGAAAAAAATTATAATTAAATTAATTGCACATTAAGGACTTTAACCTTATAAAATTCATAACAAATTCATATGAACTCCAAATGAACTAATGTTCTCACCTAAATTCATCTAAAATCAGAACCTTACCATTGTAAATTTCTCATGCATTTTTTTTAGCATTTTGGTACTTTGAAGTTTTCTCGATATTTATTTGTTATTATTATTTCTAGATTTTGAATTGTCCAACGACAGTGATTATATTGCCGAGACTCCTGAGATTGAACAAGTGGATTATAATCAAGGAAAGCATCCTCTTGCATCATTTTGATCCCAGTTTTGGTAATTTAATATTTTGAAATGCAATGATAATTGCGTGCATGTTATTTTGGTATATGAATAATTTGTGAGTTTAGTTCGCTATGTCCTAATCATTGTGGCTTACCTTTAATCTTTCCATACCTACTGATATGCTTAGGTTAGTTGTCTTGTGGTGATATTTATTCTTAATCTTGTTGCTTAACCATGCAAGTCAATAGATTCGGTAGTTTTGGTTGGCGAGATTATCTCGTTGATCATGGGAGACACTGAACATATTATGTTTATGATTTTGGTTCAGTCTTAGGATCTGGTGTTTAAGTCTAAAATTTGTCTATTAAAACAAGATTTAGATCTAGACAAGTGCTTGATATTGAGGGTGCCTTCGTGCACAAGATTGGGTATTGTGGTAGTCTTGCCCGGATCACCAAGGATCGAACTTTGGGCTGTCATCCCAAGTAACACTCGTACCACACGCTGGATTGGGGCTAGTTTGGTCAAGTAGGGGGAGGATTTTATTGGATTGGAACACAGGTGGTGTGAGGACATATGTGTTTGATCATATGTTCATAGGGACCCGATTACAATTTAATATGTGTGAGTGAGCACAGTTTTAAGTTTCTATTCATTGGGTCGGCATTCCCAACACAACTTGTGTGCCCCGGTTAGCAGGTTCTATCAGTAGCTTGTACTAAGCGGGATTCATCGCGCATGGGTGTTTCAACTTCAATAAGATGTTCTTGCAAAAAAGTACCAAATCTCGATCTACTCGGGCGACATACTAAAGGAAGTGTGTCATTATCCGGAGACTTACGGGTTGGTCGAGTCGTGTGGGTAAAGATGTACAACCCTGTAGGGTTATCAATTTATTCGAATAGCCATGTCCCCGGTTATGGACAATTACTTGGTTTTTGATAGACATCATTGTTAGACTCAAAAATAAAAATTGATATGGGTACAACTTGGTATCGGCATGAATGGTTGTTCATGCCTGTTAGTTGATCAAAGTGGATAGCCACTTTGAGATGTTTTGATTTATGATTATATCAAAGTCACTTAAATTCTTTTGGTCCAAATTTTGGTTATAAAATGGCTTTTGCAAAATAGAATGTGTAGTAATAAAACTTGTCACTTTATGCAAAACCTATGCCAATACAACCTTCCTTTGAATAGCCTTTAACATGTATATTCTCTAATCCTTTGAATAGGCTCTATCATACACTTTCTTTTATTAGTTTGTGTAAGTCTTGCAAGTACCTTCTGTACTCAAATAGATTAACCACTTGTTGCAGGTGAGGACGACTATGCTTACGATCCATCCGCTAGCACCGATTATGGCGACTCTAACAAATGATGTTGTTTCTACCTCCACTCAGTTACCTGTGGGTGTTGGGCACACTTGGTTGGACTTTTGGTGTCTATATTTGTTTCCGTTGCATACTTTTGTTTTTAGTTGACCGTTGGTCACATGTGTAATCTTACAAACTTAAATCCTAGTCTGGTAAATTGCTCTTAATAAATGTAAGACTTTGTGTATGAATGTGTACAAATGTTGTTAGGATATGTAGGATCGTGGGAACGCTACGATAGAACAAACAAAAATTTTACCGTGCAACCAAGGAACCTTCGCTAGTAATAGATCACGAGATTACCACTAGACGCGCTGACTCGTAGCGGAAGTAGAGTCGATGTAGCGAGTTGAAGCAGTCGTAGTCGTACTTGTCGCGCGCCTTCTCCTCCTATTCCGATGAACGTCGTGAGTCACTGATCGTCCTAGTGCTGATGCTTCGCAACAGCACCTCCAAGGTATCCACACGTACAGGGCAGGGACACCACGCGCAGGAGTGCTAGCACCGGCGGTGTGGTTGAGGAGAGCGTGGCTATTAGGGTTTCGGGATTTCTTCCAGAAAGATTGATCAATCATACCCCATGCCACCGCCCCTCAATATATAGGCATCCATATTGGGTCCTCAACCTGTTGCCCATTAGGAACTCGTTGCCTATAAGAATTCGGATCTCCATCCAAATCAAATCCTAGCCCTTTAAGTGTGTGACCCTATAGGTTCGTGTGTAATCGGTTGTGACTCGGAAACTCTTTCCCGATCACGACTTGTCAGCGGTACCTAGCAACACATAACGATTCCCGAACACACACAGAATACATCGGACGAACCTTAATGCAATATGATCTACGACCAGGTCCTTATCACTTACGACCAGCTCGTACTTAGTCACGACCAATTCATAATTAGTTACAACCAGTTCATAACTCCTTACGACTAGTTAGTATCTAACTACGACTAGTTTGCAACTCCTTACGACCAATTGGTGATTATGTTCGAGTAGTCTTCGACTAGGTCGCATCTCCATACGACTTCGACCAGTCTACGACCTCGGCAACTGAATGACCTGCTTGTGTATTCTCCCTTTGCCTCACGACATCTGGTTGAACTCCAGGTGAGATAATATGTCATCCATGGACTATTCAATACTTTCTCGATCAAGTGTCGAATAACTTCATGTGGTCGACACTTCGACCACTAGTGGCATGGACATGCACTTTCTTTATTCGACCACAACAAGGGGCCCAGAGACATCTCTCCTGTTATGTTAGGAGGGGCAAATCCCATATCCAACCAGTCACATTCCTTCGCATGTTTCATAGCATACCCGAAAGCTACCTTTATAACTACCCAATTACGGAGTAGCATTTGGCAACCCCTAAGAGTGTTATTACACATGTAGGAAACCATGCTGATCTCAGGTCTAAGGATTATACATCATCATTGTTTGAGACCCTAACGACACATAGAATCATAACAATCTCAATAGTGTCTCAAGGTGGGTCTTATCCAACACTATGTTCTCTAACATGTGTCCACATTATTGATTCGATATCTCTATATCCATGACCGGTGAAACATGGTCATCAATCAATACATGTCTTGGTCGTAGAGTCACCGTGTTCGACCGGTGACATTCGACTGCAGATACTTTTAGAACGACATCATATAAGATAAAGAGTTTTACCAACAAGTCACATACTCATTGATCTATATAACTAATGATTCATTCAAGGAACAAGATAACATATTACCAAAAGTTATGAACATAATGAAATATAATCATCTCTATAATTGCCTCTAGGGCATATTTCCAACAAGATATGTGTGTATTAGCCATTGATCTTGGGAGCTAATGTGAGATACATATCCGGGGAAAATGAAATCTGGCTCGTTTCCTGTTAAGAGTTATGCCTCTGGTATAATCTCTTGATTTGAAAATGGATTCGATTTCGGGGTCCCACATTGTTGGACCCCAAATTTGCAATTTGGAATCCTCTGTGTTAAACCGTACGTGCCATTCCCTGGATCAGTAGATAGTATGTAATCCATTAAGTCTAGGGTGATAAAGGATAGTGTCCAAGTTTAAGGATTGGAAGTTTATACACAATTATCATTAAGGCATTAGCTATGTGCTAGACCAATATAATTGTATAATTCATAGCAATGCAATTTCATAATTTAAAGCAACATAATTTAACAAAAATAGGTGCAATATGATCAAAGTATTGACTCGCCTTGCTCAGAGTACTGCTTATCTTGGTCTTGATCAACTAGAGGTTCTTCGGTCGCCTCGGCTTCTATATACGTAAAAACAACCAAAAGGCAAATAAGCACATACAAATGCAAATCATATTCAAACATTCAAAAGAACTCCAAATTATGCACTTTCGGTTTAGTTGAGTATATTTTTGTTAGTGTCTAGCATTGGACATAGAATCTGAGTAGAGGAAGTAAGTGGTTTCGGAAGGAAGTAAGTGCTAATCCTTATACGAGTCCTCGGTTCCGAGTACTATGCATCGTTTCGAGGACTGTTCAATGTTTCGACCACCTAGTCAGAAGGAGTTTCGACTAACTGGTTAGATGAGGTTCCAAGTACTGCTCTTCGAGCACTGTTCAGAGTTTCGACTACCAAGTTTGAAAGGGTTCTCGACTAATTGGTCGGAAGGGGGCTTGAGTACTGTTTCTCGTTTCAAGTATTGTTCCTCATTTCAAGTACTATTCCTCATTTTGAGTACTATTCCTCATTTCGAGTACTATTCCTCATTTCGACCACGTGGTCGGAAGAGGTTCTCGACCACCTGGTCAGAAAGGTTCTCGACTACCTACAGTCGAAGGAGGTAAGACTACGTGTAGTCAGAGGAGGTACGATTAAGAGTAGTCGGAGGTACAACTGGTTGTAGGCGTAGGAGGTACGTTTAGAAGTAGTCGGAGGAGATACATCTAGATGTAGTCAGAAGTACGATTGCATGTAGTCGGTGGGGATACGACTACCTGTAGTCGAAGGGGGTGTAGTTGGGGAAGGTACGACTACGTGTAGTCGAAGGAGTCTCGACTATGTGGTCGTAGAAGATTCGATTGTGCATAGTTGAAGAAATTTCAACTATGAGGTCGTAGGAGGCTCGACTGTACATAGTCGAAGGAGCTTCGACTACGTGTTCGTAGGAGGCTTGATTGGGCGTAGTCGAAGGAGTTTCGACTACGTGGTTGTAGAAGGCTTGACTGGGCGTAGTCGAAGGAGTTTCGACTACGTGGTCGTAGAAGGCTTGACTGGGCGTAGTCAAAGGAGTTTCGACTATGTGGTCATAGAGGATTCGACCATATGTAGTCGAAGGAGTTTCGACTACCATGGTCATAGAAGCTTTGACTACGCTTCCACTCAACTAGAACGAGCATGAGCATCTAGAGGCCACTAGGAATGTACTGGTATGACACAGAGGGGGCGAGCTAGCCGCAGCTGATCTGGCGACTGTAGATAGTGACCGCGAGAGAAGCTCCATGTTACTGTAGTGGCCTGAGGGAGGAGAGTAGTATTCAACCTTCAGGATAGCTCCAGGGAAGCTGGTACATGGTCCTTAAGGAGCACCTTGGAGTATTCCACGCCAGCGGGGTCGATTCGATTACTAGGGCTATTCTGGGTCGGAGAGGAGGAAGAGCGATAACAATGGCAGTTCCTGTGTACAAAATGGAATCGATTGAGAGGAAATGCTCTTTGGGCATAGAATGTGAGCAGACGCACACAACGCGGAAGGAGCCTTACCGATGGGCGTCAATGGCGAAGGCGACGATGTGGCAACGCTCAGCCGAACCCAAAACTCTCGCTCGTTGTGAGATAGAGAGAGAGCGGAGTTAGCAATGGTGTGGTGAGGAAGGCGATGAAGGGGCTCAGCATTGTTATACAAAAGCAATGGGTAGAATCGTCCGAGAGCCTACGATGCATTCGGCATGGTTCGAAAAAGAGGGGGTAGCTGGTAATTTCATCTGGGTCGGCGGCACAGTGTAGGCAACACGACTGGTTGAGCGACATCTATTAATGGCCGAGCTACCACTCCCACCAGCGCACCTGCCTGGTCACACTCGGCACCCGAGTGAGAGAGAGGCGATACAGGTGCCCTGGTCCACGGTCAATGGGGTCTAGCTGCATCGGGTTTGGCCAGCAGCTGGTCAGAGGAACAGTAAACTAGAAGAAAGAATAGGCTGGATGTCTTAGAGTTGTTTACACAATAATGGGATTCCCATATCTTAAGAGTTCTCTTATCTTTGTGCCATCTACGCTGGCAAGAAAATATGTGTAACATCCCAATTTTCTGAGTTTAAAAATCTTTTAAATAGTTACTAGGGGAAAATTTACCATTTGGATTTTATTTGAATTTAATTTCAAAAGCTTAATATTGGACTTTACAATAAAAAATATTTAATGTGAATAATCCCAACTTGAACAATAGCCAAAACTATTTTATTTGGGTTCTATGTGCTCAGATATATTTTCTAGATTTTTCTAGAATTGTTCTGAGTTCATTTGCTATTTTCTATTGCTTATTTGAATTTCTGGTATTTTCTAAATTAGAAAACCTATTAAAATCTCAGAAAAATCAATCGGGCCGAATTCCTCTCCCTCGGCCCACCCCTATTCCTAACCCAGCCCACGCGCGCCTCGCTCGCGGCGTGCGCGCGCTCCCGCCGCGTGTGGACCCACTGTCGGCCTCTCTCGCCGCGCTCACCCGCTGCTCGATCGTAGATGGACGGTTGGATGCGCCCGATCGTTCCGGCAGTCCGAACACTCTCATTGACGGTGCACCGTTCGATCGAGGATGGACGGTTGGATCCTTGAGTTCGTTTAGCGGTCACGCCTTTTCGCACGCGCCGCGTCCGAGCCTCCGCCACTGACTGGTGGGCCCCTCGGGGCGCACTGTTCATCGTCTTCCTCACGGACTCTAGAGTCCGTGTCCGAGCCGGGTTGTGCCGCCGTGCCGCTCGCGAACTCGTCGCTCCCGGGCACTATTTAATGCCGTGACCGCGTCACGAGGATCGCCTCAACCCTAGCCGCCTTTTCCCCAAAACCAGGAACCCTAGAGCGCCGCCTTTTCTTCTGAATCGGAGCTTTTGCCCTAGCGCCGCCGCTTCGGTTTTTCGACGAATTGATCGCCGACGTTGAGCTCCAGCCCTCTTCGAGTACCTCTCCGAGTTCGCCACGTCAAGCCCCGCTTGCGCGCACTTATCATCGCCGGGAGCTCGTAGCGCCGCCGCACCGTAGAAGTCCCATCTGCGCGCGCCGCCTTGCCGCCGCGCCGTGTTTGATGCCGCCGATGACCATTGGGTCCCGCTTGGACCTTAAGCCGCCGACCTTGCGATCTTGTTGCGCGCCAAAACCCCACCAGAGGTCCTCGCCGCCGCCTCGCCGTCAACCGAGCCGCCTCGCCGCCTCGCCGACGACGAAGCCCTTGCCGCCACCCTTCACCGCGACGGAGCCGTTGGATGTGATCGCCGGGCACCAAAGATGCGACCGGTGACCTTGTTACGCCGCCGGTCACTGCTGTTCGCCACGAGTTGAAGTCGCCTCGCCAGATCCCACCGCGCGTGCACGCCACCGGCCGCCACCTCATCCTCGTGCCTCCGTGTTTGCCCACGTGGCCTGACAAGTCAGCGCCTACGTGGCAGTCCAACCCAGCCCAGATCCAGAACCTCCGTAAACCTGGTCCACGGTGCACCATCTCACTGACAGGTGGGTCCCACCTGTCAAGCCTTTGCCACCCCGTCCGAACGTCTCCGCTGACGTCAGTGTTGCGCAATAATCCAATTTTTCTTTAGAGAAATAATTCGGAATTTCCAGAAAATCCAAATTAGGGTTTCTTTTAGATTTCCAATCTTCCAAAGCCCATAACTTTTGCATCCTAACTCCGATTGAGCCCATTCAAATTTCTAAATTTGTCTAAATTCAAGCTCTATTTATCTGAGATTTTTATTTAATTTTTGGAGTTAGTTTTGCCTCTATTATTTATTTGTTTTGTTTGTTTGTGTCTCGTTTGCGAGTAGACGTCGATTCGTCGGGGAATTTTGTGGAAGAAGGAGCACCCCAAGATCAAGACCAGTACATAGACCTTTTCCAAGGCAAGTCATACCTTTGATCATCTTGGACCCAGTTTTCAAATTACTTTGTGTTAAGTTATTGCATTCTACTTTAATTATTTATTTAAATGCTTTGGGCATAGTTATTATCCGAATTGTTATCACACCTTGGCCTTGTATGTCATACTTCCTTGTCACCCTAGATTGGTTATGAGTTGGTAATATTATAGCACCAACGTGGGTTGGTTAGATGCGAGTACAATTGCTTAGCCATGCCACGAGTCATCATCATATGTAAGTTGCAAATATTAATTATGACTAAGTGACTATGGAACTTCGTATAAAACTGTGTGCTATGTGTTGTTACTTCGTGATGGCATGTGTTGCACTAGAACCAACTGGGTGGTAAAGGATTTAGACTGAGGCAAGTGGTGGAGACTGTGTGACATGGTGGTCTATGTGATGGGAATGATAATCTGTGTGGCTTAGTTAGAAAATGAAAGTCTTGCCTTGGTCAATTAAGGACTTAACTTTGTGCGCCATTGAACTGAGCCTTACTGTACGACCACATGCCTGGTATGGGACGGGCCTAACTTAGTAAGTTATGGATTCTCGGCATTGATGTTCAGGTGGATAGGTTAGGTCAGTGACAGGTGGAGGTGTGACTACTTGGTGGTTGCATTGCGGGATGATTCGCCTTCCCCGTCCAAATGTGTGTGTTATACCAATTCTATGTGAGTCGGTATAGCGGTTTGTAAGCACACTGGGAATGTCAATGTTTGAGATGAAGTTTCCGAACTGTTTTGTTACGATCGGTGCTTGCTACACTAGTTGTATCTTGTGGGTAAAGTGTACAACCTCTGCAGAGTGTTAAATTAATCTATTCGAATAGCGCGTCATGGTCATGGACATGCTCGGGATTTCACACGAGGGGTAGTTTTCATAAAATGTGGGAATGGGAGTGTGACCTCAATCATATGGCTATGTGAAATAATTTGTTTAGCTGTGTGTCTTTGTGGAAACAAATGTTAAAATTATTATTGTCTATTTGTTTTGAATTATGCTTTCAATCTATTATGGTATTCCATTACAAATGTTGCTCTTATGCAAAAGAACCACATAAGCCTTTTATTTGGAATAAGCCTGCATCTATACATTGCATTCTGTGGTATGATTTATAGTACGGTTGTGTACTCACGTTTGTTGTAAAACTTGCGCCCAAACCTACTGTAAGAGGAGGAGTCTACGCTGCTTTTGAGGAGGAGTTCGCCAAGGCCGATCGTGCGTTAAGGTCTGGATCCCAGTCGGTTGCCCGTGGTGAATTGGTGGATCTACGCTGAGTTTTTCCGTTCATTCTTTGCTTTATTTCTTGTTGGCCCTGCGTGGCTTAATAAGTGTAAACTCGACCATAAGGTCAAAACCCTTATTTGTTATTCAAACTAATCGCTTACTTTATTTATCGCTTGTGTGGATCGATATTTACCTATGTTAACCTCTGTGTGTACTAGCGTGATCCCGACTAGTGCAAGATATACGAGGGTTCCGTAATCGTAATTCGGGTCCCGACAGAGGTGGTATCGAGCCATACCGATCGTAGGTCTTGACCTTAGATAGATTGGCCGCCTTTAGAGTGTCCAAATTATTTTCTAAGGAAAAATTAACTTGCAAAGTTAATTGATTGCTTAACTCTTCCCATGTCTCTCTCGCCTCAACTTTTGCTATAATCTCTTCTCTCCCCGCTGTTTTAAAGTTGCTCTTACCCTGTTCGTTTGTCTTGACAGATGCCTCGCCTTTAGAGCTATGGTGAGCGACCGAGGTTATCTTTGCCGAGCTTTGGAAGTTGCTACAAGTTCTTGGAGGTTTTGATCGTCCGCAGACGCCGGCAACAATCGGGCGGTGAATGGACAAAACCGTGGAGTGATTTGTCGCCTAACGATCTATGCCAGGAGGAACGACAAGGCAAGCCAACCTTCGCACGTCTCTGTGAGGAAGATCACTTGGCTGGAAGGCATCTAGGAGTCGTCGCGCTTGGCCATTCTCGCGATTCGCAACATCTACGCCCGAGCTTCAGACACCGTCTTGGTTACCACCCTGCAGCTACACCGTGGACTTGCCAAAGACGCTACCCGCCCACGTATGAGAGAGCAACACTACGATCGTGCACCTCGCCCGCCTCGTGGCCGCCAGAGGAAGCTTTGGAGAGGACCATCACGAGTTGGATCATGTCTATGAAGCCTTGCAGAGTCAAGAGAAGGTCGCCACTGGCAGAGATTCTCTACGACCAAGTCCCCAAGAAGAGGAAGACCTCGAGGAGGACTCAAGAAGATCCGAGGAAGGCCCAGCTTGAGCCCGAAGAAGATGTAGAGCCGAGGAGCCGCCGGAGCCGGGCTTGCACGGAACGCTGCTCTCGCTGCACCAGCCTGTGGCATCGATCGGTTGCCAAGATGCCGCTCACTTCCGAGTCTACATACCGCCGAGCGCCGCCGTTGTTGTGGAGGCTTTCGAGTAGTTGGTCTTAGTTCCAGCCAGCTTAGCGCCTTGGTTTAGTGAGTCGCCCTTTAGGCGGTAGTTTTGTGTGCTTAGGTCGTTGTTTTCTTTTGTGTGCGAGTATGAGCTGCAAGGGCCCTTAGGCATTTGTTGCAGCCATACTAAGACCCTAAGTAATAAAGGTATTTCATTTGAGTTTCTTGAGCTGTGTTTTGTTGGGTTTAACCTACCCCCTGCTTAGTTCTCAACTTATCTTGTGCTTGCTACCTTATCTAACCTATGGAGCTTCGCGGATGGTTCAAACTGTCGATCACGCTAGTGGTTCCAGCACTCAAAGACCAAGAAGCAATGAGCAACCACCACAGGAGCGCTCCGCCACAAGCACCCCCAATTGACTTGCAAAACTTTGGAGCTTCCATGGCAGCACAGACTCAGCTGATGAACACTATGATGACTCAGATGCAAGCTATGAACAACCAGAACAACAACAACAACAATCAACAGTATTGAGCCCCAGCTGCTCATGGTCACCATGGACCATCCAAACTTGCAGAATTTATGAGGACTCGTCCACCAACCTTTTCTGGACACGTCTCTCCAGTGGAAGAAGATGATTGGCTCAGAGTTATTGAAAGAAAGCTGCTGATTACTCAGTGCAGCGATCGTGAAAAGGTTATGTATGCCACTCACCAGATGGAAGGCACCGCCGAATGGTGGAGAACTTCGCGTCGCCATGAGACGCCACAGATATCACATGGGAGGAATTTTGCGGCATTCGCCAAGATCACGCACTGAAGGCATTATCGATCCAAGAAGGATGAGTTCGCGCTCTCAAGCAAGGAGCTATGTCGTGTCGACTACCTCAACAAGTTTTCTCACTAGCTCGCTATGCAATGGAAGATGTAGCCACGGACAAGGCTCGCCAGAGTCGCTTTTGAAGGGACTAAACACTGGCCGCAAGTCGCTTTGATCGCCCATACTTTTCCCGATTTCCAAGAGTCTGGTCAACAAAGCCTTTGTTTTGGAGGACAAACGCAAGGAATTGGAGGATAATCAGAACGCCTGATGGCTCAAAGAGGGAACCATCAATCACAAAGAGGGCAAGAACAAGTGCAAAGACAGCTTCAATGTGTTTCACCCTGTGCTTCGCTCAGAGCACTGCACCAACTTCAACACCCGCCCACCGCCGTAACTTTCGCAACCCCGCACTGTCAACCCCAATTCGTGAAGCAACCACAGAGCGCACTAAAGGTCTCATACGCTGCCGCCGGCAGACATTTTGCCAACCAAAGGTCCGCAAAGGGGAACAATCACTCGAAGACGCTTCAACCTTGGAGCTACGCCATCCAAGACACCAAAGCACGTGCATCAACCAAGGAGCTTCACAAGTTGCCGGTCAAGCCGAGGAGCACCACATCCATGATCGAGGTCGTGTCAACCACGCCACTCGAAGGAGCCCAGAATCACCGGACGTCGATCGGGTAAGTTTCGTTAACTCGAGACCGCGTCGCTTTGTTTGATTCGAGCTTCGATTCGCTTGTTTCGGAATGTTTGCAACCAAAAATAAATTGGAAGTTATGCAACTTAAGCATACTCGTAGTCCAATGCCCGAGCAGAGCTAAGTACTAGAGTGGGATGTTTAGGAGCTGTTACTCATAGTGGAGTTGAGTTTCTAGCCAACCTAATTGTTCTAGACACCCAAACCCTAGATGTCATTCTTGGCATGGATTGGTTATCCAAGCACAAAGCCGTGCTAGATTGTGGTCGAAGAGCCGTAACAGTCGAGGATGCCAAAGGAAACAAGGTAGAGTTTCTAGCCACCTCAGTTTGTGATGGACATTTGCTAGTAAATAGTTTGAAGACCCTTTCCTTAGAAGAAGTGCCAGTCGTCAGTGAATACCCAGATGTGTTTCCGGAAGAATTACCAGGAATGCCACCGGATCGTGACATTGAGTTTGTCATCGACCTAGTGCCGTGGACAGACCGATTTGAAGAGACCTTATCGGATGCCACCATGAATTGGTAGAGATGAAGAAGCGGATAGAAGAACTTCTTGAGAAAGGTTTCGTGAGACCTAGTTCGCCGCCATGGGGAGCGCCGGTGTTGTTTGTCAAGAAGAAAGATGGAAGTATGAGGATGTGTATTGATTACCGCTCTCTCAACGGTTACCATCAAGAACAAGTACCCACTACCCGGATAGATGATCTGCTTGATCGGATGAAAGGAGCCGGATTATTCTCAAAGATCGACCTACGATCAGGTTACCACCAGCTAAAGATTTGTCCTAAGGATATACCGAAGACCGCGTTCTCAACACGGTATGGACATTATGAGTTCTTAGTCATGTCCTTTGGTCTGACTAATGCCCCTGCATACTTCATGAACATGATGAATAAAGTATTCATGGAATATTTGGACAAGTTCGTAGTTGTGTTCATTGATGATATTTTAGTGTACTCCAAGTCGGAGGAAGAACACGCCGAACATTTAAGGATAATATTGGAAAAACTCAGAGAGCATCAGTTGTATGCCAAGTTCAGTAAGTGTGATTTTTGGAAGAAAGAAGTTGATTTCCTTGGTCATGTGATGACAGCCGAGGGAGTAGCAGTTGACCCCGGTAAAGTTAAAGCAGTGCTACATTGGGAGCAGCCCAAGACCGTGACTCGATTCGATTTCTTGGGGATGGCAGTTATTACCGCCGTTTCATCGAAGGATTCTCATCAATTGCTAAGCCCCTTACGCAATTGTTGAAGAAGGAGAAAAAGTTCACTTGGACTCCAGCTTGTGAGGAAAGTTTTCAGGAATTGAAGAAGCGTTTGACTTCAGCCCCAGTGCTGATTTTGCCAGATATTCGCAAGGATTTCGATATCTATTGTGATGCTTCGCGTCAAGGATTAGGATGCGCCCCGATGCAAGAAGGAAGAGCTGCCGCTATGCGTCAAGGCGCTTGAGACCTCACGAAGAGAATTACCCTACTCATGATCCGGAATTAGCCGCCGTAGTGCATGCTTTGAAGATTTGGCGCCATTACCTCATCGTAATCGTCGTGAAGTCTACACGCATCATAAGAGTCTAAAGTATATCTTCACCCAATGATTTGAATATGAGATGAGAAGATGGTTGGAATTGATCAAGGATTATAATCTTGGAATCCACTACCATCCCGAAAAGCCAACGAGTCGCAGACGCCTAAGTCGTAAGAGTTGCCGCAATGCCTTGAAGTAAAGGAAAGTTGCCCGTAACTTTATGAAGAATTTCAAAAGCTAAAGCTAGAAGTTGTGTCTGAAGGATTTGTAGCCAATTTGGAGGTACAACACTCGAGAAGCGATTCATGAAGCACAACCAAAGGATCTGTGTTGTCGACATCAAGGTCAAAATGGCGTAAGGGAAATTCAAAGATTTCACCAAGGATGATCAAGACATACTGATTAATGGTCGATCGTGTACCGATATCGATGGTCTAAGACGCTTAATCTTGAAGGAAGCCCATGACTCAAAGTATTCGATACACCACGAAGTACCAAGATGTACCAGATGTCAAGACTAAATTTTGCCGCCAAATTTGAAACGAGAAGTCGCAGAGTTCGTTGCCTTGTGCGACACCGCCGAAAGTAAAGGTAGAACACCGAGACCAGCAGATTGCCGCAACCGCCAAGATTCCGAATGGAAGTGGGAAGAGATCGCATGGATTTCATCACCGTTTACCCAAGACCCAATCGGGTTACGATTCGATCCGGGTAATAGTCGATCGCCTAACCAAGGTCGCCCATTTCTCGCCAAATCAAGACCATGTACTCGGGAGACCGCCTGCGGAGTTGTACATGGCCGTAATTGTCGCTTGCACGGTGTGCCCAAGAAGATAGTATCGATCGAGGATCGCAGCTTCACCTCTCGCTTTTGGCAAAGTTTGCATGAAGCATTGGGTACCCATCGAATTTCGATGCGTATCATCCAAAAGCAGATGGACAGATCGAAAGAGTCAATCGATATTGGAGGATATGCCGAGAGCTTGTGCTCTAGCAAATGCTACCCGCTGGGATAAAAGTTTACCGTATGCGAATTTTCGCACAACAATAGTTATCAAGCGACCGCAAATGTCACCATTTGAAGCTTTGTATGGCCGTGCTCGCGAACCCCGTTGAACCGGTCGAGACACCGAACGATCGTTGTTCGCCCGACATCATTCAAGAAGTCAAGAGCAAGTGGCTATGATCGAGAAAGATTGAGGATAGCTCACCGTGCGTAAGAGCTATGCGCGATAATCGCCGCCGTGATCTCAGCTTTGAACCCGAGGATTTCGTTTATCTTCGAGTGACCCCGCTCAGAGGTGTCAAAAGGTTTCATGCCAAAGGGAAGCTTGCCCCTAGGTATGTTGGCCCATTCAGGATTTTGGAACGCCGTGGAGAAGTTGCTTATCAGTTGGAGCTGCCGCAGTCGTTAGCAGGAGTGCACGATGTCTTTCATGTCTCGCAGTTGAAGAAGTGTCTTCGTGTGCCAGAAGAGCAAGCCCCGTTGGAATCAATTGACTTGAAGGAGGATCTTACCTACAAGGAGCAGCCAGTCAAGATTTTGGATGTCGCAGAGTGCCTCACCAGAAGCAAGACTGTTCGTTTTTGCAAGGTCCAATGGAGCAACCACTGAGAAGGAGAAGCAACGTGGGAACGTGAAGAAAAGCTGAAAGCCGAGTTTCCTAGCCTTTTCTCTAGCTAGCCTGAATCTCGGGGTCGATATTCCTTTAAGGGGGGGGAGGTTTGTAACATCCCAATTTTCTGAGTTTAAAAATCTTTTAAATAGTTAGTAGGGGAAAATTTACCATTTGGATTTTATTTGAATTTAATTTCAAAAGCTTAATATTGGACTTTACAATCAAAAATATTTAATGTGAATAATCCCAACTTAAACAATAGCCAAAACTATTTTATTTGGGTTCTATGTGCTCAGATATATTTTCTAGATTTTTCTAGAATTTTTCTGAGTTCATTTGCTATTTTCTATTGCTTATTTGAATTTCTGGTATTTTCTAAATTAGAAAACCTATTAAAATCTCAGAAAAATCAATCGGGCCGAATTCCTCTCCCTCGGCCCACCCCTATTCCTAACCCAGCCCACGCGCGCCCATTCGCCGCGCGCGCCCGCCTCGGGCGAGTGGACCCCACTGCCGCCTCTCTCGCTCGCTCACCCTCCGCCGTTCGATCGTAGATGGACGGTTGGATGCGCCCGATCGTTCCGGCAGTCCGAACACTCTCATTGACGGTGCACCGTTCGATCGAGGATGGACGGTTGGATCCTTGAGTTCGTTTAGCGGTGACGCCTTTTCGCACGCGCCGCGTCCGAGCCTCCGCCACTAACTGGTGGGCCCCTCGGGGCGCACTGTTCATCGTCTTCCTCACGGACTCTAGAGTCCGTGTCCGAGCCGGTTGTGCCGCCGTGCGCGCCGCGAACTCGCCGCCTCGGGTACTATTTAATGCCGTGACCGCGTCACGAGGATCGCCTCAACCCTAGCCGCCTTTTCCCCAAAACCAGGAACCCTAGAGCACCGCCTTTTCTTCTGAATCGGAGCTTTTGCCCTAGCGCCGCCGCTTCGGTTTTTCGACGAATTGATCGCCGACGTTGAGCTCCAGCCCTCTTCGAGTACCTCTCCGAGTTCGCCACGTCAAGCCCCGTCTGGTGCGCACCCTATCATCGTCAGGGGAGCTCCGTAGCATCGCCGCACCGTAGAAGTCCCATCTGCCGCGCCGCCAGCTTGCCACCGCCGTGTTCCGGTCGCCGCCGATGACCATTGGGTCCCGCGTTTGGACCTTAAGCTTCGCCTGGACCTTGCGATCCTGTTGGGTGCGCTCAAAACCCCACCGGAGGTCCCCGCCGTCGTCTCGCCGTCAACCGAGCCGCCTCCGTCGCCCTCGTCGACGACGAAGCCCTTGCCGCCACCCTTCACCGCATCGGAGCCGTTGGATGTGATCGCCTGGGCACCAGCATGCGACCGGTGACCTTGTTACGCCGCCGGTCACCGCTGTTCGCTTCGCCGGAGTTGAAGTCGTCTCGGCGGTAGATCCCTGCCGCCGTGGCACGCCACTCGGCCGCCACCTCATCCTCGTGCCTCGTGTTTGCCCACGTGGCACGACAAGTCGCCGCCACGTGGCGCCCAACCCACCGCATCCGAACCTCCGTAAACCTGGTCCACGGTGCACCATCTCACTGACAGGTGGGTTCCACCTGTCAAGCCTTTGCCACCCCGTCCGAACGTCTCCGCTGACGTCAGTGTTGCGCAATAATCCGATTTTTCTTTAGAGAAATAATTCGGAATTTCCAGAAAATCCAAATTAGGGTTTCTTTTAGATTTCCAATCTTCCAAAGCCCATAACTTTTGCATCCTAACTCCGATTGAGCCCATTCAAATTTCTAAATTTGTCTAAATTCAAGCTCTATTTATCTGAGATTTTTATTTAATTTTTTGAGTTAGTTTTGCCTCTGTTATTTATTTGTTTTATTTGTTTGTGTCTCATTTGCGAGTAGACGTCGATTCGTCGGGGAATTTTGTGGAAGAAGGAGCACCCCAAGATCAAGACCAGTACATAGACCTTTTCCAAGGCAAGTCATACGTTTGATCATCTTGGACCCAGTTTTCAAATTACTTTGTGTTAAGTTATTGCATTCTACTTTAATTATTTATTTAAATGCTTTGGGCATAGTTATTATCCGAATTGTTATCACACCTTGTCCTTGTATGTCATACTTCCTTGTCACCCTAGATTGGTTATGAGTTGGTAATATTATAGCACCAACGTGGGTTGGTTAGATGCGAGAACAATTGCTTAGTCATACCACGAGTCATCATCATATGTAAGTTGCAAATATTAATTATGACTAAGTGACTATGGAACTTCGTATAAAACTGTGTGCTATGTGTTGTTACTTCGTGATGGCATGTGTTGCACTAAAACCAACTGGGTGGTAAAGGATTTAGACTGAGGCAAGTGGTGGAGACTGTGTGACATGGTGGTCTATGTGATGGGAATGATAATCTGTGTGGCTTAGTTAGAAAATGAAAGTCTTGCCTTGGTCAATTAAGGACTTAACTTTGTGCGCCATTGAATCGAGCTCATCTGCACGCGACCACATGCCCGTATGGGACGGGCCTAACTTAGTGTTATGGATTCTCGGCATTGATGTTCGTGGATAGGTTAGGGTGTGTGACAGGTGGAGGTGTGACTACTTGGTGGTTGCATTGCGGGATGATTCGCCTTCCCGCCCAAATGTGTGTGTTATACCAATTCTATGTGAGCCGGTATAGCGGTTTGTAAGCACACCGGGAATGTCAATGTTTGAGATGAAGTTTCCGAACTGCTTTGTTACGATCGGTGCTTGCTACACTAGTTGTATCTTGTGGGTAAAGTGTACAACCTCTGCAGAGTGTTAAATTAATCTATTCGAATAGCCGCGTCCGCGGTCATGGACATGCTCGGGGATTTCACACGAGGGGTAGTTTTCATAAAATGTGGGAATGGGAGCTGTGTGACCTCAATCATATGGCTATGTGAAATAATTTGTTTAGCTGTGTGTCTTTGTGGAAACAAATGTTAAAATTATTATTGTCTATTTGTTTTGAATTATGCTTTCAATCTATTATGGTATTCCATTGCAAATGTTATTCTTATGCTACATGGGGATAGAGGGCTATTTATAGCCTTCTTACATGGTACCTGAGATTACAAGACTACCCCCACAGGCGCCTACGCCGGTAGAGGATGTAGTGACTTTTCCTACCCCTATGCATAACCTTCGGTCCGTGGTGGACCCTCCTGGTCCCGGTCCACCGGGTGGGTGCGCCTAGTCCAGGGTACTGTGACTCCTCAGGGGGGTAGTGCGACCTGGCCGCCCCTGCAGCCATGGTGTTGTGGGCCCCTCCGGAGACTTCAGACCCCTCTAGAGGCTTTGGGCCCCTTCGGGCCCCCTTGGGCGGTGTGGCAACGTTTGCCGTGTTCATCTAGTCGTGGGGGCCGGTGGGCAGCCCCTACGACACAAACCCTACCCCCCTTAAAAAGAATCTCGACCCCGAGATTCAACCAGGGTTAGAAGAATCTCTAATCAACTAGGCCTACGTATCTGTAGACACCAACTAGAGACTTGTCGTAGGAGAATTTACGATCAACTGGTGGTTGTAGCAAGGTCTACAACCATAGACTGGTCGTAGGAGGACTTACGACCAGAGGACAGTCGTAGAACAGCTTACGACTCTCTTCCTTATGGATAAGGGTACATTTACAAGAAGTGTAAAGATATTGTTATCTACAATAAAGGTTGTAGGTCAAACGAATAATATGAGGATTATTATATCCTTGCTAGTTACAAAATAACTAGGGGTACTCGACTTTCAACAAGTCTTCCCGCTCCCACATAGCTTCTCCTGCTGTGTGGTTGCTCCATATGAGTTTACACAGGTGATATACATGATTCTATATCTGTTTTTCCACTACTTCTAGGTTTTTGACTGGGTGTTCGGCAAATGCCAAGTCCTTGCCGAGTTCAATGTCTTCTAGTCGAGCTTGCCCTTCAGGCACTCGAAGACATTTCTTGAGTTGTGACACATGGAACACATCATGTATATCAGACAACTCCTCATGTAGCTTTAGCTGATAAGCTACTTTTCCCATCTTGGTGATGATCTGGAATGGCCCTATATACCGTGGTGCCAGCTTCCCCTTGACCTTGAATCTTCTAGTTCCTCTGAGGGGGGAAACCTTTAGGTAGACAAAGTCTCCTATTTGGAACTCTAGCTCTCTGCGACGACTATTGGCATAGCTCTTCTACCTTGATTGGGCTGCCTGTAGTTAGTCTCGAATGAGATGAACCTTATCTTCGGCCTCCTTCAAGATGTCTGGTCCAAACAGATATCCCTCTCCTGTTTCCAACCTCAACAGAGGTGTTCGACATGGTCTTCCATAAAGGGCTTCAAAAGGTGACATCTTCAAACTAGACTGATAGCTATTGTTGTGTGCGAATTCAGCATACGGAGGGCACTTCTCCTAGTCAGCAGCGAACTCTATAACACAGGCTCGAAGCATGTCTTCAAGGACTTGGTTCACTCTTTCAGTTTGACCATCTGTCTGAGGGTGGTATGCCGTGCTGAATGCCAGATATGTGCCCAGGGCCTCATGAAGACTGTCTCAGAAATGAGAGGTGAATTGTGAACCCCTATCTGAGACGATTCGCTTGGGCACACCATGCAAGCTGACTATCTGAGACATATATAGCTTTGCTAGTTTGTTTGCTGACTATCTACGATGACCCAGACTGAATCATATCCCAACCTAGTCTTTGGCAGACCAGTGATGAAGTCCATGCTGATTTCTTCCTATTTCCATTCGGGTACTCATAGAGGCTGTAAAAGATCGGTAGGCTTCTGGTGTTCGGCTTTGATCTGCTGGCACACATCACAGTATGCTACGTATACTGCAATGTCCCTCTTCATGCGGGGCCACCAGTAGCGTTGCTTCAAATCCTGGTACATTTTGGTACCACCCGGATGGATAGAGTACATCGAGATCCTGTTAGTGGGGCACAAAAATGCGCTCTCCATACCATAGGATGCTCTGATCATCCTTCATCATCTTGGAGCCCTTCCCTTGCTCCATGAGCTGTTGGATCCTCCCCGTGCTGGTGTTTCCCAATTGCGCGGCCTTGATCCTTTCCTCTAAGGTTGGGTGCACTTCTAAGGTAGAGAGGCTCCCTTGCGGTACTATTTCTAGGTTGAGCTTCTCAAGTTCTTCAAAGAGGGAAGGCTGTCGTTCATGGGTCACAGTGTGGTTGCAGTAAGACTTTTTGCTCAATGCATCAGCCACCACATTAGCCTTGCCTGAGTGATAGCGAAGGTATAAATCATAGTCCTTTATGAGTTCCAGCCATCTTCGTTGCCTTAAGTTAAGATCCGACTGGGTGAAGATGTATTTGAGGCTCTTGTGGTATGTGTATATGTTAGAATGATTTCTAATGAGGTAGTGGTGCCATATTTTCAGCGCATGCATCACTGATGCCAACTCCAAGTCATGAGTAGGATAGTTCTCTTCATGTGGTCGGAGCTATCGAGATGCATGTGCTATCTCCTTCTTGTCTTGCATTAGCACGCTGCCCAGCCCTTGACGAGAGGCATCACAATATACCTCGAAATCCTTATGGATATCGGGGAGCACTAACATTGGGGCAAAGGTTAAGTGGACTTTTAGTGCTTGGAAACTCTTCTCACACCCTTTTGTCCACTCGAAGTTCTTTTCCTTCTTCAGCAGCTGAGTGAGGGGTCAAGCAATTTTGGAGAATCCTTCAATGAATTGGCAGTAGTATCCTGCCAATCTGAGGAAACTCCGGACTTCGGTCACCGTGGTAGGTGGTTGCCACCCAAGGATGGCTTCCACTTTGGCTGGATCCATGGCTACTCCGCTGACAGATATCACATGACCCTGGAAACTAACATCAAAGAGCCAGAACTCACACTTACTGTATTTGGCATACAGCCGATGCTCCCAGAGTGTTTCCA
The DNA here is from genome assembly GCA_036346255.1 of Ampelocalamus luodianensis. Taxonomy (NCBI): domain Eukaryota; kingdom Viridiplantae; phylum Streptophyta; class Magnoliopsida; order Poales; family Poaceae; genus Ampelocalamus; species Ampelocalamus luodianensis. Next base: position 54,367,922 of record CM070629.1, on the reverse strand, counting down.
GTACCACTCTCAGGTGTTGGGCGTGTTCTTTGGCATTTTTGGAGTAGATGAGGATGTCATTAATGAATACTACCACGAACCTATCCATATACTCCATGAATATCTTGTTCATCAGATTCATGAAATAGGCCAGGGCATTGGTTATACCAAATGGCATAACTGTGAACTCATAGAGGCCGTATCGAGTAGAGAAGGCTATCTTGGGGATGTCTTCAGGTCTGATCTTCAACTGGTGGTACCCTGAACGTAGATCTATCTTGGAAAACTTCGTTGCCCCCTTGAGCTGATCGAATAGATCGTCAATCCTGGGCAACAGATATTTATTTTTGATAGTTACTTCATTCAGGGTCCAGTAATCTACACACATCCGCATACTGTCATCCTTCTTCACAAATAGTACAGGAGATCCCCATGGTGAAGAGCTCGGTCTAATAAACCCTTCTCCTATAGCTCCCAGATTTGCTTTTTCAGCTCCTCGAGTTCATTCACTAGCATCCTATAAGGTCTCTTGGACAAAGGTGTTGTCCCCAGCATTAGTTCTAGGATGAACTTGTCAACGTCTGGGACTCTCATCACAGAACGAACAAACAAGAATATAAAGGAAAATAGAGATTACTATCTATACGCCAAAGGACTCGAAATGGTGATGTCTATTTGCTAAGAGTATGCTCTGATTACAGGGAAAAGACTGTGAATCTAATTCTGGATTAGAATCGGAATCTCTTTACAAAGGCACATAGGCCAAGCTATTTATATCTTCACAAGCGTTGGCAATCAGTTGCAGTGGTGCCTCTTCGTGCCAATGGTCGTGTCTCTTCACACCAATCATCACGTCCTTTCATAATGACTGTTATAGTTGATATCTCCACGTGCAACTGTTGTTAATCCCACGTGGGTAACTGTCTTCTAGGACCTCCTTTGCAGGGGAGAGGTCCTGGAGAGGTCCTGGAGAGTTCTGAAGGAACCTTTAGAGGGGGTCCAAATAGGCCTCCGGAAGGGGGTTTTGAGGATGGTCAAAGAAAAGACTTTTTAGGCCCACATCTTGACTATTTGATTTATCTTGGGCCCAGTAAGATGATTTAGGCCCAGTAACCAACCTAGCTAATGAATAGATGAATAAAGATATACTCGGATCATTGACTAGTCAACAATCCTCGTCAGCTAGCCCCTCAACTTCAAGTGAAAATGACTTACTTGAAGAAGTTTTTTTGACCAGAACTAGACTTGATCAAGAAGGTGGTTTTACTTGAGTTATAGATAACTATTTTCTTTAAGAAACAGGAGCGTCGGTCGTATAAACTTATGAAAGCAATTCCCAAAGGGTCGGTTATGCTTTAATCTTTAGCGATTTATTAGGAACAAACTCTAATAAAATCTTATCTGTTAGACTTCCGTCTGGTTTATAAATAACCACCAGAAGGGCAAGAATGAAAAGCATCCCTTTTAGAATACTTTCATCAAAATTTTCATCCTCAAAGCTCTTCAGGGGTATGGACTCATGTTGCTTTGATGTTTTTCACTTGAAGAAATATACAATTCGTAGACCGTATTGACTTTTTGACAACCTTGAAGTTTAGGATCTATGGATCTTGTTTTTTCAAGGTGGTCAAGAAGTCAGTATGCTCTATGGACTAGAGCCTTTGTATGGTTAGGTGAAAATTTCTCAAACTATATATCAAAGTAATTCCTATGTTGATTGGTTTTGTACTTTCCTACCCGCAATGGTTACGGGATGAAGATAACTTTGGGAAAAGAGAGAAAACTTTCCTATTGCTTTTCTTACACATCTCTGACGTGTGGAACAACCTCCTTGACCGAACATGAGTTGTCATGTCGTCGATAATCGAGGTGAAGTTGTTATATCCTTGAGGTAGTGGGTTCTAAATACACCAAGGGTATATAAATGGATTTTTCACCTCTCCTTAGGTACGTTTTTACCCCAGTTGTTTTCACTTTCCACTTTCACCAAGTACCTTTCGTCCTCCGCGAACCTTCGAAGAGAAGGATCCTTCAGTCCGACATTGAACCAAAGCAATGACGGGATGGAAATCGTCAATGCTGACCGCAGAGGAGCTCAAAGGACTAGAGTAGGACGGCCATCTACCGGAGAAAGCTCTCATTGAGTGGCGCGCACTGGGAGGGGAGATTGAACTGAACCCTCTAGATGGTTTCACAGTACTCCTAGTGCCTTATCTCTGAGTAGGACTCCGTTTACCAAAAAGCAAATTCCTGATTGAAGTTCTTAATCATTACAGAATTGAATTAGTTCACCTTATACCAAATTCAGTTCTGGTACTTAGCGTTTTTGCCCACATGTTTGAGGCGTTTTTAAGGATAGCCCCCTAGTTTGCGTCTCTTTAGATTTTATTACCAAATCATTCACAACAAGAAGGGCGCTGGTACCTTGGGCTCTTTTTTATTTTAAATTCTAAGATGCCAACAAGAGGGCATTTCCCTTTTTGGCTACCAAAGATACTAGCCAGACATGGAGCAAGTAATGGTTTTATTCCGAAGTTCCCAAAGAAAGTAGGATTACTTACAATCGTAATGCACCACTGGAGTGGTCCACCAAAAGCCAAGCTGCTGACAAGGAGATCAAGCTCTCAGATGATGAGAAGAGAATGGTCCTAGTGATCAGCAACCTAGTAGAGAGAGGTCTAACTGGATGAAATGTTGTCCATAACTTCCTTAAGAACAGAATCTTCCCCCTTCAAAAGAGAGAGAGATTATCTTGTGACTATGATGTCCCAAAAAATTGTCGGACCCGGGAGTAACACCCCAAATCCTCTGTGTATTTCTAAACTAGTCTCATGATCAGTAGCTAGTTCACATAGTAAACAGATATGGTAACATCCATAAATCACACAATTATATTAATAATCAACAGAGTTTATTACAAGAAAGGCTTACAAGCCAACAATAAAGAAACACCGCGGAAGACGAAGAAGATGTAGTAGTGTCCAGTTAATCTGCCACAGGCAATCGACTGGGGTAGCAGCCTAGTCGTCGAGATCCAGACCGGTAGCAAAGTCCTTCTCCTCTGAAATTTGTTTGCATAAAGAAAGTATGAGCACTACTACTGTGCTCGCAAGTTACATCCAACAATTAACAGAGTTGATGCATGCATGGATGTAACAAAGGAAGACGTATAGGGTTATTTGTGCAAAAACAACATTTGACATTAAATACAATACTAAGTTCAAAAGCTCAAATTTTATAATATCTAAAATTGAGTTTTAACTAAAATAATAAAGCTAGTGTAGGCACCAACCAAACAATAACTTAAACACGGGTACCAACCTGGGGCTTCAACCCATAACTTTTCTCATGGACACCCATCCATGTCAAAACTGTTTTTTCAAAAATATTTTGAAATCAAAATCAAAGTCTAACTTTGAGTAGCTTTGCCAAGCATGCCCCTGGCCGTGGACACGACTATTCGAATAGATTACACTCTACAGAGGTTGTACAGCTTACCCACAAGAGATAACCAATTTATATTGTCTGCTCACACACTTCCGAAGGTGTGTGAGCAAAAGGTTATCACAAGGCTTTTACAATGCACCATTCCACCACATCCTCCCTTGCTAAGGTTTCACCCCCTTTGGACTACCTGTCCGCAGGGTTCAGGCCCCCTCTTGTGCCAGGTGGGACTAATAAAGGTCATAAAAGACTATCCACCGCATCAACAGGAACGACCATGATGGAACTTTGCAAATTAGTCAGCCAGGTCCTTTCCACTCAGGATATGTGGTAGTACGATGTGGCTTAGAAAGATGCGGCTCGAAGACCGGTCCTTAACTGATTTGGGCGACAACCAACAAAACCCTGGGCCTCAACCTACCCAGTTGAGCCCGTGCATAAACATGCACCATCCAAACAACCATTATGCCCAAGTCCAAACTATTTGGATTTATTTCATTTTTCAAAGTCATTTATAAAACTCCCATGACACACCAATGCTAAGGGTATAATTTAAACAACATTTGACTTTTGGCTGAAAGAAATTCCCTAAATAAAATATTTTGGTCTATGCATGGCTAAGCACAATTTTTCTCAAAATGTTCTAGTTCATACTATTGCATAAACTAGATTTTCATCTAAGGTGTCAAGGTATGTTTGAATCAATGTCCAAAATTGGCAGTACAAAGGATTTTAGGCATAACTATGACTTAAAACAGGTATTTAAATTACATTGAATAGAAATAGGTATGCATTAGTAATTTAAAATAGAATTTAAATAATTTGAAATAATGGGATCAACATGGTCAAAGATGTAACTTGCCTTTCTTGAATAGCTACTCTCAAACGGCGTCGAAACTTGATTCTTCGAAGTCGTCGAAATCTATACGCGAAAATAAGTCAAATTTAAACAAAATTCAAATAACAATTCAATTGAACTCCAAATTAAATAATTTTGGTTTAGATAGCTAGATCTTGAATTTAGATAAATTTAGAAATTTGAATCAATGAAATCGGAGTTCGGATGCAAAAGATATGGGCTTTGGAAGTTTAAACCTTAAAGAAAACCCTAAAATGAATTTTCCTAGATTTTTTGAAAATCCGATTAATGACGTCGGCTGACATTAGTGACTGAATTTGAATTAACCGACTAAATTATTTTCCTTGAGGAAAATAATTTCTTACACTAACATGTGGGCCCGGATCCATGGACCAGGTCCACGAAAATGCACTTTGGTCCACGGTGGACCAGGGGCACATGATGGCATGGCTTTGCCACATCAGCGATGACTGTGCTCACATGGGGCTGCCACACGGGCTTTTGGCGCTAAGGTGGCGCCTACGTGGCTGTGACGTGGAGGTGCCACGTCGGCGAGGGCGGCGCTGGCTTCGGGACCGATGGTCGCCAACGATGCGCGGCATGGCGGCGTGGGGAGTATGATGCGCTCACCCTGGTGGCCAGAGGAGGGCGGAGGTGGTCGGCGGCGACGAAGGATCCTAGTGGCACTCTGGCGAGGGCAACACGTGCACAAGGATGGCGAGGAGGCGGAGGTGTCGATGATGCCAACGAAGACGGCGGGGCGACGGTGTTGGCACCAGAATTGAAGGAAGCGCTTGCGGCCGGGAGATTTCCAAATCAAAATCCGACCGATTTAAGAGAGGAGAGGAGGTGTGGGTGAGGGGAAAGAGATGAGCGAGGAAGAGGGCTCCCGGGGCTCCCTTTTATAGGGCGCGGGAGTGGCCAGGGAAGGAGATCATGGTGCGGGGCGGCGGTTGCGGCATGCGGGCGTCCCGGCGAAATCGTGCGCGAAAAGAGGGGGTCAAGGGAGGAGTGGGGGCGGCGTGAGGCGCTGGAGTGAGTGCGCGTGGCCACATAAGGAGAGGGGGCGGGAAAAGTGGAGGGGTGGAGCTCCCATGCGCATCCATGGCCACGGTTTTGGGCGTGGCCACGCGGAGAAGAAAGTGGGGGAGAAGAAGGTGCGGCGGGCCCACCTGTAAGAGAGAAAGGAGAGGGTGACAGGTGGGGCTGGGTGCGGGGAGAGAGAGGGTGGAGCGGGCCGGGGTGGAGTGGGCCGAATTGGGCCATGGTGCTGCCATGCGTGGAAAAAGAAGATGGGCCGAACGAGGTTTCGACCCAAAGGCGATTTGGGATTTTAAATAACTTTTTCTTTTTTTAGAAAAAAGCAGAAAGTCCAAATAAAACTTAGAAAATAGAAGATGCACTCGAAAAAATTCTAGAAATTATATCCAAGCACATAGAATCCAAATAAAATAATTACAACTCATAATTGGTAATTAATGGTGATTAATTTTGCAGGAAATTTTATTTTGGCTTGAAATACTTAAGGAAAAGCTTTTAAAATGTCCAAAAAATTCCAGAAATTTAATATATTTTTCCTTGTCAACTTTAAATCCAATAAAACCAATAAAACTTAATAAATTTATTTTGACTTTTAAAACTTAAGAAACTCAAGAAAAGTAATAAAAGTCTTTTAAATTTTAGAAATTCCAACAAAGTATTAACTTTATTTTGGTAACATAACCTTGGATGTTTCAAAAATGGTAACATCTTTATTCATTTTTACTCAAACTGAACTTTCATAGTTGAAGTAAAGTAATTTTTCATTATACTGCAGCTCTTTCGAATGATGAGGTCCTAGCTAGGACCTCGGTCCTATTAAAGGATTAGGTTCTAGAAAAGGAACCGATCGACATAGAGGCGCAGCCCCCAAGCTTGATTGGGGCGACTTTATCACTGAGGAAAGATCGCACAATGGTAAGTATTCATAGAGATCAACTAGACATAAGAAGTAAATCTGCTCATATCTAATGTGTAGTTTTTCCGATAGACGACATCAAAGAAATGCTCCATCTCAGATGTCGGTGCGAGCTCTTCTCCTTCTTTGGCGAAGAGTGCAAGGATTACTTCCAAACCTCCTATTGCGCCAAAGAAAACAAAACCCACACCGGCTTCAGCCTTAGCTTCTCCAAGACCTCTTGCTTCAATTCCAACTCCTATGAGACCTTCTACCCGCAAGGTATTGAAAACAAAAGTTAAGACTTCTATTTCACGATATGTCTCTAACCCCCAGCCAATTTCTTCTATATCAACTATCTTGGCTGGGTGATCTAGGGTGAAGGATCATCAGAAGAGTCCGAATAGGAGGTCCATCTTCAGAGGGTTCCAAGGCCAAGGACCTCCCTCGCCTTGGTTCCCTCCCCATCGGACCAAAGGAGAACCTACTTTCACTGTGAATGAGGACTTTATGTCGCTCTTTAATGAAAGTACCTTTGAAATCGAGTAAGTTCTTTGATTATAATTTTTAATTATATAATTTTTTATTAAATAACCAATCCTCTCTTTTTTTAGTCTTGATTTACCGTTGGACCCGAAAAGGGGGCAACTAACGGCTCAGGAACAAATGTCACCTTCAAATATATTGGCAACAGAGGAATCCTTGGCATAAGATATTCCGTCGATGGAAGTAGCTCCTAGGACCACTGACGTCCAAGGGGACGCCATAGGATATGGAGGTCCAAACTGAAAGGACCTCCCAAGAGGATCAAACAGAAAAGGTGGTCCTAGATACCACTAAAGCTCAAGATGAAGATGATCATATCTTGGTAAGTTCTTCTATTATCTTGGTAATTTTACTTTGAATATACCAATATAAATCTGACTCATAGAATGTCTCAGGAGCCACAAGTTACCTATACTAATCCATCTAGAGGAGTCTTTCGTCTGGTTCAATTGGATCAACCTGAGGATGAAATTCCTCTAGAAAGTACTCCTAGAACTGAAAAGAAGGACCTCATGACTTCTGTCAAAAGGTGTTGGAGAGTCAATATCGACATGGTAGAGGAGATTAAAACTTTTGCAGAGGAGAAAGAGAAGTAAGTACAGGAAATTAATAATTCAATCGTAAGATTCGAACTGAACGATTAACTTATGCTTTTGATTACTTCATAGGGAGTGTTTACTGGCGAAAGCCGGACAAGAAAATGCCGAGTCTTCACTTCAAGCTCTCAAATTGAAATTATCTGAGGTGGTCAAGAGATCTGAGAAGAGTGTGGTGGTCATGGTAGAGAAAACCGAAGAGATCCGCCTCTTGACTCAGAAGAATGAGAAGTTAAAAGAGATCTTGAACACACAATCCAAAGAGAGTCATGATCTCTTTGAACAGAACAAGATACTCGTTAAGGAGAAAGAAGGTAAAGAACCTCTCTTTGTTTTTTATAGAGCATTTGATTTATGCAATGCATGAATTTTATTATATTTTTTCATTCTTTTTTAGAACTAGAAAAGGCAAAAGAAGATCTTCAGAAGACCTCTTCTTACAAAGATCTTCAAATTCAAGACTTGAAGGAAGTGGAAAAAAGGAGTCGTACTGTTGTCAGACCCGGGAATTAATACTCTCGAATCCTCTGTGTATTTCTGAACTAGCCCCATGATCAGTAGCTAGTGATACGGCCGTGCAACCTGACGAACCGATGGCGCCAACCACTGTCAAACAGCAACCTGCGACAAAGAATTCGCCCAACCACACACTCGTGATCCCGCCTACCGACTACACAGAGTAGACGTGTCGTTGCTCCTGCAAAACACAAGGATTTACAAGAACGACGGAACGACACAACAGATTGGAACTCCCTATTCTAGTAGGGGCAATATTGCTCAAACCCTAGAATCAAGAATATATTGATATCTGAAAAAAATGTCGTCCCTTTACATGGAGGCGCAGCCTCGGTTTTAATACCTAGCAATCTCGGCGCACCAAAGGCCAAGGCCGAAACAAAGAAGGAAATTAAGCACGCAGGCTCACACGTTTCTGCCAGCCGAAAGAAAGAAGGAAACCATGATTTCCTTCCTAACGTGGACTCTGCACATTCGGAATAAAGCCTAGAATAACAACTAGCCTTTTATTTTCTTCTTCTCTAGCAACATGCATTCATGCATGCATGTACCTCCATGCTGTAGCTAACAAGCATGTGCATTCTTTATTATTTTTTTCCTTGTTGCATGTTGTTCTGGTTGCATGCACAACATGCATGCATGAGCTATTAAATGGCAGCACCCCATGCAGCATGTGCATGCATTCTCTTCTTGGTCTTTGGTGTCTCTATCCTCTCGCACTTTTGTCTGGGCACGTACTACTAGACAACAAATAATCTTCTCGGACACCAAAGTCTCCTCACACACAAACCTGAGAACAATTAAAATACTAGCATTAGGTAGTAACCAGTTTTCATGTAAATTAAAACCCAATTCAACTAGGAGCGAGTTCACCTGTTGATTAATCTTTTTAGCTCTAGTTCTTGCCATTGGACACTTATGCAGATCATGATTAACATCTTGTACACTTGAAGAGATGGACGATGCACTAGTATCGGGGATATCGTCATCATCCTCCCCTTCTTCAAGAAAAGCCGTCCTCGGCTTTTGATAGCCTGAAATTGTACTAAACAAAGAATACAACGTATATGCATGGTATATATATTTTTCATCCGTTTTACCATCCCTTTTGTTTCGCAAATCATGAATAGTACAACAATAGCCATTAGATAGATGTGATGTATTCATCTCAACACTCCTTTCATTTAGCACATTATGATTTCCTGAAAGAGTACTAAACAAAGAGAACAATGTATATGCGTGATATATGTATGCATCAATTTTTTTGTCATTCTCGTTATTTTGCACAAACCAATTTGCACAACAGCAACTATAGGATGTATTTGGTATATAAATTTTAGTACTCCATGCATTCACATCATTCTCCCTCCCATAAGAAAAAGTCGTCCTCGACTTTTCTAAGTACATGGACAAGATATTAAAGGGACAAACTAGATCAAGTTGTTCAAATATGGGGAGAAAATTTTTTAGAGCCTTCCATGCTTTAACTGTGCTACTGTGATTGCTTATACATGATTGTATAGCAAAGGATGAACAAGTAGGCTTAAGAAATCTTTCTAAACAGCAAGCACTATTATTCAAACTTATCTCATTGTGAACATGACATGGCACAAAAGATTCTTTATCCAAAACATGCAATTTCAATTCATCAAGCTTACCACATGTAATGCATATTCGATAAACATAGAACTTGCCATCTACACCATAATCTCCAATCAAATTGAACGTATATGTGTAGGCATAAGTACTAACTAGTGATTTTAAACATGAAATTTCAGCAACATTCTCAACCACACTAGATAGCTCTCTAGGATCATCGAACATGATATAGTATAAAGAATCATCAGGGTATATTCTAGTAATAACTTCATCATGGGTAGTCAATTCCACATTACGTAAATTAAGCGCATTAAATTTAGCATGTGGAATATTCGAAGGAAAACTAGAGTTCTCACAATTACTAACCTTGTCTTGATGAACTAACAAATCAACACCAATGTTGTTACCTTTAACGTCCTCCTCAGATGATGTAGGTGCTAAAGGTATCAATTCATCATAATCTGACCATGGGGCAGCAAGCACTCCTCCACTCTTAGTGATCTCCTTATCTTTTGCTTCCAATGGTGCCGGTTGTTGAATATTAAACTCCTCTTCTTTAATGTCAACCTGCACAATGTGAGAAACAACACTAGAACTAGAGAGTAAATCGTTAATTTCAGCAATAACCTCACTTTTACTGTCATCTACTTCCCTCATTTCTTTTGGTGTATTCCTCACACTCTCAAATTGGATGCTCTCAACCTCACATATGGTGGAATCACACAGCTCACAATTTTCAACACTCTCACTCAATTTGGCTATGTGCCTCTCATCCTCACATGGGTTTTGAAGCATCTTATCTTCCATTAATCGTGGGCCAGCAATGGCGTAATTGCCATCAACCACGATCCCCTCATGTACTGTGGGTTGTGATGGGGCAGCACTACTCGTCTCCTTAGCCGAAGAAGAATTCACACGCTTGACCATCTTCCCAAGTGACACACCAGTTGATGACTGAGAACTAAAGAGTCGGCGCAGATTCAACTGATGTGCGTGCCAATCTCTAAGTCTCTTTTCCACCTTCATAGCATATTTCACAAGATCTTGCAGACTACGAAAATATTCATCTTGAAGTGCAGCAACGATTTGAAAATTCAAGCCTGCTTTGAAGTATTTCTTTTCTTTTATGTGCACTAGTGATATTGGCACGGCACATTGCATGATTCAGCTCATCATAGTAATCTTGGACAACTCTGCATCCTTGTGCAATGCTCTCCACATGGCGCAGTAGCTCCCGCTCATAATAGCATGGAACAAATTCTCTTCTCATGGCCCATTTTAATTTGACCCAAGATGTAATGAGTCATTTGCCACTTAGTTGTTGCCACCAACTAGCGGCATAGTCCTCAAAAAACAAAGTAGCCACTCTCACTTCCTTGGCTTCTGATTCGAATTTCTGGGATTCAAGTTCGAACTCCATGTCCTGTACCCACTCAAGATACTCCTCTGGATCATTACTACCATAGAAAGGAAGATACGTATACTCGCGATCTGCCATGGTTAGTAGCAAACAACAAAGAAAAACTATATATGTGGATGTGGAAGCTTTTATTTGTGGAAATCACTCAACCTCACATTCTCTTACTGACCGAAGTTCTTATGCGTCCTTGATGGAATTGAAGAGCTGCACGCACTTTGGTGACGGTAGACAACACAAGGTGATAGGTTAAGCGAATTCAACTGCACAAGTACTGTTAAACAATGGTCTATTTGTGGAGCTTGGAGGGGAAATGTATTTACCTATACAATCTGAAATTTCTAGATATTGTAAAGCTAGGTAACAATCCAAACTAGAATTCAATGCCTAGTTGCTGATCTTATGATATAAACGAAGAACGAAGCAACTCACACGCAAAGATGATGGAACTTAGTGCAATCAAAGGAATGAGCTAATATATAAAAATATAAGTGATGAACAACTAGCTCGTATTGCACAAGTTATGGAGAGACGCTAGCTAATTGCTCAATGATATAAAATAGGGCTTAAGATTGTTCAAAACAACTAAATAGCACAATCTGAAATTTTGACAATGATAGGGTGTGCTCACAATAGGTGATCGGCCAAGTATTTTTTTCTCTTCTTTTTTTGTGTTCTTTTTCTGTCCTCTCTTCCCCCCCCCTTTTTTTTTACCTGATCAATCAAATTGTCACAAGAGCAGCACTTAAAAACCCCACTTTCGGCTATAACAATTCAGAGGTGTCCAAAGTGTAAATGAATAGCTCTAGAGCAATATCAATAACTAGTCTCAATAGGAACAAAGTATTCGCAAAGGATTGAATTGGCTCACAAAAGATATACACGAAGCTTTTTTTTCGTATTGCTATGTAGCATGCGTTCAACAACGTGCACTGTAGCTTCGGGGGTACTGTGGCTTTGCGTGGACCTTTTTTTCCCCTTTTTGTGCGACTCTACAGCAGTGCTGAAACGGGGCACGGCGTTGCTGGATTCTCGCATCGTAGCAAATTAAAACAAGATATTGGCGCACGACCGCCGCACGACTTCATCGTGGCGCTTTTTTTGTGTGCCGCCGCGCGGCGGTGCGCGATGGTAGCAGTTGGAAGAATGTGCCTTTCTTTTTTTTTCCAGCCCGACTGGCGGCGGCGGCCTACTGCAGCGGTACTTAGCAGTTTGTTTTTTTTCACGTGCTACTGCAGCGGCGCCGTAACAATGGATACAGAACTGTAGCGACTGTACGCAACAATGTACGACATTGTAGAAAAAACAATCACTGCAGCAAATACTATTCAAGGTGCTGTAGCAAGTCGCGACACTGTAGCTCGCGAACGAGCTTTTCTTTTCTGCGTGGCTGGCGAAGGCGGACGCAACGCGCGCTGTTTAGTAGATCGAAATAATCTTGGAGGCGCGCACTATAGCACAAATACAGTAGCAGATCAGAAATAATTTGGACAGCGCGCACTGTGGCTGACGGAGTGGTAGATTGATTTTTTTATTGGACACAACGATTAAGCAACACAAAGAAAACTCTAAGATCAACACTAAACAAAAATTCTAATGGATTAAAACCTAACGAAACTCACAAGAAGTAACAGATTGAACTACGGGCTAAAGAAAATTTCTTTTTGTGGCTTTTTCTGTATAGGATAAAAAAATAAATCTAACTACGGATAAATTGATCCTACCGTGGCAACCGATGCTCTGATACCAAGATGATACGGGGGGATGCCCGATCTTCACGATGTAGGATCAATGATAACTTGGATCCGTGCAACCTAACGAACCGATGGCGCCAACCACTGTCAAATAGCAACCTGCGACAAAGAATTCGCCCAACCACACGCTCGTGATCCCGCCTACTGACTACACAGAGTAGACGTGTTGCTGCACCTGCAAAACACAAGGATTTACAAGAACGACGGAACGGCACAACAGATTGGAACTCCCTATTCTAGTAGGGGCAATATTGCTCAAACCCTAGAATCAAGAATATATTGATATCTGAAAAAAAATGCCGTCCCTTTACATGGAGGTGTAGCCTCGGTTTTAATACCTGGCAATCTCGGCGCACCAAAGGCCAAGGCCGAAACAAAGAAGGAAATTAAGCACGCAGGCCCACACGTTTCTGCCAGCCGAAAGAAAGAAGGAAACCATGATTTCCTTCCTAACGTGGACTCTGCACATTCGGAATAAAGCCTAGAATAACAACTAGCCTTTTATTTTCTTCTTCTCTCACAACATGCATGCATGCATGCATGCATGTACCTCCATGCTATAGCTAACAAGCATGTGCATTCTTTATTATTTTCTTCCTTGTTGCATGCTGTTCTGGTTGCATGCACAACATGCATGCATGAGCTATTAAATGGCAGCACCTCATGCAGCATGTGCATGCATTCTCTTCTTGGTCTTTGGTGTCTCTATCCTCTCGCACCTTTGTCTGGGCACGTACTACTAGACAACAAATAATCTTCTCGGACGCCAAAGTCTCCTCACACACAAACCTGAGAACAATTAAAATACTAGCATTAGGTAGTAACCAGTTTTCATGTAAATTAAAACCCAATTCAACTAGGAGCGAGTTCACCTGTTGATTAATCTTTTTAGCTCTAGTTCTTTTCATTGGACACTTATGCAGATCATGATTAACATCTTGTACACTTGAAGAGATGGACGATGCACTAGTATCGGGGATATCGTCATCAGCTAGTTTACACAGTAAACAAATATGGTAACAAAATCATATCACAACTTTATTAATAAATACCAACAGAGTTGATTACAAAGGAGGCTTACAGTCCAACAATAAAATAAACACAGCGAAAGACGAAGAAGTAGTAGGCTCCAGTTAATCTGCCACAGGCAATCGACTGGGGAAGCGGCCTAGTCGTCGAGATCCACATCGGTAGCAAAGTCCTTCTCCTCTGAAATTTATTTGCATGAAGCAAGGATGAGCACAAGTTCCGTGCTCGTAAGTTACACCCGTCAAATAACAGAATGACATGTATACATGGATGTAACAAAGGATGACTTATTGGTTGATTTGCATAAAGCGGCATTTTCTTTAAATACTTGTACTAAGTTCCAAAGCAGTTATTCTATAACTACAAATTATTTTATAAATTCTCAGTTTTATAGTCAGATAACATTCACACATGACTGGTGAAGGATACCCTCCTATCACAAGGCTCCCTGCCCATTTCCCATATGGATAAACCAGTTTTGAAGAAGTCTTTTTCAAAAAAAACCAAAGTCAAACTTTGAGTGGCTTTGCTAGCATGTCCTTGACCGTGGACACGGCTATTCGAATAGTTTTACACTCTGCAGAGGTTGTATAGCTTTACCCACATGACACGAATTCTCTAGGTTGTCCGGCACATATCTATGCCACCGCTCACTACCTTGGGTAAGCGGTCTAGAGCACGTAACAAGGCTTTTACAAAGCGCCATTCCACCGTAGTTACCTCTCGCTAAGGTTTCACCACCCCCTTTGGAATAAAGACCTCCGAGTTCGGGCCCCCTCTTGCGCTAGGTGGGACTAACATAAGTCGTAACATGACTACCCATTGCATCTGTAGGGAACGACCACGGTGGAACATTGCAGATTAATTAGCCAGGTCCTACTCCCCACACTGAGGACATGTGGTGGTACGGTAAGGCATAGCAAGATGCAGCTCGAAGACCGGTCATTAACTGACTTGGGCAACTTTCCAAAATAACCCTAGGCCTTAACCCTAATCAGATTAAACCCGGGCATGAACATGCACCCACCAAACATCCATTATGCCCAAGTCCAAACTATTTTCATTTATTTCATTTTTCAAAGGCATAAACTTCCATAACATACTTATGCCATGGATACAATTTAAACAACAATTAATTTCTGGCTGAAATTCCCCAAAATAAACATGTTTGGTCTATAAGCATGGCTAAGTCTGATTTTTCTGAAAATGTTCTAGTTCATACTATCGTATCAACCAGGTTTTACCTATAGTGACAATATGTTTGCTTCAATTATCAAAATTGGTCATACAAAGGAGTTTAGGCATAACTATATATTTAAAGCAGGAATTTAAATTACTCATATAAATAAGCATGCAGTAATAATTTAAAATAGAATATAAATAATTTCAAATAATGGGATCGATATGATCAAGGGTATAACTTGCCTTGCTTGATTACTTGTTGTTCTTAAACAGCATCGAAATCCGGTCGTCCGAAGTTGTCGAAATCTATACGCGAAAACGAGCTAAATTCAAATAATACTCAAATAAAATACAAAATAAATACTGGGAGGAAGGTATCGACTTTATATGAATTTACCAATTTGAATCGACGGAATCGGAGTTCGTATGAGGGAGAACGAAATTCTGGAAGGTTGAAAATCACATGAAATGATAGAATTCCGAAAATACTATTCACTAGAAATTGTGGTTTCGGATTGACTGGGAACAAGGAAAAGTTTTATGGCCATGACGAGGAAGTACAACATAGAGCATGTCGAGGCGAACCCAACGCCGCAGACGGTTCGGCCGGGAGACATCGGATGGTGGCGGAACGCGACGGAGATGACCTTCGGGTTGACATCGCCGTTCTAGGCAAACGGAGAGGAGTTAATGGGTGAGGTTTGTGGCGATTTGAAGGGGGAACAGCGGGGAACACAATGCTCTCCTTGGTTAGGATGGGACGCGCATGGTTGGCCGGTGGCAAGGAGAAAGGCGATGTCGCGGAAAATGGACCGAATAATTAACAGAAATTGAATAACATCTAAAAATTACAAAATAAATACTAAAAATAGTAGATGAATTTAGATGAATTTAGGAGAAAGAATCAATGGATTTGGATCTTGCATGTGAGAGAACGAATTTTGGGAATGATTAAAATTTCTCAGTACAAAGGATGAAGCATTGACTAGAAAATGATGTACTGTACATCTTCCATGAGCTGAATAGCAGGCATGGAGAAAATGGATGGCGTCGAAAGGGAAAAGGGAGGGGTGGACAGCAAACGACAACATTGGATTGCTCACCTTGAGACGATGCCGTAGGAGGCGGTGGCGTGGCGGACGGTGGCCAGAGGCGGCGGCGGCGAGCGCACGGGCTCACAGTGGCGGCGATGCTCCGGCGACGAGAGGGTTAGCACGGCGTAGAACGTCGTGAGACGAAGCTAGCGGTGTGGTCGATGGTGCCGGGACTTCACTGTAGGAGGCGCATTTGACCGATGAACGACGTTCGGCCAACGAACTTCAACTCCAAAATTCGGCCAAGATAGGGGAAGATGGGAGGAGAGGTTTTGGGAGTGGGTTGAGGATGGAGAGTAGCTCCTGGTGTTGCCTTTTTATAGGGGAGGAGATGTTTGAATCAACGGGAATTCGCCAGAGAAAATGTGAAATTTTCGGGTGTAATGAAGAGCGAATGAAATTTGTCAATTTGATTGAATGTAAAGAGGAAACGTACAATTGATGAGATGGTAACGTGCGTGAAGTTAGTGCGGACCTTTCACTTCAGATGGAATCGATTTTAATGCATTGAGTGCGGAGAAAAGGGAAGAAAGGAGGAGGTTGGCCATTAATGGCCATTTGAGCTTTGGCTGCTGCAGTGGGCAGCAATGGCAGCAGGGAGAGAGGAGAGGAGGGCGGTGGTGAAGGTGGCCGGCGGCGAGGGGCGGCTGTGGCCGGAGCCGGCGCGGTGGCACGGGTGGTGAGATGGCCGGCCATGGCTGCTGTGATTTGAGCAGAAACTCAACAGAAAAGAAAGGTTCGGGAGGAAGAAGACAGCCAAGAGAGAGAGAAAGGAAAGATAGATTAATAGAATGAAAGGAGATCATTAATTAGTTCAAAGAGAATGGTATTGTGGTAGTGTATGGAAAGGTTTGTTTGGGTTAAGGGAGCTGTGCACGGGAGAAATTTGGGATGGGTGACCCTTTCGGGAAATCTATTTTTTTTTTTTTGAAATACAGAAAATTCAATAAATCAAAATGGCTCTTAGAAAATAGCAAAAAGGCTTCAAAAATTCTAGAACAAAATCCCAAAAAATCCTAGAATTATTTTGAACTTAATAAAAAAATCCTAACTTAAAGTTGGCCTTTATTTTTGAACAGTAATTATTTTTGTTTTAAAATAAATAGTAAAAAGCTTTTAAAATTCCAAAAATTACTTAAAATTTTAATTTTCACTTTAAATCCAATAAAAACTCATAAAATTCAATAAATTTTATATTTGACTTTTAAAATCTTAGAAATTCAAGAAAACCAAGAAAACACTATTGAAACTCAGAAAATCCAATAAAAGAATAACTTTATTAATTTTTATTTTTGTACAGAACTTTGGGATGTTACAACTGTCGTACAAGAGCTTGAAAAGAAGGTGAAAACTTTAACGAAGGCTGGCAAGGAAATTACCACGGTTACTGGAAATAACTTTTCTCAGATCTTAGTTTCTCTATGAGAGATCGCAGAACAACTGAAGGCCCTAGTAACTCCTCTTGCGACCAAGATGACCTTGGACAACCTTAGGAATGATATTTATACTCAAATTAAATATATTCAAAAACACATACCTGCTATGAAGATTACCATACCAATCTTTGACGAGAGCAATGAGTCAAGCTTTAAACCAAGTTTTGTTGAAGATTGATCTCCTTTATGGGGATTCTGTTGATCTTCAGAAGCTTGTCCCTGCGCCCAAGTTGAAGACAAAAGAAGCAGGTATTGCGACTCAAGCCAAGATCACACTAGTGGTGGCAGAGATCATTAGGAATATTGAAGCTAGTGCTCCTGCCCTTCCCTCAAATGCTCCTGGCTCAAGCGCACAAAAATGACATTGTAATGATACAGATGTTTTGTTTTAAATTGTATGGGATAATGAAAAAATCTGGTGTATGATAATGATAATTTATTTGTCAGAAATTGACTGACTTGATTTTGCAAATGCAAAATTAGCTTATATTATTTTTCTATGTGCAGCCCCCCGCCTGGAACATTGTGTCCGGCAATGAGAGAAGTGTTTCAGGTGAACAAAAGCGTTAGGACCAGGATATCTACTACAAAATCAATGATCCAGAGCAGTGTGTATTCAAGAAGATGAAGTCAGACTGTTGGGCTCTTATGCAATGAGAATTGGCTTATAGAAGAGGTCCCAAACAGTTGTCATTTCCCAGATGTATACTGATGGCCATTTGATAAGTAAAGACACTATGACCCATGGGCTAAGTTGATCAACCGTGAGCACTTATGAAAGATGGTTATTATGTATGCGAAAAGATTAATATGATACTAATAGTAAGATGACAATTGAATTTATGATATATAAAAAAGATACTTATACATAAAATTTTCGAAGATGTTCAATGTTCCATGTGTTAGATAAAACATGACCATCCTCCATGGCTAATCTAACTGATCATGGCCTAGTGACAAAGACTACAGTATATGGACCCTCCCATCTAGTGGACAACTTGTTTAAGTTGGCTTGGTTCTAGATTCGTCTCAGGACCAGGTCACCCACATGAAGTGTTCTTGGACGAACCCTTCTATTATAGTAGCGTCTCAGCCCTTACAGATAGGTAGCCGATTTTAAGAGTGCTTGATCACATCTTTCTTCTAGCATGTTGATGTCGTCTTCACGTAATTCTTCCTGATTTGTTTGATCTATGAGGTCTATACGCGTTGAACCCAGCTAAATTTCGCTAGGTAGCACTACCTCTGCACCGTAGACTAGTGCAAATGGTGTTTCACTAGTTGCTCTACTGGTGGTAGTACGCAATGCCCATAGGAGAGAGTAGAGCTCTTCCATCCAATTCTTTGAGCATGCCTTAAGGCGATTAAAAACTCTATTTTTAATACCTTGCATAATCTGACCATTGGCCCTTTCTACTGCTCCATTGCTCTGTGGGTGTGCCACGGATGCAAAGAAGATTTTAGTACCAATTTTGTCACAATAATCTTGAAACACATCACTAACAAACTGGCTCCCATTGTCTGTGATAAGACGACTGGGTATTCCAAATCTTGTAACAATGCTTCGCATAAAGAATTTCTTTGCTGCAACAGCCGTTATGCGAACAACTAGCTCAGCTTCTATCCACTTAGTGAATGTATCAATGGCCACAAACAAGAATTTATACCCATTGGGTGCTTGTGGTAGTGGTCCAACTATGTCAATGCTCCAAGTCAAAAAAGACCATGACAAGGGAATGGTCTGTAATTGATAAGATGGTTGGTGTACTTGCTTGGCATGGACCTGATATTGCTCACAGATCTTAACAAGATGCATAGCATCTTATAGAGCGGTGGGCCAGTAATAGTGTCAGGACCCGATATTAACATCCCAAATCCTCTATGCATTTCTGAACTAGTCATATGATCAGTAGCTAGTTCACACAGTAAACAAATATGGTAACAAATTCATATCACAACTTTATTAATAACCAACAGAGTTTATTCCAAGAAAGGCTTACGGCCAACAATAAAGAACACAGCGGAAGACGAAGAAGAAGTAGTGGGGTCCAACTGATCTGCCACAGGCAATCGACTAGGGAAGCGGCCTAGTCGTCGAGGTCCACATCGGTAGCAAAGTCTTTCTCCTCTGAAATTTATTTGCATGAAGCAAGGATGAGCACAACTTCCGTGCTCGCAAGTTACACCCGTCAAGTAACAAAACCAAAGTCTAACTTGAGTGGCTTTGCCAGCATGTCCATGACCGTGGACATGGCTATTCGAATAGTTTTACACTCTGCAGAGGTTGTACAGCTTTACCCACAAGACACGATTTCTCTAGTTTGTTTGGCATCCGTCAATACCACCGCTCACTACCTTAGGTAAGCATTCTAGAGCACGTGACAAGAATTTTACAAGGTGCCATTCCACCGCAGTTACCCCTCGCTAAGGTTTCGCCACCCCCTTTGGAATAAAGATCTCCGGGTTCGGGCCCCCTCTTGCGCTAGGTGGGACTAACATAAGTCGTAACATGACTACCCATTGCATCTGTAGGGAGCGACCACGGTGGAACATTGCAGATTAATTAGCAAGGTCCTACTCCCCATACTGAGGACATGTGGTAGTACGGTGGTGGCATAGCAAGATGCGGCTCGAAGACCGGTCCTTATCTGACTTGGGCAACCTTCCAACAAAACCCATGGGCCTCAACCATACCCGATTGAGCCCGTGCATGAACATTCACCCACCAAATATCCATTATGCCCAAGTCCAAACCCATTTTCATTTTATTTTTCAAGTAAAAGCATTTTATAAACCTTCTATGGCAAAACAATACCATAGATCCAATTTAAATCAAATCTGAAAGATTTGGCTAAAAACTTCCCAAATACAGGATTTGATCTAAGCATTGGCTAAGCATATGATTAATTTTTAGTATCATTTTGTCTAATGGGGACAAGATATTCACGTTCAACATTCAAATTGGTCATACAAGGAAAATTAGAATAACTAGGCAATTAAAACAGGGAATTAAAATAATTGTATAAATATATGCATGCAGTAATAATTTAAAACAAAATATAAATAATTTGAAATAATGGGATCAATATGATCAAGGGTATAATTTGCCTTGCGTGATGAGGTGATGTTGTTTTCCTTAACAGATCACCTGGTACTGAGGTGATGTTGTTTTCCTTAACAGATCACCTGGTACTGAGGTGATGTTGTTTTCCTTAACAGGTCACCTAGTACTCACAAGTACTATCTCCAGGTAGTCTATGTGTACAATCATGATGATCATACAGTCAAAATCAATCCTCTTATGTGCTCTTTAAACGACGTCGAAATCTGACTCTCCGAAGTCGTCGAAATCTAATCGCGAAATAAGCCAAATTCAAATAAAATTCAAATAAAAAGTCAAATGAACTCTAAATTAAATAATTTTGGTTTAGTTGGCTAGATCTCAATTTTATATGAATTTACAAATTTGAATGGACTCAATCGGAGTTCGGATGTAAAAGATATGAGCTTTAGAAGTTTGAAATTACATGAAATAATAGAATTAGGGTTTTTCTGAATTATTGGAATTATTTTTGTAAAGGAAAATCCAGGTTATTGCGCAATATGACATCAGCGAGGGAATTTCTTTTTCCCGGCCGAATTATTTTAAAACCGAAAATTGCTAAGTCGCTGACATGTGGGCCCGTGGTCAATGGACCACGCCCACGGTTGGTCAAGGTCCACGATGGACCTGGCGTATGCTACAGTGTAGGGTGTGGGTGTGCTTGCGGTGTGAGGTGGCGTGGCGCCACGTGTGTGGCCACGTGGGCACTAACACTCGTGTGGCATCGAGGTGGCACTGACGTGGCTACGCCACATAGGCCCGACGATGGAGGGAGCTCCGGTGAGGGCCTCGCCGGCGTCCTACGCCGAGGCGAGCTGAGTGAGTAGGCGCATCAGAGAGAGGGAGCGTTAAGGAGCTTAGCGCACTACCTTGTGGCGGCGAAGGGTGACTAGGTGGTCGGCGGCGAGGTTTTTGGCGGCAGCGATGCTTGGTCTCCGATGAAGTAGAGGTTCTCGTGATCCTTGAGCCGCGCGAGTGTGCGCCCCATGTCCGCGGAGGTGTCGCGAAGCCGGAGGTGTGGACGAAGTGGGCGGAGGGGCCTTGGTGGCGGCGGAATCGAAGATGGACGGAGCTTCGGCTGGCGGTGATGAAATTCAAAATACGGGCGCTAGAGGAGGGGAGGTGAGCTTTGGTTGGCGGCTTTGGGATGAGACGAGGAAGGCGGCGCCGAGGCGCTACTTATAAGGTGCGGGCGGGCTCGAGGTAGCGTGGAGCGTACGAAGGCCAAGCGAGGTCTCCGGTGCAATTACGGGGATTCGGGGCCGGGGATGGAGGGAAGATGGCCGTGATGGGCGCGGGTTGACGCGGCGACTTAAGTGCGCGTGATGACGCGAGAAAAGGGGAAGGGAATCGCGGGATTGAGGAGCTCCGAGCGCGCGGCAATGGCGGCGTTGGGCACGGCCGAGCGGAGAAGAAATGGGGGAGGAAGAAGGGGTCACGACCGTCGGATTTTCATCCGATGGTGCAAAGAGGAGGGTGACGTGGGGCGTGGATGCCGTTGGATTTTTTATCCAACGGTCAAGATCGTTGGGTTTGGGCGGGCGCGGAAAAGGGCAAGTGAATCTAGGCCGTTGATTTAAATCAAACGGCTCACAACGAGTAGGCCTTTCGGAGTTTCCGGAAGACACAATGAATCTTGGCCATCCATTTGGAATCGGGCGGTGGGAGAGAGAGGGAGAGGGGTGCGGCGCATGCGGGCCGAGTGGGCCGAAAGGGAAGCGGGCCACGGGAGGAGATGGGTTGGGCTGAGGAGATTTGGCCCAAAAGGTTTTCTGGATTTTTAATTGACTTTCCAATTGATTTAATTCCAGATAATTAGAAATGGCTTTAGAAAATTGCAAATTAAATCAAAAAATTATGAGAAAATTCACCGAAATTCTATTTTTTATTTTGGACTTAATAAAAATATTTCCAACTTAAAGTTAGCTATTAATTTTGCAAAATAAATTATTTTGGCTTTAACATATTTAGGAAAAAGCTTTAAAAATCTCAGAAAATTCTAGAAATTAATTGAAATTTTATTTTTCAGTTAAAACCAAAGAAAACTTCAAGAACTTCAAATAAATTTTACTTTATGACTTTTAAAACTTTAAAAATTCAAATAAAGCAATGAAACTGTGTCAAATTTTAGAAAATCCAATAAAATAATATATTTATTTATTTTATTTTGGTAACAGCACTTTGGAATGTTACAAATAGCCTTGCTGAAAAGCTTTACCAACCAGTGTTCTATAGGATGCATGTGTACCATACAAGCCCCCCCATAGATTTCTTTTAGTAATTTTATCCTAGAGTCTTGGGATATGCAACGCATAAGAACACCGTGTGCTCCCTTCCTATACAATGATCCTTCAACCTGCTTGTACATGCGTGCTTTTTGAATTAACATATCCTTCTATTGAGGATCATCAGGCAATGCCCCTAATGTGAGATAAGTGGTCAATGGTTTTATCCACTCCGCATCTTACTCGATGACTCCAACCTCTGAGGTGGTCGAACCTGTTTCTATCGAAGATTTTATAAGGTATTCGAGAAAAACATCTATTGGAACAGGTGTTCATGAGGAACCTAGTTTCGATAACTGGTCCGCTAAGGAGTTTTCCTTGCGCGGTATGTGTTGGACTTCGAAGTCCCTGAAGTGTTTTTCCAACTTCCTCACTTCATCCAAGTACTGACCCATTATCTCATCGGAACATCTGTATTCCTTTGATGCCTGGTTTACGACTAATTGTGAATCTCCCTTCGCTAAAAGCCGACAGACACCAAGGGATTTGGCTGCTCGAAACCTGACTAAAAGTCCTTCATACTCTGCAATGTTGTTAGTGGCAGGGAACATCAACTGTATGATATACTGTAGTTGATCACCCTGTGGTGTTATCAACAGAATCCCAGCCCCCAAGCCTTTAAGCTCGCGGGAGCCATCAAAATACAATGTCCAATGGTCATTTTGTCATGGACTTACATGAGGTTGATCCTCAGCGTTCGTCTATTCAGCCACAAAGTTAGCCAGGACTTGGCTTTTTATGGCTGTTCGGGCAGTAAAATAAAGATCAAATTCTCCAAGTTTTACTACCTACTTGGCTATATGACCCATCACTTCTTGGTTATGAAGTACATTTCCAAGAGGGAAAGACGAAGGCACTGTGATTTTATGAGATTGAAAGTAATGCCTCAGTTTTCTGGAAGTCATCAGAAGAGCATAAATTAGCTTTTGGACCTCAGGGTATCTCTCCTTTGGTCCATGTAAGATTTCACTTAAATAGTAGATGGGTCGCTAGACCCTCCCCTTTCTGCAATAAGTACTGTGCTGACCACATTTGGCATTGCTGCCAAGTAGACTAGTAAAGGTTCACCTTCTAAGGGCGAAACCAATACTGGAGGATTTTAAAGATAAGCTTTTAAGCCTTCAAAAGCTTTGTCAGCTTCTTTGGACCATTGAAATCCCTTATTGCTCTTGCGGATCACCTTAAAGAAAGGTAAACCATGTTCTCCTAATCGAGAAATGAAATGACTAAGAGCCGCCATTTGACCAGTTAAGGCTTGGACCTCCTTCACAGTGGAAGGTGGTCGTAATTGTTCAATGGTTCGAATCTTTTTGGGATTAACTTCAATCTCACGAGAACAAACAAGGAACCCAAGCAATTTGCCAGAATTAACCCCAAAAGTACACTTTTCAGGATTAAACTTTATTCCATGCTTATTTACATTTTCGAGTTCTTAGTACTACTTTTTACAACGAGGTCATCGACGTAAGCCTCTAAATTACGCCACAGCTAATTGTTGCAGGTTATCTGCATCAAACGCTGGTACATGGCCCCAACATTATTTAACCCGAACGGCATCTTGACGTAGCAGTAGATGCCGAAGGGTGTGATGAAGGTAGTCTTCTCTTCATCTTCTTTCACCATGCTGATCTGATGGTATCCAGAATAAGCATCAAGAAAACCCATCAGTTCGCAACCCACGGTAGAATCAACTAATTGATCAATACGAGGCAAAGGGAAGTCATCCTTTGGGCAAGCAATATTTAGACTGGTAAAGTCCATGCACATGTGCCACTTATCATTAGATTTCTTGACCAGGACCGGATTTGCAAGCCATTCGGGGTGATCCACCTCTCAAATGAAACCAGCTTTAAGGAACTTATCGAGCTCTGCTCGGATGGCTTCTTGACGATCCAAGGCAAAACGTCTCAGTCTTTGTTTGACTAGTTTTTTCTCAGGCTGTATGATCTAGCCTGTGCTCAATCATCTCCCTTGGGACTTCAGGCATATCAGATGGCTTCCATGCAAAGACATCCGAGTTGGCTCAGAGGAAGGTGAGGAGCTCGTCTTCCTATTTCTCACTTAGTCCCACGCCAATCTAGACTATCTTGGATTGGTCCTCGGGGCTGAGTGGTATGAACTTTACCTCCTCGCTGGGTTGAGGAGTGGCCTTGACCTTTGCGGCCTTCCCTGTTTTATCCTCCAAAGTAAGATCTTTCAGAGATAACTGATCGACAAGTTTTAATGACTTATGATCACATAAAAGTGCGACAGCCTGGTCACCTTGCACCACAATCACGCCCTTTGGCCCAGAAATCTTGATCTTCTGGTAGGCGTGATGTGTGGCTGCCATGAACTTCGTTAGAGATGGTCTTTCCCAAATAGCATTATAAGTAGACTCAAAATCAACCACCTCGAAAGTAATTAACTTAGTTCGGAAATTAGTAGAAGTACCGAAGGTTACTGGTAACACTACTTGCCCTATTAATGTAACAGACATACCAGGCACTATCCCATAGAAAGGACTTGTCATTGGCTTAATCTTAGAACAAGGAATTTGCATCTCATCTAAGGTGCTAATAAATAGCAGGTCCAAAGAACTACCTGTAACATCCCTATTTTCAACTTGTGTTTTAAATGTAAGAAAATGAGTAGAAATTAAAACTTTTTCTTACATCATGTGTTTCCTGCGTGTATTAAACAATTATTGCACCAGGGTATGGAAATACTAAGTCACAAGTCTGTTGATCATCTCCTGGGAAATATTTTTCCTAAGTTCTTGGGTTGATATGTGACCCCTCTGAATAATTTCACAATTTTCAGAAATTGTTTGAAGAGTTTTATGGGTCAGTCAAACTTGCTTGGCTTGTAGTCAAACCCTAGCCCAAAGCATTGTATAATTTCTGGAGGAAAATGCTCAGCACAAAAACCTCTAAAATTTTTATACAAGGTCCAACTCAAGGTTAGCAAGCTAATGTCAAAACTTCATAGAATTTGGAGATAGTTTGCTAGCTCTAAAAGTCCCTTCAAGATCCCAGCTGAATAAACCCTAAACCTGTGTCCGACCTCCAGTCTTGGTCGCACCGAGCCGCTTGAAGCCGTGTCGGGCTCGGGCATTTGGGCACAGTGGTCCGGGCCGTTGGATTTTAAATCCGACGCCAAAGACCTCCTCGGTCTTTGTAAAAGACCTCCCACCCGCACGACCTCCTCCTGTTCTATTTGCAAAGACAACCCTCGAGGACCTCCCTAGGACCTCCTTTGCACCTTTGCAAAGACCACCTGCGACCTCCTCACCCTCCACGACCACCCCTAGCACTTGGGTGATCGTGGGCCGCCCATCTTGAGATCCGTGGCTCGACTCTCCCTAAGTGTTAGGACCTCTAACACATAATTCTAAATCTGAGCCCTTAGATTTCAATTCAATAGCTCACGACCTCCCTAGTGGGAGCTCAGGCGGATTTTAGCCGTTGAGCTCTTTGACCTGGTCCTCTCACCGTCGGGTGGGCCTCGAGCATTATCAATTTTGTGCATGGCAAGAGAGCAAAGGCCTTGTCAACTCTAGGGTCGACAACGGCTATGTGCCGCCAACATTAAATGTCCGCACCCTTTGCTCAAAAGTCTCTCGACAACCTACTCCCATCACCTCATGTGTACTATAGCTCAGTGCACCCATAAGCTTGGCCCTGGTTCATTTGGCGCTCGGCTATATATGGATCCCGGGCTTCTCCCTTAAGCTTCTTTGGATCCATTCTCTGCTCTTGTGCTCAAGTCACCCGAAAGCCTCTGCCACCATTGCTGAACTTTGGAGCTCTCCGGCGACCTCCGAGCTCCAGTGGTTCAATATTGCAGTTGTTGGCTGTCTTTTGTTCTCTTGGTCACCTCCAAATCTCCCTAATTTGCTTTGTTTAAACCTTCACAGAGGTTGACAAAGTGGGAGCCTGCTGTTCGTGGCCGGGAGCTTCGTCTTCTTCATCTCTGGCGACCTCCACCGTCACCAGAGCTACCGCGACCACTCCCAGTTCTCCTTCAATCCCGGGTGAGTACTTCAGTTCCAAAAACCCGATCCCATTAGACCTCTTCGGTTTCCGTTTTGGCCGCATTGGGTCTCCGGCGGTTATCTCCGACTAGCCGCCGGTAGGGTGCGCTTTAGCCCTAGCTGTTGGCACCTTTAGGTTCTCCTCCCTATTTGGAACTCATCCGTGCCTTTGGTTTCCGCCGACGAGGTCGACATCGCCGGCGGCAAGCTGATGAACTCGTTCGGGTTTTGCCAGTTCGCAAATCCCGTTTTCGTCATGTTCTTCGGACCACATTAATGCTCAAATCATTGCTTATCATTGGTGCATTAATTGTGTCCTAATTTGTGCCGTGGAGTCACTGACGTGCGGGCCAGGGCCTTAGTATTAAAGTCCAGAAGTCATTAAGTGTTCCTTTTAGATTCATTTATTGTCAATCATTAGATGCATTAAATTGTCTTAGCCGCCGCTGTCTGGAGGTCCTGCACCATTAAAACCACTCTAGGACCTCCTCGGGCTAATCTTAGCCGTTCACGACCTCTCCAAGTTTAGATCTGAGCCTTAGGATCTTTTCCGAAAAATCCTAAGTCTCTGGACCTCCCCCTAATCGTGTCCTGGCCGTTAAAGACCTCCGTAGGCTAGATCTCAGTCGGTAGGATCACCCTCCACCTTGGGGTCCTCTTTGCAAAAGACCTCCTTGAGGTCCTCTGTGCGAAAAGACCACCCCTGGTCGTGTTATCAAGACCACCCTCTCGGACCACCCCCAGCGAGGTCCTCTTTGCGAAAGACCACCCCTGGTATTTTGTAAAGAGAACCTTCAAAACTACCTTTGGGGTCCTCTTTGCAAAAAGACCTCCCTCGCTTCATCATAGCCGTTCAGGACCTCCTCCTGGAGATCTTGACCGTCTAGGACCTCCCTGCCAGCTCTGGACCGTTAGATTTAGATCTAACGGCCAGACCTCTTCGCCTATTTGCAACTCTACCGCTTTGGTTCTCTCTTTATCGCTCGTCTTTAGATCTACGGCTCGGATCCGAGAACATTCGGACCCTTCCGATGCAATCTTGATCTAGGCCGCCCATCTCAAGATCCAAGGCCCGCACTCGTTGAGGTGCTCGGATGGCCCAACATCCCATCTCACGTGGGCCATTGGATCTAAATCCATCGGTGGAGTCATTGGCGATTAAGACCTCCTCGGAGATCTTAGCCGCCAAAGACCTCCCTCCTTCCGATCTCACCGCCTGCACCTCCTTCCGTAGCTTTAACCCTAGGACCTCCTAAGGAGGTCGTGACCGCCGATCTTGATCTAACGACCCGACCACCTTTAGGCGTGAGGACCTCCTCCGTGCGCGCGTGTCGTGCACTAGTCGAGCCGTTGGATTCAATATCAACGCCTAAGACCTCCCTAGGCGCGATGAGGTCTTTGCGCCTGTGCTCGTAAGGGTTTTAGCCTCTGAGCTCGTGAGTCGTGTGATCCTTGATCATCGGCCCACGACCTCCCCAGTTTTTGTTGGTTTTCCAGATTTAGTTCCGAGAGCTTTTATTTGCACATATTAATTGTTTTAAACTTCAAAATTGCATATCTTTTCTCTGTAGTCTCAAATTTAACAAACTAAAGTTCTATAAATGCATCTCATAAAGTACTTTAGCTTAGTATAGGTTTTGCAGTAGTCTTTAATACTGAAATTAATCATGTCGTAGATTTGTAACTTAGAAAAAGCATAACTAAATCATTTTAACTCCAAATGACCTGAAATTTTATATGGGTTACCACTATACCAGTAGGTAGCTACCATAAAAATTTCAGCTTCAAAATCTTTCTAGAAAATATTTTTGCTACAGTGCTAATTATGGCCGAAAATAGGTTTTTAAGGAATATCTTTTGCACCACAAATCCAAATTAAGTTTTTCCAGTTCCTATGTCTAGGTATATTTGTATTCTACCTTGTGTATAAATTTCACGCATTTGGATAATTTTGCTTGCTCTTTTGTTTAAGTGATTGCTCGTCTTATTGGTTGTTTTCGCTCTTTCGCTTAGGATTCGATATTTGCGGTAACCCCAGAACGACCCTCCGCAACAAATTGAGCAACAAAGCAAGCGAACAAGCAGTTTGATCATTTCCCATGTGATCCCATTACTTTTAAAGTCTAATATTTTGTTTAACTTCTATGTATGCATTGCTATTTTGTTGTTAAATTGATTAGTTAGACCTCTAGTTGCATAATCTGTAGGTAAATGATTATCCTCTACTACCTG
The DNA here is from genome assembly GCA_036346255.1 of Ampelocalamus luodianensis. Lineage (NCBI taxonomy): Eukaryota > Viridiplantae > Streptophyta > Magnoliopsida > Poales > Poaceae > Ampelocalamus > Ampelocalamus luodianensis. Next base: position 54,338,900 of record CM070629.1, on the reverse strand, counting down.
AGCCTAGGTTATTTGCTGTGATTAGAGTTCGTTGGATGAGCTCTTGTCACTTAGTAGATTACGAATACTTATTGCTTAGCCATGCCTAGTATCGGTAGTATTGGGCGATCATCGACTTAGTCGGTGATCTTGATCACACAAATACTATTATTATTCCATTATGTCCAACCCTTGTGTTTTACCATTTTTGCAAATCAAAACCGAAACAAAAATTATATCTTGGCTTGGGCACAATGGTATGTTGGGTGATCTGTTGGGTGTGATTGGAATGGTGCCTAAGTCCCTAAGGACCGAGTTACTTGTGCCATTGATCCAAGCAATTATTGCGTGCTAACCACACGAGGGGGATATGGAACCTCTCTTGACTAAGTACTTTGGGAGGTGTTAATTATGAGCTGGTTGGTGGGTGTGTTCTTGTGTGTGGTGTTTGGAGGGGAGCATTAGCGCACCGGTTAGGCTGCCTAATGTGTCTTTCTCCGTGGGTTGCGGCTCTTAATTAGCATCGTCCATTGGAAAGCGTCTTGTTAGACTTAGCCATGCCTGCATACCAAAGGAAGTGTGCTAACCGTGGCTGGTGGAAAGGCGGTCTATCGTGTGGGTACATTGGTACACCCCTGCAGGGTTAAAACTATTCGAATAGCCTCGTCCTAGGTTATGGACACGCTTGGTTATTTCCCACAAGAACTAGACTACAACCTTTTAAAAACTTAAACTTGACATGGGTGGTATGAAGGGGTACTTCATGCTATTGTTGTGGTGACTATGGGTTAGTCACTTCTAGGTTGGTGTTGTCATCTATCTATTGTTATGATTGTCTCTCTTTTATTTGAACAATAAAAGTTAATTGCAAACTTGCTTTGAATCTATTATCCTATTGCAAATGAAAACTTGCTTTATGCTGAAAATGAGTCCAAAGCTTCATCCACTTAAATAAAGCTTGCATGTAGTTAATTATAGTTCTGTTATCTCACACGTCAGTCTTGCGAGTACAAAAACAAGTTTTGTACTCATCTACTTTGCTTAATCTTAATTGTTGCAGAGGAAGAAGGTGAGCCCCAAGGGCCTCACTTTTGTGAGCTGTGTTGCGGCGCTGTTTGGGACGTTTAGCTTGGCGGTCCGGTTGGTTGCCTTGTGGGTAAAGGCACACCGATTGGCTTTTGTTCATCGCCATCTTATGGCCATTTTGCTTCCGCTGTGTATTTACTTATTTGTACGTCTTTTGGCCGGTCGGCCTCTCTTTTGTAATAACTCTCTTTATATTATGTATGTCTTTCAGTTGTTGCTTTTGCTTCGGCTCTATGTGTATGAATGGAATTGATGCATGATTTTGTAACGGGGTGTGTATACTGCAATTCTGGGAAGTATACATATCTCGAGGCTTGGTTTATTTGATTTGTACTGTTAGGACCAAGTGGGTGGTTAAACAGTACAAGCCGAATAAACCGGGGTCCTCACACTACCGCTATCTATTAATATTCTCCCTACTCTGCAATTACTTTTGGTAGGAGAAACTACTAATGGTAATTTAAGAGAGGTAAGCATACCTTTAGGGACGTCCTCCTTGGTGAAGGTCAGGGAAGTCTCTGACCACTTGGGCTATTCTGGACGACCTGGTGGGACCTCAACGCTGTTGGCGTCCCTTCATGCCACTTTGTACTGTCGCTTGGAGGTGTAGGTCGCCGAACCCCCATAAATGACATTAACATGGTGATCCGTCCTCTGGAACGGCATTTCCACATCCTTGTCGTTGTTTTGGACCACTGGTGGTCCACCGTGTTTTGGTGGGATAGGCATTGCACCTTTCCCATCGTAGTAGTCCTCCATCTGCTTCTGCCAAGTACGACAGTTGTGGAGGTCATAACCAGGGACTTTATGCAACAGGCACCAGCGCTCATTGCTCCTGGACGTATTAGCAGATTGTAGGGCAGTATGATCATTTAAACAACCTCCTTGCTTCCTCTTGGTCCAAGGACCTTTGTTTTTGTCGTAGGGTGGTCGCTGGCCAACTGCTGCGACCTCCTTGGTGGACTGCTTGGACCTCCCCTTCTCCTTCTTCTTAGGTTTGCCATTGGTGCTCATGGAGCCTTCGAACCTCTTGGACTTCTTTTCCTTGACATCCTCAAGGCCTGGCTGAGGAGGGGTGGTCCCCTTATCCACCATTCGGTTCCACTCCACTGCCTCATTAGCATTAGAGTACTGATCGGCCATGTCGAAGAGTTCTAACACGGACTTGGGTGAGTTGATGTTGAGGTCTTTTGTGAACCTTCGATATCTTACTGCCTGTTTAAAATCTCGAATCACAGAGTCATAAAAAATGTTCGGGATAGTATTACGGACTTCTATGAAACGTTTGACAAATTATCGTAAATTTTCCTCAGGGGTTTGGCAAAATCGATGCAAATCATCCTCCTTCCCTAGTTTTGCATAACAACTTTTGAAATTGTTTTGTAAAGCATTCAAAGCATCTCCCAATTATATATGGATCCTTTAAGCTGGATGAATAACCAAGTCCTGGCGGAACCTTTTAGAACTATGGGTATATAATTGGCCATTATCGCCTCCAGCAGCCTAGATGGCAGTAGTGTAGACTTGGAGAAATTCTGATGGGTTTTGCGTCCCGTCAAAAGTCCTCATGCTTCTTGGCTTGAACTTCTCTAGACAAGTGACATCCCTTAGCGCAGGAGAGAAAGCTTTGCAACCTTGGCCTTGATCGTGACAGCCAGGGGGGACCACGATTTCGACTTTGCCTCCGACGTCCAATCGAGGACCCTTCTAAATGTGAATCCGATTGGGAAAGCACAGTATGCGATCGGGTGGAAATGTTTTCCGCCGCATCCTGTAACTCTTGTGCAATAGCACGAATTACTTGCACTCCTTGCTCCAGGGTTAATCCTTCCAGAGGGTGTGCGATGGCGCTTGCTAAGTAGCGAACATGCTCTACAGGGGAGTTCTCCTGTGTAGGGGCTGGTAAGGCATTTGACTCTCTTACCATCGTTATCCACGGTGGTGGCATACACATCGCCTACGACAGCGCCCTTGCTGAGGAGCTAAGGGCATCTTTGTAGTAGTGTTGACGAACCTACGAGATGTGCGCTTGTGTGGCGGCATGTATCTCGGCTTGTCGGGCCTTTTCCTCTTGTTGGAGGCATTCCTGTTCCTCCCGCTCACGGTGTTGCCCTGATGCTTTGGGATTATCTCTAGAGTTGGGTTGATTGTTACCGATGGCGGTGACCTGACGGCCACTGGAACAGGCGAAAAGGGTGAACATGCCATCGTCCTCGGAGGAAGAAGGCGATTTGTATTGTAGGGCGAAGAGAAGATTCTCCCCAGATGTTCTCTCCAGGCCTTCAGTGTGGAGGCTGGTAGCGAGAACATCACAGAACGCTGGGCTCCAGGAACCTTCCGAATCTTCCTCCAAGTGAGATAGGCTCGGGATAGTACTTGTCCACAGCGGGGCCTGTGGACGAAGGCATGGCTGGTGTGGAGCCAGCAGATGCGGACTTGGTGGGCGAAGGTACGGTCGTCGTGGATCCAGCGGGTGCAGGGCCTGTGGACGAAGGCATGGCCGGTGTGGAGCCCCAGAGGAACCATGGTTGTTGCTAGAAACGAGGACAAAGTTTTCCGCCATGTCGTCATCGTAACTGAAGATGTCGATGATGCTTTCTTCTCTCCAAGTGGGCAAGTTGCGATTCATCAGCAAAGCACAAGACACATTACCAAATCTGAGTTGGTGAAGATGATGATAGCGCTCCCCACAGATGGCGCCAGCTATCGACGTTTGGGACTCTCGTCACAGAACAGACAAACAAGAATATAAAGGAAAATGGAGATTACTATCTATACGCCAAAGGACTCGAAATGTTGATGTCTATTTGCTAAGAGTATACTCTTATTACAGAGAAAAGACTATGAATCTAATTCTGGATTAGAATCGAAATCTCTTTGCAAAGGCACATAGGCCAGGCTATTTATATCTTTACAAGCGTCGGCAATCGGTTGTAGTGGTGCCTCTTCGCACCAATGGTCGTGTCTCTTTACACCAATCGTCGCGTCCTTTCATAATGACCGTTATAGTTGATATCTCCACGTGCAACTGTTGTTAATCCCACGTGGGTAACTGCCTTCCAGGACCTCCTTTGCAGGGGAGAGGTCCTGGAGTGGTCTTGGAGAGGTCCGAAGGAACCTTTAGAGGAGGTCCAAATGGGCCTCCATAAGGTGGTTTTGAGGACGGTCAAAGAAAAGACTTTTTAGGCCCACATCTTGACTACTTGATTTATCTTGGGCCCAGTAAGACGATTTAGGCCTAGTAACCAACCTGGCTAATGAATAGATGAATAAAGATATACTTGGATCATTGACTAGTCAACAATCCTCGTCAGAACTCTATATCGCGATGTGGTGGCCCCCCTGGCAATTCTTCCAGGAAGATATCGGGGTACTCTTGGACCACTAGCATTCCCTCTAGAGGGATGCCCAAGGCATAACAAATTGCCTTTTTCCATTGAAAATGTCTGTTCATCTTAACTTCGACCACCACGCTAGGTTCTTTGGTAAGGACTATTGTTCGGTTGGCGTAGTCTATTACCCCTTGATACTTGGCCAGCCAATCCATGCCTAGGATAACATCTAAAGTCTGGGCTTGTAATACCATCAAGTCTGCTGGGAATACTATTCCTTCGAACTGTAGTTCCACCCAAGGCTTACTAATTTGGCCTATAATAGTCCCCCAAGTCAGCTAAGCTCTAAAGGTTTCTTGAGAACAAAGGTTGGCAACTGCTAACGATCTACAAATCTGCTGGCGATGAAAGAATGCAATGCTCCAGAATCAAATAGAACACACGCTAGCGGGGAGTTAACTGAAAATGTACCTATCTGCACTCCTGGTGCCACCCGTGTGTCCTCCGCCGTGATGTGATTCACCGACCTTGCACCTGGAATGGTGTTGTCCGAGGTGCTGACGAAGTTGGGGGCCTCCCTTTTGCTACCATCCCAGGGGTGAGTGGTGCTCGAGCAGGAGTACTCCCAATGTTAAACTTGACGGGAGTGATATTCTTGCGTGGGCAGTAGCGGGCGAAATGCCCGAGTTCATTACAGTTGAAACACACCTGGCCAGTAGGCAGAGTGCCAAACTGTTGAGGTTGGCTTGGTCGGACTGAGGTGGCATATGGGGCACCACCGAACTGATTTACTGGAGCCGAGGACCGGGGTAGAGTGGCCGGTCGAAAGCCGCTACCAAAAGGTGCACCATAGGATGGTTGAGCACTAGGTGTTAGCCCCCGTGGGGTGCCCATCTTCCTCTTGCGGTTGGCCTCAAAGGTCTTGCGTTCGCTTTCGAGGAGTAATGCCTTGTTGATCAAATGCCGAAAGCTTTGGAAGTCATGGACTATCAACTGCATTCGTAGTCCGTCACGCAGCCCTTCCATAAAGCGATCGATCTTCTCTTCTTCCTCCGCTATGTCATTCTGCGCATAGCGAGCTAGCTGATTAAACCGAGTGAGATACTCAGTTGCGAAGGAGTTGCCTTGCTTCAAGGCCCTGAACTCATTCCGCTTCATGCGCATCACACTCGAGGGAATGAAGTTGCTTCTGAATGCCTCCTTGAACTCAGCCCATCCCACTTCGGGCGTAGCTACTTCCACTATAGCTGGTGCTGCAACTTCTCTAGCTGCGGTTCTAGGTGTTTCTTCGACTTTGGCTACCACATAGTTATCCCACCAGTCGGCGGCTGGTCCCGTGAGTTGGTGTGTTGCATACACCACCTTTTCTTCCTCCCGACATTGAGCCAGAGTCAGTTTCTTCTCAATAGTGCATAGCCAATCTTCAGCTTCAAGTGGCTCATCAGCACTTGTGAAGACGGGAGGCTTCGTGCGCACAAATTCCCCAAGCCTAGACCCGTGGCTGGCCGCTCTAGCTTGCTGACTCGCTGCTATATCTTGCAATAGCTGGGTCTGTTGAGCCATTACTTGGGCCAGTGTGGGATGCTCAGGAGGTGGTGGCAGTGGAGCTGGGCCACGACTACGACCACAACCCGTGGGTTCTCTCCACGGAGGCATTTGTCAATGAGAACTCTTTAGAGAGTAGTACATGGTACCACATGACGGTACTTATAATAGAAGAGCTCATCACAAGCTATCCCCACATTCATGACCCAAACAAAATTATCAAGGCCAACTGATAGAAATCAGAAAGATACATTCGAGCAAAAGCAAATTCATAACACTAGGCACCCATTTACAACCAAAACAAGTACCGACTGCGTCTATGACTAGTATTACTACATAGCAACAGGGACAACTGCTAGCTAACTCCCTATTCTACCATTCCCACTCTAACAAGCATAGGGAATGACTTCCATGGTCCAGGCTTCCTGGTTTCCATCTCCCAACTCGCGCCCTCTGTAAATGGGATGCTGCTGGTACTACAGGTGCTAAAACAGCAGGCTAAACACCTCCATGTAGCCATCCCACGGACAATACTCTCCGTGGGAGTGGTAGTTCCAACACCCAGGGTTTTCCATCTAAAAATTTCTGAACCAGGTAAGAGTAGCGGTCAGCAGGAACCAACGACTTTCGACCAATAAGTTTCGAAGACTGAGTTTTGACCACCTATTTTTTACCACTCAGTTTTTGACCATACTGGTCTCTACCTTCGACCCTACTGGTCGTATTGGTCTAAGACTTCTGGTCTAAGGATTTGCATGCTTTTGAAATCAAATGAAGATCTGACACGGGTGAGAGTGAAATCTTCAGGAGAGATGAGAGTAAGCAATTGTTACCTATGTTTTTCCCAAAACTTTTGTGGGTGCAAAATAGATTTCGAAAACTTCCACTAGTGAAGCTAACAGCTATGCTAACTAAGGCATTTACCCTACAGTCATATGGCTCTGATACCAAGTCTGTCGGACCCCAAATTTACAATTTGGAATCCTCTGTGTCAAACCGTGCTATTCCCTAGATCAGTAGATAGCACAAATAGATACATTCTTGGATCATTCACATACATCACATACACAACATAATATATTACATATCAAGCCGTGCGACCAGCTGTTTACAAATGGGCACGATGGCCACAATACAATATAGTTCAGTGTACAGAGTAAGAGATAAGTGCGGAAGCAAAACACGTCATAGAGGATCCATCCACTCTGCCCACAGGCAAGCGACTAGGGGTCCTGGCCTAAGCTTCACCCTCTCCTCCGTCGTTGGGTCCAACCATCGAGTAGTAGTAGTCATAGGGGTCTTCTAGTGGGTCTGAAAGATTGTATAGAGTGAGCCTGAATACACAACTGTACTCGCGAGCCAACACACAATGCAGTCGTATAGATGCAGTGCTAGTCAAGGGAAGTCCAGAGTTCTTTTATTTGCACAAAGCCAAGTTTGAACTAATTTATGTAGTCGAAAATCCTAAGACTTAGCATTTTTAATAAACAAGTTTTGCAAACTGAGTTTTCATGTTGTAGAGTATTAGTGGAGGTCCCACCTCCTATACCATTGAGTGCTCCGACCACTCAATGCTTGAGCTATCCTGTATTTACCACTGGTCCTCGACCAGGCCATTCCAAATCCCTAGGGTCCCACCCCAGCTTTCCCATTCCATCCACAAATCATTTTATAAAAATGAAATCTAGTTCAAGCGTGTTCTCGGCACCGCTATTGACTGTGAACACGGCTATCTAGATAGTTTTCTTACTCTGTAGAGTTTGTACATTTTACCCACAAGAGATAATCAACTCTTAATGTCCGTCTCACACACTTCCATAGGTGTGCGACTAAGTTGATCATCACAAGGCCTTTACAATGCTCAACCTCGACGCAACCCCACCCGCTAAAGTTTCCATCGCCTGGAGCCCCGCTCCTAGGAGGCCCCCTCTTGCGCCGTGTGGTTTTCCTGTGGCTTCTACCCATAGCCACGCCACACACCCACCAGTGGCGAAGCCAAGCCGAGGAGAACAAATTAGTTAACTAGGTCGTACCCATTATAGACTTGTGGTCGTACTATTTTTACACGAGAGGTCATCATAAGAACTCGATCATTTATTGACTTGGGCGGTACGACCACGTACCCCACCGTCATGCCCCTGGCACCAGCCACCCAAGTCGAAATCAGTTTTTTGGTTTTTCCTTTGTTTTTAAAATAACCTCAAGTCCAACATACCAGCCAGGCTCCTAGCCTCGACGGCCCCAAATCCAGTTTTCATGTTGAATGAGTGTTGTAGGGCAATTTAATGCCCGAATGGCAATGTATCTAAGCAAGGCTAAGAATGGCACTTAGATACTGACTTATTAACTAGTATGTAATCCATTAAGTCTAGGATGACAAAGGATAGTGTCCAAGTTCAAGGATTGGAAGTTTATACATAATTATCATTAAGGCATTAGCTATGTGCTAGACCAATATAATTGTATAATTCATAGCAATACAATTTCATAATTTAAAACAACATAATTTGCCAAAAATAGGTGCAATATGATCAAAGTATTGACTCGCCTCAGCTTCTATATATGTAAATACGAATGTAAATCGTATTCAAACATTCAAAAGAACTCCAAATTATGCGCTTTCGGTTTAGTTGAGTATATTTTTGTTAGTGTCTAGCGTTGGACATAGAATCTGTGTAGAGGAAGTAAGTGGTTTCGGAAGGAAGTAAGTGCTAATCCTTATACGAGTCCTCGGTTTCGAGTACTTTGCATCGTTTCGAGGACTGTTCAATGTTTCGACCACCTAGTCGGAAGGAGTTTCGACTAGGTGGTTGGACGAGGTTCCGAGAACTGCTCTTCGAGCACTGTTCGGAGTTTTGATTACCTAGTCGGAAAGGGTTCTTCACTAATTGGTCAGAAGGGGGCTCGAGTACTATTTCTCGTTTCGAGTACTATTCCTCGTTTCGACCACATGGTCAGAAGAGGTTTTCGACCAACTGGTTGGAAGGGTTCTCGACCACCTGGTTGGAAAGGAGTTCTCGACCACCTGGTCGGAAAGGTTCTCGACTACCTACAGTCGAAGGAGGTATGACTACGTGTAATAAAAGGAGGTACGACTAAGAGTAGTCGGAGGTACAACTGGGTGTAGGTGTAGGAGGTACGTTTAGAAGTAGTCGGAGGAGATACAACTAGATGTAGTCGGAAGTACGACTGCCTGTAGTCGGAGGGGATACAACTACCTGTGGTCGGAGAGGGTGTAGTTGGGGAAGGTACGACTATGTGTAGTCGAAGGAGTCTTGACTATGTGGTCGTAGAAGGTTCGGTTGTGCGTGGTTGAAGAAGTTTCAACTATGAGGTCGTAGGAGGCTCGACTGTATGTAGTCGAAGGAGCTTCGATTACGTGGTTGTAGAAGGCTTGACTGGGCGTAGTTGAAGGAGGAGTTTCGACTACGTGGTCATAATAGGCTTGACTGGGAGTAGTCGAAGGAGTTTCAACTACGTGGTCGTAGAAGGCTTGACTGGGCGTAGTCGAAGGAGTTTTGACTACGTGGTCGTAGAAGGCTTGACTGGGCGTAATCGAATGAGTTTCGACTATGTGGTCGTAGAGAATTCGACCATACGTAGTCGAAGGAGTTTCGATTACATGGTCGTAGAAGCTTCGACTACGCTTCCACGCAACTAGAATGGGCATGAGCATCTAGAGGCCACTAGGAACACACCATTATGACACGGAGGGGGCGAGCTAGCCGCAGCTGATCTGGCAATTGTAGACAGCGACCGCAAGAGAAGCTCCATGCTACTGTAGTGGCCTGAGGGTGGAGAGTAGTCTTCAACCTTCAGAATAGCTCCAGGGAAGCAGGTAGATGGTCCTGAACGATTGTCTTGGAGTATTCCACATCAGCGGGGTTGATTCGACCGCTAGGGCTATTCTGGGTTGGAGAGGAGGAAGTGCGATAACTATGGCGGTTCCTGTGAACAAAAGTGAAATCGATTGAGGGGAAACACTCCTTGGGCATGGAATGTGAGCAGACGCACACAGCGCGGAAGGAGCCTTACCGATGGGCGTCAACGGCGAAGGCGACGATGTGGCAGCGCTTAGCCGAACCCGAAACTCTCGCTCGTGTGTGTGTGTGTGTGTGTGTGTGTGTGAGAGAGAGAGAGAGAGAGAGAGAGAGAGAGAGAGAGCGGAGTTAGCAAGGGTGTGGCGAGGAAGGCGATGGAAGGGGATCAGGGTTGTTATACAAAAGCAATTGGTAGAATCGTCCGAGAGGCTACGATGCATTTGGCATGGTTTGGAAAAGAGGGAGTAGCTGGTAATTTCATCTAGGTCGGCGGCATAGTGTAGACGACGCGACAGGTTGAGCGACGGCTATTAATGGCTGAGCTACTGCTCCCACCAGCGCACCCGCCTGGTCACACTCAGTGCCCGAGTGTGAGAGAGAGCGATACAGCTGCCCTGGTCCATGGTCAATGGGGTCTGGTTGCACCAGGTTTGGCCAGCAGCTGGTCGGAGGAACATTAAACCAGAAGAAAGAATAGGCTAGTGGTCTTAGAGTTGTTTACACAATATTTGGATTCCCATATCTTAAAAGTTATTTGATCTTTGTACCATCTAGGCCGGCAAGAAAATATGATGCATTCCAAACAAGACTCGAAAATGCAATCAAGAAGCTCGTCATTAGTTATCACATATAAAGTTTTAAAAATTCCGTATTTTTGCATTTATAGATTTTTGGGCTGTTACACATATATTATTACTTGTTAGACATACGTAACTTGACAGTGAAGTTGACATTTTTTTTAGGCCGGACTCGAAACGAATCAGAAACCAGTTATCCGTCTGCAGAAATGGTTTTTTGTTCATCTCTGATGACGCTCAACAAATTGAAGCCTCTGTTGCTCCATGGCTCTACTCCCTCAACTTGTCCTCACTCCCGTGGAATCCATCTTAGCCATGATTCCCTCCAATAATTCCAACCATCAATTGAAAACCAACATCAATTGCACAAGACGACTTTTGCAATAGTATATGGTAATTTATTAAGGCAATTAAGAAATCAACTTGGAGTTGGAGTGGAGTCCATCTCACAAAGAAAATTCTCACCAGCTAGACATTGCAGAGTCACTACCTAATCCATTGCATACTCTCGATCGACCATTCACGCCAGCTGAGAAATTAATGGACGCTTCCTCCATCTTGGCAGCTCTTGCAGTAGTAATCCTTGCTGCAATTGTCGCATCGCTCCCGGTGTTGCACCACCACCAAAGACGGCAGCACTCAGCAGCTGATCATCGCGTCGGCGACGACAAGAAGCGGCGCCAGCTGCCTCCCGGCTCCTTCGGGCTGCCCGTCGTCGGCCAGACGCTCGGCCTGCTGCGCGCCCTCCGCGCGAACACCGGCGAGGAATGGCTCCGGCGGTGGTCCACCGCGTACGGTCCCGTGTCGAGGCTGTTGCTCTTCGGCTGCCCGACGGCCTTCCTCGTCGGCCCCTCGTTCAACAAGTTCCTCTTCGCCAGCGCCGCGCTGACCGCCAAGAACACGCAGTCTTTCAATCGGATGGTCGGCTGGCGAACGATCCGGGAGGTGACAGGCGATGAGCACCGCCGCGTCAGGGCCATGATGGTCCAGTTCCTCAAGCTGGACGCAGTCAAGAGGTACGTTGGCAGCATGGACGACGAGGTACGGCACCACCTCCGCACCTGCTGGCGCGGTGGGGGCACCGTCGCGGTGATGCCGTCGATGAAGTCGCTGACGTTCGACATCATGTGCACCGTCATCTTCGGGCTTGGGAGGGGAGCCCATGACGCCGTCAGGCGGGAGCTGTCGGCGGAGTTCCAGCAGCTGGTGAGGGGCATCTGGGCGATCCCGGTGAACCTGCCCTTCACCACCTTCGGCAAGTGCCTCGCCGCGAGCCGGCGCGGCCGGCGGACCGTCGCCGGGGTCATCAAGGAGAGGCGGGCCAAGCTGGCGCGCGGGGAGAGCTCGCTGGCCGACGACATCGTGACCCACATGCTCGCCGAGGGCCTCCCCGACGAGGAGATCATCGACAACGTCATGTTCCTGATGGTGGCCGCGCACGACACCACCGCCATCCTCCTGACCTTCCTGATCCGGCAGCTGGACAGCAACAGGGACGCCTACGCCAGAGTGGTGCAGGAGCAGGAGGAGATCGCGAGGTGCAAGGTTGCAGGGGAAGCTCTGACATGGGACGACCTTGGCAAGATGAGGTACACATGGGCGGCGGCGATGGAGACGCTGCGGATGGTTCCCCCCCTGTTCGGCCTCTTCAGGAGAGCGCTCGACGACGTGGAGTTGGACGGCTACCTGATACCCAGGGGATGGCAGGTGATGTACGCGATGAACATGACGCAGTGGGACCCGGCCATCTTCCCGGAGCCCGGCAGGTTCGAGCCGGCGCGGTTCGAGAACCCGTCGGCGTCGGCGATACCGCCCTTCAGCTTCGTGCCGTTTGGCGGAGGCGTGCGCGTGTGCCCCGGGAACGAGTTCGCGAGGGTGGAGACGCTCGTGGCCATGCACTACATCGTCACCGAGTTCAGATGGAAGCTCGCCGCCGGCTGCGACGGCAGCTTCTCCAGGTACCCGCTGCCGTACCCGTCTCAGGGCCTCCTCATCGACATCGAGCCAAAGGAAACAAGCACAGCACTTCACTGCATGCATGACCGAATGTATGATTCCGATTCAGTAAATTAATTTCCTAAGCGAAAGATTAATTTGCTCCCTTGAACTTATGTACTCTCTCCGGACAGTATGATGCATGCTACTGTCATACGTGCAGCACAGAGTAAGTCAGTAATTAACCTGAATGAATGGTGTACTATGTATGTATCATTCAGTTGTACAATTACAGGCAACAATTGCGCATGCTCCATGTATATTAGGGGGACAACACCTAGGGAGTACTTAGTGTTTTGGTTCTAGATATTACTTAAATTTTGAACTCTCGGATCTAGATTCAATGGATGAGATCACTTTACCTCCTTCCTTATAGAGATATCACCAAGCATAGTATAGATAAAAAAAAAACTCAAGTAATCATAAGCAAAAAAACACTAGAGTACGAGTACCATTTAGCAAACCCCACAAAACAATAATATGTCTGTAAGCTTCTAGTGTGTTGTAGCTGCTTGTTATCTTCACGATGCATGTGGTGGCGGTTGCAGCTCTGCAGTGCTTTCGCCAGCATCTTGCTGACTCTGCTCTGCTAATGGAACACTTCGTTGCAAAAATTGAAGGAAACAAGTTTTTTTATACATGCATCTGATTGTCCTATCGTTTTGCTTTTGTTTGTGTTAAAGCGTGATCCGAATTCGTCATCGTGTTCGTGCCGAACACTGCACCAGACGTGACGCCGAACGGTGCATGCGCCAAGCCGTGTCAAACGTGGCAACGGCTGATGTATCCGACTCTGATTCAGATTAAGAGACTCTTATTCCTAATCTATATATGTACCCATATTATCGCACGGTTAGATACGTTGCAGTTTTTCGTGCTTGTATGCAGTTTTTCGTGCTTGTAATTCTCCTAACTTATAGTGAATTCTGTCTTCGTCGATCATGTTTTTTTCCACAAAGGTTTTTCAAGTAGAATTCGTGACATCTCTTTCTACTGTTTGCCGACCATTTTATAACCAATGATATCAGAGGATCCGTGTAGGACCGGAAAGGCGACTAGAGGGGGGTGAATAGGAGCTTAACCAAAATTTTCTTTTAAGATTAGATTCAACACAAATTTCACTCCAATAGCTATGAGAGCTATGAAGATCAATAGATAAACACAGTGGAAGACTTATGTTGAATTCCCTTCAAACCCCCAGAAGAAACAATCAGAAACACAATTTTTCAGACTGATGAACAGTAGCGGTTAGACCGGCTACAGGAGCGGTCAGACCGGTGAATAGTGAAATCAGGACAGAACGCGAATTTCAGCACTATTTCAAAAACAAAAATTGATCTAACTTTTGATCTACACGGCCAAACTTGACCAAATTTGGAACACACCTTCCTAAGGATATTAGGAACCTATTCCATGCAACGATCGAGCAGATCCTTGTCAAAGTTTAAACCTTTTCCAGTTTTACCGAAGTAAGGTTCAAAACCGAGCAAAAACGAAAAACATGATCTAAAACTTGCTCGTGGGAGATTGATGATCTTGATGATCCTAGATATATTCCCACACGTCACAGCAAGGTAGAAGAGGGCAAGAGATCAACCAAAAACCAAAGAATCAAAGATGGGCTCAAAATCACAAAACAAGAAGGAAGAACACAAAGAGACGCATCTTTGGGAAATCATCCATGGATCGATTAGTGATTGTTGCTGGTTACAGCCACTCCCTCAAGGAGGACAAGAGCTCAATCCAAGAGCACACAATCAACTCATCTCCCTAGAACCCTAAGCCTCTCTCTTTCTCTCTAAGTCCCTAAAACCAAACTAGGGTTTACAAATGAAGTGCTTGGGGTGGCTTGTCCAGCACACCCCCTATTTATAGAGAGGCCTAGCTTCTAGAAGAGTTTCTCTAATGGGCTCTCGTTAAGGCCCAACATGAACGGGACACTTACGCACGTTTTTTAAAGCGTCGAGGCCATCATCTCTAGACCTAAACCACTTCACCTTGCGCCGTCCCGCGCCTTGGTTTAGCCATATGTCACAAAGCCGGTATTTGGTGAAATTACCAAAATACCCTTCTCGATCCTTCTCCAAGACCGAGTCCAATCGATCGAAGCAAGCGCTTTGCTCACCGCGTGTAGGTTGATCAACGGCTCTCATCATGTCGGCAAGTCTCTCCGTCCGGATCCCTCCGGAACCACCAAGGCACTTGCACCACCCCGCGCCGCTTGATCAACCCGTCGCACCGAATCGCCTTCTCACATCCTCGTCCATTCTACGCCACGCTTGAGCCACTTGACCTCACCCGACATCCATGATCGTTCTGGACCTCAGCTCTCCAAGCTTAGTCCCGATCCTCTCGCCGTTGACCGTCATTGACCTTCAAGACACCTGCACAGCAATAGACAGAGAAATCGTCTCCGGGAACAAGTTCTTCACAACTTGACCCACGTTAGTGAAACTGTGCAATATGCAACACATATACAAAGATAAATATGGATATGACTTAACTCAAAACCAATTAGCCAATCAAATCAACATTCAACACAAAACCGGTCAGACCGCCATTCAATGGCCGGTTTGACCGCTTCCAGCGTCGGTCAGACCGCCTGAACCTGACAGCCTTTGAACATTTGCCGAAAACACGAGAAATAGCAAACCAAAAGTGTCATTGCCAATTGTAACATCATCTTAATATCGTGCACATATCCTCATGATATCCACAATCTCCCCCTTGATGAACACATTGACAATCTTCCAGAAAATGTAAGTTTTAGGTTTGAAAATGAAAATACTCGACGTTTTCGCGCAAAGGCACAACTTGGTCCACAAGCAAGAGAAAGCCATGGAAATGACCAAACTGGCTTCAGAATAGCATAGGCAAGTGAGATAAGGCAAAGGAAAGCACAAAAACTTCAATTTCCAGAGAATCGCCAAAAATCTCACTTAAGGTCCATATGAAAGAACAATTGTTCTATTTGACCTTCGATCATGGTGAGTATTCACGAATTGCAATTCAGATTCAGAAAAGGCAATAAAATCAACGGAATGCAAATGAGATACTCCCACTCACAATGATCACCAATTATCATGAAAGAACACTTTCTCGCTAAGACTCCAAACAGCTCTAAAATAGCATTTTTACCAATCTTTCTCCCCCTTTGACAATGTATTCAGCAAGAAACATGGAAGAAGATAGAGCATGAATGAAATGGAATGGCTGCAATTTTTTTTTGTTTTTGTTTTGATTTTTAGCAACAGGAGCCATGAGAATTATCTAAGAAGACTAGACAAGTATTACACCAAGCCATATTATGTGAAGTAGCAATGTTCCATCATGGCAAAACATATATAACAAGCTAAAGCCAACAGAGCAATAATCTGTGTGGAAATAAAAACTTAGCATGTAAAGATATTGAAGATCATAGTTTAACTAAAGGTATCCAAAAAGGAGTCAAGCCATGTCTATAAGCAAAATGGAGCCCAGAAATTAAACAAAGAGTCAATTTTGAGCATTCTGAGTGTAATTATAAATCAATTTGTTCAAGTACGCGGAATTTTAGCACATTTTAGCACTTTGCTGAAAGACTTCAGGTTTTATCTTAGTAAAGCAAGTCCTGGACTAGGTGCCATCCACAACTGCCTCCTAAGTTTCGACCAAAAGATAATGTTGTTTTCTTAGCAATGTGCTAGATCTCAAGCCTTGCCGCGACCATCCCAAGCAAGAAAGCTTAAGAGAGTGATCTAGGTCATCCAAAACTCCCCTGAGTTCAAGCCTAGTACAATAGCAAGTCGTCTCATGAGAAAGAATTGGTGAGATCAGTTTTTTCGCACAGAAAAGCTTATAATTTTTTTCATTTGTTGGACTCAGCTCATTTCAAAACTCATAGCAGATTCAAGACTCAATTAAGCATATATGACATGGCGTGAATCATAAGAGGATCACTATAGCAAAACTAGTCACAAGTTTCAAGAAGTTATGTTTTGATTCAAATTGTTCACAGAAAATTAAACTATCATGGCAAAAACTAAGCTATATATGAAAAGCCATAACAGAAGTCTTAGCACACTAAGACAAGACATGGCAAGGTATAAAGTATGAAAACAAGTCATACAAGGATAATAATCAAAGCTCCATGAAATTATATTACAATGCAAGTTGTAGAAATAAAAATGCATTATGATACAATGAATGCAACAGAGCAAAACTCCCCCTCAAAACAGGCCAAGAGGACTAATAACCCCTAACTCTCCCCTCAAAGTAGCAAAACAAGAAGAATCAAGAGCCTTAGTGAAAATATCAGCAACCTGCTGCTCAGACTCAAAAAAATGAAGCACAACATCACCTTTCTCAACATGGTCTCTCAGAAAATGAAATCGAATATCAATGTGCTTGGTCCTAGAGTGTTGCACTGGGTTTTTAGCAATGTTGATAGCACTAGTGTTGTCACGAGAAAGAGGAACACTATCCAAAAACAACCCATAGTCCCATAAAGTAGACAAGATCCAGAGAACTCGAGAGCAATCGCTGCTGCAGCTACATACTCGGCCTCGGCGATGGATCGTGCAAATGTAAGACTGTTTTCGAGAAGACCAAGAAATAAGAGATGTGCCCAAGAAATGACAAGTGCCAGAAGTACTCTTCCTATCCACTCTACACCCCGCAAAATCAGCATCAGAAAAAGCTCGAATCGAGAGAGCAGAATCAGAAGAAAACCAGAGTCCAAAATCAAGAGTGTCTTGGAGGTACCTGAATATGCGCCGCACTGCTTGACGATGAGAAGCACGAGGAAGCTCAAATCGAGCGCACGCACACACAAATGAATTGTATGTCCGGCCTCGACGCTGTGAGGTAGAGGAGGGAGCCGATCATGCTACGGTACTCCTTCTGATCCACGGGCTCTCCATCCTCATCAGGGTCCAGCACGGTGGTTGTGGCAATGGGAGTAGACATTGGTCTACTACTTCCCATGTTGAAGCACCGAAAAAGGTCCTTTGTATACTTACTTTGATGAATGAAAGTGCCTTCTTTCAGTTGCTTGACTTGAAGACCAAGGAAGAAGGTCAATTCTCCCATCATGCTCATCTCGAACTCTCTGCTCATAGAATCTGAAAATCTGGACACCAAAGCATGAGAAGAACCACCGAATATGATATCATCCACATAAATCTGAACCAATAAAAAGTCACTGCCATGCCTGAGAGTGAATAAGGTTTTATCAACCATTCCCATTTTGAACTCGTTATCAAGCAAGAAACTCTTAAGTCTATCATACCAAGCTCTAGGGGCTTGTTTCAATCCATACAAGGCTTTGGAGAGCTTAAACACATGGTTTGGGAACTTATGATTTTCAAATCCAGGAGGTTGCTTGACATAGACTTCTTCTTCTATGAAACCATTAAGAAAAGCACTTTTGACATCCATTTGAAAAAGTTTAAAACCCTTAGAAGAAGCAAAAGCTAGCAGAATGCAAATGACTTCTAATCTAGCGACAGGAGCAAAGGTCTCTTCAAAGTCTAAGCCCTCTACCTGGGAATAACCTTGAGCTACAAGCCTAGCCTTGTTGCGAACTACCAACCCATCCTCACTTTGCTTATTTTTAAAAACCCATTTTGTTCCAATTACATGAATATTAGGTGGAGGTTCAACTAAGGTCCAGACTTTGTTTCTTTCAAAATTTTCAAGTTCTTCATGCATGGCATTGACCCAAGAGGAATCAGATAAAGCATGGGTGAAATCTCGGGGTTCAAAAGACACGACAAAAGCAGAATGTGCATGAGAATCAGGAGAAATAAACCTGGAGCGAGTGACACGCTCATTGAAATCCCCAATCATCTGCTCAGGCGGATGTCGTCGCTGAATATGAAGTGGAGCTCCTGGTGCAGAAGTGGCCTCTACCTCATGAGCTGCGGAGGTAGGAGCAGAGCCACTCAGATCGTCGGTGAAGATAGGAGGAGGCTGCTCAGTTGAAACTGGAGTAGTGGAAGTAGGCTCTCCAACCATCTCAGAAGAGACTTGAGGATGGATTGGGTCCTCATCCTCAGAGTCATCGTCGACGAAGATGCTTTCTCGAATATCAGAAACATGTGTACTTGCAGCATCGGGTCTAGTACCAGGACTAGCCTCATCAAAAGTGACTTCGCAAGTCTCAACAATTTTGTTAGTATCCAAATTAAATACACGATAGCCACGAGAATGAGCAGGATATCCAAGAAATATGCCATCAGAACATCTAGATTCAAATTTATCCAAATTGCCATGTTTAAGAATCAAACACTTGCAACCAAAATTTTTGAAATGAGACACTTTAGGCCTATGACCAAATCTAAGCTCATAAGAAGTCTTGCCAATCACAGATCTCAAGAAGACCCTATTAGACACATAACAAGCAGTAGAGATCGCCTCAGCCCAAAACCTCCTAGGTGTAGAATGCTCATCTAGCATGGTTCTAGCCATCTCTACAAGGGTCCTGTTCTTCCTCTCTACAACGCCATTCTCACTGGGAACTCTAGGAGAAGAGAACGATGCTCAATTCCCTATCGGTCAAAGTGGCAAAAGAAGAGTTCTTGAATTCTGTCCCATTGTCACTCCTAATGACTCTCAAAGCTCCAGGAATATCAACAGCTAGTCTAAGAACCAATTCTCTAAAAAATCCAAAAGCCTCGTCCTTAGAAACCAGAAAATAAACCCAAGAATACTTGGAGAAGTCATCCACAATCACAAGCACATACCATTTCCCACCTGCAGACTGAACTCTAGAAGGGCCAACAGTGTCTAAGTGCAAGAGCTGACCTGGACCATCAGTCATCACTAAAGTAAGAGGTGGATGAGAAGCCGAAACCATCTTACCATGTCTACAGGGAGCGCACACTAGGTCTCTAACAGCCTTCAGCCTAGGTAACCCTCTAATCAAATCCTTGCTACTGACTCTAGTCAAGTGGTCGAAGCCTATGTGTCAAGGCCTACGATGCCACAACACTAAATCATGGGAGTCAGAAGCCATAAGACATCTAGGGCTGGAAGCAGAGGAGACACTGAAATCAGCACAAAAGATCCTCTCAAACCTAGTGATCCCAAAAACAAGCTCACCTGAGGAGTCCAGAACTCTACACTCACCACTCTTAAACCTTACTTCCAGACCCTCATCAAGCAACTGAGAAACAGAAAGCAGATTATACCTCAGCTTACTTACCAGAGCGACGTCCTTAAGCATGAACTTGTTGTTGACGCGCACTGTGCCTTTGGCTGTCACGGTCCCGGTAGAAGCATCCCCAAATGTGATCAACTCATTTCCGGATGCATGTGTGAGGGAGGAGAACCATCTAGAATCTCCAGTCATGTGTCGAGAACATCTAGAATCAACAAGCCATATGTCCTCCTTCCTCGCACGACGGACCTACAGGGCATAAGCAGGAAACATCTGTGCCTCAATACTGGGTTTAGTAGTAAAAGACTTGGGAATCCAGTACTGAGTCACACGATGCTGAGGAACAACAGTAGAAGCAGCAGTAAAACGGTTAAGAGTAAAATCATCAGAATGCACATGAGACACACCTAGACCTCTCCGAATCGACCTACCAAAAGGTCGGTACTCCCCCTGTCTAGATGCTACCCGTGGTCTCTCCCCATGATATCCTAAACCAGAACGCTGCCTAGAACCTTCAAAGGAGTCAAAGAAATCATCTACAAACCTAGGCCTATGTCTAACAGGAAAGACAGACTGCCTGGCTCTAGAGACTACAGTAGGTGAAGGAACTCCTCTAATGAACCTCAAAGTACTCATCCTTCCTTTCCTCTCAACCTTAGCTCTACGGAAGCAGAACTCAACAATGTGGCCATTCTTCTTGCAGAAGGTGCAATGGTACTTGACCTTTTGAGGGGTCTGACCTATTGAAGTAGAAACACCTGTCTTGCTAGAAGAAGTTTGGGCAAACACGCAGATCTAAAAACAATCTTAGATGGTTCGGGGTTCTACCTCAAACAAGCCACTCTCAACAGCTCTCGTGATCTTAGGTGGATGGTTCTTGGAATGCTCTATTGAATTAAAACCTAAACCACTATTCTTCACACTCACCTTAGATTTATCAAGAATTATGTTGAGGTTCTTCTTCCCACCAGTAAATCTCTCAAGAGTATCTTTAAGGTAATCATTCTCCTTGGCTATGTCCTTACATGAAGCACAATTACTAGACTTTATTGCCTCATCATACTCATCCTTGAGAATAGCTATCTCAACTTTCAATGCCTCACAAGACACACAATAGGAATCCCTAATCCTATTCAACTGTTCCTTAAATTTATCTCTAAATGCCTCTTGTGTCTTATCTACATTCATTTCAATTTCAGTACACAAGATACAGCAAGAAGAGTCAATATCTTTCTTGGATGCAGTCATGAACATGGATTTTTCAATTTTAGCTTTCTCCTCTAAAGTCTTTTTTAGAGCATCATTCTCTATTGTGAGTTTAAGGCAATTTTCACATGATGCAGATCTAGAATAAAGAACCATTTCAGTCATCTCTTTCATTTTGACCTTATTATCCTCACAATGAGAGTAAGTATGACTAGGATCAAATTTCTGCAATTCTTTTGTAGCGCTATTCAATTTTAATTCAAGCAACGCACAGTTTGAACAAGATGAAGGAATAGCATCTACAGGAGTCACATCTAGAGCAATAGCATTCATACAAGAAGGACTAGACTTGAGAGATTCAATTTCATCAAGAGCATCTTTTAATTGATTTGTAACAGAGGAATGAGTAGTTTGTAGATTGGTCAGATCAAACATCAAGCTAAGACAAGAATCACAATCACTGGTAGGATTAATAGATTTGAGCCTAACAATTTCTAGGTTTAAGTCTTCAATTATGGTATCCTGTTTCTTTATCTTTTTAGCTTGCTTCTTCGCTTTTGTTCAAAGAACAACCAAAGCACGTTTCATTTCATTTGGTGATGGACATACCTCGTCGGGATCGCTGAAGAGCTCGTCGTCGTTGGAGGAGTCGACGTCGTGGCTGTCTCGGGCCATGAAGCACATACCGGTGAAATCATGAGTCTTCTTCTTGCCATGGGAGTCATCGTCGTCCTCCTCCGTCCCCGAGTCCACATCGCTCATATCAACACTCTCGAGAGCGGCAAGGACCCGGCTGACGAACTTGCGATAGTTGGGCTTCTTAGCTTTTGCATCCTTAGCTTGTGGATGTCTCCGAAAGTCCTTCTCCTCTTTGCCCTTCAGCTTGGGGCACTTGGAGCGAATGTCATTTGGCTCACCAAACTCAAAACAAGTGATAGGTCCACCTCTCCTCCTATTTCTTACTTTGTTGTATGCTCTCGAGAATCTGGTGGATAGGAGGGCTAAATCATCCTCAGGTATCCTCTCAAGTTGCTCATTGCTCATAGAATGCCAAGCAGACAAAGAAAAACCAGAATCCAAGGAATCAGAAGAACTACCCTTAGATGGGTCGACCACTAAAGCCATCGACTCTGTCTTGGGGAGACGTGAGATAAAGTCAATCTCATGCGTCTTCAACCTCGAGTAGAGCTTGTCCATGGTAAGCTCACTCATGACAGTGTTGTCATTGATGAAAGTGATTTTCATCCCCCAAACTCTCACATCAAGAGCACCCAAAAGCTGGCGTGCATTCTCGGATTCAGTGAAGACAAGATCCACAGCGCGAAGATCATGCAGAATCTCGGAGAACCTTCCCCACGACTCATCTAAAGACTCACCAAGCTTTTGCTCGATCTTTGAGTATTCTTTCTTGAGTTGGTTCTGTCTCACTTCCTTGATCGCAGTAGAACCCTCGTGGTAATCACAAAGAGTCCTCCATATCTCATGAGCAGACCTCAAATGAGCAACACGCTGAAACTCAGATCGACTAAGCCCTTGAATCAGAAAGTTTCGAGCCTTGCTATTAGCCTCAACATCTGGAGTGATCACATCGTCATCGGCAGGCACAACATATGGATTTTTGACCTTAAGCCAAATAGCGTTCCCTTGAGCCTCGATGTAGAATTGCATACGAGCCTTCCAGTAAGAAAAATCAGATCCATCAAAGATATGTGGTTTGTTTACATACTTGTCAGTCGCCATGGCTCCAAAGACCGGTTAAGATCTATGAGAAGAGCTAACCGGGCTCTGATACCAATTGTAGGACCGGAAAGGCGACTAGAGGGGGGGTGAATAGGAGCTTAACCAAATTTTTCTTTTAAGATTAGATTCAACACAAATTTTACTCCAATAGCTATGAGAGCTATGAAGATCAATAGATAAACACAGTGGAAGACTTATGTTGAATTCCCTTCAAACCCCCAGAAGAAACAATCAGAAACACAATTTTTCGTGATGATGAGTCTTTGGTGAGCGATGGCGGTTAGATCAGCTACAGGAGGCGCGTCGACCGTGCAGGCGATCGGACCGGCTACAGGAGCTTAACCAAAATTTTCTTTTAAGAAAGATTCAACCGAGCAAAAACGAAAAACATGATCTAAAACTTGCTCGTGGGAGATTGATGATCTTCATGATCCTAGATGTATTCCCACACGTCACAGCAAGGTAGAAGAAGGCAAGAGATCAACCAAAACCCAAAGAATCAAAGATGGGCTCAAAATCACAAAACAAGAAGGAAGAACACAAAGAGACACATCTTTGGGAAATCATCCATGGATTGATTAGTGATTGTTCTTGATTCTGACCACTCCTCAAGGAGGACAAGATAGCAATCCAAGAGCACACAATCAACTCATCTCCCTAGAACCCTAAGCCTCTCTCTTTCTCTCTAAGTCCCTAAAACCAAACTAGGGTTTACAAATGAAGTGCTTGGGGTGGCTTGTCCAACACACCCCCTATTTATAGAGAGGCCTAGCTTCTAGAAGAGTTTCTCTAATGGGCTCCCGTTAAGGCCCAACATGAACGAGACACTTACACACGCTTTTTAAAGCGCCGAGACCATCATCTCTAGACCTAAACCACTTCACCTTACGCCGTCCCGCGCTGTGGTTTAGCCATATGTCACAAAGCCGGTATTTGGTGAAATTACCAAAATACCCCTTCTCGATCCTTCTCCGAAGACCGAGTCCAATCCAGTCGAAGCAAACGCCTGCTCCGCCACATGTAGGTTGATCAACGACTCTCATCATGTCGGCAAGTCTCTCCCGTCCAGATCCCTCCGGAACCACCAAGGCACTTGCACCGACCCCCGCGCCGCTTGATCAACCCGTCGCACCGAACTGCCTGTTCGGTCATCCTCGTCCATTCTGCGCCACGCTTGAGCCACTTGACCTCACCCGGCATCCATGATTGTTCTGGACCTCAGCTCTCCAAGCTTAGTCCTGATCCTCTCGCCGTTGACCATCATTGACCTTCAAGACACCAGCACAGCAATAGACAGAGAAATCGTCTCCGGGAACAAGTTCTTCACAACTTGACCCACGTTAGTGAAACCATGCAATATGCAACACATATACAAAGATAAACATGGATATGACTTAACTCAAAACCAATTAGCCAATCAAATCAACATTCAGCACAAAACCGGTCAGACCGCCATTCAATGGCGGTCGACCGCTCGCCGATCGACCACTTCGGTAGCGGTCGGACCGCTGAACTCGACGACCTTTGAACATTTGCCGAAAACACGAGAAATAGCAAACCAAAAGTGTCATTGCCAATTGTAACATCATCTTGATATCGTGCACATATCCTCATGATATCCACAATCCGACAAAAAAATTTATCGAATCGGCAACTCGTGGTGACGGCTCGGCGAATTGCATTGTTCTGCAGTCGTCAAATCTGAAGCCATGAGCATCAACTATTTCGAGGCGGAGTCTGACAGAGTTGGGAAAAGAAAGAGAGAGTTCTTCTCGAAGTCGGTGTTCGTAGTACAAGCGATAAGGGCATCTTCAATAGTCTATTTTACTTGTCTCTAAGAGATGCCACGTAGATTTTCTGATGATGTGGCGGAGAATAAAAGAAGAGAGAGAATCAAATCGTCCTCTCACGAAACGACAGTCGTGTAACGCGAAATGAGGCAGAAGTGACGAATGGTTTCTCTATTGGAGAGACGGCGTCGTTTGCTCACACGTTTTTGTTCTTCTCGGCGGATCCAGCGCGCGAGCCTTTCCTTCCCTGCACTCGTGAGCCTTTTCCTTCCCGCGCCTTCCCGCGCCAAACAAGAACAAGAACTGAAGAAGCAACCGAGAAGCCGGCACGTGGTCGGAGCTGAGCGGCAGGGGCCGGTGGCGCCAGTACGTAGGCCAGGCTGTAGGCAAGGGCGCGGGCACCGATGGCGCCATGGGGCCAAGCCTGGGAAGGGGCTTGGAGGAGGAGGCTCCATGGGAAGCGTCGCCAGGAGCAAGCTCGGGCCAGGAAGAAGCACTAGAGAGAGAGAAGTGAGGAATGAGGAGTAGAAAGAAAAGCAAGTGAGAAGAAGCCCCATGGGCAAGGCTTGGCCAAAGCCAAAAACTCCAGGAGAAAAAGAAGAGGATTGAGGAAATGAAGCAAGGCAGTAAGGAAGAAGAAATGGCATGGTGCTTCGGCTGGGAAAGATCAGGAGGAGAGAGAGAGAGTAGCGAATAGGATAAAGAAGGAAAGGAATGTGTGGCCACGGTTGTTTCGACCAAAAAGGAGAAGGAAAATATAAATAATTTTATTATTAAATTATAGATAAAAAGAGAGAACACGTTCAGTTCTAGAGTTAGAATCATGCAAAGCTTAAATGCTTGTGAGGCTTGGTGTTATGATTGCTGCTTATTTATATATGTAGATGTAACCAAACAACACATGTAGGTCACAAAAGATTGAAGTTAGTGTTGATCAGTATGGATATTTGATTCATGCAAAGCTTAAATGCTTGTGAAGGTGTTAGAGACAACCTAAGAGACAAACTATTGGAATAGTTGTCTTTAATATTGTCTCAAGATGACATAGAAGGTGTTAAAGACAACCTAAGAGACAAGCTATTGGAGATGCCCTAACTCGTCCGCCCAGAAAGAAATAATAATAATAATAATAATAATAATAATAATAATAAAAGGTAATCATACCACATCAAGACGCCTCTTTCCCTTCCCGAGCCGCTTACTTTTCTGCTCTAAGCCCCACTTCTCTCTGTCCCACAGGCAGCGCATCTCCCTCATCGTCCAGCTAGCACTGTCGATCGCTCCGTTGTGGTTCTCTCTCCCCTAACGTGCCTCCTCGCTTCCGTCCGGACTCTGCAGCGCGCGGCTGCCTCGCAAGCACCCGGCCGCCAAGGTCCTCCACTACCTATCTACAAATTCCCAGTGACCTCTCCCCAGATCCCTAACTACAACGTTTCTCTCCCTCTCCAAAATTCCCTCGTCCTCTCTCTCTCCCACCTGACTCCACCTCATTGCTCCTTTCGTCTCTCGACGGGTGCCGGCCTCCTATCCGTGCTGGGCGCAAGGTGAGCCGCTGTCGCGCCGCCCTTGTTCGTCACGCTCGAGCCCCCCGACGACTGCGCCACCTCCCAGTCGTGCCCTCCCACCCATTGAACGCCATCGTTGCGTCGTTTCGCGGACAGGACACGACGATGAAGACAATGAGTCATGTATACGTCGGACTGACCTTGACTGGTCGGCACTAGGTCATAATTTCGTCTCGCCTTGCTAGTCGTAGACGTAGGGTAGTTTATGATAAATTGGCTCTTTTCTCTCGTCAACACTTGGTCATGGTGTTGATTTTTTTAGATAATAGAATGACAACTCCTAGCATCTGCACCAACTAGAGATGCACATAGCTATTACACTACCATCATCTAAAAACTTAAAATAAAAAACGGTCAAAACTCAAAAGCCAACAATAACAAATAAATTATCATGCAATGGCTAGACTAAAAAAAGACCACCTAACCCTACCTCCGGGACCAACTAGGAGATCGTCCACATGCGAACAGCAGTTGCGCAGCAAAGATGTGATGATGGGCCAATCTCCGTAGCAATGCCTCTAAGAAGGGATACGACTCACGTCGTCATCGCCGGATCCAACCAGCGAATGTCAGATCAGGAGTTTTCACTCTGGAGCTCAGGTACTGGTTCTCCAAAGCAATGCCTTCAAGAAAGTAACACCGCTCAGATCGACGTCATTGCCGGATCCAACCAGCGAATACCAGATCAAGAGTTTTTACCCTAGATCGAAGATACCAGCGCTCCAAGACCACGCCACAATACGACCTCATCACTGGATCCAACCAATGAAGGCCAAATCGCCAAAACGACGTCCGCAATACCCCCAACGGCCAACCACCGCCAGCACCAAAAGAAGGCAACGTCCACCGCAACCCACGCATCAACCGGTTAAAAGTAGTCCACCGGGGAGGAGTCGAGCGCCGCACAAGCCACCGCCACCGAGCCGTCGCGATCTCTACCAACTGCGCCAAATCTAGATCTGCACCGCACCACCTCCGTCGTCATGCCATCGACACAGTCACGCCGTCGAAAGAAGCTGGCGAAGAAGGGCCCCGGATCGCCACGCCCGAGGACGAGCTGGCGGAGAAGGGCCCTAGATCCAACCCCGACGAAAGTCCATATCGTTGGAAATCGGCGGACAGACGTTGGGTGTCGGGAGTGCAATACAGATCAGGCACTACCATCAAGAAGTAGAAGCCCCGCCGCCGCCGACGGCGGTGGCGAGGAGAGGGGGGATTATTTGGTGGTGGCGAGGGTTTTTAGGACTGAACAGCGTCTGATCCCGGCCTACAGTCCCGGCCATGGTGTTGATGTGTATGGGTTATGTCCTGGAATTGAATTACATTGATGGCCGAAATGGGTGCGGTGGAGTTAGGGGTTTGAATGCCATTGATTGCAAGAGGAATCAGGGATGAAATCGCGAGATTGATTGAGCTCGCGGTGCGGTCATGGTGGACAAGGGCGAGGAAGAAGAAATGAGGAGGAAGAAGCGGGGTGAAGCTGGCATGCGGGCCCACGCTGGCAGAGAGAAAAGAGAGGAAGAGGAGGCCGGGTGGGTTGGGCCGCGGGAGAAAAATGGGCCGGGCTAGGGAAAGAGGGAAACGGGTCAGAGGAGATGGGTTTCAGCCCGAAGATAAATTTGCGAATTTAAATTCATTTTTGATTTTCAGAAATAGCAAGAAATCAAAAGGGCTTTTAGAAAATAGCAAATAGAGTTCAAAAATTATGGAACAATTCACATAAATTTCCTGGATTATTTTGAACTTAATAAAATTAATTCCAACTTAAAGTTGGATTTATTTTTGCACATAAATTATTTTTAGTTTTTGGAAAAAATAGGAAAACCTTTTAAAATTCTAGAAAATTTAAGAAATTAATAAAAATTTTCTTTTTAACTTTAAATACAAGAAAATACCAAAAAACTCAATAAATTTTCTTTTTGACTTTAAAATCTAGGAAATTCAAGAAAAACCAAGAAAACTCTTCTAAATTCAGAAAATCCAATAAAATAATGACTTTATTAATTTAGTTTTGGTAACAAAACTTTGGGATGTTACACCAACAGCGCTCCACGACGCGCAAGACCTCATCCAGCGCTACCAAGGATGCTAGTGGACTGGACGCAACCCGAAGACACCGTTGGCTCCGCTACAGCCACTGCCTCTGGTCTGGCCCTTCGTGCGGTGGGGACTTGACATCATCAGCCCATTCCCGGCGGCCAAAGGTAACCTTCGCTTTGCTTTCGTCGCCATCGAGTACTTCTCAAGATGGGTCGAGGTGGAACTCAGAGCAAAAATTACAACCGCAGCAACCCAGCGATTCGTGTGGAGGAACATCATATGCAGATACGAGGTACCACACGACATCGTCACCAACAAGGGCACCCAGCACTGACCTTGATGTCCGTAGGGCAAAGTAGACCCAGACCCGTTACATCTGTAGTGGCCGCGGTGGCCAGAGCAGTAGCTCGTGAAGGCGTCGTCTCCGAGCTCCACGAGGCGGAGCCACCTCCGTCGGCCCTCTCTTACCCGTCATCGCTTAGGACTATGAAGCAAACATATGGGTCAGAGCTGTACATACAAGTAAGCATACTGCACAAAAAAGAGCGGACGGCAAAACACACATAAATATACTTACCGATCGCATCACGACCCGTAGTGGAAGGCACAACCCGGGAATCCTCAGAGCCCTCGCCGTAAATGTGTGATGGGGTGCTACTGTCTAAGGACTCCTCGAGGGGTAGGCCCGCTATACCAAACAAGATCGCCACCCCTCCCTAGCCTCCGTCGCGACGGGCCCCATGGCTCTACCAAAGATGGGCTGCTCGATCGAGCGCGCGCCACCAGCTTTGGAGTCCCGTGTGCCACCTGCTTCACCAGCCTCTCTACTCCGTCCACCCTCACGCAAGAAGGGCCGTCCACGCCCCCAGAACCAATAGAGCGCAGAGGCCTCACGGCGATCAGCCCCATGACGTCGCACTCCTCGGGCACCCGGGTCCACTTCTTCCTCCCCCCATCTGGGTCCAGGTGCTCCGCAAGACAGAACACTAGGTATGCATACGCGCGGTTCAGGTGGGGTTCGCGCACAACCAGCTCGCGCTTTGCATGTTCCTCGCTGGTATAAAGGCCCAAGAGCTACTCCGCAGCACGGGCAGCCTTGTCATTAGGCGCAAAGACAGTAGTAGCAGTAGGCTCCGCTAAAAAAAAGTTCAGGGCGAAGAACACAACCTTCGCGCTCAGCTACGGTGATGGTGGGAACCCCACCATTAAGGTCCCCAAGCTTCAAAATCCATCCCTGCGCCAAAAGGCCAGACCGCGAACGCGCAGAACTCTTCCACGAGGTCCCGTGTGGAGAGTCTCCTCACGCAACATCCCAAAATTTGTTTTTTTTAAGTTTTAAAAATAAAAGTAACCATTTGAATTTTCTTGTTTAAGTTAAAGCTTAATTTAAATTTTTAGAAATAAAAAAGATTTAATGTTTTATTTGAGTTCCTAGTGTTCTAGAGAAATTTCTGGAGTTTAATTGCTATTTATTTGAGCTCGGTTTTATTTATCTTAATTTCCTAAATTCAGAAATCATTAAAATTCGGATTTCCTCTTTTGGGCTGAAATCCTTTTCCTTTAGTCCATTTTTTTTCTTCGGTCTGCTCCCTTTCCTTTTCCATTTTTCCCCGCTTGCCCGGTTACTTTTTCTTTCCCGGCCCTTTCCCTCTCGGCCCAACTCCTTTGGCCCGTACCTTCTTTCTCTTGCACCGAAGCCCAGCCTGTAGCCATCTCTCCTCTCTCTTGTTTCTCTACCGTGTGGGCCATGCCTGTCAGTGCGCCACATCGCTAGAGTTCTTCCTCCTAGAGTCCCTGTCCGAGATGCAAAGCCGCGTCGTCCTCATCTCTAACTCTCCTCCTCTGGCACTATTTCAAGGCTGCCACCCGCATCATATTTCTCGCATCATCCACCTCATCCAAAACCCTAAAGCCCTGTCGCCGATTTCAATCTCGTCGTGCCGGATTTCGTCGCCATGCCGCCGACCACCCAAGCTCTTCTTCGCCGGAGTTCGTCGCCCGAAGACCACTGCATCGCCATCGCAACTTCCTTCTCAAAATCCGGTCGCGCCACCCATCCTCGATCTACCTCCTTGGTGAGCCTCTTGCCTATCCAATTGCGCCATCGCATGTTCTAGGGTGTCCTCTCTCTTTTCCCTCCCTTCTTGTCCCTCTCTCTATCACCGAGATGTCGCCGCCACTCATCTTCATCATCTCTGGTCATTTTCTTCTCGCCACTAGTTCCGTCACTATCTAGTCTTCACGAGCTAACTTTCAAGTTCCCCTCGTTGTCGAAGTCACCATGCTCACCTTAGTTCTTTTCGGGCGCCACTCAATCGCCAATTTCGCCGCAACCGTGAGCTACCCTGCCACCAAAGTCGCTGCCACCGCCGCCGTCCATGCCGAGCCACTACCACCCAGAGAATCGCCCCCTCCTCAGGAACCCATTTTGCTACTTCGCTGGAGCTATCTCGCCGTCGTTTTCCCTCGCCACCGCTACCTTCCCAACAGCCAGAAGCTTCCTCTATTTCTTCTCTCTCTGCCACTTCACCCCACCTCATCCTCCATATCAGCATCCACCTCAACCTTTTTGCTTAGGTGTCATCCTTGTTAGTGCCATGTGGCAAGCCCGAGCCAAAAAGCCCAAAGACTTAGTCCATCATAAACCAACTCACCTACATGTGGGCCACCCTTGTCATTCTTTCTCTTTACCTATTCCTCTCTCTTCCACTTTGGTCCCACTTGTCACACTCTAACCCTTTTTCCATATTTTCTTTTAATTTGGAAATTTTAAAAATCAGTAAGGTCCAACTGTCAGCTCTAGGGTTTTTCTTTAATTAAATCCGAAGGGAATATTCTCTGGGTATTCATTTCTCTCTCATTTTTTCGGCAAATCTTCCGAGAGTATGTTCTCCTTTGTCCTAACTCCGATTCAGTCCATTCAAATTCCTAACTTCATCTAAAATCGAGATCTTTCTTTTAGAGTTGGTTTTACTATTTTTTGATTTTATTTGATTTTTTTAAATTTATTTATGCTTCGCCTGTTGTTTGTCTCTCTTATTAGACGGTCTATTTCACAGAGCAGGAGCAAACTTTGAAGATCCAATTGTGGTAACTGAGCAAAGTCAAAGCCAAGGCAAGTCGTAGTCCTTTGATCATATTGAACCTATGATTTTAAAAGTATATTGTTTTATATCAACTACATGCTATCTTTATATCAATTGTTTTGGGTTAGCTATCACCTGTTGCCATTATGCCTCCATTGAATATTTGAATACCATGTATCCATTGTCTCCATAAGATGGTTAATTTTAGTTGGACATATTTGTATCACCAACATGGGTATCGTACAGATACGTAGCCATACTTAGTTACGATGGGCTCATGATCACATGTACAATAATGATTAAATTTGACTTAGTAAGATATGGAATTGTGGCGGTTAGCAACTGTTATTAAAATTTGTATACCATGACAGGGTATGTCATCGGCCTTGGTTGAACAAAAATTATTTTTGTTCGGGCGAGCGGCTGCATAGTGAGGGTGTGGATATAACATGTTGTAGGTTTGTGGTAGACTCGTCTAAGTAACTTATCAAGGACTTAATCCTGTGTGCCATTGAACTGGGCCTTATCGTACAACCACATGCCTGATGGGACGGGAATAACTTAGTAAGTTGTTGAGTTTTGACATTGACTGCTCAGGTAGTATATGGGTGGAGGTGTGTACCCTTTCTAAGGTCACATCGATGGTCGGTTCACCGCTTCCAAGTTCAACGGTGTGCATCAAACCAACGGTGAGGTTGGGATTGACAATATGCACATTAGGAGAGTCAATTGTTGAGATTGAATTTCTGAAAGGTTTTGTTATGATTGTTCAATCACATACTTTCGTATGGCGAGTCATGGTAGACATGATAAGTTAATTGTATCTTGTGTGTAAAGTGTGCAACCTCTGCAGAGTGTTAATTAATCTATTCGAATAGCGGCGCCCTCGGTTATGGACATGTCTGAGGATTTCACATGAGAGGTATAGTTTCTTATAAAATGTATCGGAGTGTGAATAGGAAGTTCACTTGATGAATATAATGCTCATTTGGTGAATGGGTAATTCACTTGGTGGTTTGTGTTGGAAAGTGAATGGGAAGTTTACTTGTTGATTTCAAAGAAACTGGTTACTTTATCTATTTATTATCTTTTAAATTGTGCAATTCAATCTATTTATTGTATTTATCGTCAATACTGCTTTCTGCAAAAGAACCATACAACTAACCTTTGTTCAAGCTTTGCATGAATATTAATTGCATACTATTTTCCTACGACATGTTGAGTACTTTATGTGCTCACAACTTTAAATTTTGTTCCTCAGTGGAAGAATATCAAGCTGGTCAAGAGTTCTTCGAGAAGGATTATTATGAAGGTTTTGCGGATTAATATGCGTTCTCCACTCGATTACCTATGGGCATGTCGATTGGCCTTTCCAAGTTTTTCTGTTCCACTGCAAGAGTTTATTTGTTTCTTTAGCCCTACGTGGCAAGCTAAGTAAACATTGACCATAAGGTCTAATTATTATTACTATTTATTATTTTGAGATCTTTTTAGTTAAATCGATAAATGGATGGTATTTCATCGATGTTTCCTATGTGACCTAGCTACTGATCTGGGACTAGTTCGGAAAACATAGTGTGGGAACACCTGGTATTGGATCGGTTTCAAGTTAAAAGATTATACCAGAGGCATAATTTTTAACAGGAAATAAATCCAATGTTAGATTCCCGGATATGTGTCTCACATTAGTTCCTAAGATCAAAGACTAATGTGCACATATCCAAACGACATTGTACATAGTCATACAAGGCATACAGATAACATTAAAGTTTACAACACTAGTTTTCGGTATAACAAAAACAAGTGGCCAGCATCCACTAAATAAAAGTTTTGCAGCGGAAACAAGGTATAAACAGCAAAAAGGACCACCAAGTGTGCCCCATCACCCGCGGGCAACTGAGTAGAGGTAGAAATAGCATCACTCGTTAGCGTCACCCTGATCGGCGCTAACGAGTAGTTCGTACACATAACCGTCCTCACCTGCAACAAGTGGTTAAAGCGCCTGAGTTCAAAAGGTACTCACAAGACTTACACAAAACTACTAAAAGAAAGTGTTTAGTAGAACCTATCCAAAGGATCAGAATTTGTACATGCTTAAGGCTGACAACAGGAAGGTTGTAATGGTATTAATTTTTGCAAAAAGCAACACATCTTAATCCTACACTTACTGATTTCTGTAAAGGCCATTTTATAAACAAGTTTTGGACTAAAACAACAAGTAAATACAAAAATTTTAACAACAACACGACAATGTCAAAGTGGCTGCCCACTTTGACAAAACAACAAGCATGAATCACCCAGTTCATGCTGAACATTTCCCATGACAAAAATTTCTAGAAACTATACTTTGTTGTCCATCAAAACGAGTGTTGTACGTAACTGTGCACACGGCTATTCGAATAGTTTTAACCCTGCAGGGGTGTATATTTTTACCCACACGACCTGATTAGCCCGTAAGCCTCCGGATAATAACACACTTCCTTTGGTATGCCGGCTGGGGAAATCAAGACCCAGTATTTTTCAGCAAGAACATCTTATTGAATTGAATCACCCATGTGAGACCTGATCCCGCTTAGTATAAGTTTCTGATAGAACCTACTAAGCAGGGCACACAAGTTGTACCGGGAATGCCGACCCAATTGACAAAAATTAAAAAGACAGAAAGTAAAGTTGTGCTCCCCTGCACATATAGAATTGCAATCGGAGCCCTAAGAACATATATGCGATGGAACACATATATGTCCTCACACCACCAGTTTTTCAACTCAATAAGATCTTCCCCTTACTTAACAAAGAAGGGCCCATACACCGCGTGTGGAAGTACGTAAGGTACTCAAATTGCAGGTCAAAGTTTGGTCCTTAACGATCCGGACAAGACTATCACATTCCCAAATCTCGTGCACGAAGGCACCATCACTAGTATCCACTTGTCCAGATCTAACCATACTGAACAAAGAAACAAAGGTTATAAATCAAAAAGTGTTTTCCAAGTCTGACAAGATTAGCTTGTCAAACAACTAATGTTCTACTGACGTGCATGGCTAAGCAATTATCTAAAGACCAAATATTTCAACACAAGATTACTACCTTAAGCTTAAGTGTATGAACAGATTAAAGGTAAGCCACAAATGTTGGGATATAACTAACTAAACTCACAAATTATTGATATGTTGAAATAGCATGCACACAGTTATCACTGTATTTCAAAATACTAAAGTATCAAATCTGGGATCAACATGGTGCAAGAGGATGCTTGCCTTGGTAATAAACCACTTGTTCACCCTCTGGTTGCTCCGCAATATATTCACTCTCGTTGGGCAATTCAGAATCTAGAAATGACAACAACAAATAAATACCAAAAATTTAAAGTACCAAAATACGGAAAAGATGCTTGCTAAACAAAAATTAGCGTCACTAGATTGGGAGTTGCCACGGGGAGGTCCTGAAGTAACATAGGGAGGTCCCGGGGAGAAGTCCTAAGGAGATCCTGAGAGTCAATGGATATTCTGAGGAGGTCCTTAGGGTCAAGGGGGGTCCTGAGGAGATCGCCAGGGTCAAAGAGATGGTCGTGGAGATACTATGATCTGTGGAGGTCGTGAGGGTGGTCTTTGCAAAATGATTGTGGAGTGTGGTCTTTGCTTAAAGACACGAGGTGGTCTTTGCAAAAAGACGTGAGGTGGTCCCGAGGACGAGGAGGACCTGAGGACAAGGAAGAGGTCCAAAGAGTAGGTCCTGAGTGGTTTTGATGTTTTCACGCGGATGCTCTTGAGGAGGTCTTGACAATCAAGAAGAGAGCAAAGGAGGTCTAGACGGTTAGATGATCTCAAGGGACGTCTGGACAATCAGATGAACTTCAAGGGAGGTATTGACGGTCAGATGAACTTCAAGGGAGGTCTTGACAGTCAAGATCAGATCAAAGCATGTCCTGAAGGTGCTCTAAAGAGAAAGATCCTAGGGAGGTCATGAGGAGACCACACCATGGTCGAAGGTGGTACAACTACATGCGAGCTAAACGGCTGAAAAAGATTTACAAGGCAAAAAATACCTGAGATTAGAAAAATGGCCAGATATACAAGAGATGGCTCCGGTGATGAGGACCGAAAACGACAATAAGATGTCCACAACGACAAGAAGATCTGAGCAAGGAATCGACGAGTGAGTGATCGGTTAAGATCTGAGCAAGGAATCACCGAGTGAGTGATCGGTTTAGGTCATTTAGGCCCATAAGAAGCTCCTAATGGAAAGAATTGAGAAATGGCTCACCCTGCCAGAGTTGGAGACGAAAGGGGTGATTTCGGCCGAAAAAGGAGAAACTTCAAAATTCAACAAACCTGTTGAATCAAAGATGGAATTAATTGAGGGGCATATCCTAGAACATGATATGATGCGCAAAAGATATGCAGGAGCTCCCCGAAGCAAAGAAATCCACAGCGGCGGCGCTCCGGCGCGCTCTGGACAACCCAAAGGACAAGCTCGCATTCTCAATCTACAAGCAACGCAAAAAGATTCCACTAACAGGATGAACAAGGCATTAAGAGATGAACAAATTATAAGGAAAAGAGGATACGCCAGAGATGAGGAAGAAATCACTGCGGCAGCAACTTGGCCGAGAGTGAGAATGAGGGTTTTTATAGCCATTTCGCCGAAGAGAACGAGGCAAAATAAAACAATGAACTCAAACGAATGTTGTTCGTCCGATCGCAAACGAACGGCTTAGATTGAGTGGGATATTCGGGGCGGTCTGAATGACACAACTCATATTGATCGTGCGATAAAAAAAGAATGGCTCAAATTGCATGGCGCATTCAGAAGGTCCGAACAACACAATCCACATGGATGGTTCGATTGAAATCGAACGGTCTAGAGGTGGGGCGCGTTTGGGTTTTCAAACCAATGATGGTGGTGCGTCCGATTGAGATGGACGGTGTGGATCACATGGCACGTTCGGATGGTCCGAACAGCCCAATGGATCTACATGGTTCGCTAGGAAATTGATGGTGGAGATTGTGTGGATTGTTTGGATGGTTCGAACGTCCAACGCATCTCGTTCGTTCGGTTCAAAATCGAACGGCTCACGTGCAACTAAGGGTTGGCTGGGTCAAAAGGACTTGGCCCGGGTCGGTCCGAGAGGCATAGGGTTGGACCTAGCCAAGACGTGAGGGTGTGAGTCGCTATAGTGACCAGGGGCTCGGGCTGGGTCAACTAAGTTGACTAAAGTCAAAATCAAACTTAAAAGTTTGACTGGACATTTAAAAATATCAAATAAATTCATAAAAATACAAAAAAATTCAGAGCAGCTACTGGGATGATATAGATCCCAAATAAATTTTTATAACCACTTCTCATGGTTTAAAATACTTACTTAAATATTTTGACCGAAAAGGTTTAGGTAAGGAACATAGGTTTTTCTTAAGGAGATCTCTTTTTCAAACTATAAGTTTGACTTAAATTTGAAATGCTTAAATTCAACAAATTGTGCAAGTGACCTAAAATGCCATGTATGCTCATGAAATGCATATAATTACTGTTTATTAAAATTGATGTTGTTACAAACCTCCCTCCTTAAGAGAATCTCGTCCCGAGAATCCAATTGCTCAGAAGTTGGAACGGAACTACTTCCAAACATATCTTTTGTAGAAAAACAACAACTGTTATCTTGATTTCCTTCAAAGATAGAAAAGGAAGGATCGTTAGGAACAACATAGTGTTGTTATTACATCTCCTTTTACATTGCTTTGTTTTACCTGGTCTTTCCTTTCTTGATTCGAGATCACTTCCAACCTAAGAAAAGAGGTAAGGATACTCAGTCCGAATGGTCTTCACGTTCCCAGGTGGCTTCCTCTTACGTGTGGTTACTCCACTGAATTTTTAAGAACTTGACGGTACGGTTTCTTGTCCTGCGCTCCCTTTCTTCGAGAATACACACTGGTTGCTCTTGGTAGGAAAGATTGGGTTGGAGATCAAGGCTCTCATAAGTAGTTTCTTCAATAGGGATACGAAGGCATTTCTTTAGCTGAGAGACATGAAAAGTATCATGTAATGCTGAAAGAGAATTGGGTAATTCCAGTTGATATGCCACAGCTCCTCGTTTTTGCAAGGATTCGGAAAGGTCTGATATAACAAGGTGCTAGCTTCCCTTTCTCCTGAAAGCGATGAGTGCCCTTCATCGGTGACACTTTAAGATAGACATGGTCATCTACCTCAAAGATTAACTCATGACAATGATGGTCAGCATAGCTCTTCTGACGAGACTGTGCAGTACGCAGTCAGTCTTGAATCAGATGAACTTGCCCTTCGGCTTCCACCACCAAGTCTAGACCATAAAATGGTCTTTCCCCAGACTCGGACCAGTTCAACGGAGTCCTAAGGGATCTTCCATACAATGCTTCAAAAGGTGACATTTGAATGCTTGATTGGTAGCTGTTGTTGTAGGAAAACTCCACATACGGCAAGCACTTCTCCCAGTTCTTGCTATATGACAGCACACAAGCTCTGAGAAGGTCTTCCATTACTTGATTCACCCTCTTAGTATGACCGCTAGTTTGAGGATGATAATCAGTGTTAAAAGAGAGTTCAATCCCCATTGCTTGATGAAGACAACTCCAGAAGTAGGAAGTGAATTGAGGGCCACGATCAGAGACAATGACCTTCGATACACCGTGGAGACAAATAATTCTGGAAATATAGAGCTCTGCTAGTCTATGGCCATTGAAGGTGGTTTTGACTGGAATAAAATGAGCAACCTTTGTCAAATGATCAATGATCACCCAAATGGCATCGGACCCACTTTGAGTCTTTAGAAGACCGGTAACAAAATCCATACCGATTTTCTCCCATTTCCATTGGGGAATCGGCAAAGGTTGAAGGGTACCAGCTGGCTTTAAGTGTTCGGCTTTGACCCTTTGGCAAATATCACATTCAGCCACATACTGTGCAATTTGCCTTTCCATTTGGCTCCACCAGAATGTCTTCTTCAAATCTTGGTACATCTTGGTACTCCCAGGATGTATAGAAAACTTGGAGTTGTGAGCCTCTTTAAGAATTAGCTCTCTCAACTGGGGATTAGAGGGAACCACTAAACAGTTGTTGTACCAAATGATACCTCGGACATCTTCAGAAAATTCCTTGACTCTCCCAGCCTTCAAATTTTCCTTGATTTTGGCTACCTCTACATCGGTTTTCTGAGTCTCAAGGATCTAATCCTCAAGTGTGGATTTCACTTCCATGGCAGCGAGAAATCCTTCTTCGACCATCTCAAGACTTAGGCACTGAAAATCAGCACATATGACTTTCACAAAAGGTGCTGCCGACAAGCAGTTGCATTGTGATTTTCTACTCAAAGCGTCGGCCACTACATTGGCTTTGTCTAGGTGATAATGAACCCCATATCGTAGTCCTTGATTAGTTCAAGCCATCTCCTTTGTCTCATATTCAGGTCAGCTTGAGTGAATATATATTTCAGGCTCTTATGATCAGTATAGATCTCACAACGATTACCGATGAGGTAATATCGCTGTGAGACCCCGATTTATTAAGCTTGTAATACTTAGCCTTCCACTGGCTCTAGCATCACAAACAAAATAACCCGTGCCTCGATGGACATGTGCTTCCCAGAAATGCAGCACATATACATCGTTACAAAAGCATGCATTAATTCCATACATCACAATATAACAAGTCTAGGAAATGACATACATAATATAAAGTTATTACAAGACAGCCGAACGGTCAAATAACATAAGTATCAAATAACAGCGGAAGCAAAAGGTGCCATAATATGGCTTAAACCAAAAGACGACTGATTAGCCACTTAACCACAGGGCAATCGACCGGGCCGCCAAGCTAGTCGTCCCACACACTGCCACAGCACAACTAACAAAAGTGAGGCCCTTCGGGCTCACCTTCTTCCTCTGCACACAACAAGCAATGCAGGTGAGTACAATAATGTACTCGCAAGACTTACGAGTAACAAGCCTATACATAACTATATGCGGACTGAATTCAAAGGAAATGGTTATATGGTTATTTGGACGCATAGAGCAAACTTCATTTGCAATAATGTAATAGATTGAAGGCAATTTAACAAATCAGTTTTTAATCATTGAAATAACAGCGAGTAACAGTACATACAAGTAACCACCTGGAGATGACTATCCCAATAGCCACCACAACATAGCACGAATCCCCGATTCGTACCACCCATCAAGTTTTAATTAAAAGTGTTGGAATCTAGTTCTCACGGGGCGTATCCGAGCGTGTCCATAACCTAGGACGAGGCTATTCGAATAGTTTAAACCCTGCAGGGGTGTACCAATGTACCCACACATCAGACCGCCTTTTTGCCA
Organism: Ampelocalamus luodianensis; assembly: GCA_036346255.1. Classification (NCBI taxonomy): domain Eukaryota; kingdom Viridiplantae; phylum Streptophyta; class Magnoliopsida; order Poales; family Poaceae; genus Ampelocalamus; species Ampelocalamus luodianensis. Next base: position 54,299,432 of record CM070629.1, on the reverse strand, counting down.
AGCTATTAAGCACACTTCCTTTGGTATGCCGGCACGGCTAAGTCCTACGAGACACTTTCCAATGGAAAATGCTAATCAAGAGGCGCACGTATGGGGGTTATGACCTAGTGGACCACCTTTACAGTCCCCACTAAGGATCCATACGTAGAGTAGGATACACCGGCCTAGGCGGGTGCTCCCCTCCCCCACAAACTTGTCCATGTTGCATATAGTTAAATATACAACCCACCACGCGACTCATTAATTAACGCCCTCCAAAGTACTTAGTCAAGAGAGGCCCCTTTTCCCTCTAGTGTGGTTAGCACACACAAATTACTCAGAACGGTGGCGCAAGTAACTCGGTCCTCAATGACCCAGGCACCATTCCAGTCACACCCAACATCACACCATCTTACCACTGTGGCCAACTCCAAATCATTTTGTTTTCATTTTTAGTTTTCACAATTTAAACATAGCACAAAACTGAAATATAGAGTCATCATAAGTTTGTGTAATCAAGGTTATCGACAAGTCGATAACCGCCCATTTCTACCGATAACTAAGCATGACTAAGCAACATACTCGAAAATTACTAAGTGACAAGGGCTCATCCAACGAACCCAAAATCACAGCGAGATAGTCCTAGGCTCGGTAGTAGAGGATAAACATTTTCCTACAGATTATGCATCTAATAGGCCAACTAATCGACAATAGTTTAAAACAAGATAGCAATGCATACGTAGAATTTGCAAACAACATATTAGAATTTGAAAAATAATAGGAACAACATGATCAAATAATGCTACATCTGCTTGCCTTGCTGGAGGGCAGAGTCTGGCTGCTATGGATCAGATTCGAGATCAACAATCTCTTCAGAACCTAACGTGAAAAGGCGATAAACCAATAAGAACGAAGAACACCAAACAAAACTCAACAGCAAAATTGATCCAAATCTTATGAAATTTATACAGCAGCAAGGTTATGATTTTAAATGAATTTAGAAGCAAGAATCAAGTCATTTGGATTTAGTATGAAAACGTTATAGGTAAAACAATTTCCCTCAGCCTGTTAATTCAATTAAATTAATTACTGGTACTGTTTATAGCACAAATTTCCAGAATGATCTAGAGTCTGAAATTTCTATGATAGGTAGTTTATGTCATTCTAAGAACAGCAAAGTTTAGTTTACTCAATTTGGAGTTAAAATGAATTAATTATGATTTTTCTAAGTTACAAAACTAGCACATATCATTTTTCAGAAATGAAACCATGACCAAAACCTATTTCATATTAAAGTATGCTAACAGAGGAATTTAACAAGATTGAGTTTGCACATTTTGGAGTTATACAGAAAAAGTTATGCATTTTACAAGGTTCACAATAATTTCTGGAATATTCAAAAAGGCTGAAATCAAGTTAATAATGTTAACAAAATTTTCTGTTACAGAAACATGTCTAAATGCATTTTAATATTAAAATTTAGTCAACCATGACTTTAATACAGTTGGAACCATCCCAAAAGGACTTAAAACGAATTAGATATGAATTTCTAAAGTTTTTATACAATTTTCAGTTGATGAATAAATATTTACCGAAATAAAACAAAGCTTAACAAAAAGGAATTGACGTGGACGAACGTGGGCCCTTGATTCGGAATCCAACGGCCCTCGTGCTGGAGAAATAGCGCACGCGCGCAATTCTAAAGAGGTTCACCTTTGGATCTAGATCCAACGGTCCATGTGGATTGGGACGTTCAGGGACCCGAATGACCTAATCAATCTCGACCACAGATCAAAGGATGGAGGGCTCAGGGTGAGGTGCACTCCGGGTGACCCCAACGACACATCGATCCCAGCCGCTCATCGCGAGATGGACGGCCCGCGTGATTAGGAGCCTGGGTGGTCCGAACAGCCACTCAGATCTAGACCGTTGATCTAGATCTGACGGTCCCAAGCGACCTTGAACGTTCGGGAAGCCAAAAGTCTCCGAAGATCTGGGCCGTTGATCTCAATATCGATGGTTCATGATTGGCGCAAATAACACATGTGGGTTTTAATCGCGCGGAGAGGTTTAAATGCGCGGGCCCACAGGTAATCGATACAGAGGGTGATTTAGGACAACTATTAAATACTAAAATCCAATGATTAGCGATGATTAGCATTTAATGTGTCCTAATGATTTCGCACAGAGGGAGTTTAAGTGGACGGGGGCCCACATGCCAGTGACACAAAATACCATTTCGGACAGCCATTAATTGCTAACAATGATTAGCAATTAATTAAGCCCAAACATTGTCCTAATGACTCATCACTGCGGTTTAGGACTACGGGCCCACATGGCAGTGACTCATGGAGTCATTTCCGACAGCCATTTAATGCTAATCACTAATTATCAATGATTAAGCATTAATGATGTCCTAAAAGGTATTGAATAGCGCCAACGGGGGTGGTTTAAGTGGTTGGGCCCACCTGGCAGTGGCACAGAGGGCCAATTAAGACAACCATTTATTACTAATCCATGATTAACAATGATTAAACAATGTTTAGCCATTAATGGTGTCCTAACGACAACGGCACGGAGGGAGGTTTTCGTCCGGCAAAACCCGAGCGAAAAGAGGGGCTTGTCGCTGGCGGCTCCGGCCACGGCGGTGCCCACAAAGTGCCAAAATGGGTTAGCAATAGGTTTGCGGACCCGATGGTGATGACCTCGCCGGCGGCAACGGTCCACAACGTCGGCGAGCCAGAAGAAGGGCACGGTGACAACTAAGGCCGAAAATGAAGATAGCTCAAAAAGCTCCGCATTGTCCAAAGAAGCGAGTGCCACAACGTCTAGGGACTAATAAGAAGCTACCTTAACCGAGAAGGGCTTCAAAGATGGTTGGAGCAGCTTGGACCACGATGGAGCTTGCCGGACCCGAGGAAGATGAAGCGAAAAATCATGATCTGAGCAAAAGAGTGAGACCAGGTCAACAATATAGCTTCCTTATAGCTCAGAGGAGCTCCAAAAGCAAGTAATTGCTAAATGAATCACTTACCGAAGCTGGGGGAGAGAAGGGGTGAATTCGGCCGAAAAAGTTCCAAATTCAAATTTGGTCAATCCCTATGAATGAGACCCAAAATTGAGTTAAGGGAAAAGATTAGAGCACTAAGGAGCTCAAAAGGGTACAAAAAGATTTGAAGAAGAACCACTGGAGCACCAAGATCCACAATGGAGCTCCACGGGTCAACAATGGCGATTTGGGGATTTTCAGTGGTTTGAGCTCCGAAAACAGAGAAGGAGCTAGGGTGGTGTAAAGGAACTCAATGGAGGAACTAAGGGCGCTATTTATATATGGAAAACTAGGGTTTGGGCAAAGACAAGAGCTCAAGGGTGAGCTCGGTTCATGGTGCGGCCATGGACCAAAGAAATGATGGGGGCAAGTGAAGACCAGGACATGGGAGCCGAAAGCCTGGGGCGCATTTAATGCGATGAGCCGTTGACGTGTGAAGGGATGGGGCACTGCCCTCTCCTACTCCCTGCCATGGTGCGCACGCTGGTACGGGAGCTAGAGGAAGAAGAAGAACAGAAAAAGGCTAGGGCTATTGTGGGCGGTCCGATTCAAAATGGACGGTTAGATTTGTTCCAAGGCTCCTGAGGTTAAAACAAAAGAGGAGATCGTGAGTGTCGGATTTTAATCCAACGGCTCAGAACGAGGCAGCTAGGTCCAACTGAGTCAAATGACTTGGGCTCGGGTTTGACTCAAGCCCAAGTCTGACTCAAACCCGAGTTTGAGTTTAGACTTTTAAATTGAGCTGGACTTTGGGGATTTATTTGAGGTAGAAAAACAACTCCAAAAACTCTAAAAGTTTTACAGGAGCTTGCTAACTTAGATATTAACCTTGTATAAAATTTTCAGAGGTTTTTATGCAGTACACAATTCTCCAAAAATTCTGCAAGGTTCAGGAATACGGTTTTGACTGAAAGTCAAACAGGTTTGACTGACCTCCAAATGCATTCAAACAATTTCCAAAAATTGTGAAATTTTTCAGAGGGGTCACATACCATCCCTAGAATTTAGGAAAATATTTACAGGAGATGATCACAAGATTTGACAATAATGTTTTTGAGAGGTCAAGATTTGGATCAAAAGACTTGTGACTTGCATCTCCATAATTCTTGTACAGGAATTGTTTAGCACAGATAGGAAATACATGATGTAAAAAAAAAATTAATTCTACTCATTTTCTTACATTTGAAACACAAGTCCAAAACTTGGGATGTTACAGTCGCCAAATCTTCAGAGCGTGGACTATGGCTACCAATTCCAAGTCATGAGTAGGATAATTTACTTCATGAGACCTCAACTGCCTAGATGCATATGCCATAACTCGGCCCTCCTACATGAGAACACAACCAAGTCCATGGCGAGATGCATCACAATAGATATCAAAGCTCTTGTGAAGATCTGGTAGAGTGAGAACTGGAGCTTTAGTTAGGAGTTCTCTCAAAAGCTGAAAACTTTCTTCACACTTGGCTGACCATTCGAACTTCTTCTTCTTGTTCAAAAGCTGAGTCAAAGGTCTTGCAATTTTGGAGAAATTTTCAATGAACCTATGGTAATAACCCACAAGTCCAAGAAAACCTCGGATGTCAGAAACACTTTTGGGCTGACCCCAGTCTAGTACATCTTGTACCTTATTTGGATCAACAGTGATACCATCTTCGGATAACACATGTCCCAAAAAGTTGACTTTCCTGAGCCAGAACTCACACTTGCTGAATTTTGCATACAACTGATGCTTACGAAGTGTTTCCAGCACAAGCTTCAAATGTTGTTCATGCTCTTCATCAGACTTGGAGTAAATAAGAATGTCATCAATAAACATGACAACAAATTTATCCAAGTAATCCATGAATACCGAATTCATGAGATTTATGAAGTATGGCAGAGCATTTGTCAGACCAAAGGACATGACAGTATACTCGTACAAACCGTACGAGTAGAGAATGTTGTCGTAGGAATGTCCTCAGCCCTGACTTTGATCTGATGATAGCCCGAATGCAAATCAATCTTGGAAAAGACTCGGGCTCTAGTCAATTGGTCAAAAATATCATCAATGCGAGAAAGAGGATATTTGTTTTTGATAGTGACTTCATTTAACGGACGGTAGTCCACACACATCGGCAAAGTCTTGTCTTTCTTCTTGACAAAGATGGCTGGGCATCCCCAAGGTGAGGAGCTCGGTAGGATAAATCCCTTGTCAAGTAATTCCCCAAGTTGTTTCTTTAACTCTACCAGCTCATTGGGACGCATCCGATAAGGTCTTCTAGAAACTGGAGCAGTACCGGGTGCTAGTTCAATCACGAACTCCACTTTCCGATCTGGGGACATGCCTGGAAGTTCTTCAGGAAAGACATCCGGATACTCGCAAACTACTGGTACCGACTCCAAGGTAGGGTGGCATCAGCTTTCAGAGCACAAAGATGAGAATCGACTGTCTTGGAATGAAAAACAACTTGAATGTTGTTTTCATTTGTAACAGAAATGGATCGTTGGGCACAATTAATTTGCCCCTAATTCTTGGACAGCCAATCCATTCCCAAGATGACATCTAACCCTTTAGAATCTATCACAATCAAATTTGCCAAAATTTTACCCCAAGGATCTCTATGTTGACGTCACAACAGATATGATCGGTTCTAAAAACCGATCCAGGTGATTTAATAAGAAAAGGTGGCTGGAGTGTATACATGTCTAACTGATGTTGAACAGGAAACTGACTCCTAACAAAAGAATGGGATGCTCCAGAATCAAATAAAATCGTAGCTGGACTGAAATTAACAAGGAGCATACCGAGAACAACGTCAGGTGCATCAGTCACCTCTTTTGCAGTAATCTGGTTCACATGACCTCGGGCTAGAGCCGGATCAGCCTTGGCAAGTGGCCTATGAGGTGGTGCTGGCTGTACAAGCACTTGATAAGGCCGAACATGAGGCAGACCACGTTACCTCGCCAAACAATTATTGACATAATGTCCAGGACGATTACAGTGGAAACAGATAACACCAGGTTTAACATTGTTGATAGCAGGTGGTTGATTCCCACTAGCTCTTGGCTGCCCAGTAGGCGGAGGTGGACGAGGTGCGAACACTGGCGGCCTAAGTGGAGTTGGAGCTGGAGCTCAAGGAGGTTGAGGCTGCCACATACACGGTCTTGGCAAACATCCACTAGCTGCAATCTGCGCAACCCTCTTCTGCTTACGTGCTTCATCGAAAGCTTTGCTCTTGTTTTCAGCTATGATAGCTTTGTTAACAAGATGCTGAAAATTTCTAAAATTACGAATTGCCAAGGCCATCTGCAGCTCCTCAGTCAACCCATTCATAAATCGGTTTCGGCGACGAAGATAAGTCGAAACATCATCGGGTGCATACCAGGCAAGGAAGTTGAATTCGTGGAGATATTCAGTCATAGTTTTTCGCCCTTGCTTAAGAGCGAGAAACTCCTGCTGCTTAACCATCACAACTCCCTCTGGGATGTGAGCTTCATGAAATTCTTCCTTGAACTCATCCCAAGTCGGGACGTGTCTGATAGGCTGGATGGCATGGAAATTGTCCCACCAAGCACTAGCTGCTCCATCCAATTGATAACTAGTAAACATCACCTTCTCCTTCCCAAAACATTGAGAAATCAACATCTTCTCAATTTTCCTGAGCCAATCTTCAGCTTCCATAGGGTCTTCGGAGCTGGAGAACACCGACGGGTTGGTCCGCTGAAATTCAGCAAGACCTCCCTGCACACGATGGCCCCCTATCCCTCCAGCTGGTGTGGGAGCTGAAGAAGTATTACACGCAATTTGCTCCAGGATGCGCGTCTAATCCATTCGGTTGCGCTCTATCTATGAGAGCACCTCAACCATTGTGGGTGGTGGAGAAACTCTTCCTCATGCTGACCACCCTGATGTCCACGGTGACTAGAAGGTTCTGCTTGATCTCCCCGAGGGTAAAGATCACTGACAGAAACAATGTGGGATCTCGGGGTGGAGATCCTTCTTGTTGTGCCCGAGAGCGAGCAGTAGGTCCTGTCATTCTGTTGCTATACAACTGTTAGCAACTAACAAGAGTACACCCGAACGAGCACAACTCAAAGTTCTAGACAGAAAAAGGGAAGTACTAAACTTAATATGCACAATAATATGAAATGCACCGGAATTAACACCAAAAGAACACAAGATCCATTAAACAGCAACAACAAGCTTCGGCATAGTACACCCATATATGTCGGTAGACAACATGGCCATGGTCCGAAACAAAAGTCTTACAACGTTTAAAGTTATATGAAAGCTACCCTATTACATTTATTTAAAGGACAGCTACTAGTCGGCTACTACTCCAGGTAGCGAGTTCTCCACCTTTACAATCTAGATATAATCATCTCGGTTAAAGTTCACAGGGAACTCATCTAAAAGGTTAGCTCCAGGTGATCCTGTGTCTATGGGACTCAAGGGATTGTAAAGACATCGCGAAGATCCTAACAAGGAAACATGACCTCCAGGGGGTGCTGGCCACTGTGTATGAGGAAACCCAGCAGACACCCAGGCTTGGCGACGTTGTCCATGAATAGGCACTAGCCCTGCCACTTTCGGAAGTTGAAACCTTGGTGGTGCAGCAGCAGCTAGAGAGGTCTCATTGTCACCATAAAGCACATTACGAGGAACGCGATTCATGCGGACTCCAAGCCTGAGGTACTCCTGTGCTTCCCTAAGGCGTCGGGTTTCCCACAATTCATACACGTTGCAGCGATGAATTTGGTCCATAATATGAACCAACCTCGCTAACTGGTGTACTTTTGGGTTCTCTCCAAACTGGATCTCATCGAATATGTTCACCTCTGCGCCAGGACCTCGCTTCGGGAAATGGTCGTAGGGTGGCTGAGACAACTCTGTCAAATCATGATGAAGGAGGCTCATCACCCCACTAGTAGCTTCCTTGATAGCCATGGCTTCAGAAGTGGCAAACACTTGGATATAGTAGGGAATGCTAAGTCTGGTACTCTTCCATCCCGGGTCCTTGGTCTCGTCGATAGATGGCGTACTCCGGTTGGTAGGAGAAGTTAGATCGTCACATCATGTCCCGTAGCAAAGCCGGGTATCCATCCACGTCTTCAATGCGAGTCTCCTTAACCAAATACCACCCGCTCATCTATAGACAAAAAGGCAAGGTAAGTCAGCAATTTATTTGAAGTCCAACTAGAAGTTGGGGTAAGAAAGGACACTAAGAGGGATAAGAAATAAAAGATGTCATACTTAGAGTTTCTAAAATTATTGTAGAAAATACTTTCACAGAAGACTTATTAATACTAATGACCAGGCTATTTCTAACCTACAGTCAGTATGGCTCTTATACCAACGCTGTGAGAACCCCTGGTATTGGATCGGTTTCAAGTTAAAATATTATACCAGAGGCATAATTTTTAACAGGAAATAAATCCAATGTCAGATTCCCGAATATGTGTCTCACATTAGTTCCCAAGATCAAAGACTAATGTGCACATATCCAAACAACATTGTACATAGTCACACAAGGCATACAGATAACATTAAAGTTTACAACACTAGTATTCGGTATAATAGAAACAAGTGGCCAGCAACCACTAAATAAAAGTTTTGCAGCGGAAACAAGGTATAAACATGTGAGACCCCGGTTTATTTAGCTTGTAATGCTTTGTCCTCCATTGACTCTAGCATCACAAACCAAATATACCGTGCCTCGGGAAAATGTATACTTCCCAGAATTGCAGTATACACACCCTTTTACAAAACATTGCATCAATTCCATACAACACATATAACTGAAGCCTAAACTTTACAAGCAGAAGACATACATAATAGTCTTTACAAAAGAGAGACCAACCGGTCAAGAACTAGCTAAAAGGGTTAGAAAGATAGCGGACAAAAGCCAACCGGTTTGCCTACACCCACAAGGCAATCCGACCGGACCGCCAAGCTAGTCGTTCCAAACACCACCACAGCACAACTCACAAAAGTGAGGCCCTTGGGGCTTACCTTATTCCTCTGCAATACACAACAAGCAAAGCAAATGAGTACAAAAATGTACTCGCAAGACTTACGGGTAACAAACCTAGTTACTACTACATGCAGGCTTTAATCAAAGGAGAAGGCTCAAGGTTAATTTTCAGTATAAAGCAAGTTTTATTTGCAATAGATAATATATTTAAGGCAATTTTGACAATCTGAAATTTATTTGCATAAATAACAGCGAGACAATAATGTAATAACATAAAGACAACCTGGAGATGACTAACCCAATAGCCATCACAACCATAGCATGAATTACCAATTCGTACCACCCATGTCAAGTTTTAATTTAAAAAGGTTGTAGTCTAGTTCTTGCACGACCTTACCAACCATGTCCATAAACTAGGACGAGGCTATTAAAATAGATCAAACCCTGCAGGGGTGTACCAATGTACCCACACTTCAGACCGCCTTTTTGCCACTAGATTAAGCACACTTCCTTTGGTATGCCGGTACGGCTAAGTCCTACGAGACATTTCCAATGGATTGCATTAATTAAGAGCCGCACATATGGGGGTTAACCCTTAGTGATCTGCCAACGAAATATGGATCACAAGGACCCATACGTAGAGTAGGACACACCAGCCTCGGCGGGTGCTCCCCTCAATCACGTGACCTATCTTGTATATAGAAATATACAACCTTCCACGCGACTCATTAATTAACACCCCCAAAGTACTAAGTCAAGAGAGGTCCCATATATCTCTAGTGTGCTTAGCACGCAAATATCGCTTGGCTTAGTGACACAAGTAACTCGGTCCTTGATGACCCAAGCACCATTCCAATCACACCCAAAAGATCACACCATCATACCATTGTGCACAAGTCTAAAACATTTTATTTTCAGTTTTGATTTGCACAAATAAACAAAGCACAACGTATGGATCATAAGTAATGACAAGTTTTGTGTGATCGAGGTCATCGACTAAGTCGATAACCGCCTAATTCTACCGGTAACTAAGCATTGCTAAGCATCATGTTGCAAAGATAAATAAAAGACTATAAATCATTCACCAGGCTCTAATTCACCAGTGAGGATATTAACCTAGGGCAGTGGCAGGGGTGAACAATTTCAGGGCAACAATGCAATAGGCTTAGCTACCTCTAACCGACAAAATTAACTTTGACACAAGAAGCATGCATACTTAGGTTTTACAAACAAGATATTAGACTTTAAAAGTAATATGAGTAATATGATCAAATGATGTTACACTGCTTGCCTTGCTATAGGTCGCTTGTTTGCTGCAGAGGATCACTCTCCAACTCAACACAATCGTCGTCTACTATCGAAAGAACGAGAAAATTCAATAAAGACGACGAACACCGAAGAAGACTCAAACCAAAAGTGTTCCAAAACACATGAAACTTACACATCAGGAAGAGCATGATTTTATACAAATTTAGCAACAAGAATCATTTAATTTGTATTAAGGATGCAAAAGTTATAGCTAAATCAATTTCAGTCTATTGGAAAATTCAAAATTAATTACTATCTATTACTGTTCATGGCGTAAATTTCTAGAAAGAATTTGAACTTAAAATTTTTATGGTATGTAGATACTAGTATTCTAAGGTTAGCAAAATTGAGTTTACTTCATTTGGAGCTAAATTGAATTTATTATGATTTTTCTAAGTTATAAACCTAGGGCATGATTAATTTCAGAGTTAAAGACTACATTAAACCCTATGCTAAGTTAAAGTATTCTAACAGAGGAACCTAATGAACTTTAGTTTGTTAAATTTGGAGTTACAGAGAGAAAGTTATGCATTTTTGAAATTCAAAACAGATAACAATTTGCAAATAAAAAGCTTTCGGGACTTAAACTTGAAAACCAACTCAAACTTGGGAGGTCGTGTGCCATTGATCTGAGATCGCACAGGTCATGAGCACGGGCGCGAAATCCCCCACGAGAACCTACGCGAAAAGATCTCAACGCGCCTAGGGGAGGTCTTAACCGTTAGATCATGACTTGATGGTCCAGATCCAACAAGGAGGTCCTCAGGGTGGAGATCTAAGAGAGGAGGTCTGAATGGTGAGATCTGAAGGAGGGGAGGTCTGGGCGGCTAAGATTTACCGAGGAGGTCTTAACTGTCAAGGTCTCCACCCATGGATTTAGATCCAACGGCCTACGAGAGATGGAACATTCGGACTTCCCGAATGCCTCACCAAGTTTGGGCCCTGGATCTCATATTGCACGGCTTAGATCAAGATCACATTCGGAGGTCCGAATATTCATGAGATCTGAGCCGTAGATCTAGAGATGAACGGCAAAAGAGGATCGGAACGTTTAAAACTCTAAATGTGCCTAGGAGGTCTAGCCTGTTAGATCTAGATCTAACGGTCCAGAGCTGAGGGGAGGTCCTAAAGCTAAGGATCTAACGGAGGAGGCCCTAGACGGTCAAGATCTCCAGGAGAGGTCCTAAACGGCTAAGATTCGACCGAGGGAGGTCCTGGCGATAAGCTAAACTGGCGCGGAGGTCTTGGGCGGCTTAGATCTAGGCTGGGGAGGTCTCAACGGTCAAGATTCACCCAAGGTGGTCTTGAGTGTTAAGACATCCGGGAAGGGGAGGTCCTGAGGTCTTCTTTACAAAAGATCAAGGGGTGGTCTTTTGCAAAGAGGACCCCGAGAGTGGTCCAGCGGTGGTTTTTGCAAAACGACCAGGGGAGGTCTTTTGCGGGATCGTAGAGAGTGATCCTAACGGCTCAGATTAGATCTAAGGAGGTCTTTAACGGTCACGATTTAACCTAAGAGGTCTGGAGCTTAACGGGACGCACGCACGGTCGATAGGAACTGCATTTAACGCTAATGGTTAGCCTTTAGGACAAATTAAATGCTAATCATTAGGCTACAGGACTTGTCCGAGTAAGGTGTGACAAAAACATGAGTTTGGGTTTTAGCTCACCGCCGACGACTCCGGCCACGGCGGCGCAAACCAAAGGCACAGATGGGCTCTAAATAGCGAAGAGAACCTAAAGGTGCCAATATCTAGAGCTAGAATACACCCTATCGGCGGCTAGCCGGAGATGACCGTCGAAGACCAAATAAGGCAAAAAAAAAATGAAAAGCTTGCGAGGTCCAACAGAGCTCCGGAGACGATGATGCTTGACGGAGGTGAGGAAGATGACAATCCCGACCACGAAGAGCAAGTCCCCACTTCGTCAACCTCTGTGAAGGTTAAACCAAACAAGTTAGGGGATGCTTAAGGTGAACTAAACAACAAGATGACACGCAAAGATTGCAATTTGAACCACTGGAGCTCAGAGATCGCCGAAGAGCTCCAAGGTCTGGCAATGTCGGATAAGATTTTCAGAGGTTTTGGAGCACAAGAGCACAGAGAGGAACTAGGGTTGCAAGAAAGGTGTCCAAAGAAGCTTAAGGAGGAAGCTAGGGGCTCATATACAGCCAGAGAGCAAAAAGGGAACAAGGGCATGATACTCGGGTGCACTAAGCTAGGGTACACTTTGAAAAGATGGGAGTAGGGAACAGAGAGACTTTTGGGCACAAGGCCTGGCGCACAATTAATGCTGGCAGTCATTAGCCGTTGTCAAGGACTGGCATTTGACAAGGCACTGCTCTTCTGCCATGCGCACAAAAAATGATGGTGACCAGACCGCACTAGTCAGTGAAAGAACCTGGGTGGACTGGTCAAAGAACACAACGGCTAAACTAAGCACTAAGCTCCAACAAGGGAGGTCCAGACGGTTGGATGAGAATCGAAGGGCTCAGATTTTATGTGAGGCTCAGAGGTCCAAACACTTAGGGAGGTCTGAGGCACAGATCAAGGGATGGACGGCCCACGATCACTCAAGTGCTAACAGGGTTGGTCGAGGAGGTCTGAAGAGGTCTTTTGAGGACGACCGAGGGTGGTCTTTGCAAAAATGCAAAGGGAGGTCCAAGGGAGGTCGGGAAGGGTGCTCTTTACAAAAAGGACACGAGGTGGTCGTGCGGCTGGGAGGTCTTTTACAAAGGCCAAAGGAGGTCTTTGAGGAGCTCCCGAAGATCCAAGCTGTAGGGCAAATATCGAACGATTGATAGTGGTCGAGCACTGGAAGGAGCTCAGGGGTGAGCTGCAATGGTCGAGTCCAACCGAGACCAAGGGTTGGGCTCGGTTTTGACTCAAACCCAACCAGGACTTTGACTAAGACTTGATTTTGAGGCTGAAATTTTGAGGGATATTTGGAGGTAGCAAACTAACTCCAAAAATTATGAAATTTTTACAGTAGTTTGCTGACTTTGAGATGGACCTTGTGTAAAATTTCCAGAGGTTTTTATGCAGAGCTTTTTTCTCTAAAAATTCTTCAAGGTTCTGATTAGGGTTTGACCAAAGATTAGAATGGTTTGACTGCCTCTTAACATTTTCAAACAATTTCTAAAAATTGTGAAACTTCACAGAGGGGTCACACACAACCCTAGAACTTAGGAAAAAAATATTTCCAGAGGATGATCACAAGATTAGACAATGGTTGGTGTGAGGACCCGGAATATTTAACTACTAACACTTAACCTCCAAATGGTTCTAGCATTACTAATTAAACATTCTAAGCCTCGATGGGCATATGCTTCCCAGAATTGCAGCACATGCACATCATCACAAAATTACACATCATTTCCATACAACATACATTAACAAGTCTAGTAAAGGATATAGATAAAGTAAGTTATTACAAAAGAGCCGACCGGCCAAATAGCACAATATACAAGAATGACAGCGGAAGCAAAAGCGCCATAAGATGGCTAGAACAAAATTCGACTGGTTAGCCACACAACCCACAAGGCAACCGACCGGGCTGCCAAGCTAGACGCCTCTAAGGCTACCACAACACAACTCACAGAAGTGAGGCCCCTCCAGCTCACCTTCTTCCTCTGCAACAAATACATTTAAGCAAGATAACTGAGTACACAAAGGTACTCGCAAGACTGACGTGTGGAATAGCAGACCTATTCATAAACTACATGCAAGCTTATTTAGGTGGAGGTTGTATGTCTCATTTTGCACAAAGCCAAATTTATTTGCAATAATGTAATACATTTAAGAGCAAATTTGCAAATCTGTTTTATTGAAGAAATAACAGCGAAATAATGATAAATACAAGTAACCACCTGGAAGTGACTATCCCAATAGTCACCACAACATAGCACGAATCCCCGATTCGTACCACCCGTCAAGTTTTAGTTTAAAATGGTTGTAGTCTACCTATTGAAAAGCTTACCCAAGCGTGTCCATAACCTAGGACGAGGCTATTCGAATAGTTTTAACCTGCAGGGTGTACCAATGTACCCACACTGATCGCCTTTAAGCCACAAAGCACACTTCCAAGGTATGCCGCGCGCTAAGTCCTCTGAGACGTTTTCCAATATTGTGTATTAACTCGAGCTGCTCGTATGGATAGAAACCCATACGCTTACATTGCAAGTCAAATACAACCACCATCACGGAAGCCTTTCTGACAACGCAATGCTCCCAAAGACCATCCTCCTACGACTCCCTGCGACCCGAAGCCAATACACGCCAAAGTACTAAGTCAAGAGAGGTCCCATACCCTCTAGTGTGGTTAGCACGCACAAATTGCTCGGATAACAGGTACTCAGAAGATGTTCGGTTCTTAATTGACTTGGGCACCATTCCAGTCACACCCAAAAATCACACCGTCTTACCATTGTGCCCAAGTCTAACTTATTTTGTTTTCAGTTTTAGTTTTCATAAGTAGACATGGCACAAGGCTGAAATCATAGATCATAATAAGTTTTATGTGGTCAAGGTTATCGACTAGTCGATAACCGCCCATTTCTACCGGAAGCTAAGCATGGCTAAGCAATTAATTCGCAAACTACTAAGTGACAAGAGCTCATCCACGAGCCCTAATCACAGCAATAACCTAGGCTCACGGTAGTAGAGAATAATCATTTGCTAAGGAAATGCATCTACTAGGTCAACTAACGACAATAGTTTAACACAAAGTAGCAATGCATACATAGAATTTGTAATCAACATAAATACTTAAAATACTGGGATTAACAAGATCAAACTGCTTGCCTTGCTGGGATTGGTCTTGCTGCAGAGGGGAGTGCTCAGGTTCAATAAACTCTTCGGAACCTAACGCGAAAAAGCGACAAAACCAATAAGAACGAAGAACACCAAAAGGAACTCAACAGCAAAGAACATCCAAATCCCATAAAATTTATACAGCAGCTAGAGGTTGATTTTAGACAATTTTAGAAACAAGAATCACTTCATTTGGACTCAGCATGAAAAGGTTATGCCCAAAACAATTTCTCTCACCCTGAAAAACCCTAATTAAATTAATTTCGGTTACTGTTCATGGCAAAAATTTCTAGAATGATCTGGAATCTGAAATTTTTATGGTAGGTAGTTAAGGTCATCCTAACAACAGCCAAACTTAGTTTGCACAATTTGGAGTTGAAATGAATTAGTTATGATTTTTCTAAGTTCTAAAACTAGTGGATCATTAATTTCAGTGGCAAGGATCATATGAAGACCTATTCTACATTACAGTACATTCCTAGAGGGTTTTAACAAAACTTAGTTTGCTCAGATTGGAATTACAGAGAATAAGTTATGCATTTTACAAATTTCCATGAATTTCTAGACAACTATTTTATATTAAACAGGTTCATGCAGTTTATATCATTTTCTGCTACATACAGTGCCTAAATTCATTCTCAGATTAAAGTTCATTCTATAACAGAGCTAAAGCAACTAGAATCATTCAAAAAGGAGCTAAAATGACAAAGTTATGCACTTTTCAAATTTGAAACATTAAAAGACTTAGAAAATTTGAGCTCTCGGGAGGTCCAAACGAACTGAAGGAAACAGAGAGGTCGTGGGCCGTTGATCTTGCATCGCAAGGCCACGGACCTCGAAGCACAGCGCACAAAAGACCTCCTCCCGCTTTGGGGAGGTATGGGCCGTTGAGATTGGATCCAACGGCCACGACCAGTGCATGCACAGCGCACGCAAAGGAGGTCCTCGCGCTTATCGAGTGCGTGGACCGCCGATCAAGATCTGACGGTCCCGAGCACTAGGGGAGGTCCTAAGGCTAAATCTACGGAGGGAGGTCTAGCCCGTTAGATCTAAATCTAACGGTTTAGACCTGAGGAGGAGGTCCTAAAGCTATGGATCTAAAGGATGAGGTCCTAGACGGTCAAGATCTCTAGGGGGAGGTCCTGAACGGCTAAGATATCGCAAGGTAGGTCATGGATGGCCAAGATCTAAGCGAGGAGGTCCTATGCGATAGGGTTTCAACGAAAGAAGATCTAGACGGCTCAGATTAGACCTAGGGAGGTCCTGAACGGTCCAGATCGACACGGAGGGAGGTCCTGAGACTAAAGATTTTACAAAGAAAATCTAACGTTCAGATCTAAACCTAGGGAGGTCGTGAACGGCTAGGATTGCGCCTAAGAGGTCCTGAGCGAGGTTTTCTTTGTAAAAGACCAGGGGTGGCTTTTTACAAAGAGAACTCCGAGGGGGGTCTAGGGGTGGTCTTTGCAAAATGACCATGGAGAGGTCTTTTTGCGCAGGAGAGGTCCTAGCGGCTCAGATTAAGCTTAACGAGGTCTTGAATAGCTAGGATCTAATCAGGGGAGGTCCTAGCGCTTAAGAATTTTCATAGAGCCAGACCCAACGGCTAAGATCCGACCTAAGGAGGTCTTTAACGACTGAGATTACTCTAGGAGGTCGAGCGGGGAGGTCTGTGCGGGGTTTTGCCGTACGACAACAGGAGGAGGAGGCCCACTCGCAGCGAGAGGCCTCAGCGATTCCGACAGCCAATCGTTGGCTACAGGAGCTATCCGAACCTTACGCGACAAAAGCACGAGCATCTAAACGAGCTCACCGCCGGCGATGGGGAGCTCGCCGGCGAGAACCAAGGACATGGCTGAGTTCCAAATAACGCCAAGGACCTAAAGGACGTGCTCTCGACGGCGGCGACGGCCTTGAACACCGGTGAGCCGGAGATAGACTAGGAAGGCTAAAGCGGCAACTATGAAACTACACGAGCTCCAGAAAACAGTAACTAGCTAAGAAATGGCCACCTGAGGGCAGAGAGGGAACCGGGGTGGTCGGGGGAACTTGGAGAAGGTCGACGAAGTCCGGCGATGAAGTGCTTGCTGGCGATGAAGAAGAAGACGATCCAGACCATGAAAAGCCACCTCCCAACTTGTTCACCTCTGCATTGTGAACCAAGCTAAGTCAGATCAAGCTTGAGGTGATCAAGATGACAGTGAAGAAGGCAAGAATGTCGATGGGACCACTAGAGCTCGAGCTTCGGCAGGGAGCTCCAAGGGTGACAATGGTGGTCTGAAAGGTGGTGTTCTTGGGTGCTCGAGTTTGAGACCCAACTCACAACTGAAAGAGTTCAAGCACTACTAAGAGTTGAGAAAGAAAAAGGGAAAGGAGGTCTCAGGCTATTCATAGCCTGGGAGCTCGGTAATGGTGTGGGCAAGGTTTACTGTGACCAAGAACCATGCCACTGCCATGAGTACGCTCGGTAGGTAGGGGGCAGAGCAGGGTGGAGACTTTGGTGGTTAAAGCTGACTGGCAATAAATGCTTGGCAGCAAAAAGAGCCATTGACAAGAAGCAAAAGGTGACATCTCACTGCTCCCAACTGCTCTGACCCTGACACATGTGCAGGTGCATGAAAATCATGACGACCAGAACTCAAGGAGGTCGGGAGGAAGAGAAACAGAGCCGAGGGAGGTCCTGGACGTCCCTGATGCAATCGGGGTGGTCCTGGACGTCCCAGATCACCCGAGCAGAGGAGGTCCGAGTGCACGGGGAGGTCCAGGGGAGGTCGTGACCGCAGGATGGAGATCCAGTGGCCTGGACCACCCCGAGGCGCTGAGATTAGAGGGGAGGTCTGGGGCACTGGATGGAGATCCAGCGGCCCAAGGAAAGCGAGCCCGAGGAGGTCTGGTCGGCTGGCCCAACCGAGTCCAATGGCTGGGTCTGACTCGAGTCCGAGTCAGACTCAGACCAGAACTTTGAGTTTTAACTAACCTGAAGTTTGGGGATTTATTTGAGGTAGCAAACTTACTCCAAAAATTATAAAATTTTTACAGGAGCTTGCTATGTGAGTTATTGACCTTGTGTAAATTTTGCAGAGGTTTTTGTGCTGTACTTTTTCCTCCAAAAATTCCATAAGGTGTTGGCCCACAGTTTGACCAGAATTTGAATAGGTTTGACTGACCTCCAAAAATATTCAAACAATTTCTAAAAATTGTGAAATTTTTCGGAGGGTTCACATACCATCCCAAGAACTCAGGAAAAATATTTCCAGGAGATGATCCAGAGGTTTGACAAGATTGTTTTTGAAAGCTCAAGATTTGGATCAAAAGACTTGTGACTTTGTATTTCCATAACTTCTTGTACAATAATTGTTCAGTACAAATAGGAAATACATGATGTAAGAAAAAATTTTAATTTCTACTCATTTTCTTATATTTGAAACACAAGCCCAAAATTGGGATGTTACAACTCTCCCCCCCCCTTACAAGAATCTTGACCCGAGATTCTGTTTGCTAGGAAACGAAAGATGGATAATCTGCACGAAGGCGATCTTCCCGCTCCCAAGTTGCCTCATCTTCAGAATGGTTTGACCACTGAACCTTAAGGAACTTGATGACCCAGTTCCTTGTTCTCCGCTCAGATTTCTTAAGAATACGAACAGGATGCTCGCGGTAGGTCAAATCTTCTTGCACATCGAGAACCTCCAACGGAGTTTCCTCAGTTGGGACACGGAGGCACTTCTTAAGGTGGGATACATGAAACACATCATGCACACCCTCAAGTGTAGCTGGCAGCTCCAATCTGTATGCCACAGCCCCAACTCTCTCGACGATGCGATAAGGCCCAATATACCGAGGAGCTAATTTGCCCTTGATGCCAAAACGTTGATGGCCCTTCAGAGGTGAGACTTTGAGATACACAAAGTCATTGGGCTCAAAGCTCAACTCACGGCGACGGCGATCCGCATAGCTCTTCTCGCTCGATCGGTCGTGCGCAAATGCTCGCGAATCACCGGACTCGACTTTCGCCTCATTAATCGACTCGGGCCAAGAACCGCCGCCACCGCCGCCGGTTCAATGGGGTTCGCACCTTCTCCCATACAAGGCTTCAAACGGTGCCATGCCAAGATCGCTCGAAGTCGTTGTTGTAGGAGAACTCAAAGAAACGGCAGTATTTCTCCCAATTCTTCCCATAGGAAAGAACACAAGCACGGAGCATATCTTCCAACACTTGGTTGACTCTCTCCGTCTGACCATCAGTCTGAGGATGGTAAGCTGAACTGAAAGAAAGACGTGTCCCCATGGCCTCTTGCAACTGATGCCAAAACCGAGAGGTAAAAAGAGAACCACGATCTGACACAATCGTTCGTGGCACACCATGCAGGAACACAATGCGGGATACATAGAGATCCGCTAACTATCTGACACTGAGGTTGGTACGCACCGGCAGGAAATGCGCTAGCTTTGTCAACCGATCAATGACAACCCAGATGGCATCCTTCCCAGAAGAAGTACGAGGCAACCCGATGATGAAGTCCATGCCAACGGAATCCCACTTCCATTCTGGCACCGCAAAGGTCAAGAAGACTGCTGACGCCGATGCTCGCCTTTACACGACAAAGACACGCCGCACTCGGCAACGAACTTGGCAATCTCACGCTTCATACGGGTCCACCAGAATCTCTGACGAAGGTCCTGATACATCTTGGTAGCCCCAGGATGGATAGACAAAGGAGAATCATGGGCTTCGCGGAGAATCAAATCCCGCAATTCCATGACCTTCGGAACCACAAGACGCTGCCCAAACCATACAACTCCGTGCTCATCCTCGAAAAGCACTTGATCGCCCCATCCTTGATGTTCGCTGATTTGGCTCACACCAACATCATGTCACGAGCGACCTTGATTTGGTCCACCAAGGTTGGTTGCACAACCAAGGTAGCAAGAGAACCGTGCTCGATCAAACCCAAATTGAGGCGCTGAAATTCGAAATGAGGGTAGGGCTGCTGCTCTTGGAGCATTAACATGTTGCAATACACCTTTCGACTGAGTGCATCCGCAACGACATTGGCCTTGCCCGGATGATACTGAATGCCCATATCATAGTCCTTGATCAATTCCAACCATCTTCTTTGCCTAAGGTTCAGATCTGTCTGGGTGAACAAGTACTTCAAGCTCTTGTGGTCAGAATACACCTCACAACGGTTACCAATCAGATAATGCCGCCAAATCTTGAGTGCATGAACCACAGCAGCCTAACTCCAAGTCATGAGTAGGATAGTTGAGTTCATGAGGCCTCAACTGCCTTGATGCATAGGCCACAACCTTGCCTTCCTGCATAAGAACACAACCAAGACCCTGACGAGAAGCATCACAATAGATATCAAAACTCTTGTGAATATCGTGAGAACAAGCACTTGGGTGAGGTTAACCGCTTCTTGAGTTCCCGAAAACTCACATCACAAGCAGCACCCACTCAAACTTCTTGTCTTTCTTGAGTAATTCACCATAGGCTTCGCAATCTTGGAGAAATTCTCGATAAAGCGGCGATAGTAGCCAGCCAAACCAAGAAAACTCCGCACATCGGTGACTGACTTGGGCTGACCCCAAGATAGCACATCACTGACCTTACTAGGATCCACAGCCACACCTCCTGCTGAAAGAACATGGCCCAAGAATGCCACTTGCTGCAACCAGAATTCACACTTGCTGAATTTTGCATATAGCTGGTGCTCGCGCAGCTTGCCCAACACAAGCCTGAGATGTTCAGCATGCTCTACTTCATTCTTGGAGTAGATGAGGATATCATCGATGAATACCACCACAAACCTATCCAAATACTCCATGAATATCGAGTTCATAAGGTTCATGAATAAAGCAGGAGCATTGGTTAAGCCAAAAGACATGACGGTGTACTCATAAAGACCATAACGAGTAGTGAAAGCCGTCTTCGGAATATCCTCCGCCCTGATTCAGACTGGATGATAGCCCAATCTCAAATCAATCTTAAAGAACACCTGGGCTCCAGCCAACTGATCAAAGAGATCATCAATACGAGGCAAAGGATACTTGTTCTTCACTGTCACCTCATTAAGCGGACGGTAATCAACACACATGCGCAGGGTCTTGTCCTTCTTCTTCACAAAAATAACTGGACATCCCCAAGGAGATGAGCTAGGACGAATGAACCCTTTTGCTTGAAGCTCACCTAGTTGCTTCTTCAGCTCCTCCAACTCATTAGGAGGCATTCGATACGGCGCCTTAGAAATTGGGGCGCTACCGGGCAGCAACTCTATCACGAACTCTAGGTCTCGAACAGGAGGCATTCCAGGTAAATCTTCAGGAAAGACATCCGCGAAGTCACACACAGTGGGGACATCGCGAATCTCCAATGCTGGCTTTGCTTCAAGGGCATAAAGATGTGGCCCTTGCATCTGCGGCGAAAACCCCGCCTGTTCGCCTGAGGAGCTGGTGAGAAAGACAATCTTCCTAGCACAATCGATTTACCCCAAGTGTTGGGACAACCAATCCATGCCAATAATCACATCCAGGCGCGCTGAGTCGAGTAGGATAAGATTCGCCAAGAATCCCACTCCTTCAATGTGGATAGGAACGTCCCGGCATCCTTCGTCAGCTCTCATTTCCGAACCCAGAGAGCGAATAAGTAGTGGAACCCCCAAAGGAACACGGTGGAGACCACTATCAACAGCAAATGACCTCGAAATAAAAGAATGCGAAGCTCCAAAGTCAAATAAAACTGTAGCAGGACGTAAATTGACAAGAAGCCTACCCAACACCACGTCGGGCGCCTCCTGTGCCTCCTCAGCCGAGATGTGGTTGACTCGGCCGCTCCCCATGCCCTGGGTCTTCTGGTCAGGTGGGTGACCACTCCCTTGCCCGCGTCCTCCATTAGGACGAGGGGACGCTCCAATCTTCTTAGGGAAACTACTCGCGTAGTGGCCCTTGTTGTGGTAGTAGAAGCAGGTGACGTCGGCCGCTGGGTTGCGGGGAACACCCTACTGCTAGATTGCGGGCGCACGTGACTGAGTCACGGCCTGCGGAGGACGTGGAGCTAGTGCCAAAGGCCTCGGTGGTAGGGAAGCCTGAGGACGGGCCACCGGTGCTGGCCCAACGCGAGGCGAGCAGGCCGCCTGCGCGCATCATTGGGCCTCCCACTTGCGCTTGCGGACTCGCCAGCGCTCGCCTTGTGCTCGGCGATGATGGCCTTGTCCACCAAGGTCTGGAAGTTGGGGAAGTCCACAATGGAGAGCTTGTCCTGCAGCTCCTCAGACAAGCCCTCCATGAACTTCTCCTGCTTGGCCTCATCAGTGGCCACCTCAGCAGGAGCGTACCTCGCAAGATGGTTGAACTCATGGAGGTACTTAGTCACATATTTGCGCCCCTGTTTGAGCGCAAGGAACTCCTTCTTCTTCAGCTTCATCAGGCCGGCGAGAACATGGGCCCGACGGAAAGCTGACCTGAACTCCTCCCACGAGACCACGTGTCCCGCGGGCTGCATGGCGAGGAAGTTCTCCCACCATGAGAGTGCCGCACCCTCCAGCTGATGGGATGCGAAAAGTGCCCGCTCCTGCTCCTGGCACTGAGCAACGTTGAGCTTCCGCTCAACCAGACGCAACCAGTCATCCGCGTCCAGGGGATCCTCGGACCTGGAGAAGGTAGGAGGCTGAGTACGGAGGAACTCCGCAAGCCCCCCACGCGCCTGATGTCCACCACCTCCAGATCCGGAGGCACCAGAGGGAGTGGAGGTGTTCCTCGCGATGACCTCCAACACTCTGCGGTCCTTCGAACGGTTGCGTTCGATCTGCATGAGGACTTCAGCCATGGTCGGAGGAGGGGGAAGCTCCTCATCGGGACTACCCGGCTGATTCCGACCACTACGGGTCCCTCCTGCCATCCTGTTTCACTAAGACAAGTTAGCTACAAGCCCGAGATCAAAAGGTAAGGAAATCCATACTCAATTAAAATGACCAAAGAACAACCATAAGAAGGCATAAGACCATAAGTCACCAAATCAACTTCCCGAAACGAATAACCCGTATGGAAAGAACGAGTAACCGTTTAGGAAGGGAAAATTTCAGAACTTATGTAACAGCCCTAACTTAGGGTTTGTATTTCAAATGTAAAATTTTGAGGAGGAATAAAAAACTTTTGTTGTCTCTTCAAATCATTTGAAAGTTCCTACATTTTTCCCTAGCAATTTCCATTTTCTAGAATTAAATTCTTGTGAATGGAGATTGTTGTCAGCAAATTCTTAGCCTTCAAACTTGTGATCATCCTCTGAAATTATTTTTCCTATCATCTTGATCATCCTATCTACCTCCCTGAATTATTTCACAATTTTTAGATTTTGTTTGCTATTTCAAATGGCCAAGTCAACTCTGTTTGAAGTCTGGTCAAACTCCCTGTACAGCAGCTTGCGAATTTTCTCTAGAATAATGCAGTGCATAAAAAGTTCTGGAAAAATTATACAAGGTTGTCCTCTGTCCCTAGTAGCTACCATAAAAATTTCGAAATTTTTGGAGCTCAGGAGCTACCTCTAAAAATTCCCCAAACCTTCTCTGTCTTTTAAATCAAATTTAACGGTACTGTTCCTCGGGCCGAACCAACTCAGCTCGAGTCCGACTCGCACACTTGGTTCGTCGCGTCAACTAATCGCACCGCCGAGTCCAATTGATCGCGACCGTCCGATGCAAATCGAACGATCCACGCCGCGCGCGCAACCGACTGTCCAATGCATACACCAATCTCACCGCCCATTTCGGATCCAACGGTCGGTGCGATCTGATCAAATCAAACCTCCGTTCGCACCGCTTTGCTCTGCCGCCGACATGTGGGTCCCACCTGCCGACCGACCTCGCCTTCTCCGCACCTCACCGGAGCTCACGCGCAGGCGCGCGCATGCTTGCCACGCCCTCGCCGCCGCCACCTTTTTGTCCTCGTGTCACCGTGAAGCATCGTCGGGATCTCATCTACCCACCGAGCCCATCCACTACCCTTCGCGTCCATTCTTGTGTTTTCTCCGCCCAAATTTCCTTTCCGTGGAGAAGAACCCGAGCAACGCCGCCGTGTTGACGCCGCCTTGAGCCGCGATCGCACCACCGTGATCCACGCCGACGCCGCCTCCATTTTGCCCAACCCGGTCCTTGGCGCCCATGAATCACCAGGTGGTATCGCCGTCTCCACCTCCGCGCGCTCGGCCCGTGAGCTCGTTCGCGTTACGGTGAGTCTCAAGCCTCGGCGTTGATCTCACTTGATCGCAATGCTTCACCGATGCTCACAGTGGGCTCTTTTCGCCTTTGATGCATCGTGGAAGGTGTGCGACTTCTTCTTCTCGAGCATGGTATTTCGCCGCGGCGTTTCCGCCATTTCCGTGCTCCATCATCGCGGATCGTGGCGAAACCTTCCCGAGTCAAAGCGGCCGAGGCGCACCTTCCGGTCTTCTCGAAGCTCGCAAAGATCTTCTCTGCGAGCACCGCACTTTCTTCTCCGCCTCCGGCCGTCGTGAGCTCATCTCCGTCGACCATCGGGCTCCGCGTCACCGTCACCGGGTTCGTGAGATCTTTGCGAACCTTAAGGTACCACTCACTCGTCTTGAAACTCATTGGTTTGCTAGATCACCTGCGCGGCCGCGCCACCGTGCCCGTGCTCGCCGGTGAACCGCCGGTGAAGATTAGTTTAACTCTAATCATGTCTTCTTTGAGTCACTGATTTGTGGGCCCTCTTAGGTTAATCGTGTTTAGAAATCCTTTAATCCAGCCCGTTATTTGTTCTCTGAGTCACTGCCATGTGGGTCCATGTTGTCAGTTAGGTTTGTGTAGTTCTGGTTATGCGTTTTCTCTGATGGGAAGCGTATTTCTCTGTGAGAGTGTTTTGGGTTTGCACCTTAGTGAGCCGAAGGCGTATTCTTAGAACACGCCTTCAACGTCACTTTAGGCGGGTGCGCTTGTCTGGTCGGCGTTAGCGGGCCCACCGCCGGTGGGGCTTCTTGATCGCGGTAGAAAAAGGATTTAATGCTTTAGTATTTCGTAATATGTTTACATTGCCTTCGTTAATTCATTTAAACTTAGAAAATACATAACTAAATCAATTTTTATCCAAATTGCATGAAACCAGTGCTGTTAATTTTCATTTTAAGTGTGCTATTTGATAAAATTAACTTCACCCATGTCTCTGTAGCAAAAATCTGTTAGCTAATAAAATGATGTCTTATGTATCCTCTAAATTAGAAAATGCATATCTCTTCCAATAAATGTCCAAATTAAATGAACCCAATTCTGTAAAATTTCATTTTCAGATACTAACTATTAGGATAGGTTTTATACACTGTTCTGTTCATGAAAATTTGTTAAGTAATTAACTAGTAACTTGTTGTGTTTTTAGCTTAGAAAATTCATAGAAAATTGCTAATAACTTAAAATGATTTGTTCCTGCTTTTAAAATTTTGTTATTTCATGCTTAGGCTCTGTGTGAGTTTTGGCTTGTTTGATGTTGTTGAATGTTTGAGTTTTGTCGGTGTTATTCGTTCTTATTTGTCGTTATGTTCGATCGTTAGGCTTCGATATTTGCGGCAACCCCGAGGACGATCCTCCGCAACATATTGAGCAACAAAGCGGCCGAAGCAAGCGATTTGATCATGTTTATCCCAGATTTTTAAAGTCTAATATTTTCTTTCAATTGTATGTATGCATCGCTTAATTTGTGTTAAATTGATTAGTTAAATCCGTGTTGCATATCCTGTAGCCAAAATATTGATCTCTACTACGAGCCTAGGTTATTTGTCTGTGATTAGAGGTCATTGGATGATCTCTTGTCACTTAGTAGATACGATTTCAACTTGCTTAGACATGCTTAGCTATCGGTAGAATCAAGGCGGTTATCGACTTTAGTCGGTAACCTTGATCACACAAAATTTACTACAACTTTATGTTTCAAAGATTTTGCTATGCTTACTTGCAAAACTAAAACCAAAAACAAAAAAATGATTTAGACGCGGCACAATGGTAAGATTGGTGTGATCTGTTGGGTGTGATCGAAAGGTGCCCGGTCAATTAAGGACCGAACATCTTGTGAGTTTCGTTATCCAGCATTTCGGCGTGCTAACCACACTAGAGGGTATGGGACCTCTCTTGACCTAGTACTTTGGCGTGTATTGGTCCCGGTCGCAGGAGGTCGCAGGAGGGATGGAGGTGGGAGCATGGTAGTTGTCCAAAAGCTTTATCCCGAGTGGGTAGTTGTCTTTCGGCTTTACCATGTAAGCGTATGGGTTTCTATCCATACGAGCGGCTCGAGGTTGATACACAATATTGGAAACAGTCTCGTAGGACTTAGTCAGGCTGGCATACCTTCGAAGTGTGCTTGGCTTAAAGGCGATGCGAGGTGTGGGTGCATGATGGTACACCCCGCAGGTTTAAAACTATTCGAATAGCCTCGTCCTAGGTGATGGACACGCTTGGGTAAGCTTATCGAGAGTTAGACTACAACCTTTTAAAATTAAAACTTGCGGGTGGTACGAACTGGGATTAGTGCTATGTTGTGGTGACTATTGGGTTAGTCACTTCTAGGTGGTTGCTTGTACCTATCTTTATTTCAGATTATTTCAACAAAGAAAATGAATTGCAAACTTGCCTTTAAATTACATTACACTATTGCAAATAAAGTTGGCTTTATGCAAATAAAACATATGGCCTCCACTAAACAAGCCTGCATGTAGCATATGAACAGGTCTGCTAGTTCACACGTCGAGTCTTGCGGGTACAAAGACAATCTTTGTACTCGGTGCTTTGCTTGATGTTTTTGTTGCGAGAGGAGGAAGGTGAGCCTCGGGGCCCCACTACGTGAGTCAGTCTTTGCCGCCGTGGGTGACGACTAGTCTTGGCGGTCCGGTCAGATGCCTTGTGGGTTGGAGGCACACTGATTGGTTTTGTTTATAGCCATCTTATGGCACTTTTGCTTCATTGTCGTTCTTGTTATCTCTGTATCTTTTGGGCGGTCGGCTGTGTGCATAATAACCTCTACTATTTATTTATCTTCCGTTTGGTAGTGTTGTGTTTGGTCTCTATGTGTGGGATGGAGTTGATGTCTAATTTTGTACAGAGGTGTGTATCTTGCTCGGGAAGTATACATATCTCGAGGATCGATTATTTGATTTGTGATGCTAGGACCAGGTGGTTGGTTAAGCATTACAAACCAAATAAACTGGGGTCCTCACAAAGTTGGTATCAGAGCCATTCTGACCGTAGTAACCCAAGCATAGTCGTCCTTAGGATATTTTGAAAGTCTTATTTTCAAATTATAAAAAGGTTTATGAAAACCTAGGCAGATTCTCAGATTTTATTCCTTACCTATCTTAGCTTTCTACTCTCACCTTACTCTAATTTGAGTTTTGAGACCTTGGTTTCTCTCTTCACCTTTCAAAAGATAGTTACTACCGGTGGAATTAGTTTGGGGAGAACCAGGAAGTTTAATCCAACTAAAACTTGTGGGGATAATAGGGTAAGATGTAAAGGGAGTAGTTATGTGTCGATTTTCTTTGGTCGAACTTTATCCCGCCTTGTGTTTGTTTCTCGGACTGCCATGAATTTTGGGTTTTCTTGCTCTTAAATTTGTTGCTAACTTGTCTTAGTAAAACAGGATGGCGGAGAGCAGCGTGGCGCCAAGCAAGTGGTCATGATGAGGAGCTTCCCCTCTTCCGACCATGGTGAGGTGCTCGCTCGGTCGAGCGAAACCGCATGGACCGACGCGCATCTTGGAGGTTATTGCTAGGAATACCTCCACTCCTGCCGTGGTGGCGGCCACGGACTCGCGGGGACTTGCGAGTTCCTCCGCACCACGGCCGCCGACTTTCTCCGCTCGAGGACCCTCTTGATGCGGATGATTGGCTGCGCATGGTTGAGCGGAAGCTCAACATAGCTCGATGCGGCGCGGATAAGGCGCTCTTCGCGCCCCACCGGCCTTGAGGGCGCACTCTCATGGTGGGAGAACTATCTCGCCATGCACCGCCGCGCCATGTGGTCGCGTGGGAGGAGTTCAGTCGACTTTTCGTCGGGCCCACATCCTCGACGGCCGATGAAGTCAAGAAGAAGGAGTTCTCGCGCTCAAGCAAGGCGCAAATGCGTGACGAGTACATGCGAGTTCAATCATCTGGCTCGTTATGCTCCGGGAGAGGTGGCCTCAGATGAGGCTAAGCAGGAGAAGTTTATGGATGGCTTGTCCGAGGAGCTCCAGGACAAGTTATCTATTGTGGACTTCTCTGACTTTCAGGCCTTGGTAGATAAGGCCATCGTTGCAGAGCATAAGGCGAAGGCGCTGGGCGAGTCCCGCAAGCGCAAATGGGAGGCGCATCAGTCTACTCACACCAGCCTCGTTCGTCCTCGGGCTGGGCCAGCACCAGTGGCCCGTTCTTTTGCTCCACCGGCGCCGAGGCCATCTGCACCAGCTCTTCGTCCACCGCAGGCCGTGTTTCAGTCACGTGCGCCTGCGATCCCGCAGCAGAGCGGCCTCCGCAATCCGGCGGCCGAGGTTACTTGTTTTCGCTGCCACAACAAGGGCCATTATGCGAATGCCGCCTCGAGTGTTGCGGTAGCCCTCGTCCTAATGGAGGACGCGCGGGAGTGGTCACCGCGACGGAAGATTATTCAAGACCGAGTGCGGCGTGCCGAGTGAACCACCTTTCACCGAGGAGGCTCGGGGCGCGGATGTCGTGATTGGTACACTTCTTGTTAATTCTCGTCCCGCTGCGGTATTATTTGATTACGAGCATCGCATTCTTTTATTTCAAGATCATTTGCTGCTGCGAGTGGTCTTCACTGTGTTCCTTTAGGCGTTCCTTTGCTCATCCGCTCCGGGTCGGAAATGAGAGTCGTTCTCTGATGTCGTGATGTTCCTATCATAGTCCAGGAGTGGGATTTTTAGCAAATCTTATTCTTTCGATTCAGCGAGTCGGATGTGATTCTTGGCATGGATTGGTTGTCCCAACACTTGGGGCAAATCGATTGTGCGAAGATTGTCTACCTTACCACTCTTCAGCGGCAGTCGGATTTTCGCGCGGCCTTCGGTCCGCATCTTTGTGCATTAGAAGCGGCTTGCCACCTTGCGTTCGGGATGTTCCCATAGTATCGACTTTGAGGATGTCTTTCCCGAAGATTTGCAGGATGCCTCGGTTCGAGATCCGAGTTTGTCATCGAGTTGCTGCCGATCGCTCCGATTTCAAGGCGCCGATCGGATGCCTCCCAATGAGCTAGAAGAATTGAAGAAGCGGCTTGGTGAGCTCCAAGCAAAGGGTTTCATCCGTCCCAGCCATCTCCTTGGGGCTGTCCGGTGATCTTTGTGAAGAAGAAGGACAAGACTTTGCGCATGTGCGTGGATTACCGCCCTCTCAATGAGGTGACGGTGAAGAACAAATATCCTCTCCCGCATTGATGATCTGCTTGATCGCTTGATCGAGCCAGTGTTCTCAAAGATTGATTTGAGAATGGGGTATCATCAGTCGAGGATCGATTCGAGGATATTCAAGAAGGCGGCTTTCACTACTCGTTATGGGTCAGACGAGTACACCGTCATGTCCTTTGGCTTAACCAATGCTCCACCTTGTTCATGAACCTTATGAATTCAGTATTCATGGAGTATTTGGATAAATTTGTGGTGGTCTTTATTGATGATATTCTTATCTATTCCAAGATCAAGAAGATCATCTTGAGCATCCAAGGTTGTTTTGGGCAAATTGCGGGAACACCACTATACGCCAAGTTCAAAGAAATGCGAGTTCGTTGAGGAAGTGGCATTCTTGGGCCATGTTCTTTCACCGAGGCATAGCCGTGGATCCCAGAAGGTCACGCGATGTTCTATCTTGGGGCAGCCCAAATCGCCACCGATGTGCGGAGTTTTCTCGGTTTAGCGGGCTACTATCGCCGCTTTATCGAGAATTTCTCCAAGATCGCGAAGCCGATGACTGAATTGCTCAAGAAGGACAAGAAGTTTGTGTGGTCCTCTGCTTGTGATGAGAGCTTTCAGGAGCTCAAACGGCGATTGACTTCAGCCCCAGTCCTCACTCTTCCTGATATCCACAAGAGCTTCGATATTTATTGCGATGCCTCTCGTCAGGGCCTTGGATGTGTTCTTATGCAGGAAGGCAAGGCAGTTGCCTATGCATCCAGGCAGTTGAGACCTCATGAGCTCAACTATCCCACTCATGATTTAGAGCTTGCTGCTGTGGTGCATGCACTCAAGATTTGGCGGCATTATCTGATCGGTAACCGCTGTGAGGTGTATTCCGATCACAAGAGTTTGAAATACTTGTTCACCCAGCCAGATCTGAACCTCAGGCAGAGGAGATGGTTGGAATTGATCAAAGATTATGACATGGGTATTCAGTATCATCCAGGCAAGGCCAATGTGGTTGCTGATGCACTTAGCCGAAAGGTGTATTGCAATACTGATGATCCAAGCGCAAAACTCGCGCTTCTCGCACTTCAGCGTCTCAACTTGGGTTTGGTTGAGCATGGTTCCCTTGCTGCCTTGGTTGTGCAACCAACCTTGGTGGATCAGATCAAGGCAGCACAGCAATCAGATGATGGCGTGGGTAAAATCAAGCAGAACATCAGGGATGGTTCAGCCAAGTGTTTCACAGAGGATGAGCACGGTGTTGTATGGTTTGGGCAGCGTCTCGTGGTCCCAAAGATCCCCGAGTTGCGGGATTTGATCCTTCAGGAAGCCCATGGTTCGCCTTTGTCCATCCATCCCGGGGCTACCAAGATGTACCAAGATCTGCGGCAGAGGTTCTGGTGGACTTGCATGAAGCGCGAGATTGCCGGGTTCGTTGCCAGATGCGACGTATGTTGTCGCGTGAAGGCCGAGCATCGCCGTCAGCAGTCTCCTCCAGCCCTTGCCTATACCAGAGTGGAAGTGGGATTCCGTTGGTATGGACTTCATCACTGGTCTGCCCCGTACTTCTTCAGGGAAGGATGCTATCTGGGTGGTTATTGACTTGGGCACAATGGTAAGATGTTCGGTCCTTAATTGACTTGGGCACCATTCCAGTCACACCCAAAAATCACACCGTCTTACCATTGTGCCCAAGTCTAAATTATTTTGTTTTCAGTTTTAGTTTTCATAAGTAGACATGGCACAAGGCTGAAATCATAGATCATAATAAGTTTTATGTGATCAAGGTTATTGACAAGTCGATAACTGCCCATTTCTACCGGAAGCTAAGCATGGCTAAGCAATTAATTCGCAAACTACTAAGTGATAAGAGCTCATCCACGAGCCCTAATCATAGCAATAACCTAGGCTCACGGTAGTAGAGAATAATCATTTGCTAAGGAAATGCATCTACTAGGTCAACTAACGACAATAGTTTAACACAAAGTAGCAATGCATACATAGAATTTGTAATCAACATAAATACTTAAAATACTGGGATTAATATGATCAAACTGCTTGCCTTGCTGGGATTGGTCTTGCTGCAAAGGGGAGTGCTCAGGTTCAATAAACTCTTCGGAACCTAACGTGAAAAGGCGATAAAACCATTAAGAACGAAGAACACCAAAAGGAACTCAACAGCAAAGAATATACAAATCCCATGAAATTTATACAGCAGCTAAAGGTTAATTTTAGACAATTTTAGAAACAAGAATCACTTCATTTCGACCCAGCATGAAAAAGTTATGCCCTAAACAATTTCTCTCAGCCTCAAAAACCCTAATTAAATTAATTTCGGTTACTGTTCATGGAAAAAATTTCTAGAATGATCTGGAATCTGAAATTTTTATGGTAGGTAGTTAAGGTCATTCTAACAACAGCAAAACTGAGTTTGCACAATTTGGAGTTCAAATGAATTAGTTATGATTTTTCTAAGTTCTAAAACTAGTGGATCATTAATTTCAGTGGCAAGGATCATATGAAGACCTATTCTACATTGCAGTACATTCCTAGAGGGTTTTAACATAACTTAGTTTGCTCAGATTGGAATTACAGAGAATAAGTTATGCATTTTACAAATTTTCCATGAATTTCTAGACAACCATTTTATATTAAATGTGTTCATGCGGTTTATATCATTTTCTCGCTACATCTGATTGCCTAAATTCATTCTCGATTAAAGTTCATTCTATAACAGAGCTAAAGCAACTGGAATCATTCAAAAAAGAGCTAAAATGACAAAGTTATGCACTTTTCAAATTTGAAACATTAAAAGACTTAGAAAATTTGAGCTCTCGGGAGGTCCAAACGAACTGAAGGAAACGGGGAGGTCGTGGGCCGTTGATCTTGCATCGCAAGGCCACGGACCTCGAAGCACAGCGCACAAAAGACCTCCTCCCGCTCTGGGGAGGTATGGGCCATTGAGATTGGATCCAACGGCCACGACCAGTGCATGCACAACGCACGCAAAGGAGGTCCTCGCGCCTAACGGAGGTCGTGACCGTCAGATCAAGATCTGACGGTCCCGAGCACTAGGGGAGGTCCTAAGGCTAAATCTACGGAGGGAGGTCTAGCCCGTTAGATCTAAATCTAACGGTTTAGACGTGAGGAGGAGGTCCTAAAGCTACGGATCTAAAGGATGAGGTCCTAGACAGTCAAGATCTCTAGGGGGAGGTCCTGAACGGCTAAGATATCGCAAGGGAGGTCATGGATGGCCAAGATCTAAGCGAGGAGGTCCTATGCGATAGGGTTTCAACGGAAGAAGATCTGGACGTCTCAGATTAGACCTAGGGAGGTCCTGAACGGTCCAGATCGACACGGAGGGAGGTCCTGAGACTAAAGATTTTACAAAGAAAATCTAACGTTCAGATGTAAACCTGGGGAGGTTGTGAACGGCTAGGATTGCACCTAAGAGGTCCTGAGTGGGGTTTTCTTTGTAAAAGACCAGGGGTGGCTTTTTACAAAGAGAACTCCGAGGGGGGTCTAGGGGTGGTCTTTGCAAAATGATCATGGAGAGGTCTTTTTGCGCAGGAGAGGTCCTAGCGGCTCAGATTGAGCTTAACGACGTTTTGAATGGCTAGGATCTAATCAGGGGAGGTCCTAGCGCTTAAGATTTTTCACAGAGCCAGACCCAACGGCTAAGATCCGACCTAAGGAAGTCTTTAACGACTGAGATTACTCTAGGAGGTCGAGAGGGGAGGTCTGGGCGGGGTTTTGTCGTACAACAACAGGAGGAGGAGGCCCACTCGCAGCGAGAGGCCTCAGCGATTCCGACAGCCAATCATTGGCTACAGGAGCTGTCCGAACCTTACGCGACAAAATCCCGAGCATCTAAACGAGCTCACCGCCGGCAATGGGGAGCTCGCCGGCGAGAACCAAGGACATGGCTGAGTTCCAAATAACGCCAAGGACCTAAAGGACGTGCTCTCGACGGCGGCGACGGCCTTGAACGCCGGCGAGCCGGAGATAGATTAGGAAGGCTAAAGCGGCAACTACGAAACTACACGAGCTCTAGAAAATAGTAACTAGCTAAGAAATGGGCACCTGAGGGCAGAGAGGGAACTGGGGTGGTCGGAGGAACTTGGAGAAGGTCGACAAAGTCCGGCGGTGAAGTGCTTGCCGGCGATGAAGAAGAAGACGATCCAGACCACGAAAAGCCACCTCCCAACTTGTTCACCTCTGCATTGTGAACCAAGCTAAGTCAGATCAAGCTTGAGGTGATCAAGATGACAGTGAAGAAGGCAAGAATGTCGATGGGACCACTGGAGCTCGAGCTTCGGCAGGGAGCTCCAAGGGTGACAATGGTGGTCTGAAAGGTGGTGTTCTTGGGTGCTCGAGTTTGAGACCCAGCTCACAACTGAAAGAGTTCAAGCACTACTAAGAGTTGAGAAAGAAATAGGGAAAGGAGGTCTCAGGCTATTCATAGCCTGGGAGCTCGGTAAAGGTGTGGGCAAGGTTTACTGTGACCAAGAACCATGCCACTGCCATGAGTACGCTCGGTAGGTAGGGGGCAGAGCAGGGTGGAGACTTTGGTGGTTAAAGCTGACTAGCAATAAATGCTTGGCAGTAAAAAGAGCCATTGACAAGAAGCAAAAGGTGACATCTCACTGCTCCCAACTGCTCTGACCCTGACACATGTGCAGGTGCATGAAAATCATGACGACCAGAACTCAAGGAGGTCGGGAGGAAGAGAAACAGAGCCGAGGGAGGTCCTGGACGTCCCAGATCACCCGAGCAGAGGAGGTCCGAGCGCATGGGGAGGTCCAGGGGAGGTCGTGACCGCAGGATGGAGATCCAGTGGCCTGGACCACCCCGAGGCGCTGAGATCAGAGGGGAGGTCTGGGCACTGGATGGAGATCCAGCGGCCCAAGGAAAGCGAGCCCGAGGAGGTCTGGTCGGCTGGCCCGACCGAGTCCAATGGCTGGGTCTGACTCGAGTCCGAGTCAGACTCAGACCAGAACTTTGAGTTTTAACTAACCTGAAGTGTGGGGATTTATTTGAGGTAGCAAACTTACTCCAAAAATTATGAAATTTTTACAGGAGCTTGCTAGCTGAGTTATTGACCTTGTGTAAATTTTGCAGACGTGTTTGTGCTATACTTTTTCCTCCAAAAATTCCACAAGGTGCTGGCCCACAGTTTGACCAGAATTTGAATAGGTTTGACTGACCTCCAAAAATATTCAAACAATTTCTAAAATTTGTGAAATTTTTCAGAGGGGTCACATACCATCCCAAGAACTCAGGAAAAATATTTCCAGGAGATGATCCAGAGGTTTGACAAGATTGTTTGTGAAAGCTCAAGATTTGGATCAAAAGACTTGTGAATTTGTATTTCCATAACTTCTTGTACAATAATTGTTCAGTACAAATAGGAAATACATGATGTAAGAAAAAGTTTTAATTTCTACTCATTTTCTTACATTTGAAACGCAAGCCCAAAATTGGGATGTTACAGTTGGAAAAGAGGGTCATGACTTTAGTCAATTTGGAGGTTTGGGATTTCCCACAATTCCTTTACAAGAATTGCAGAAAAGCTTAAAAACTTCAAGATGCAAGAAAAAGTTTTAATTTCTACACACTTTCTTACATTTGAAACACGAGTCCAGAATTGGGATGTTACAAAACCTCCCCCCAACCCTTACAAAAAAACTTGTCCCGAGATTTGGCTCACTCGGGAAAGAAAGAGGGGTAGTCTGTACGCAGACGATCTTCACTTTCCCAAGTAGCTTCATCCTCATAATGATTCGACCACTGAACTTTAAGGAACTTGATGGTCCTATTCCTTGTTCTTCGTTCAGCTTCTTCAAGGATGCGAACAGGGCGCTCGCGGTAGGTCAAATCATCTTGGACATCAAGATTTTCCAACAGAGTTTCCTCAGTTGGAACACGAAGGCACCTCTTCAACCGGGACACATGGAACACATCATGTACTCCCTCAAGTGCCGTAGGCAACTCCAACTTGTAAGCAACAGCTCCTATCTTCTCGACGATGCGGTAAGGACCAACATATCGAGGAGCCAACTTGCCCTTAACACCAAAACGCTGGTGGCCTTTGAGAGGAGAAACCTTGAGATAAACGAAGTCATTGGGCTCAAAGCTCAATTCACGACGACGATGATCTGCATATCTCTTTTGCCTGGATTGAGCCGTGCGCAATCGATCTCGAATCAACTGAACTTGACTTTCGACCTCATTGATCGAGTCCGGACCAAAGAAAGGTCTTTCGCTGGTCTCAGACCAGTTCAACGGGGTTCTACACCGTCATCCATACAAGGCTTCAAAGGGTGCCATGCCGAGACTGGCTTGAAAGCTATTGTTGTAAGAAAACTCGGCAAATGGCAAGCATTTCTCCCAATTCTTACCATATGAGAGAATGCAAGCATCGAGCATGTCTTCCAACACTTGGTTGAC
Source organism: Ampelocalamus luodianensis (assembly GCA_036346255.1). Lineage (NCBI taxonomy): Eukaryota > Viridiplantae > Streptophyta > Magnoliopsida > Poales > Poaceae > Ampelocalamus > Ampelocalamus luodianensis. The sequence continues at coordinate 54,263,502 of CM070629.1, read as the reverse complement.
TCGTTCCTTCTGGCCATCAGTTTGAGGGTGATAAGCTGAGCTAAAAGAAAGACGAGTTCCCATAGCCTCTTGCAAGCTATGCCAGAACCAGGAGGTAAACAGAGACCCCCGATCCGACACAATCGTCTTCGGCACACCGTGCAAACTCACGATGCGTGCTATGTAGAGATCCGCCAAGAGACTTACACGAAGGTCAGTCTTGACAGGAAGGAAATATGCCACCTTAGTCAACCGATCAATGACCACCCAAATAGCATCGTTTCCCTTGGGGGTTCTGGGTAGACCGGTGATAAAGTCCATGCCGATGGAATCCCACTTCCACTCAAGCACTGGAAAAGGCTGAAGCAAACCTGCTGGACACTGATGCTCGACCTTTACACGACGACACACGTTGCACTTGGCAATGAACCTTGCGATCTCGCGCTTCATTCAGGTCTACCAAAACCTTTGCCGAAGATCTTGATACATCTTCGTGGCCCCGGGGTGAATGGACAAAGGAGAGTCATGAGCTTCACGGAGAATCTGATCCCGCAATTCCATGACCTTCGAAACTACCAGGTGTTGCCCGAACCACACAACACTATGCTCATCCTCCGAAAAGCACTTGGCTGTTCCGTTCTTGACATTTTGCTTGATTCGGTTCACGCCAGCATCCGAAAGCTGAGCAGCCTTGATCTGATCCACCAAGGTTGGTTGCACAACCAAGGCAGCAGGAGATCCGTACTCAACTACTCCCAAGTTGAGACACTGAAATTCTTCAAGGAGGGCGGGCTGTTGCTCCTGGTGCAACAAGTTATTGCAATGCGCCTTTTGACTAAGCGCATCGGCAACAACATTGGCCTTGCCCGGATGGTAGTGAATGCCCATGTCGTAGTCTTTGATCAACTCTAGCCACCTTCTCTATCTAAGGTTCAGATTAGGTTGAGTGAAAAAATACTTTAAACTCTTGTGATCTGAATACACTTCACAACGATTAGCCACTAGGTAATGCCGCCAAATCTTAAGTGCATGGATCACCGCAGCAAGTTCCAAGTCATGGGTTGGATAATTGAGTTCATGAGGCCTCAACTGTCTCGATGCGTAGGCCACTACCTTGCCCTCTTGCATCAAAACACACCCAAGTCCTCGACGAGAAGCATCACAAAAGATGTCGAAACTCCAGTGAACATCGGGGAGAACGAGAACAGGAGCAGTGGTCAAACGCTTCTTGAGTTCTTGGAAACTCTTCTCGCAATCCCCGGACCACACAAAATGCTTATCCTTCTTGAGCAATTCAGTCATCGACTTCGCGATCTTGGAGAAATCCTAGATAAAGCGGCGATAGTATCCTGCTAAACCCAGAAAACTCTGGACCTCGGTCACCGACTTGGGCTTCTCCCAAGAGAGCACATCGCTGACCTTGCTAGGATACACAGCTACGCCTCCCGCTGAAAGAACATGGCCTAAAAATGCCACTTCCTTCAACTAGAACTCGCACTTGCTGAACTTCGCATACAACTGGTGCTCACATAGCTTTCCCAATACAATCTTCAAGTGCTCCGCGTGTTCTTCATCGTTCTTGGAGTAGATAAGAATATCGTCGATGAAGACCACCACAAACTGATCCAAATACTCCATGAAAACCGAGTTCATAATGTTCATGAACAGGGCAGGAGCATTTGTCAAGCCGAAAGACATGACTGTGTACTCGTACAAACCGTAAAGAGTAAAGAAAGTCGTCTTGGGAATATCTTCAGGTCTAATCCTCACTTGATGATATCCCACTCTCAAATCAATCTTAGAGAAAACTTGAGCTCCAGTCAATTGATCGAAGAGGTCATCGATACGGGGCAAGGATACTTGTTCTTTATCGTCACTTCATTAAGTGGACGGTAATCAACGCACATGCGCAAAGTATTGTCCTTCTTCTTTACAAAGATTGCGGGACAGCCCCATGGGGATGAGCTAGGGCGGATAAAACCCTTCTCTTGAAGCTCGCCAAGTTGCTTCTTCAACTCCACCAACTCGTTTGGTGGCATCCGGTAAGGACTCTTTGAAATCAGGGCGGAACCGGGCGCCAACTCGATAACAAACTCGAGGTCTCGAACTGGTGGCATCCCAGGCAGTTCTTCGGGAAAGACATCGACGAAGCCACACACCACAGGAACTTCATGGATATCTGGAGCTGGCTTCGCCTCAAGTGCGAAGAGATGCGGTCCTTGTAGTTTTGGGGAAAAGCCAACTCGCTCGCCGGAGAAGTTGGTGAGGTAGACGCAATTCTTGGCGCAATCGATTTGTCCCAAATGTCGGGACAACCAATCCATACTAAGAATCACACCCAAGCTTGCTGAATTGAGGAGGATAAGGTTTGCTAGAAACCCCACCCCCTCGATCTCAATAGGAACATCCCGACACTCTAATTCAACTCTCAACTCCGAACCCGGAGAGCGAATGAGCAAAGGGATAAGCAGAGCAGCAAAAGAAAGATCACCCAAAGTAGCAAAAGACTGAGATACAAAAGAATGAGATGCTCCAGAATCAAACAAAACCATAGCAGGACGAGAATTTACAAGAAGCGTACCCAACACGACGTCAGGCGCCTCCTGTGCCTCCTCGGCGGAGATGTGGTTGACGTGGCCGCTCCCCACGCTCGGGATCTTCTGGATCACCTTCTGATCCTGAGAGGGACCACTCCCCTGCCCGCGTCCTCCATTAGGGTGAGGGGCCGCTCCGGCCTTCTTAGGGCATTTATTCGCATAATGCCCCTTATTGTGGCAGAAGAAGCAGGTAACCTCGGCAGCTGGGTTGCGGAGACCACCTGGCTGACTCGCAGGCGCACGTGACTAAAGCACGGCCTGCGGAGGGCGAGGTGCGGGTGCTGAGGGCCTCGGTGGTGCTGAAGCCTGAGAGCGCGACACCAGGGCTTGCCCGATGCGACGATGAAGAAGATCGGCCCTGGCGGACCTCTGGCCTCCCACTTGCGCTTGCGGGATTCCGCCAACGCCTTCGCCTTGTGCTCGGCGACGACGGCCTTGTCGACTAAGGCCTGGAAGTCGGGGAAGTCCATAATAGATAGTTTGTCCTGCATCTCCTCGGACAAGCCATCCATGAACTTCTCCTGCTTGGCCTCAACGGTGGCCACCTGTCCTGGAGCATAACGAGCCAAATGGTTAAACTCATATAAATACTCCGTCACTAACCTGCGCCCTTGCTTGAGCATAAGAAACTCCTTATTCTTGAGCTTCATCAAGCCAGCGGGGATATGAGCCCGACGAAAAGCAGTGTGGAACTCCTCCCAAGAGATGGTGTGGCCAGTGGGCTGCATGGCGAGAAAGTTCTTCCACCAAGAAAGTGCTGCCCCCTCCAGCTGGTGAGACGCAAAGAGTGCCTTCTCGTGGTCCTGGCACTGAGCAACGTTGAGCTTTCGCTCAACCAGACGCAACCAGTCGTCTGCGTCCAGCGGGTCCTCTGACCGAGAGAAGTTGGGCGGCTGAGTGCGAAGGAACTCCGAGAGTCCCCCTCGCGGCTGATGTCCACTTCCTCCCACTGATCCGGAGGCACCAGAAGGAGTGGAGGTGTTGTGCGCAATGGTCTCCAAGATCCGGGTTTGGTCCATCTGGTTGCGCTCAATCTGCAGAAGAACCTCGGCCATGGTCGGAGGAGGCGGAAGCTCCTCATCCGAACCAGCCGGCTGACCCTGACTACTACGAGTCCTCCCAGCCATCCTGTCACGAAAGGAGAAGGTTAACAATAAAGCCCGAAAACTGAAAGCCAAGACCATAACAACACAACTAAGAGATAAAACTCCAAAAACATGCACAAATTCAGCACAAAAGTTTCATGACACAAGATCAACTTCCCGATACGACTAACTCGTATTGAAAGAACGAGCAATCGGTTTAGGAAGGCAAATTTCAGCATGCAACTCAAATTCTAACATGACCAAAGACAAGGTAAAACCTCTAATAATGGTGTTAGATACTTAGCCAACTAATATCACTTCTTACCCTTTTATTTCCACAAGTTTTAGTTGAATTATCCTCTCATTTTCTACCCTATCTAGAACCTTTGAGCTTGCTATCCGGAAATTGACGCTTGCTGTCTAGATTTTGCATCCAAGCTCCTAGTCAAAATTTACCATTCCAGAAGCTTCAAAACCTTGTAGAAGGGCAGCCAACACTTCAATTTGCCAAACTCATTGGTTCCCAAAACCCGAATTAAACGATAACGACTATCTTTTAGAAGAAGATGAGAGGAAAACAATTTTTCAAAACTTAATAAGAAGAGGGTAAGATGAGCAAGCTAAGATAGGTAAGGAGTAAAATCTGAGAACTTACTTAAGTTTTCATAAACTATTTGACACTTCAAAATAAGTTTTTCAAATCATCCTAAAGACGACCAAGCTAGGGGTTTCTACGATCGGTATGGCTCTGATACCAAGCTTTGTGAGACCCCGGTTTATTTAACTTGTAATGCTTTGTCCTCCATTGACTTTAGCATCACAAACCAAATATACCGTGCCTCGAGAAAATGTATACTTCCCAGAATTGCAGTATACACACCCTTTTACAAAACATTACATCAATTCCATACAACACATATAACTGAAGCCTAAACTTTACAAGCAGAAGACATACATAATAGTCTTTACAAAAGAGAGACCAACCGATCAAGAACAAGCTAAAAGGGTTAGAAAGACAGCGAAAGCAAAATGCCATAAGATGGCTAAGACAAAAGCCAACCGGTTTGCCTACACCCACAAGGCAATCCGACCGGGCCGCCAAGCTAGTCGTCCCAAACACCGTCACAGCACAACTCACAAAAGTGAGGCCCTTGGGGCTCACCTTCTTCCTCTGCAACACACAACAAGCAAAGCAAATGAGTACAAAAATGTACTCACAAGACTTACGGGTAACAAACCTAGTTACTACTACATACAGGCTTTAATCAAAGGAGATGGCTCAAGGTTAATTTTCAGCATAAAGCAAGTTTTATTTACAATAGATAATATGTTGAAGGCAATTTTGACAATCTAAATTTATTTGCATAAATAACAGCGAGACAATAATGTAATAACATAAATACAACCTGGAGATGACTAACCCAATATCCATCACAACCATAGCACGAATTACCCATTCGTACCACCCATGTCAAGTTTTAATTTAAAAAGGTTGTAGTCTAGTTCTTGCATGACCTTACCAAGCATGTCCATAACCTAAGACGAGGCTATTCGAATAGATCAAACCCTGCAGGGGTGTACCAATGTACCCACACTTCAGACCGCCTTTTTGCCACTAGATTAAGCACACTTCCTTTGGTATGCCGACACGGCTAAGTCCTACGAGACATTTCCAATTAACCCTTAGTGATCTGCCAGCGAAATATGGATCACAAGGACCTATACGTAGAGTAGGACACACCGACCTCGGTGGGTGCTCCCCTCAATCACGTGACCCATCTTGTATATAGAAATATACAACCTTCCACGCGACTCATTAATTAACACCCCCCAAAGTACTAAGTCAAGAGAGGTCACATATATCCCTAGTGTGCTTAGCATGCATATATGCTTGGCTTAGTGACACAAGTAACTCGGTCCTTGATGACCCGGGCACCATTCCAATCACACCCAAAAGATCACACCATCATACCATTGTGCACAAGTCTAAAACATTTTATTTTCAGTTTTGGTTTGCACAAATAAACAAAGCACAAGGTATAGATCATAAGTAATGACAAGTTTTGTGTGATCAAGGTCATCGACTAAGTCGATAACCTCCCAATTCTACCGGTAACTAAGCATTGCTAAGCATCATGTCGCAAAGATAAATAAAAGACTATAAATCATTTACCGGGCTCTAATTCACCAATGAGGATATTAACCTAGGGCAGTGGCAGGGGTGAACAATTTCATGGCAACAATGCAATAGGCTTAGCTACCTCTAACCGACAAAATTAACTTTGACACAAGAAGCATGCATACTTAGGTTTTACAAACAAGATATTAGACTTTAAAAGTAATAGGAGCAATATGATCAAATGAAGTTACACTGCTTGCCTTGCTATAAATCACTTGTTTGCTGCAGAGGATCACTCTCCAACTCAACACAATCGTCGTCTCCTATCGAAAGAACGAGAAAACTCAATAAAGACGACGAACACCGAAGAAGACTCAAACCAAAAGTGTTCCAAAACACATTAAACTTACATAGCAGGAAGATCATGATTTTATACAAATTTAGCAACAAGAATCATTTAATTTGGATTAAGGATGCAAAAGTTATAGCTAAATCAATTTCAGTCTGTTGGAAAATTCAAAATTAATTACTATCTGTTACTGTTCATGGCATACATTTCTAGAAAGAATTTGAACTTGAAATTTTTATGGTATGTAGATACTGGTATTCTAAGGTTAGCAAAATTGAGTTTACTTTATTTGGAGCTAAATTGAATTTATTATGATTTTTCTAAGTTATAAACCTAGAGCATGATTAATTTCAGAGTTAAAGACTACATTAAAACCTATGCTAAGTTAAAGTATTCTAACAGAGGAACCTAATGAACTTTAGTTTGTTAAATTTGGAGTTACAGAGAAAGTTACGCATTTTTGAAATTCAAAACAGATAACAATTTGCAAATAAAAAGCTTTCGGGACTTAAACTTGAAAACCAACTCAAACTGGGGAGGTCGAGTGCCGTTGATCTGAGATCGCACGGCTCACGAGCACGAGCGTGAAATCCCCCACGAGAACCAACGCAAAAAGACCTTAACACGCCTAGGGGAGGTCTTAACCGTTAGATCATGACTTGATGGTCCGGATCCAACAAGGAGGTCCTCAGGGTGGAGATCTAAGAGAGGAGGTCTGAACGGTGAGATCTGAAGGAGGGGAGGTCTGGGTGGCTAAGATCTACTGAGGAGGTCTTAACTGCCAAGGTCTCCACTGATGGATTTAGATTCAACAGCCCACGAGAGATGGAACATTCAGACTTCCCGAATACCTCACCAAGTTTGGGCCCTGGATTTCATATTGAACGGCTTAGATCAAGATCACATTCGGAGGTCCGAATGTTCACGAGATCTGAGCCATAGATCTAGAGATGAACGGCAAAAGAGGATCAGAACGTTTAAAACTCTAAATGTGCCTAGGAGGTCTAGCCCGTTAGATCTAGATCTAACGGTCCAGAGCTGAGGGGAAGTCCTAAAGCTAAGGATCTAACGGAGGTGGTCCTAGACGGTCAAGATCTCTAGGGGAGGTCCTGAACGGCTAAGATTCGACCGAGGGAGGTCCTGGCGATAAGCTAAACTGGCGAGGAGGTCTTGGGCGGCTTAGATCTAGGCTAGGGAGGTCTCAACGATCAAGATTCACCCAGGGTGGTCTTGAGTATTAAGACTTCCGGAAGGCGAGGTCCTGAGGTTTTTCTTTACAAAAGACCAAGGGGTGGTCTTTTGCAAAGAGGACCCCGAGAGTGGTCCAAGGGTGGTTTTTGCAAAACGACCAGGGGAGGTCTTTTGCGAGATCGCAGAGAGTGATCCTAACGGCTCAGATTAGATCTAAGGAGGTCTTTAACGGTCACGATTTAACCTAAGAGGTCAGGAGCTTAACAGGACGCACGCACGGTCGACAGGAACTGCATTTAACGCTAATGATTAGCCTTTAGGACAAATTAAATGCTAATCGTTAGGCTACAGGACTTGTCCGAGTAAGGTGTGACAAAAACATGAGTTTGGGTTTTAGCTCACTGCCGGCGACTCCGGCCATGGCGGCGGAAACCAAAGGCACAGATGGGCTCTAAATAGCGAAGAGAACCTAAAGGTGCCAATATCTAGAGCTAGAATACACCCTACCGGTGGCTAGCCGGAGATGACCGCCGGAGACAAAATACAGCAAAAAAATGAAAAGCTTATGAGGTCCAACAGAACAGGATTTCCAAAACTAAAGTACTAACCTGAGAATGGAGGAGGTCTAGGGATGGCCGAAAGAGCTCCGGAGACGATGATGCTTGCCGGAGGTGAGGAAGATGACAATCCCGGCCACGAAGGGCAAGCCCCCACTTCGTCAACCTCTATGAAGGTTAAATGTGAGGACCCCGGTTTATTCGACTTGTAATGCTTAGCCTTCCATTGACCCTAGCATCACAATTCAAATAAACCAAGCCTCAGGATATGTATACTTCCTAAATGCAAATACACACCTGCTACAAAATCAAGCATCAATTCCATACACGAGATTACAATATCAAAACTTCATAATATACAATAGATTGAAATTACAAGATAAATAACAAACTACACAGCGGAAGCAAAAGCCATAAGATGGCGATAAATAAAAGAGCCAATTAGTGTGCCTTTACCCACAAGGCAACCAACCGGGCCGCCAAGCTAGTCGTCAAACCTGTGGCACATCTCACAAAAGGGAAGCCCTTGGGGCTCACCTTCTTCCTCTGCAACAAAAATATTAAGCAAAGCATCTGAGTACAAAAATTATTTTTGTACTCGCAAGACTGACGTGTGGACTAGCAGACCTATACATATACTACATGCAGGCTTATCTGGTGGAGGCCATATGTTTCATTTGCACAAAGCTAACTTTATTTGCAATAATGTAATACAGTTTAAAGGCAAGTTTGCAATTCATTTTTACTGTTGAAATAACTACGAATTAAAGATAGATACAAGTAACCACCTGGAAGTGACTATCCCAATAGTCACCACAACATAGCACGAATCCCAGATTCGTACCACCCGTCAAGTTTTAATTAAAAGGTTGTAGTCTAACTCTTGAAAAGCTTACCCAAGCGTATCCATAACCTAGGACGAGGCTATTCGAATAGTTTTAACCTGCAGGTGTACCATCGCATCCACACTTCAGCCGCTTTAAGCCAAAACACACTTCCGAAGGTATGCTGGCACGGCTAAGTCCTACGAGACGTTTTCCAACATTGTGTATTAACTTCGAGTCGCTCGTATGGATAGAAATCCATACGCTGACATGGTAAAGCCGAAAAGACAACTACCCACTCAGGATAAAGCTTTTCGGACAACTACCATGCTCCCAACACCATCCCTCCTGCGACCTCCTGCGACCCGGAGTCAATACACGCCAAAGTACTAAGTCAAGAGAGGTCCCATATACTCTAGTGTGGTTAGCACGCAAAAATACCTGGATAAAAATTCACTCACAAGATGTTCGGTCCTTAATTGACCTGGGCACCATTCCAGTCACACCCAACAGATCACACCAACATATCGTTGTGCCCAAGTCTAAATCGTTTTTGTTTTCATTTTTTAAGTTTTGTAATTAAACATAGCACAAGCTGGAACATAAGAACAATAATAATTTTATGTGATCAAGATCATCGACTAAGTCGATGATCGCCCAATACTACCGTTAACTAAGCATGGCTAAGCATCCGACCAGTAATCTACTAAGTGACAAGAGCCCATCCAACGAGCTCTAACCACAGCAAATAACCTAGGCTCAGGTAGTAGAGGATAATCATTTACCTACAGATTATGCATCTAAAGGATTAACTAACCAATTTAACACAAATTAAGCGATGCATACATACAGTTGAAACAAAATATTAGACTTTAAAATACTGGGATTAACATGATCAAACTGCTTGCCTTTGCCTTGCTAGAGATATTCGACTTGCTGCAGAGGATCACTCTCGATAATCAACGTCATCTAACGATAAAAACTGCCAAAGCGAAAAACAGCAAATAAACACCAGAACGCCAACAATATTCAAAAATCAATAACACAGAAGATAGATTATGAATTTAGGAACAATAAATAAGTTGACTCGGAGATTATTTAAATTAGATAGGATTTCTTCTGATTGCTCTCTCCAAACTCATTTTCACATTAACAAAGATTTCACTGCTTGATTATGAGGATCCAAGCGAAGCTTAATTTTCAGATTAGGTTACTACTACCGGATAATAGTCCAACCAACTAAGTGACTCAGAAACATATCTAACTACTGCACTAACCAAGACATAATCCTATTGGCAAATCTGAAAATTGTCACGTTATTGCTACTGAGAACGAATGACGACGGACGATACCTAGAGCTTCGGTGATGCTATTTTCCTTAACAGGCCACCTAATACTCACAAGCACTCTCTCGCCAGGCATTCTATGTATACGACCACCATGATCATACAGTCAAAATCAATCCTCTCATATGTTCTATTCTATCGGCATACTTTGATGGTGATTGTGTGCACATCTATTAGCTGCAAAAGGGCTCTAGATACCGACTTGACTATCCTAGCCTAACCGTTCACTTAATTATCATTTTATTCAATAGATTTTCTCACTGACTGCTATTTAACACGATCCAAAGGTCTACTGCTAATACTTACTTTTCAAGGTAAAGGCTTAGGTATTAATTACTTTAATTAGGAAGCAAGTTAGGGGTTCAAGTCATAACGTATCATTTAACTTAGCTACAAATGACACCTTTCAATCATTCAGTGATATGTTTCATTTATTTTACCCATGGTCATGAGCTTCTAGTTGGACAAAGGGTATCTACTTACTCATCACTTAACTTAGGCCTATCATTTGCTAGATGATCATCTGCTAGCCAAGAAGCATACTACCCTATTTTAAATAGCTAACTACTCTATGTAGCGCACTGTTATGACCTACTAGCTTAGAAAACAAAAACTCCACTGTCAGCTACCAAACATCCAAAAAAACATACAAGGCTACACATATGTATGATGACATACTACTAGCATTTTCCAATTAACCTTAATGAGTTATTTACTAACAGAGAGCATTCAAATGAGCCAGCTAAAAGTTTTGGTACTGCCTAGCCCTGCAAAGTATTCAACACCATTCTTACTCATCAAAAACCATAGTCTTCATCTAAGCTAACTTACGCTAACTGACATGCTAATCAAAAGGGACTCACATCCAAACAAACAGCAGGGAGCACAAAGTGTAGAGAAACAATTCTGGAGCTAGCAACTGAATGATGAACAGAGGTGAATTAACATTCGAGAGCGCAGAAGGGCTCGGACCGCTCAAAGTCGACAGATGGGAACTCGCGTGGCGGCCTTTGGTAGGGAGTGTTGACGGCGGTGGTTGAGCACAGATGAAATGGACAGGGGTTGGCCGAGGCGAGCTCCACCTGCAGAGAAACAAGACAGCCTTTGAGGCAAGCAATAAGACAAACACGTAGAGGGCAACAGAAGAAACCGAAGATAGCTCATCAATGGTCTGTCGCCGGCAGCGAGGGGGTAGCACGGGTGACATGCGGCTCCGGGGAGATCACGCATGTCGCCGCCGGCACCCTTGGCGGCGCTTTGTGCATGGGAGCCGGGCCGGCCAGCAGGGAGGAGGCGCGGCGGCTGGAGCAATGACAACGCCGATGGCGGCAGCAGGGCTGGAAGCAATGGCGAGGAGACGAGGTCGGCACGGGCTGGGGCCGAGGAAGATGGGGTCGACGCAGCTCCGGCGGTAGGAGGTGACAGAGCAGCCGGGTCGGCGGAGGGAGAAGCCGGGGCGGCGCCGGGACGGAGCAGCCGGCCGCTCGCGCGCGACGGCTCGTGGACGCGGGCGCGGCGGTGGCAGCGGAGGAGGGCGCCGGTGGATCTGGTGGCGCACGGGCCGGGAGGCGTGGGGGAGGAACCGGGGTGTGGCTCGGGCGGAGCAGCCGGGCCGGGGCCATGGTGGAAGGGCCGGCGCGAGCTAGGGACGGAGGAGAGGCACCAGGGGGAGGCGGTGCGGCAGTAGAGGAGGGCGGCGGGCTGCTGAGGGGCGGCAGAGCGACCGGGCCGGGTCGGCGGAGAGAGGGGCCAGGGGTGGCGCCAGCAGAAGAGGGAAGAGGGCCGATGGCGCCTGCTTTCGGTGGAAGGGAAGAGCTCGGTGGGGAGAGGCCAAGAGCTTGGAGATGGGGAAAGTTGGGAGGCAGCCGGGGCAAGTGCGGCACCACAGGAGGAGGCGAAGGCTGGCTTGGCACCCGGTGGAGAAAAGGAGGAAGGGCTGCGGCGCTTGCCTTCGGTGGAGAAAAGGAGCGCTCGGTGGCTTGACCCCTTTGTATGCAGCGGGCGGAGGAGACAATGGTAGGCGATGCACTCGGCGAAAGGTAGGCCAGGAGGTGACCGGGGTCGGCGGCACAGTAGCTTGGAGGTGATGCAAGGGCGTAGGTGGCTCGCGCATGGCCGCGACGTGGCAGCGAGCCAGAGGGGAGAGCGTCGGAAGAGAGATAGAGGATGGCAGGGGCACTGGCTCTTCTGGAAAAGAAAGAGATGGGTGCACAGGGCTCGGGCGATGAGGTTCGGCTGAGCCAAATGCCAGGAGCGGCTCGATCGGGAGGGGAAATATGCTAAGGACCAAGGCAGGATTTTAGTGTTACCAAAATATTCTGGCATTTTTATTTGGTAATTCCTCAGGCAAAGATAGCTGTAGTTTGATCTATGTCAGACACTTTAAATTAGGATTTTTGACTTATTCCGAGATTTAGGTTCAATGTGTCTTTGACCTATGGTTTACTTTAGTACTATTTACAGGGCAACATCTAAGGTTAATCGCTTTTGATAATTTCTGTATTAGAGTTTTTCGCTTCTAGGTTCGTGTCTTTAGGATTTATGTTCTTAGGATTTTTATTCCTTATTACTTGAGCCGGCAAAAATAAATGCAAATCAAATAACTCACAAAGATTGCAAACAAACTGAACGGCAACAGATAATCATACAAAAATTTAAAAAGTCTCGTATTTTTGCATTTTGGAAACTTTGGGATGTTACATTAAACCAAACAAGTTAGGGGATGCTTAAGGTGACCAGAACAACAAGATGATACGCCAAGATTGAAATTTGAACCACTGGAGCTCAGAGATCGCCGAAGGGCTCCATGGTCCGACAATGTCGGCTAAGATTTTCGGAGGTTTTGGAGCATAAGAGCACAGAGAGGAACTAGGGTTGCAAGAAAGGTGTCCAAAGAAGCTTAAGGAGGAAGCTAGGGGCTCATATATAGCCGGAGAGCAAAAAGGGAACAAGGGCATGATACTCGGGTGCACTGAGCTAGGGTACACTTTGAAAAGATGGGAGTAGGCAACATAGAGACTTTTGGGCACAAGGCCTGGCGCACAATTAATGTTGGCAATCATTAGCCGTTGTCAAGGACTGGGATTTAACAAGGCACTACTCTACTGCCATGCGCACGAAAAATGATGGTGACCAGACCCCACCAGTCAATGAAAGAACCTGGGTGGACTGGTCAAAGAACACAATGGCTAAACTAAGCACTGAGCTCCAACAAGGGAGGTCCGGACGGTTGGATGAGAATCGAAGGGCTCAGATTTTAAGTAAGGCTCAGAGGTCCTAACACTTAGGGAGGTCTGAGGCACAGATCAAGGGATGGACGGCACACCATCACTCAAGTGCTAAGAGGGGTGGTCGAGGAGGTCTGAAGAGGTCTTTTGAGGACGACCGAGGGTGGTCTTTGCAAAAATGCAAAGGGAGGTCCAAGGGAGGTCGGGAAGGGTGCTCTTTACAAAAAGGACACGAGGTGGTCGTGCGGGTGGGAGGTCTTTTACAAAGGCCAGAGGAGCTCTTTGAGGAGCTCCCGAAGATCCAAGCTGTAGGGCAAAGATCCAACGGTTGATAGTGGTCGAGCACTGGAAGGAGCTCGGGCCTGAGCTGCAATGGTCGAGTCCAATCGAGACCAAGGGTTGGGCTCAGTTTAGACTCAAACCCAACCAGGACTTTGACTAAGACTTGATTTTGAGGCTAAAACTTTGAGGGATATTTGGAGGTAGCAAACTAACTCCAAAAATTGTCAAATTTTATAGTAGCTTGCTGACTTTGAGATGCACCTTGTGTAAAATTTTCAGAGGTTTTTATGCAGAGCATTTTTCTCTAAAAATTCTTCAAGGTTCTGATTAGGGTTTGACCAAAGGTTAGAATGGTTTGACTGCCTCTTAACATTTTCAAACAATTTCTAAAAATTGTGAAACTTCACAGAGGGGTCACACACAACCCTAGAACTTAGGAAAAAAAAATATTTCCAGAGGATGATCACAAGATTAGATAATGGTTGGAAAAGAAGGGTCATGACTTTAGTCAATTTGGAGGTTTGGGTTTTATATTTCCCACAATTCCTTTACAAGAATTGCAAAAAAGCTCAAAAACTTCAAGATGCAAGAAATTTTTTTAATTTCTACACACTCTCTTACATTTGAAACACAAGTCCAGAATTGGGATGTTACAAAACAGGAAAAAGGACCACCAAGTGTGCCCCATCACCCGTAGGCAAACGAGTGGAGGTAGAAATAGCGTCACCCTGATCGGCGCTAACGGGTAGTTCGTACACATAACTGTCCTCACCTGCAACAAGTGGTTAAAGCACCTGAGTACAAAAGGTACTCACAAGACTTACACAAAACTACTAAAAGAAAGTGTTTAGTAGAACCAATCCAAAGGATCAGAATTTTTACATGCTTAAGGCTGACAACAAGAAGGTTGTAATGGTATTAATTTTTGCATAAAGCAACACATCTTAATCCTAAACTTACTGATTTCTGTAAAGGCCATTTTATAAACAAGTTTTGGACTAAAACAACAAGTAAATACAAAATTTTTAACAACAACACGACAATATCAAAGTGGCTGCCCACTTTCACTAAACAATAAGCATGAATCACCCAGTTCATGCCGAACATTTCCCATGACAAAAATTTCCAGAAACTATACTTTGTTGTCCATCAAAACGAGTGTTGTCTGTAACCGTGGACACGTCTATTCGAATAGTTTTAACCCTGCAGGGGTGTACATCTTTACCCACACGACCTGATTAGCCCATAAGCCTCTAGATAATAGCACACATCCTTCGGTATGCCAACCGGGGAAATCAAAACCCAATATTTTTCTGCAAGAATATCTTATCGAGTTGAATCACCAATGCGAGACATGATCCCGCTTAGTACAAGTTTCTGATAGAACCTACTAAGCGGGGCACGCAAGTTGTGCTGGGAATGCCAACCCAATTGACAAAAATTAAAAACAACTGACCCAATTGACAGAAATTAAAAAGACAGAAAGTAGAGTTGTGCCCCCGCACATATAGAATTGCAATCGGGGCCCTAAGAACATATATGCGATGGAACACATATATGTCCTCACACCACCAGTTTTTCAACTCAATAAGATCTTCCCCTTACTTAACCAAGCAGCGCCCATACACTGCGTGTGGAAGTATGTAAGGTACTCAAATTGCAGGTCAAAGTTTGGTCCTTAACGATCCGGACAAGACTACCACATTCCCAAATCTCGTGCACGAAGGCATCATCACTAGCATCCACTTGTCCAGATCTAACCAAACTAAACAAAGAAACCAAGGCTATATATCAAAAAGTGTTTCCCAGGTCTAACAAGATATGCTTGTCAAATAACTAATGTTCTACTAACGTGCATGGCTAAGAAATTATCTAAAGACCAAATATTTCAACACAAGATTACTACCTTAAGCTTAAGTGTATGAGCAGATTAAAGATAAGCCACAAATGTTGGGATATAACTAACTAAACTCACAAATTATTGATATGTCGAAATAACATGCACACAATTATCACTGCATTTCAAAATACTAAAGTATCAAATCTGGGATCAACATGGTGCAAGAGGATGCTTGCCTTGGTAATAAACTACTTGTTCACCCTTTGGTTGCTTCACAATATATTCACTCTCGTTGGGCAATTTAGAATCTAGAAATGACAACAACAAATAAATACCAAAAATTTAAAGTACCAAAATGCGAAAAAGATGCATGCTAAACAAAAATTAGCTTCACTAGATTGGGAATTGCCACGGGGAGGTCCTGAAGTAACACAGGGAGGTCCCGGGGAGAAGTCCTAAGGAGATCCTAAGAGTCAATGGATATTCTGAGGAGGTCCTGAGGGTCAAGGGAGGTCCTGAGGAGATCGCAAGGGTCACAGAGGTGGTCGTGGAGATACTGTGACCTATGGAGGTCGTGAGGGTGGTCTTTACAAAACGACTGAGTGTGGTCTTTGCAAAAAGATGCGAGGTGGTCTTTGCAAAAATACACGAGGTGGTCCCGAGGACGAGGAGGTCCTGAGGACAAGGAAGAGGTCCAAAGAGGAGGTCCTGAGTGGTTCCGATGTTTTTACGCGGGTGCTCCTGAGGAGGTCCTAACAGTCAAGAAGAGAGCAAAGGAGGTTTGGACAGTCAGATGATCTCAACAGAGGTCTGGACGGTCAGATGAACTTCAAGGGAGGTCTTGACGGTCAAGATCAAATCAAAGGAGGTCCAGAAGGTGCTCTAAAGAGAAAGATCCCAAGGAGGTCATGAGGAGACCACACCTGGTCGAAGGTGGTACATCTACATGCGAGCTAAACGACTGAAAAAGATTCACAAGGCAAAAAATACCTGAGATTAGAAAAATGGTCAGAGATCTAAGAGATGGCTCTGGCGATGAGGACCGAAAACGACAATAAGATGTCCACAGCGACAAGAAGATCTGAGCAAGGAATCAATGAGTGAGTGATCGGTTTAGGTCATTTAGGCCCATAAGAAGCTCCTAATGGAAAGAATTGAGAAATGGCTCACCCTGGAGTTGGAGATAAAAGGGGTGATTTCGGTCGGAAAAGGGGAAACGTCAAAATTCAACAAACTTGTTGAATCAAAGATGGAATTAATTGAGGGGTTTTGTTTAGCATATCCTAGAACATGATAGGACGCACAAAAGTTATGCAGGAGCTCACCGGAGCGAAGAAATCCACAGCGGCGGCGCTCTAGCGTGCTCTGGACAACCCAAAGGACAAGCTCGCGTTCTCAATCTACAAGCAATGCCAAAAGCTTCCATTAATAGGATGAACAAGGCATTAAGAGATGAACAAAGTATAAGGAATAGAGGATACGCCAGAGATGAGGAAGAAATCACTGCAACAGCAACTTGGCCGAGAGTGAGAATGAGGGTTCTATAGCCATTTCGCTGAAGAGAACGAGGGAAGCTCGTGCGTGGCAAAAATGGCAGCAAAACGATGCCATGTGGAGATTGCATACTGCGAAAACACGACGCAACGCCACCTCAACGTCGATGTGCTCGGTGCTGGCGAAATGTCTCAGAGAAGATGAAGTTGAGTCACTGACTTGTGGGTCCAAAGTGTCAGTCCCAGCGGCAAAACAAAGCAGTGAACTCAAACGAATGATGTTCGTCCGATCGCAAACGAACGGCTCAGATTGTGTGGGATGTTCGGGCGGTCCGAACGGCGCAACTCATATTGACCGTGTGATCGAAAAAGAATGGCTTAAATTGCATGGCGTGTTCAGAAGGTCCGAACGGCACAATCCATGTGGATGGTTCGATTGAAATCAAACGGTCCAGAGGTGGGGCGCGTTTGGGTTTTCAAACCAATGATGGTGGTGCGTCCGATTGAGATGGACGGTGTGGATCACATGGCGTGTTCGGATGGTCCGAACGGCCCAATGGATCTGGATGGTTCGCTAGGAAATCGATAGTGGAGAATGCGTGTATTGTTTGGATGGTCCGAACGTCCAATGCATCTCATTCGTTCGGTTCAAAATCGAACGGCTCACGTGCAACTAAGGGTTGGCTGGGTCAAAAGGACTTGGCATGGGTCGATCCGAGAGGCATAGGGTTGGACCTAACCAAGACGAAAGGGTGTGAGTCGCTACAGTGACTAGGGGCTCGGGCTGGGTCTACTAAGTTGACTAAAGTCAAAATCAACCTTAAATGTTTGACTGGAGGTTTAAAAATATCAAATAAATTCATAAAAGTACATAATTTTTCAAAGCAGCTACTAGGATGATATAGATCCCAAATAAATTTTTATAACCACTGCTCATGGTTTAAAATACTTACTTAAATACTTTGACCGAAAAGGTTTAAGGAATGTAGGTTTTTCTTAAGGAGTTCTCTTTTTCAAATTGTAAGTTTGACTTAAATTTGAAATGCTTAAATGCAACAAATTGTGCAAGTGACCTAAAATGCCATGTATGCTCACGAAATGCATATAATTACTATTTATTAAAATTGAGGCTGTTACACACAGAGGGTTTTGAATGTGTAAATTCGGGTCCCGACACCTCATCGCACTCAACAACAGATGAAGGAGGGCCTCCTCCCGCGAGGTAAGCGTGATCTCTGGGGTGGCGATCAGTTGGATCAGCCCTCCGCTAGAGTCAAGACCGTCTCGCGCAGGAGAGAGGTGGTAAAACCACCTCCGAGTCCAATTGGTGTCCCACCGATTCTGTGCCATCGGAGCAGGTGCGTACATCTGGCACCACGCCTTCGGCTCGAAGTTGACTCTACTGAAGCTTAGTGTCTTGCTGGTGCTCTTCTTCTTGTTTGACTGGCAGCGCCTGTCATGTAGATACGCGAACAAGAGCCCCTCCCTGCTTGTCCCGGCGGATCGCATAATACACTCGAAGATGGCTAGCTTCACAAGGGAGTTGGGCATCAGCTGCGCCAACTCCACCCTGTACAGCTGAAGGACCCACGAGACTAGCAACACACAAGGAATCCGAAGGCCAGCATCGAAGAAGGCAACGAAGGCCACAACCACGTCTGACTGAGGCGTCGATACCATCTCCGCCCTGGGGACTCGCATCTTCTCGAGGCTCTCCAGCTTCCCCTCGTCCACCAGGGCCTGGAGAACCCACTCCATCATCATAGATTAGCCAAGGTCACTGGTGTAGACCACGTTGTCGCCTCCCTCTTTGTTGCGCTTCGTCATATCGAAGCTCCGAAGAGCGCACCACCCGAGCCTCGAAGGTCCGTCTCACAGTCTCAAAGGAAAAAACGCACAAAACCGCGAGAGGGGAAGCTAGGGTTTTCAAGCGCGAGATAAGGAAATGAGTGGGGGTCACCCCCTTTTTATTGGCACCAGGACCACAAGTTACCCGATGACACGTGCCACGGACACAACATCCCCCTCAACTGTCACGTGGTTCGAGGGGGGCACCATTACTGCCACCCACCGGCATTATGGAATACGCCAACAAACGACAGCACACGTAGTTCGAAGGAGTGCCATTACTGCCAACCAACAGCATCATGGTGTGTGGCACCTAACACGCCATCATACCAACAGGAGTGGCCTGCACACCGCTGGAGGGCCCGCACAAAGCACGCTTCGCCCAGCCGAACGGGGTGGTGTGCCTTGTAGGACCCAGGAGTAACGCCCTCAAATCCTCTGTGTATTCTACACTAGTCCCTGGAACAGTAGCTAGTGTACACGATAAACAAATATTATAACATTCAAAATTCGCACAACTTTATTAATAAATATAAGAGTTTATTACAAGAAAGTCCTACGAGCCAACAATAAAGAACACAATGGAAGACGGAGAAGAAGTAGTAGAGCCTAGCTAATCTACCACAGGCAACTGACTAGGGTAGCGGCCTAGTCGTTGAGATCCTCAGTAGTTGCGAAGTCATCCTCCTCTGAACAATATTTTATTAAGCAAGGGTTGGTTCAAAAATGGACTCCGCAAGTTACACCCATAACAAAGTAAATGCATACATGGATATTATCAAATGAAGGCTTATAGGGTTATTTGTGCAAAAGCAATATTTGACATTTTAAATACAATATTAAGTTCAAAAGCTCAAGTTTTACAATATCTAAAATTGAGTTTTAATTGAATTAATAAAGATAGTGTAGGTACCAACCTAACACTAACTTAATCACAGACACCGACCCAAGGCTTCAACCCATAATTTTTCTCATGGACACCCATCCATGTCATAAACTGTTTTATAAATCATTAAAAACAAAAAAATCAAAATATAGCTTTCAGTGGCTTTGCTCAGCATGTCCATGACCATGGACACGGCTATTCGAATAGTTTTACACTCTATAGAAGTTGTACAACTTTACCCACAAGAGATAATCGACTTATATTGTCTGTTTCACACACTTCCGTTGGTGTACGATTAAATAATTATCCCAAGGCCTTTACAATGCTTCATCCCAATATAGTCATGCCCGCTAAGATTTCACTTCCATTGGGATAACCACCCGCTGGAAGGCCCCTCTTGCACCAAGTGGGAATATTGTCTAATCGACACCTGCACATCAAGATGCGGTAGTACAGTCGAATGTGGTAGTACAGTCGAATATTGTCTAACTAATAGTCAAATGATGCAAATTATTTAGCCCAGTCTATCATATTCCAGACTTGTGGTAGTACAGTGCAGCTTTACAAGATGCAGCTTGAAAACTAGTCCTAATTAACTAACTTAGGTGAATTTCAAATTAATCCATGGGCCTCAACCATTCACTGAATTAAGCCCGTGCATAAACCTGCACCCACCAACTATCCATTTCGTCCAAGTCCAAACCAATTTTTTAATTTATTTTTCAAATCATTTATAAACTTCCATGGCACACCAATGCTATGGATACAATTTAAACCACATTTGATTTTTGGTTGTACATTCCCGAATCAAATATTTCAGGTCTAGGCATGGCAAAGCTAAATTTTTCCCAAAATGCTCTAGTTCATACTATTATACAAACAAGATTTTATCTAAGGTGACAAGATATGGATGTTCAAATATCAAAGTTTGTCTTTACAATTGTATTGGGATTAACTACAATTTTAAAACAGGTATTTAAATTACATTGAATAGAAATAAGCATATAATAATAATTTAAAACAGAATTTAAATAGTTTAGAAATATTGGGATCAAACATGATCAAAGATGTAACTTGCTTTACTCAAATAATTGTTGTCCTGAAACATGGCCAGACGTGGCGGTGGCGCACGAGGACCGGTGGTTTCCGGTGGCCAACGGCGAGGGTACCAATGGATAGAGGGAGAGACATGGAGCATGATGCTCACCTCCACGGCGTCTAGGCGCGCATGGATGGCCAGCGGCGAGGGCGACGGCGGTGGCACAATCGAGTCCGCGGCGGCGAGGTCGCTCCGGCAAGGAGGGTGCGAGCACGCGGTAAAACATGGTGAGACGAAGCCGGAGGTGAAGATGATGGCGGCGGAGCTCCTTCGACGGTGCTGCAATCGGCGGCGGAAGGGCGTTCGGCCGGCAGCGAGAAAATGGCTATTGCGACGAGGAGGGAAGGAGAGGGGAGGAGAAACTTTGGGGAATGGATGAGAGAGAGGAGGGGCTCCGGGGCTCTCATTTTTTGGGGTAGAGGGGCACGAAGGCGAGAGATCGCCCGGCGAAGTTTGCGGTGGACATCACACAATCCGGTGAAACCGCACGCGAAAAGGAGGAAACTTGGAAGGAATGGGGGCGGCGGGATACAGGGGTCTTCGAGAGGGTGCACAAAGGCCACTAGGAGGCCCAGGAGGGCTGAGACAGAGGCGTGGCCAGGAGCTCCCGATGGTACCAAGTACGGCTTTGGGGTTCCCTGTAGGGCGCGTGAAGGCCACCAGAAGGCCCATAAGGGCCCACAACCGGAGGCACAGCTAGGGGCTCCTAGAGGGCACCAGCATACCTTCGGGGAGGCCCCAAAGGAGACGCGAAGGCCACCCGAAGGCTACCGAGCACCACGGATCCAGGAACGAGGAGATCCTAGGGGCCACCTCATGGGCGCCGAAGGGTCCCCGGGGGCACCCCACACGGTGCGAATAGAGAAGAGCACCAATGGACTGAGCGTACCAGCCAGATGGACCAAGACCAGGAGGGTTCACTATAGACCGAAGGCTATACGTAGGGGAAGGAAAAGCCCATGCGACCCCTAAAGGCATAGGATCTTTTTAGGGATAGATCTATAATCTCATAAGGGTGCCCGGGGCACCCCGCACGGTGCAAATAGAGAAGAGCACCAGCGGACTGAGCGTACCAGCCGGATGGACCAAGACTAGGAGGGTTTACCATAGACCGAAGGCTACTCGTAGGGGAAGGAAAAGCCCATGCTGCCTCTATAGGCATAGGATCTTTTTAGGGATAGATCTATAATCTCATGTACCCTGATCGAAATGGTATAAATAACCACCTCCCCCATATAATCAGAAGAACTTTTTAAAGATAATTAATACACACTAATTTCTCTAGACACCTATCCCTCTTTCAAGAATCCTCTAGTCCCCCTTTGACTGGGATTCCCTTTCCTTTACTATCCGATCTGTTGCCACGACACACTGCCTCTTCTTTTCTGCGTGGGGTGCCTCTGCGTTTGTACGCTTTGGAGGCGCCTCCGGCAGGATATGGTTATGGTGCATCCCTGCTCCCACCAACAGCATGCGCACCTCTGCATGTTTCTGACTTTAAATTGCTACACATACTCATCAAGCTACCCAAAAGAAAGATGTCTGTGAATGCTATGTGGGCCCAGTCCTTGCTTCAACAGGCACTGGGTACGAATTCATGTGCACATGGTTTCATGGTTTCTAGTCCACCACCGAACCAACCAGCAAGGCCGGTCATGCAACCTGACGCGGCGATTAAGTTACGTTTTACTTTCTGCTAGTTGATCCTATTTTTCTAGTCACCGTGTCTTTTAAACCGAGAGTCAGATTTGCGATCCATTTGAATTGTTGGGCTCTGTATAATGAATCCTACTAAATGAGTTCAATATTAGATGCTGTTATACGCGACGGCGGAGGAACGACGAAGTAAACAAGATCAATCGCAGAGAGACACGAGATTTAACGTGGAAAACCCTCTCAATGCGAGAGGAAAAACCACGCGCCACCAAAGAAACAATCTTCACTATATCGGGTGAGGTTACAACGCTGGGATTTACAACTCGATTTCAATATCCCAAACAATGGCTACAGAAATATATATATCGTGAAACCCTAATTCGACTAGGATACATACGCGGGGCTTCGCTTCTCTCGCCCCCAGCGCCCTCGGGTGCACGGGTTTGGGCGCCAGACTCGCTCCGCTCCACCCTAAGCCTCCGGCGACGGGCCTCCGCTACGCTCCGTCCAGAAGCTGGCCTAATTGATGTATAGAATTTGGATCACAAAAAAACAGATGCTTCGATCCACCCAAACACACGCCCAGCGTGTTTGACGCGAGCAACCCTCAGACGGCCCATGGCCCACTCTCCGTACATCGTTATCCAAGCATCCTGTCATTCTCCGACTGAATGTTCTAGTTATTTTCTTCCGTTTTCATCAAGCATAACGAATTGCACAGTTGGAAAGGAGAATGCGTTGGTACCATGACAGATAAAGATCAAAGCTTTGGGCTCTGATTTCTTCGACGTCCATCTGCAGGTGAATAGCCTGTTGCCTCGTGATTTCATAATGAAGTCCTGCCCAAAGTGTGCATCCATTCCATGCGTTAGCACTTACCAATAATATTATGCTAGCTGTAGAAAAAATATTGTATACTGTTTACGACGATGTTGTAATTTTTTCTAACGTATTTTTTTCATATACTTTGTTTTTTGATTTGTGATGTTGCAACCGCTGTTCGGGGATATTGCAACTATTGTCTTAGAATGCTGCAACCATTGTCCGGAGATGTTGCAAGTGTTGCATCTGTAGAAGTAGAAAAAAAAATATTGCATCTGTAGAAAAAAATATTGCATACTGTTCACGGCGATGCTATAACTTTTTTTCTAACACGTTTTTTTCTAGATGCTTTGTTTTTTGAATTGTGACGTTGCAACTGTTGACCAGAGATGTTGCAACCGTTGTTCTAGGATGTTGCAACCATTGTCTAGGGATGTTGTAACTGTTGTTCTAGGATGTTGCAACCGTTGTCCTAGGATGTTACAACCATTGCTCTAGGATATTGCAACCGTTGTTTGGAGATATTGCAACCATTGTCATAACATGTTGCAACCGTTGTCCAGAGATGTTACAATCGTATCCGATGGATGTTGCATACAGCGGTGTAATATATATATATATATATATATTTGTGTTCACGTTCTAAAGATCTATTATATTACTGTGTGTTCGTCTCCTGTCTAGACCATCAACTAGATCTGGCTTTGAATTGTCCTATCAATGCAGCTAGCTCCAATCAATTAAAGGAAGGGACCGGAGCAGTCTAAAGCAGCTAGCTATTGCTTCGGCGTCGGGCCCACATGGCTGCCACGCCGGCCGTTGAGCCTCCTTGTCTTTTGTCCATGCATGAGTCTACTTCAACGTCGGCTGACTCATTCGATTGGCTTACGTGCAGGAATACATAACGAAATTGCCTGCTCCCGTCCCAAACTTGCATACCGCTCGATTAAAATGGTAGTAGGTCCTTGTCACGACTAAACAAGGGGTCGGAATCATTTAATCGGAGGTACGAGCCCTAGTTGGTTCCGCTCTGTATACAAGGGAAGACAAGACATAACGCCTGTAAGCTTGTTAGCGTTGTTCAGCCTGAAGACGCACGTGGTGGCAGCTGAAGCTCTGCCGTGCTCTTCTGCAGCATCTCGACGACTCTGCTCATGGAAGGCCGATCCCTAGGCGAGATCTGTACGCACCACAACCCGACTATCACCATCTTCCTCACAAGCTCCGTGGCCTCACCATCGATCGCGCAGGCGCTTGCGCAATACTGTTCTAAGCCTTCATATAAACACTGAGGAAAATACTTGCTGCTGGTTTCTGAACCGGCAACATCGACGCTTCCCGTAGCCCCCCCAGCCATCTGGAGAACCATCATGCCATAGCTGTAGACGTCTGACTTGCTGCTGACTGTTCCTAGTCCTACCTGCCTGGAGAACACCTCGGGCGCGATGTAACCGATCGTGCCCCTGGCTCCGCTGATGGACACGGAGATGGTGCTCTCCTCCTTCTGAGGGCACAACTTGGCTAGCCCGAAATCGGAGATCTTAGGCCGGAGATCTCGGTCCAGCAGGATGTTGTGAGGCTTGATGTCGAAATGCACAATGTGAGCGTTGCATCCTCGGTGCAGGTACTCGAGCCCTCGCGCGACGCCAACCGCGATGTCCAGCAGCTTCTCCCAACTGAGTGAGAATGAGCCTTCTCCATGAGAGGTAGCTTGTCCAAAAGTGTATCTTTCAAGTGAACCATTGGGCATGTACTCATAGACGAGGCCTCTCCTTGATCGTTGCAAGCAGAATCCTAGCAGCGTGACGACGTTGACATGAGAGGTTCTGCTGATGCTGGCTACCTCGTTCATGAATTCCTCGCCGTCGACCTTGATGTCCTTGAGCATCTTCACTGCAACCTCACGGCCATCCGGGAGGCTGCCTCTGTAAACCACGCCGTTGCCACCTTGGCCTAGCTTGTGAGCGAAAGATCTGGTCATCCGTTTCACTTCCGAGTAGCTGTACCTCCTCGGATGTTGACATTGCAGGAAGGATTCGACCATTGCTGTGCTCTTCCACCTCCAGGGCCAGCTGGGCAGTGAGCCATGGTGCTTCCTGTAACACAGGAAAGCTCCAACAAGAAAGAAGCACAGCAGCGCCAATGCGCTTAGGGTACCAGCTAGTATGTCTGCATCAGCAGTCCAAAAGGAACAAAAGTGAGACGCAGATACGATCGATAATTCAGGGTCGGGATTCGATGTTAAGGCACTCAATAATTACTAAACAATTGTGAGGTAATTTGGCTAACTCGTGTTAGTATGAACGAATGAACGAACAGTTGAAGCGAGATTAAGTGTTGGTTACTTACATATCTTCTTCCTTGAGGAATCCCCTTCAGCATTTGAGGGTTTCGCTGCTGTAACATGTAACCAGGTGAATGATGTGATGCTTGTCGTAATTACCAACGCTAAAATGACGGATTGGCATTACTAGCGTTGATCTAGAGTACCTGCCACAGACGCCGGAGGCGACGACTGCATCAGCAGCGCCATGGACGGCTGGGTGCCGGGCACGAAGTCCATGAGCTCGTAGCGCAGGTAGCAGCTTGGCCCGTTCAGACGGACGCCGTCCATGTCCGCGCAGCATCCGGCGAGCCAGGTCATGTGCGACGCCATACACCGGCTGCACTCCTCGGCGGCCAGGTCCTCCGTGCACTGCGCCAGACCGTGCAGCGTCGCGTTCGCGGTGACCTCGCTGTCGAACGCGAACCGGAGCGTCGAGGCCGCCGCCGCGGGGAGCATCCGCCCGGCCAGCCTCTGTCGCGCCGCGTCCAGGCGCGTCGGGTCGGAGAAGTTGTTGGGGTTGGGCACGTCGAACCGCCGCGCCGGCGACGTGTCCGCGGCGCCGAAGAAGGTGGCGTTGTCATAGCGCACGAGGCAGTGCGTGTACCAGAGGACCATATCCCTGCGGCTCGCGCACCTGGTCCCGGGCAGCTCGACGGCCGCGCCGGCGAGGCAGGCGGCGCAGTCGGACCGCTCGGCGTCGGCGAAGCACATGGCGAGGCCGTAGACTGTGTCCGCAGCGTCGCCGCCGTCGAAGGTGGCGTTCAAGAAGCTGGCGTTGGCGGCGGTCATGTGTTGCAGGGAGGCCTGGAACCGGAGGAGGTTGGCCTCAAAGCTGGCGCCACGGTTTGAGGTGGCAATAGAGGCGGAGCAGTCGGTTCAGACGTACCTGCCATTGGCCTTGGTTCTGCAGATGTTGGCGGATTGGGAAAACCGGCGTGGGAGGAAGACGAGGACGATGACGGCGAGGAGGAGGTGGTGGCGCCGACGAGCCGACGACATTGTAGGAATTTTTCCTGGTCTTCTTTGCTCTGTCACTCGGCTTCGTCCAGACCAGAGATGCGTTCGGTAGAAAATGTTTGGGTTTGCCTGTGGGACCCGCGACGTGACTTTGCCTGGAAGCAGCACCTTCTCATTTGTCCCTGTTCTTGATGTCTTCATGGATGCACCTGCAAATCCAGAGAACACAATCAAACGATTCTTTTGTTTCAGAGCACAAACGCGCTGCTCCTCGTTTTGGTTTTTTTCGTATATTTATATCCAGAAGATTACACAGTTTGATTCCGATGCGGTATAACAATCCAAACCAAAAGGTTCGGTAGCAAACGTTTGGCTTTGCCTGTGGGACCCGCGATGTGACTTTCCTGGAAGCAGCACCTTCTCGTTGTCCCTGTTCTTGATGTCTTCATGGGATGCGCCTGCAAATCCAGAGAACACAATCGAACATTCTTTTGTTTCGGAGCACAAACGCGTTGCTCTTCTTTCTGGTTTTTTTCCGTATATTTATACCCGGAAGATTACAAAGTTTGATTCCGATTCGATATAACAATCCAAACCAAAAACTAACTCACACTCGGACTCAAAGAAAACAAAAATTCTCACAAAGAAAAAAAAACAACACCTACCTGTCGTGGTTAAAAAAGGCTAGACAGTAAAGAGGAGAACCCTAGGTGCCCTCGAGGTATCCGAGAGGTTCTCGAAAAAAGGGGATTGGCTGTCAGAAAGTAAATGAATTTTATTTCTTTGAAAAATAGTCCTCCTTTTACATGAGGGGTAAGGATTGAAATACTCAATAAGGTGGGATTCCGAAGCGGTATTTACTGTATTTACTGTTGGTCTAGTTGACACAAACCAATACATGAAGTTGTGATGTAGCTAACTTTTAACTAAACGAAATCCAAGGAAACTAGAGGGGTACGACCTCCTTAAGTAGGGAAGGGTAGCCACACATAGCATGAGATAGGAGAGGTGGTACCACTGTTCACACAAACAGTGCGGCTCCCTAGGTGGCGGGCCGGCCTGTGGGCCAGGTCGGGTACGATTACAAGGTCCAAATTAGTCCAAACAGGTGATGCAGCACCTACTTTTGGCTATTGCGGTGCGTAGAAAAGGAATTTGGAAGTGGGGTTGGATCCATTGGAAAGAGGAGATAAGCTTTCAATCAAGTACTTGTTGACCTCAAACGTTGTCTGTATATGAAAGTTATACTCCTTTGAAGTCAGGGTTGTCTTCGGATGCCGGATTGGATTCCAGAACATGTCCAACTTGAACTCTTACTCGTCTTGGACCAAAAGTGATGTGCTGCACAAATATATATTTTCATCATTAAATAGCATCATATAGTTCATATAATATAAAGACACTCCTAAAAATGAGTTCACCTTATAATGTAAGTGAAGCGTACGAGCTCTTGTAATTGGAACAACAAGCATAGGAAATATATATCGTATCAATAGAGGGCATGTCCTCATCACATGGTGAGGCTCAAAAGAAGAAGGGCCTCACCCGGTCACCCCTCATGCAGTCATGACTCATGTCACAGTCCATTTTTCGGATGTAAATAGTAACTACCAATTTGGTTTTTGATTTCAAAACTCTATGTCAATTTATCAAGTAATTTCAAAACTACTAGCTTTTAGCTAAGCTCGGGTCTGTATTTCCAACCTCTCGGCAATTCCGGAATTCAAAATTTAGTTTGAATTCCCTCTATTCGGATTTTGGGTCCGGCTTCCTCCTTTTGCCCTTTCTTCCTCTTGATCAGAACCGGCCATGAGTTTCCTGCTCCCACCTACTCCCTCTGTCGTCTGCATCACTCCAGAACGCCTCTGCCACCCGCACATGCTCCTGCCCGTCATGCCCGCGCCTCCCTCTGTCGCGCACGCCACCTCCTGCTCCCGTTAGCACCGAGTCATGGCACACGCCTCCGCCCGTGCGTGATGCCGTCAGCTCCTACTGCGCCCTCTACGCACGCCAACTCCTGCCACCACGCCCCCTCTGTCGTCGCCCACGAGCAGCCTCTGCCCGCTCCCGTGCCCAGCTGTGAGGACCCCCGAGATCGGATCTGTATCATGCTAAGTGATTACGCCGTAAATGCAACACTTAACGTGAGACGAATACGATTCCGAGTGACCTGGATATGTGTCACATGCTAGCTCCTAAGGATCAGTGGCTAACATGCACATATCCTAGTACACAACATTGCAATCACATCCATACACAATGTACAAGAATAAAAGAATCAATTACAACATCATTTAAATAGCACCTTATAGTACAAGGTTGCAAAAGAGGGCTGAACGGCCAAATCTAATTAACACAAATAAATTGCAGCGGAATATAAACTTAAAATAAAAAGAGAATAACCGAGTTGGTATGCCCACAATCCCACAAGCAACCAACTGGAGTTAAAGCCGTTGCACCCGTCGTTCTCACCTGAACCAAAAGACACTATTAGAGTACAAAGTTGTACTCGCGAGACTTTCAAAAGAAATAAGGATGCTTGTAAGTATCAAAGGAAGGCTACTACCCTAGTTAGTTTTCAGCATAAAGCAAGTTTTGCATATAGATAAAATATTCTAATATGCCATTTGTAAAACATTTAGAAAACATTGCATAGCAGTAAGTAATGATCATCAAAGGTATACTCTTCAAATATAATCAACACACGAATATCTCATTCGTGGCACAATTCATTCCTCAACAAAATTAACGCGCGAGCTACGCGTCCATGAAGTAATTTCAGATTTGAACAAACTAACAATATGACATAACATTCCCAACCATAACCCAAACTTAATTTTTTTCAAAAGACTAATTGGGCCTGCTTTCCCACAAGTGTTGTCCATAACCTAGGACGAGGCTATTTGAATAGATTTAGTTACTCTGCAGAGTTGTACAGCTTTACCCACACGATATGCATTCCTCATAATGTCGGCCAATGCACTCTTCCATAGGAGTGTGACTGAGGTAGCATAACGAGGCCGTTATAATGTCATGTCCTAACTATCAAACCACCCGAGGAGCAGAATCCCGTGGCAGACTGTCGGTCGCCTAGAACCACAGGTGAACCTCGTTGTGTAAGTAAGTCCCTATCAAACAAGATACCCTTAAGGGCAAGTAAGGCAAAAATTTAACATGCCCCCACGAGATTGACAAAAGAACAATTAAATACATAACAATAATAATTGTCAATCTCATTGTGTTTTGATAGCTAACACACAACAAATTATTAAGCCAAGCCTTCGCCATTATCCCGGCGTGTGGTTGCACGTAAGACTTGGTTCATCACACCACAGACCGGTCCTTAAACACTCAGACGGGGCTACACAATTCCATAACAACAAACAACAATAGTAATTCATCAACAACCTACACCGGTCCAAGTTAAGAACATAAAAGCCATGCCCAACATGTCCACAAACCCAGATGCGAAGAGCTGGATATAAACCTCAAGTTCAACATAATCCAATCCATAAAATCCTCAAATTTCATTAAGATTCAATTCGATCCATCGGCCGATGGACTAGCTCCATCAACCACTTTCGGCTACAACTACTAGCATGGCTAAGCATCGTTCTACAAACTAGCAAACAACCCATATAACATATATCCGTAATCATTCAAGGTAAGAAGGGTAATCAACATTCAAAGGAGGGCTAATGCAGCAATTAGGAGATTAACTACTTCTACCCATAAAACATACATTTCAAAATAGCATGCAATTGCGATAATAAAACTCACACAAAACTTTAAAAAACCACTGGGAGCAATATGATCAAGAGGAGGGTGCTCGCACCTTTGTTGTATCACTTATTCAACCTCAGGTTACACTTATTAATACGTCCGGATCGCCAAAAATCTATCGAAAGAATGATATTGCAATGAACACCAAATAAAGCCAGAAAATTCAAATACTCCAAAATGCATGAAATTTGTACAGTATGTAGATTATGATTTTATATATATTTATGTGAAAGAATTAACTCATTTGGATTTAGTATGTGAAAGTTATCGTAGTTTGAAAATCTGATTTTTGGAAAAAGCTGAAAAAATGGGCTTCGGTTACTGTTCATCCGAATTTAATTGTTTCGCGAAAATTTTCAAAATAGTGGTGGAGATAAGCTTTACATGGAATGAGAGATGATAAAAAGTTATGATCAATAAAAATTAAATCACCCCATTTGGAGTTCAAATGAATTTTCTATGAATTTTCGAAGTTAATTCAATTTCTAGTGTAAAAATAATTCTTTTCTGAATTTTTCTAATGCAATTAATACTTTTGTACTCATGCTAACCTAGACCTTTGCCATGACAAAAAGAGGCCTATGAATTATCTTTTCTTTTCCATTTAAATCCTAAGGGAAAACATCTACCGACAAGCTAAGTCTAATCTTCTCGTAATCAGTGACTTAACTGATTCTCCGGTGTAGAAATCAATCATAAGCATAACACTCTCCGATCATATCCTTGTATCTTGATCTAAATCCCGTACTAACCTCTACTAAGGCATAATCATGGTAGTCAATCCAACAAATAATTCCCGGACTCATGAACTCCCATCTACACAATCCATCTGGTAGTTGTACGAAATCCACCAAGTTAAACATACGACCATGACTAAGTCTATCAATTGTTCTTTACTAGACTACTTAAGCTAACACTAACTATCAAGCTCTACTAGTCTCACCTCGGCAAATTATATTCGTATATACTAAAATCTTCACCGATCGAGGTTTATTTGACTACCCGACACCTAATGAGCTTTACAAATTTGTTGCACATCTAACATTTAATAACTCACCAATCGATCAACTCATATCCATAACACCGTACTAGTCGGGTACGACATCTACCAATCCAATTACATATGTACATCTATGGTCATTCAACAATCCTTTATCTGCTAATCCAATAGAGGGCACCAATTCATCACTCGGCACATAGGACTTATCTACTAATTACAAGGTAACCCAAATATTCATCCACAATTAAATGATCCATCGCTAGCTTCTCCCAATTTTAGCACATGTGACTCACATAACTATTTCTCAAGACATCCGCTCGATTTGAGCATGCTTAGATAAATCATTCGATTCAACCTCCAGATTTCATTAGATATCATCACATGAGCTATTCATCAAGTAATAATTCATAAAACCCTTATGCATCCTAACTCCAAATATTACTAATCCAACAAGAGGGAAACCTCCAATTAAATTATCATCTAAGATCGCCACAATTTTTGCATGCGACTTTACAATAATATCGTCCGATCAAATAATCAACTCATATATTTAATCTAGCATCCACTGATCAATAAGATACATATTCCGCTATGACGATAAAATTATTCGTATCTACCGACATACATCACATGAACATGCCTACGCATAATTAAGACATAACCGGAGAATTACACCGGTCATAAACTACCAAATCATTTTAATAATTAACCATGCATAAATAGATGTCATGCTCATGACTAATATGCAACATGCACAAGTAAATATCGTAAACGCGATTTAACACTAAAGATTTTTACCGTGGCACTAGGCGTGCGTAATACCACCAGACATCTTCTCGGGTCCGCGTCCGCCGTAGTTGTCGCCGAGCTCGTCTGCGTCCACCGTAGTCGTTGCCGAGCTCGTTCGCGTCCCGCTCCGCATTGGTGTCACCACATCATGCACAACATGCCATGCCGCCCCGCCTCGCCTAGCTCGGGCCGCCGCGCTGCTGCATGCATGGCCGTCACATGCATGCGCCGTGCTCTCGGTCACTTCCTCCACGCCACCGTCTTCGCGCTGCTGCCACGCCACCAAGCCTCGCGTCCTCGGCTGCCTTGGGCTCAGCCACCTCCTCCTCGACATCGCCTCGGCTGGCGTTAAGCCACGCCTTGCGCCCATTGTCTCCGCCGGCCTTGACGCCTCATCGTCCTCCGTCCCCGCGCCTTAGCTTCCTCGGCCCTGACACAACCGAGCTGCTGCCACCTCTCTGCCGTCGCTTGGTGTCACACAGCCGCATGCATGCCCGCCGAGCTACAGCCCCCGCCCGCATGCATGCGCCGCGCTGCCTTGCTCCCGAGTGCCCACAACAAGCCACCGTTGCCTTAGCCGCACCGGGCTCGCCACTCGCTTGGCATCGCGCCTCGCCACCGTGTCATGCATGCTGGCCGTGCACATCAGGTCACCATGCCGGCGGTCGCCGGGCTACCGCGTACATCGACAACACCTCCGCTGCCGAGCCGCCGCGCCGCCTTGGCACCGCGCCGCCCGCCGAGCCGAGCGTCGGCCGAGCCTCCTTGACGCCCCCCGCGTCGATGCCACGTCGTGCTACATCGCCTGGCTGCGCCATCAAGCTTCGGTCGCTGTAGTGCCTGCACCAAGCTGCCTCCAAGCCATGATGCCGATCCTGTGTTGGGCCACTCCTACGCCTGCGCATGGCCACCGGCCAGTTCGCATGCGCGCGTTGGCGCGGCATGCATCCATCGCCTTGCGCCACGCAGTAGCTCCAGTGCCGCACCACGCCATGCACCAGCAGCCACAAGGAACACTAGCTCAGCACAGTGTATCTCTTCTTCATCCCTTCTTGTAAAATGCTCAAAAGAGCTTGCATGCGAAAACTAATGGTATGGATGGTAAGCTTAGGTGATGGGGATTGTGATGGCATAACATGCAAAGCTTGGTTTTGGTTCTAAGGATGAGATTGGAAGGAGAGAAGTATTTGAGATGAACATGTTCTAAAGTGTTGCTTGGGGAGTGACTAGAAGTGAGTTGCTGTTGGGGGGGGGGGGAGGATGACGTGAAGTAATTGAGTGTCTAGGACTGATTCGGCTGGGCATAGAAAAATGAATGGCATACATGTGGTTGCTTTGGCTGGGCACAAGGGAAAAGGGTAGTGTGGCTCTTGGCTGAAGGTACTCTGTTGGAGAGAAGATGGTATGGAGAAGAAAAGTGACAGGGAGATTATGGTCTTTGCTCAGTTTGGTGGGGAGAAAAGAAATGATATAAAATAGAAGAGAAAAGGGGAAGTGGTAGGAAGGGAATCATTCGGCTGGGAGGTGATGGCAGAGAGAAATGGCAGTCCAAAGCATGATTCGGCTGGGCAAAATAATTGGCAGGGAGTGCCCACAGCTAGCTAGCTACCTCATGCATATAGGTATATACTGCTAGCTTGGGCTGTGTGCATCCTTTGATGCAGAGGTCGGAAGAGGTTTTGCTTCTTCCATTATCTAAAAAAAATATACTGCTAGCTCCCCCACTTCATGTCTCTCTCTATGTGTTAAGCAGCATACTTGTATGTATATATGTGTGCAACTAGCAGCTACTAGTAGTATATAAAGTGGATCAATTAGTGGATTAATGAGTACACAGGCATTTCGCCTGTGGTCGATTGAACTAGAAAAAATAGCGACGATACTAACGTATGCAAGATGACATGATTTTTGAAAAGCATGTAAAAAACAAGAAAAATAATAATTTAATTTAAATGCAGTCTCTCGAACAATTCGATTTAATATTGTTGGTCATTATTATTATTCTGTTCATACAACTTTTAAACAACTCGATTGATTTTAAAGGAAACCTTTCACGTAAACATGGGAAAAAATTAAAACACGGTCAAATATTTATTAGATTGCCAAATTAAATATTAACATCCCAATTTTGAAAATCGAGGTGTTACACCATCACGCCGCCCGTGTCAGTGCCGCGTGCGCTTTACGCACGCTCGGCGCCCAGCTATGTGAGGACCCGGAATATTTAACTAGTAACACTTAACCTCCAAATGGTTCTAGCGTTACTAATTAAACATTCTAAGCCTCGATGGACATATGCTTCCCAGAATTGCAGCATATGCACATCATCACAAAATTACACATCATTTTCATACAACATACATCACTAAGCTCAACAACGACATACATAAAGTAAAGTTATTACAAAAGAGCCGACCGGCCAAATAGAACAATATACAAGAATAACAGCGGAAGCAAAAGGTGCCATAAGATGGCTAGAACAAAAGTCGACCGGTTAGCCACACCAACCCACAAGGCAACCGACCGGGCCGCCAAGCTAGACGCCTCGCAAGCTACCACAGCACAACTCACAGAAGTGAGGCCCCTCAAGCTCACCTTCTTCCTCTGCAACAATTACATTTAAGCAAGATAACTGAGTACACAAAGGTACTCGCAAGACTGACGTGTGGAATAGCAGACCTATTCATAAACTACATGCAAGCTTATTTAGGTGGAGGTTGTATGTCTCATTTGCATAAAGCCAACTTTATTTGCAATAATGTAATACATTTAAAAGCAAGTTTGCAAATCTATTTTGTTGTCAAAATAACAGCGGAATAAAGATACATACAAGTAACCACCTAGAAGTGACTATCCCAATAGTCACCACAACATAGCACGAATCCCCGATTCGTACCACCCATCAAGTTTTAATTAAAAGGTTGTAGTCTAGTTCTCACGGGGCGTATCCGAGCGTGTCCATAACCTAGGACGAGGCTATTCGAATAGTTTTAACCATGCAGGGGTGTACCAATGTACCCACACTTCAGACCGCCTTTAAGCCACAAAGCACACTTCCGAAGGTATGCCGGCACGGCTAAGTCCTACGAGACGTTTTCCAATATTGTGTATTAACCACGAGCCGCTCGTATGGATAGAAATCTATACGCTTACATTGCCAGCCGAAAGACAACCACCCGTTACAGGGGGGAAACCTTTCGGACTCTACAATGCTCCCAACACCATCCCTCCTGCGACTCCCTGCGACCCGAAGCCAATACACGCCAAAGTACTAAGTCAAGAGAGGTCCCATACCCTCTAGTGTGGTTAGCACGCAAAAATGCTCAGTACGGTGGCGCAAGTAACTCGGTCCTTAATGACCCGGGCACCATTCCAGTCACACCCGAAAGCACACCAACATACCATTGTGCCCAAGTCTAAATCCTTTTGTTTTTAGGTTTTAGTTTTCATAAATAGACATGGCACAAGGTGGAAATCATAAATCATAATAAGTTTTATGTGATCAAGCTTATCGACAAGTCGATAACCGCCCATTTCTACCGGAAACTAAGAATTGCTAAGCAATTAATTCGCAAACTACTAAGTGACAAGAGCTCATCCACAAACTCTAAATCACAGCCATAACCTAGGCTCATGGTAGTAAAGGATAGTCATTTGTCTAAGGAAATGCATCTACTAGGCCAACTATCGACAATAGTTAAAACAAGATAGCAATGCATACATAGAAGTTGTAAACAACATAAATACTTAAAATACTGGGATTAACATGATCAAACTGCTTGCCTTGCTGGATTTGTTCTTGCTGCAGAGGGGAGTGCTCAGGTTCAATAAATTCTTCGGAACCTAACGCGAAAAGGGCGATAAAAACCTATAAGAGCGAAGAACACCAAAAGGAACTCAATAGCAAAGAACATCCAAATCCAATGAAATTTCTACAGCAGCTAGAGGTTGATTTTAGACAATTTTAGAAACAAGAAACACTCCAATTGGACTTAGTATGGAAAAGTTATGGCCAAATTAAATTCTCTCAGCCTGGAAAATCCTAATTAAATTAATTAGAGTTACTGTTCATGGCAAAAATTTCTAGAATGATCTGGAACTTGAAATTTTTATGGTAGGTAGATATGATTATCCTAACAACAGCAAAACTGAGTTTGCACAAATTGGAGTTATAATGAATTAGTTATGATTTTTCTAAGTTCTAAAACTAGCATATATCATTTCTCAGGAACATAAATAAAGACAAGGCCTAGTTCATATTAAAGCATGTCTACAGACCAATTTTACCAAGTTGAGTTGCTCAGTAAATATTTACAGAGAAGAAGTTATGCAATTTACACATTTTCAAAGAATTTCTAAACAACCATTTCATATTAACAAGATCATGTAGTTAAAGTCATTTTCTACTATATAACAGTACCTAAATTCATTCTCAGATTAAAGTTCATACAACAACAGAGCTATAGCAACTGGAATCATTCAAAAAAGAATTAAAATGACAAAGTTATGCACTTTTGAAATTTGAAACATCAAAGACTTAGAAAATTTGAGCTCTCGGGGGGTCCAAATGAACTGGAAGACAAAGGAGAGGTCATGGGCCGTTGATCTTGCATCGCAGGGCCACAGACCTCGAAGCACAGCGCACGGGAAGACCTCCTTCCGCATTGGGGAGGTCTGGACCGTTGAGATCTGATCCAACGGCCACGACCAGTGCATGCACAGCGCACACAAAGGAGGTCCTAGTGCCTAACAGAGGTCGTGACCGTCAGATCGAGATCTGGCGGTCCCGAGCACTAGGGGAGGTCCTAAGGCTTTAAATCTGAGGAAGGAGGTCTAGCCCGTTAGATCTAAATCTAACGGTTTAGACCAGAGGAGGAGGTCCTAACGCTACGGATCTAAAGGAGGAGGTCCTAGACGGTCAAGATCTCCAGAGGGAGGTCTTGATCGGCTGGGATTGACACGAGGAGGTCTTGGATGGCCAAGATCTTCTCGGGGAGGTCCTAAGCGATAAGATTTTAATCGGAGGAGATCTGGACGGCTCGGATTAGACTTAGGGAGGTCTTGAACGGTCCAGATCGACGCGGAGGGAGGTCTGAGCGCTAAGGATTTTACAAAACGAGATCTACCGCTCAGGTCTAAACCGGGGAGGTCGTGAACGGCTAGGATTGAGCCTAAGAGGTCTGAGCGGGGTTTTCTTTGTAAAAGGCCAGGGGTGGCTTTTTACAAAGAGGACCCTGAGGGTGGTCTTTACAAAATGACCGAGGGGAGGTCTTTTTGCAAAGAGGACCTCGGTGGAGGTCCAGGGGTGGTTTTTACAAAAGACCACGAGGAGGTCTTTTGCAAAGAGGACCTCGGAGGAGGTCCGAGAGGGTGGTTTTGACAACACGACCAGGGTGGTCTTTTGAGGAAACACAGAGGTGGTCCTATGCGGCTAAGATCTAACAGGGGTGGTCTTGGACGGCTAGGATCAACACCAAGGGGAGGTCCTGAAACTTAGGATTTTTCTTGGAAAAGAACCTAAGGCCCAGATCTAATTCTGGAGAGGTCGTGAACGATCAAGATTAGCCCGAGGAGGTCCAAGGTGCTTTTAATGGCGCGGGACCTCCGGACAGCGACAAAAAGGTGGCGGCTAAGACAAACTTAATGCTGCTGATGATTGGTAATAAATGAATCTGAAATAGACTCTAATGACTTCTGGACTTTAATTCTAGGCCTATGGCCCACATGTCGATGACACAACGGCCTGACTAAGACACGATTAATGCACCCAATGATTAGTAATAATTGGGCATTAATAATGTCCTAAGAAAATGACGAAACGGAGTTTTGAACCGCAAAATCCCGAAGGCGTAACGCTTGCCGCGGCGACAGGACCACGCGGCGCCAACCAAATATTTGGAATGGAACCGCAATAACAACACGGAGCTAAAGGTGGCAACCTCGTCGGCGGCGACGTTTTGAACGCCGCGAGCCGAGCGAGGCGGAGGACAGGTTTTCAGCAAAATCCGAAAACGGTGAAATCGAGCGCTACGAGCTAAGCTACTTAAACCTAGAGCTCTAAGGGACTAAAACGAACTCACCCGAGTGTAGGGAAGGTCCAGAGGAAGCCGGAGGAGAGGAGTAAGCCGAAGGGGACGCTCCGGTGACTAGGAACTTCGCCGGAGGCGAGGAAGGAAGTGGTCCCGACCACGAACAGCTCCCCAACTCGTCCACCCCTGAGATGGTTAACCACAGAATGTTAGAGAAGGCTCAAGGTGATCAAGATGACAAAGTGACAGCTAAGAATTTCGTTGGAACCACTGGAGCTCGAGGCCTTCAAAGAGCTCCAAAGCAAACAATGGTGACAGAGAGAGGGTGTGTTCTTAGGTGTTTGAGTTTGGGAACCAGCTCAACTGAGGGAGCTCAAGCACAGCCAAGAACGAAGAAAGAAAAGGAGAAGGAAGGTCTCAGGCTATACATAGCCAGGGAGCTTGGACAAGGGCTAGGGCAACCGACTGTGAGCAAGAACCATGCCCCTGCCAAGGGCACGCACGACAGGACTAGTGGCAGAGCAGGTGAAGACTTTAGGGTTAAACTGCAAGGCATTGAATGCATGGCAGCAAAAGGAGTCACATGCCAACCCAAGAATTTAGAAAAAATATTTCCAGGACATTATCCCAAGATGGAACAAGAATGTTTTTGAAGGATCAAGATTTGGATCAAAAGACTTGTGACTTTGTATTTCCATAACTTCTTGTACAAAAGCTGTTCAGTACAAACAGGGAATACAAGATGTAAGAAAAAGTTTTAATTTCTACTCATTTTCTTACATTTGAAGCACAAGCCTAAAATTGGGATGTTACAAGCTACCTCTGCCTGTCCACACCTACTTGTGCCGCCCCGAGCTCCTTGACGCTGCTCCTCTAACATCGCCTTGTCCCCTCAGCTCACCTGTGCCGTTGCAGTGCACCCGTGCTGCTCCCTACCATGCCTCAGGACACCGCGTGCGCCCGAGCCCCTCCCCATGGCTCCAAGCCCTTGACCGCCTACAAAAGGAGCCCCTGTGCCCTTGTCCTTCCCCGCACCTCCTCCTTCGCTCTGTGGTAAGCCCAGCCGAAGAAGCTCCCGCCCCCGTTTTGTTTTGGCCGCGCCGCCTCCCTGTCGCCTCGCCACTCCAGCTTCACCACCACCCCGCCAACCCCGTCACGAGAAGCCACCGGAGCCAAGGATTCCATCCCCCACCACCCTCCTCCCTCCCCGTCGCCGAGGAACCCCACCGCCAGAGCTCCCTTTTCCTTCAACCCGGCCGCCGTCGCCCCGCCACCACGGCTACCCCCAAGCCCCCTCGAACCCACCGTCGGCTTCCCCACCTCCAGGCACCGCCCATGCGCGCGTCGCCTTCCACTCCACGCCGCCCCACCGTCGGAACCACCGAGCGCCTCCTAGGCAGTGCCGCCGCCGCTATCCCCGCCGCCCTGGTGCCTCTCCGGCGCCACCGCCACCTCCAGTGGGCTCCCTGTCCCCACGAGGTCCCATTCCTCCGACTAGCCTGCCTCCCCACGCCACCACCTGCCATCGCCGCCGCCGCTTCCAAGCCGTCGCACCTCCCTCTGCTCCCCTTTCCTCCGTGGCCCATTGAAGCAAATGGGGGATTTGGGTTGATTTTGCTTGAAGGCCCCAC
The DNA here is from genome assembly GCA_036346255.1 of Ampelocalamus luodianensis. Lineage (NCBI taxonomy): Eukaryota > Viridiplantae > Streptophyta > Magnoliopsida > Poales > Poaceae > Ampelocalamus > Ampelocalamus luodianensis. The sequence goes on along the minus strand of CM070629.1, from coordinate 54,223,787 downwards.
CTGTCAATGGCTTTAAGCCCCTCTCCCTCTCTCTTCCAACTGGGTCCCACCCCCTTTGTTGTTCCCATAGACCAGTAATGAACCTGGTCCATTGCACTGTGTTGTGCACCATTTCTTTCTCTCTCTCTTAATTCATTTCCAGTCTTCGTAAATTCCATTCTCCCTCATTCTAGCTCCAAAAATTGTGTTTTAAATTTCTAAAATTTTGTAATTTTAAGATCTTGCTAATGGCATAGGTCTTGTTTAATTTGAAGTTCATTTGCTATTTCATTTGTATTTATTTACTCTTGTTGCTTGTTGTTTATTTTTTCGGTACTTCGCCTGCGTAGAGTTCGAAAACACCGGAGACCTTCAAGTTGATCAAGAACAAGACTACCCGGACTCTCTTCCCTACAATCAAGGCGAGTCAACACTTTGATCATATTGAGCCTACATTTTATGCAAATTATATTCTTTTAAAATAACAAATTACATGCTTTAATTCTTTAAGCAAATATATGTTAAAACTTAAGGTAGTTAAATACCCATTTAATGAGTAATTAATTATTATGCCATCCTTGACAACTTGAATCCCTTAACCATTGTCACCCTAGTAACTATGTGGTAATACTAGATATAGGTCGTACTTAAGCGACATGCTAGTCTTGCTTAAGTACTCGGACATTAAAATGTTCCAATCATCATCTCTTCAAATATGAAAATGTTTTGGGCAGTTATTGGTGGTCCATGACTAAGGTAAATGTGGTGATTTGGTTTTACTCCTCAAAACCCTAAAATTGCTATTACCGTGTCTAGGTGGACGGTAAGATGGATGGTATGACAGTGGGTGCTAATGTAGCCCAAGGACTGTTGTTTTGTGGATTGAAATGTGGAATGAACCGCCCAGACAACCCTAAGAACTTAATCTTGTCACGACCTCCCGTGTAAAACATGTGCAACCACAAGTCTGTAAAGTACAATCTGGCTAAATAATTTGTATCCATCAGTACGAGTTGCATCAGATAGATGATCCGCGACGCCGTAAGCCTTGTGGTGAAGGTGTCGGGGGTGCATGAAGTAAGTCGTTCGACGGCGCAAGAGGGGGTCTGAGTAAGGGTTAACGGATCTAAAAACAGAGTGTAACCCTTCGCAGACGAAACCTTAGCGAAGTGTAATTAATACTGAGGGATGCATTGTAAAAGCCTTGTGATGATCCCCCCTTGATACACATGTCTACGGAAACGTGTGTACATATTAGGACGATTATCTCTTGTGGGTAAAGTGTACAAGCTCTGCAGAGTTATAAACTGTTTAAACAACTGTGCTTACGGTCAAAGGCGGACATGGGAACTTAACTTGAGTTAATTCTATTTCAAAAATTCTTTGTGTGTGGTATGAAAAATGTGGTGGGCTCTCCTAGCCCTGAGATTGGATATTCCCTGAGTTTCAGACTCAGCGCGGTTAATAATTGGAGGTAGCTCCAATCAAAATAAGCATAAGGTAGAGTTTACGATGGAGGGAACCTCTGCTGATATCAAATATTGCACAATTACTCTCTTTAACCAAAATAAAATTTGTTAAAATGCTAAGTAATAGGAATTTGTAATTATGATAATTGAAAATATTACCTTCGCAAATAAAAGAACCCGAGCCATTCTTGTCAAGCCTTGCATGTATATTATTGCATTGTGTATTGGCTCGCGAGCACGGAAGTTGTGCTCATTCTCGCTCTTTCCCCCCAAAATCCTCAGAAGCAGGAAATCCTGGAGACTATGACTACTACGATGATCCAGAAGTTGGAGGCCCAGGAGATGATGAAGCGTAGTGTAGTCTTTAGCTGTTCTAGTCTCGCCCCAGTCCAGCTGACTCCGTTAGTTCTTGCGTGCATCCTATATTATCTGAGTCTCTAGGTAATATCGGACGCACACGAGTTTTTCCAGTCGCTTGCTTGTGGAGAGATGAGCTCTCACCCCCCCTTTGCTTCCGTTGTCGCTTCCGCTTTTGTAATGTAATCAATTCGGCCTGATCGGCCCCTTTTGTAAAACTCGACCCGACGTGGTCTATGTCACTCTGTTGGTTGTAATAAATTTGATACTTTAGTTCACGCCATGTATGAATGATTCAGCAATGTACCTGTGAGTGCTATCTACTGATCAGAAAATAGCACAGTGTTTTCACAGAGGATTCGGGATTAGAAAATCTGGGTCCGACAACTCACGAGTGGTCAGTCGTGATTCATGCAGTAGCCGGCTCACCCAGCCCAAACCATGGGTCCAAATCGTACGAACCCAAAAATTCTTAACTCAAAGCAAACTAAACCAACCCGTTTACGGTGCAAACCCAATCCAAACCAAACCAAATCATTAGCTGCCTCAACCCGTTTCCATCCATCCAAAGCCAACCCAACCCAATCCAACCCGTTTTGTCCATTTCAATCCAACCCATTATCAGGCCTATCACTGTGTATGGTATGTGCTGTTATGCCCTCAGATCCGTACGCACAGATCGGCGATGTCTCCGGCGTGATCGTCATCCAATCGGCATCGATCATGCATGCATGCTGTATGAGAGGGAAGAGGGAGATTATATGCATTAATACTCAGCATAGCACGTCATGGCCTTGGGCCAGAGTGCTAGTTGCTTTCGTTGCTAGCCTCTTTGCTTTCCTTCTTCCTGTGCGTGTGTTGGGCGTCGCCGTATCGTATGCGTCTTTTCGGTCTCTTTCTCTGCCTCTTCTCTTGCGCGTTTGTGTGCTTTGGAGGCGCCTCCGGCCTCCCCCTCCCTCCCTGCTGCTCTCAATCCATCGGGCCCCATCTCCAACCAACTTTAAATTGCTACATCTACTCATCAAGCTACCCAAAAGAAAGATGTCTGTCGATGCTATGTGGGCCCTGCCCCTGCTTCATCATGCATTCGGTACGAATTCATGTGCACATGGTTTCATGGTTTCCTAGTCCACCACCCAACCAACCAGCAAGGCCGGTCAAGCAAATTAAGTTACGTTTTGCTTTCTGCTTGTTGATCTCTATTTTTCAAGTCACCGTATCTTTTAAACCGAGAGTCGGATTTGCGATCTATTTGAACCGCCGTGCTCTGTTTAACGAATTCAACTAAATAAGTCCAATATTAGATGTGTTACACTCATAAAATATTTGACGACATCAATTCTACTTCCTCTTTATTTTATAAATTTTGCGTACAACAATTCATCAATCACATAACATAGCAGCAAGCCAGCACTAACTTGGATGAGGATGTATCATTCAGTTGTACTACAATTCAAGCGCTATAATTTGCTGGCAACAGATGTGCTCTGTATACAAGGCAAGGGAAGACAACACATATATAATGCGTGTAAGCTTGTTAGCGTTGTTCAGCCTGAAGACGCACGTGGTGGCAGCTGAAGCTCTGCCGTGCTCTTCTCCAGCATCTCGACGACTCTGCTCATGGAAGGCCGATCCCTAGGCGAGATCTGTACGCACCACAACCCGACTATCACCATCTTCCTCACAAGCTCCGTGGCCTCACCATCGATCGCGCAAGCGCTTGCGCAATACTGTTCTAAGCCTTCATATAAACACTGAGGAAAATACTTGCTGCTGGTTTCTGAACCGGCAACATCGACGCTTCCCGTAGCCCCCCCAGCCATCTGGAGAACCATCATGCCATAGCTGTAGACGTCTGACTTGCTGGTGACTGTTCCTAGTCCTACCTGCCTGGAGAACACCTCGGGCGCGATGTAACCGATCGTGCCCCTGGCTCCGCTGATGGACACGGAGATGGTGCTCTCCTCCTTCTGAGGGCACAACTTGGCTAGCCCGAAATTGGAGATCTTAGGGCGGAGATCTCGGTCCAGCAGGATGTTGTGAGGCTTGATGTCGAAATGCACAATGTGAGCGTTGCACCCTCGGTGCAGGTACTCAAGCCCTCGCGCCACTGCAATCTCACGGCAATCTCACGGCCATCCGGAAGGCTGCCTCTGTAAACCACGCCGTTGCCGCCTTGGCCTAGGTTGTGAGCGAAAGATCTGGTCATCCGCTTCACTTCCGAGTAGCTGTACCTCCTCGGATGTTGACATTGCAGGAAGGATTCGATCATTGCTGTGCTCTTCCACCTCCAGGGCCAGCTGGGCAGCGAGCCATGGCGCTTCCTGTAATATAGGAAAGCTCCAAGAAGAAGCAGCGCCAATGCGCTTAGGGTACCAGCTAGTATGTCTGCATCAGCAGTCCAAAAAGGAACAAAAGTGAAACGCAGGTACGATAATTCAGGGTCGGGATTCGATGTTAAGGCACTCAATAATTACTACACAATTGTGAGGTAATTTGGCTAACTCGTGTTAGTATGAACGAACGAACGAACAGTTGAAGCGAGATTAAATGTTGGTTACTTACATATCTTCTTCCTTGAGGAATCCCCTTCAGCATTTGAGGGGTTCGCTGCTGTAACATGTAACTAGGTGAATGATGTGATGCTTGTCGTAATTACCAACGCTAAAATGACGGACTAGCATACTAATTCGTACTAGCGTTGATCTAGAGTACCTGCCACAGACGCCGGAGGCGACGACTGGATCAGCGGCGCCATGGTACGCACGCACACTTGATTGTTAGGAATAATCAAGTGTGCGTGCGTAGTGCGTGAGTGCGTGCGTGCGTAGTGCGTTACTAGTTTGTGCGTAGTGCGTGAGTGCGTGTGTTAGTGTGTTACTAGTGCGTGAGTGTTTTGGTAGTGGGTTAGTGGGTAATAATCCTGATGCTGTTCACTAGCTATTTAGCTTCATGTAATCTTTGTCTTCAGTTGAGCCAAACAGAAAAAGAGAGAAGAATAAAAAGAGAAAAGTAGCACTAAGCAGTTACAGTGCTACGCAAAAAACGTCTATGGGTGAGGGAGACAAACTCACAGAGGAAGAACACACAGAAGTTTTTTGCGTAGCACTGCAACTGCTTAGTGTTACTTTTCTCTTTCTATTCTTCTTTCTTTTTCTGTTTGGTTCAACTGAAGACAAAGATTACATGAGGCTAAATAGATAGTGAACAGCACCAGGATTATTACCCACTAACCCACTACCAAAACACTTACGCACTAGTAACACACACACTAACACACTAGTAACACACGCACTAGTAACGCACGCACTCACGCACTCCGCACGAACTAGTAACGCACGCACTCACGCACTACGCACGCACACTTGATTATTCCTAACAATCTCTCCCTAATCAAGATGGCTGCACAGTAGCGTCGGTTCATCATCGGCGTCCGCCTCCATGAGATGCGTCTTTTCCTCCTTGTTGCGGCATTCGGAAGCAAAATGTCCATAATTATTGCAGTTGTAGCATCTTACTTTAGCCTTATCGAATTTGCGATTCCCGCGGCTTCGGCCATCATTGCCGTTAGAGCAGCCGGGCTCGTCATCTCTATTCTTCGCCGATTGGGCCTCCCACTCAGCGCGCATTAGGAAAAGATGTTCGTCGTCGTTGTTACCGCTCATACCGCGTAGACACTCCTCATATGCCTTGAGACAAGTCCACAAATTGCTCAATAGTTAAGACAATCTGCAGGTACTTACTCAGGACAGCGCGGAGAAGCTTCTTCACGACGTAGCTCTCCTCCATCTTTTCACCAAGACTGCGAATCTAATTGACGAGAGTCGTCAATCTCACGGCGAAGTCGTCCACCAACTCCGTTCCCTTCATGCGTAAACCCTCGAACTCGCTCTTGAGGGTCTGCACGCGCGCCTCCTTGATGCGGTCGGTGCTAACATACATCGTTTTGAGCGTGTCCCACGCATCTTTCGCCGTCTCTTTTTCGGCGAGTAGGAGGAGGGTCTCCTCCGGGATTCCTTGGAAGATGGTCGCAAGAGCCATCTGATCTTGGTGCTCATCAACGTCGCCAACCACCACAGCTTCCCAAACAACTTATGCCTTCATGAACACCTTCATCTTGATTTTCCACGCGCCGTAGTTGCTCTTGTTCAACATAGGGTATTGAAGAGAGACGCTATTTTCTCTTCTCGGTACCCTCGATGAACCATCGCTGGCAACGAAGGTGCGGCTCGATTGATCATCGCCGGCAACGAAGGTGCGGCTCGACGGCGACATGGACCTTGCCCTCGACATGGCTCTGATACCAATTGTTGGAAATCTACCCGTGGACGTACACTTTCACAGGTGAGGGAGATAAACTCACAGAGAAAGAACACACAGAAGTTTTTTGCGTAGCACTGCAACTGCTTAGTGCTACTTTTCTCTTTCTATTCTTCTCTCTTTTTCTGTCTGGCTCAACTGAAGACAAAGATTACATGAGGCTAAATAGCTAGTAAACAGCACTAGGATTATTACCCACTGACCTACTACCAAAACACTTACGCACTAGTAACACACGCACTAACACACTAGTAACACACGCACTAGTAACGCACGCACTAACACACTAGTAACACACGCACTAGTAACGCACGCACTCACGCACTACACACGAACTAGTAACGCACGCACTCACGCACTACGCACGCACACTTGATTATTCCTAACAACGGCGGCGTGCCGGGCACGATGTCCATGAGCTCGTAGCGCAGGTAGCAGCTTGGCCCGTTCAGACGGACGCCGTCCATGAACGCGCAGCATCCGGCGATCCAGGCCATGTGCGACGCCAAACACCGGCTGCACTCCTCGGCGGCCGTGTCCTCGTGTGCATCGCGCTGCATCGTGCGGCGTCGCGTTCGCGGTGACCTCCTCGTTGTCGAACGCGAACCGAGCGGTGAGGCCGCCGCCGCGGGAGCATCCGCTGGCCGCCTCTGCCGCGCCGCGTCCGGTGCGCGTCGGGTCGGAGAAGTTGTTGGGTTGGGCACATCGAACCGCTGCGTCGGCGACGTGTCCGCAGCGCCAAGAAGGTAGCGTTGTCATAGCGCACGCAGGCGGTGCATGTACCGAGGACCATATCCTGCGGCTCGCGCATTGGGTCCCGGCAGCTCGGGCCGCCGCGCGCCGGCGGCGGCGCAGCGGGACCGCTCACCGTCGCCGCGGCATGGCGAGGCCGTGATCGTGTCTGCCGCGTCGCCGCCATCAAAGGTGGCGTTCAAGAAGCCGGCGTTGGCAGCGATCATGTGTTGCGTGGAGGCTCGAATCGGAGGAGGTTGGCCTCGGCCGACACCACGGTTTGAGGTGGCGAGAGGCGAGCGCCGGTGCGAGCGCACGCCATTGGCCTTGGTTCCGCAGATGTTGGCAGATTGGGAAAACCGGCATGGGAGGAAGACGAGGACGATGACAGCGAGAAGGAGGTGGTGGCGCCGACGAGTCGACGACATGGCATCCATGTCAAAGCTGCCGTGTTGGAACTGTTCTCGGAGAGAACTCCTAGACACACGCACACGAACACTCTGGAACACAGAGAAAGGAAGAAGAACACGCAAGACACAAATATTTTTGTTGCTGCCGAACTTCACAGCTTTTCAGACTTTTCCTTCTCCTTTTATTCTGATCAAGAGGCTCAAGATGTTACATGCAATTAGTGCTCCACTAATAGCACCTAACTACACCCACTACAACCACTAACGCAGGGCTGTTACATGCACGTAACATGCAAACGTTTCTAGTCTAATAGCACACATGATGATGCCATTATATGCAAATAAACACTAAAGCTACATGCAAAAACCAATTAAGTCAAGATTATAACTAACAATTTCCCCTCTAATCTTGACATGCCGACTCACCGTTGCGGATCACCCGCAACCTTTTGCCATGCGCAACGGCTTTCTCCTTGTTACCACACGTAGCGGCTCCTCTTGCACGACTCATCACGTCATTGGCGGTCTTCAACACTTATCTTCAAAAAGTTCCGTATTCCCACTCGGCACGGGTTAGCAACACAAGTTACCTTTATGTGTCGTCGAATCCATGCTCGCAGCGGCTTCTCTACCATGTGGTGCACTCCGCATTGAGGGGCAGTACAATCGCCCTCGCCACATGATCACACTTGAGGGACATTAAAGTCGTTCCTGCCATCCGCGACCATGAACATGGGCGCCACCGTAGCCCACACATTTGGCAGTTCTTCTCGTCGGGACATGAAGATGGACAGTACATTCGCCTATCTTGCCTTGCCAGTTGATGACGACGTTCCTTAGTAGCAGGTATTTGGGAGACATGTCGCCACCTCTCTTCACCGCTACCTCTTTGCCGCCACAAGTTCATCGCCGGTGGCACAACTCACCGGGCGACTTCGACCTCCGGTTCTTTTTGCAACAATGGCCTCCATGCCATCGCCGTTTTGTCGGCCTCATGCCGACTAGTTTCTCGGCGGCTTCGCACCGCCTCACCTTGCCGCCGCCGGCCTCCACCTCCGGTGGAGACTGCCGTCGTCGGCCAACTCCGCGGCAATCACGCCGACGCCGCCACTGTGCACGTCGCGTGTGACGCTTGCACACAGCCGGCCTCGCCATGGCCGTGCAGACCTCCGTCGTCATGTTCCTAAGCGCGTGGTGCTGCATCCGGCTCATCGCCGACACCTGTGCACCTTCGCCCAAATGCTCTGACTCTCCTCACCGCGGAGCCGCATGCTCCACGCTGTACGCCGGTTGCGCCGTCGCCTATGTGCGCCAGCACCCCTGCGTGGCACTGCACCGCTAGCTAGCCCTCGCACGCGCACACCCGCAGCCGCCTGTCTTGGCGCCCGCTCGCACGCACCCGCTCTCGGCCGTGACGCTCGTCACCCTCGCGGTCGTGCGACGCGCCCCGCGCCTTGTGCATCTTCGCACCTTGTGCCGCGACCATGCTGTGCCCAAAGCCGTCGCCTCCAGGCAATGCCGGCACATCCATCGCGAGCACCTTGGACAGCCGCTCCACGTTGCGCTCCAGCTGCTCCTACTGGTCCTCGAACAGGTTCTGCGCCATCGCCAGGATCGCCTGCTCCTCTGGGTACCATGCTGCGCCGCCGGGTGGGCACTCTCCTCACATTGAAACTCGCTCTGATACCAATTGTTGGAACTGTTCCCGGAGAGAACTCTTGGACACACGCACACGAACACTCTGGAACACAGAGAAAGGAAGAAGAACACGCAAGACACAAATATTTTTGTTGCTGCCAAACTTCACAGCTTTTCAGACTTTTCCTTCTTTTATTCTGATCAAGAGGCTCAAGATGTTACATGCAATTAGTGCTCCACTAACAGCACCTAACTACACCCACTAGTCTAATAGCACACATGATGATGCCATTACATGCAAATAAACACTAAAGCTACATGCAAAAACCAATTAAGTTAAGATTATAGCTAACATGCCGGAAATGACTAAATGGAAATCACCTAGTAGCATGGACATAGACGAAGGCTTGTTCTTGTTGCAAGTGGAAGGAGATTGGGGCAGCCTCCTAGAAGAAGAAGAATGAAGACGAAGCAACAAGTTGACTTGAGGAGTCAGTCTCTGCAGGAGCAGGTCAGAGGAGCCGGCTGCCCATCTATTCCAACGAAGCCAATCTACACGGCATCTTCAGGCACTTGTGCTCGTCTTAGTTTGTTCAGGTCCTCAGGACGACTGGAAAAGACTCCAGCAACAGAGCACCACCAGTATTGTCAAACAAAAGCTGGAGTCATCACTGTTAATCCACCTATTTCTCAAGCTAAAGGGCATACAGCTAGATGATGGACATACTCCACTTTTGGGACCTATTTTTTCTCCTCAGTAGCCAAAACCATTTGCACCAATCAGGAAAAGAGCAGCAGTACACGGTACAGTGAAATTCAGTTTCATGAAAATCAACGAAATAGTAGTATGATCATTACTTTGTTGGAATAGTAACAAACACCAATGGCAAACAGGCCAAGGGATCAGTCTTCTTATCTCGCTCTGAACATTTTTTCGAGAACACCTCGCTCTGAACATGGAAATGCAATTTTGCAAGCATAAAAGTGAGGTGCCAAAAAAAAGGCGAATATCATTCACACTGAACACCTGAAGTTCATATAAGACGATCCATCAAGAACGCTTTGATGCTTTCATAAACACAGCTCATACACCAGCATTCAACTCTTTGCCGGACGTGAGTTTTGGACAATTTGAGTTTATCCATAATTCTTAGCGTAACATCATACAAACCCTCTAGTCCCTCTAGTTAATAGGGTGGTATTGCGCTGATACTCGCTTAGGAGGAAGCTTCCCGAGGATGAAAAGGACAAGAGCTGAAGGCAGTATCTCTGTCAACTGGAAATGGGAGTTCATGTATAAGAGTATTAATACAGGGGAGTATATCTATAAGAGAATACTATTAGTGGTAATGACTTTTCAATGGTACTTAGTACTTACCATATAATAGAAGAAATCTAGGATTGGATGATCCAAAATCTCCAGAGATGCATCAGGATCGAATGCAGATAATGCCACCTACCATCAGGTACAAGCAAGGGACAAGGAGAAACATTGGAAGTAAGACAACAAAAGCACACATCTATATACATGTGGGATGTTTTAGAATTGGATTTGTAAACCACAAAAATGGTGGGTCTTATCACAACTGTGCACAACAGCATCATATGCAGTAAATATTAGGTTGATACGTTTGGTGGCTTCACATACATACGAAACTGTCCACACAGGTCTACATCAGAGCTCTACTTTCAGACCAATCAAAAAGAATTAAGCATGATTCTTGAACGCCTATCAATGAGTCATGAAGAAGAAATACTCACCACAAAGCATCTTATCAGGAAACGGGTACAGCAGATTGCGGTCACAGTCCCAACCTGAGACATTTCAAGAAATGCAACATTAGAATGAAAATTCTGAAGACCACAAGAACAGTTAACAAATTTTCTTATTGATAACCAAACAGCCACATCTTTCTTATTATATCATAGGAATATCATAATGTAGATTTGTGAATGTATTTGTGCCGTATCTTCAGTATTGCTCACTTGGTATATACATACACATTACATGAGCCACATGGGTCACCCGGCATATAGCCCATATACTCAACACTCCCTCTCAAGATGGACGATAGATATCTATCATCCCCATCTTGTCACATGCCGACAAACACTCCTTAGTTTCCAACCCTTTTGTTAGATAATCGGCTATTTGTTCTTTGGAGGTTACATAACTCAACTTCAAGGTATCCTCATCAAGTCTCTCTTTGATGAAGAACAGATCCATCTCCACATGTTTCGTTCGGTCATACTGAACTAGATTATTTGCAATGTTAATTGCTGACTGGTTGTCACACCAAAGCTTTAATGGTCCACCTGTTAGTAACCTCAATTCCGATAGGAGACCTCTCATCCATAGCATTTCACACAATCATATTGCCATGGATCTGTATTCTGCCTTGGCTGTTGATCTGGACACCACCGATTGCTTCTTGCTCCTCCAAGATACTAAATTTCCCCCCACAAAGACACAATACCCCGATGTTGATCTCTTATCATCAAGGCAGTTAGCCCAATCAGCATCACAATAGCCATCAAATGTCCAGATGATCATTCCTTTTGAACCATAGGCCTTTTCCAGGACTAAATATCGGAGGATTCGATGAGCTGCTTCAAGATGTCCACTCCTAGGGTTATGCATATAGCGGCTCACAACGCTTACTGTATAAGAGATGTCAGGCCTTGTGTGATACAAGTAAATGAGACGACCAACAAGCCTCTGGTAGCTCTCCTTATCAACTGGATCTCCTAACTAAGCACACAGTTTATGGTCTTGATCAACTGGGGTCATTGCAACTCGGCATCCAAACATTCCTGTATCACTGAGAAGATCCAATACATACTTTCGCTGTGAGAGAACTAACCCTTTGGGGGACCTTGCTATTTCAATGCCCACGAAATACCTCAGCTGGCCTAGTGTAACATCCCTATTTTCAGGAGTTTTTTAAAAATTTCAAAATAAAAATAAACATTTGGTTTTGTTGAATTCTTAAAGCTTAACTTGAAATTTCGAACGATTTAATATGAATTAATTAAACTTCAACTAATTCAAAATTTGGTTTATTTTGAGTTTATTGGAATTCTCTGGTATTTAAAATCTCCTTTCTCTGTTTGTTCCGAATTCCCATCGGATCGTTCCTTTCCTCGCTCCAGCCTCTCGGTGTCAACCATCCTCTCGTAGTCGACCACCCTCCCAGTTGCGACCACCCTTTCGTAGTGGGCCACCCTTTCGGTTTTGACCATCCCTTTGGTTTCGACCATCATTTCGTTGTCGACCACCCTTTCGGTTTTGACCATCCCTTTGGTTTCGACCAGCCTCCTGGTTTTGACCGCCTCTCAGTTTCAACCAGCCTCTTGGTTTCGACCAACCTCCTGGTTTCGACCAGCCTTTTGTTGTCAACCACCCTTTCGGTTTCGACCACCCTTTCGTTGTTGAGTACCCTTTCTGTTCGACCATTCCCTTGGTTTTGACTGCCTCTCGGTTTCGACCACCCTCTCGGCTTCGACCAGTCCTGCCTGTCAGCCCCCCTGTTCACCTTTTTCTTCCTCCCGTCGCGTCACTGACGTGACGAAAGTCGCCTCCAGCCCGAATTCCGTCGCTTTTTTCCCTCAGTGACGTGCGCATTAAATGCCGTCACCTCTGCTGCACCTGTTCCCCCTCTTGTCCTGTCCCTCACCTGCCAGCCATGCACCCATGCCGCGTCGCCGCTCCATCTTTTCGCCCGGTCCCCCCCCCTCATTCCTCTATAAATGGAGTGCCAGGGAGTCCCTGCCCTCCTCTTACTTTTTCCCTCAACTCTCCCTCGCCCTCGGTTCGCCATGCTTCAAGTTTCGCCGCTGCCGGCTAGAGCTCGCGCCACCGCCTCTAGCCCCACCGTCAAAGCTTCTCCTGCCGACGACTGAGCCACCTTCCTCCTCACGTTCCGCCGCCGTCGTTGATCCCCCGGCGACATCGTCTACTCCGTTAAGTTCGCCTCACGACGTTTTACGCCATGCTCCCTTCCTTTTCTCCGAAGCACCGTCGGTTCGCCGGAGCCCCGTGCGCGGCCGACCGCGTACGCCGCCACGAATCTCGCTCACGTTCCTCATCAAATCGTGTGCCGCCTTTGCCTATATAAGTGAGCACCGCGTGCTCCCATCCTTCCTCTTCGAATCGCCGCTAACCCCTCTCTCTAACTCCTCCCTGTTGCCCGAATTCCGTCGGCGACCACGCGCTTCCTGCTCTGCCAAGTGCACTGCCTTCCTTCTTTTCTTCTTTGAGCAACTTCCTTGTAGGGGCCTACCTGTCATTCACAGTAGCTCCACTCCCTAGCTGTCTCTCCCTCACGCTCTACCCGAGGATCCCCTTATCTCCGCCGAAGAGTTCGCTGGAATCCGCGTCGTCTTCAACCTCCTCGCCGCCGAAGAGTTCACCTGAGCGCCCGCGCCGTCCTCGACTGCCGTTCGTCGTCTCTTCCTCTGGCCTCCCTCTCAGTCTTGGTATGCTCCCCATGCCCTGTATCTTTCTTTCTTCTTTCGACCGCGTTGAGCAGTCGAATCATTCTTTCTTCTTTCGACTGCGTCGAGTAGTCGAATCCTTCTCTCTTCTTTCGACCGCGTCGAGCAGTCGAATCTTTCTCTCTTCTTCCGACCACGTCGAGCAGTCGAATCCTTCTCTCTTCTTCCGACCGCGTCGAGCACTCGAATCTTTCTTTCTTCTTTTGACCGCGTCGAGTAGTCGAATCCTTCTTTCTCCTTCCGACCAGTCGAGCCTCCTTCCGACCACCTGTAGTCGACCCTCCTTCCGACCCCCTGTAGCCGAGCCTCCTTCCAAAAGCCTGTTCTCCTTCGTTCAAACTCCGATCAGAGTGATTCAAATTCCTAAATTTATCTTAATTCAGTACCTTTCTTTTGGCTCTAATTTGGTAATTTCTTTGGAGTTTATTTGGATTTGTTTTATTTATTTGGCTCTTTCCGCACGTGTAGATTCTGGCTTCTCTGAAGAATTCTTGGACCCGACAACCGAAGCATCTCAGCACTTCAATGAAGATTCCGACTTCTCTGAAGAATTCCTGGAACCATATGCCAAAGCAACTCAAGCCTTCAACGAAGGCAAGTCATAGACCTTTGATCATATCGTACCCAATTTATGAAATTATATTGTTTTATATCAACATGCATGGCCAGTTGTATAAAAAATGGCTTTGGAAATAGTTAAATACCTACTCGATAGTATGACTCATTGAATACTTGTGAACGACATGTTGATATGGACCCTTGGATACCATAGGTTGGGTAATCTTAGTTGGACATTATTGTAATACCAACCTAGGTGCGTATTATGCCTAGTCATGCTTTAGTTATGCGATGTCTCTCGATCACATGATTCAATAATGATGAATTTGACTTAATGATATATGGAATTGTGGCGCAGCCACTATTGTTAAAATTTGTTGTGCCATGGCAAGGGTTGCCATTTGGTCGGGTTGAACCAAAAACGATTTCATACTCAGGCGACTGATCGTGTAGTAAAGGGGGAGAATTTTGGCATGTGGTTTGCCTCGCCTGAGTAGTCACTAAGGATTTAACTTTGTGCGCCATTGATCTGGGCCATACCGTACAACCACAAGTCTATTTATGGGGTGGATCTGGCCAACTAATTAGCAATACTTTGATTTGGTTCTGTTTTGGTGGAAATGTGAACCCTGGGATAGACATTCACACTTGGCGCACGAGAGGGCCGGTCAACTGGGAGGTTGTTTTCAAGGTGGATATTGGGAGTTGTAGAGCTAGTCGGATGTGAAACCTTAGCGAGCAGAACCTAGTCAAAACGGAGCTTTGTAAAAGCCATGTGATAGTCTCTCCTTGATTCACATGTCTAAGGAAACGTGTGTTGTATCAAGCGACTACTCTTGTGGGTCAAGCTGTACAACCTCTGCAGACTGTAATACTATTCCAATAGTCGTGTCCCCGGTTATAGACAATGCCTGGTGATTTCACACAGGGATAGTTTTTCTCAAAAATGTTGTCGTAGATGGTTCCAATTTGATTGGGAAGTGAACAGGGTTCACGAGTTGGTTCAAAGAAACTTGATTACTTATGTACTAATCTTTCAAATTGTGCTTTGCAATCTACTTATTGTATTTAATGTTAATACTGCTTTCTACAAATTAAACATAAAGCCATCCTTGTTCAAGCCTTATATAAATACAATTTGCATACATTTCTCTACGACTTGTTGAGTACTTTATGTACTCACGGCTTTGTGCCATTTGTTGATCAGCCTCCGAAGAACCAGGGAACACAGAGTTCCATGTCGAGAAGTACCGTGAAGACCTTGCAAACTAGGCCGCACCCTCCACTCGATTGCGTGTAGGCATGTCGTATGGCCTCTACGAGTTGTTTTGGTTTCTGCTGCAAGCGTAGATCTGGTCGTGGACTTAGTCATGACTTTAGCCCTACGTGGCAAGCTCTATAAAACCATTGGTTGTAAGGTCTTTTTGCTGCTATGTGTTTTGTCTGCTTCATTAGCCATCTTATTGTATGGATATGATTTCATTTATATTGCAACTGTGTGAGCTAGCTACTGGTCATGGGACTAGTTCAGAATACACAGAGGGTCCCGGGGTTGCATATCCGGAGTCCCGACACCTAGATTCTTAACCTCAAACTCCTTGGTCAGTCTCTGCTTTAGTTGTGACATCTCAACAGTATCATCTCCTGTAATGACGATGTCATCCACATATAACGCAAGGATTGTGGTGTGACCCGAGTGACGATAGAACAAAGTGTGATCTCCATTACACTGCCTGTAGCCCATACCACACATAGCATGACGAAATTGATCAAACCATGCTCTTGGAGATTGTTTAAGCCTATACAATAACTTCCTCAACCTACAGACCTTCCCCTTAGTCTGAGGTGTACCACAACTAGGTGGAATCTCCATGTAAACCTCCTCCTAAAGATCACCATGTAAGAATGCATTCTTCACATCAAGTTGATATAAAGGCCAATTACGATTTACTGCACAGGATATCAACGTTCTCACTGTACTCATCTTTGCCACCGGTGCAAAGGTCTCATCATAGTCAATCCCATAGGTCTAACTATAACCCTTTGCAACAAGCCTAGCCTTGTATCTTTCAATCTTCCCATTTGGGTCTTGCTTTACAGTGTAGACCCACTTGCAATTAACCACTTTCTGCCCCATTGGGAGAGGTACAAGCTCCCAAGTCTTATTCTTCTCTAGAGCTGCCAGTTCCTCCAACATAGCCTTGTGCCACTTGGAGTCTTGTTTTGTGGCTCTCCAATCAGTTGGAACTACTACAGACTATAGTGAAGCAATAAAGGCTTTGTACTCTGGTGATAGAGATTTATATGACACATAGTTCGCTATATCATGCTCGAAGCCATACCTTAGAGGAGGTTTCCCTACCCCAGCTCATGGTTCCTTCCTCAAGGCAATAGGCAGATCCATCGAATCATCTGTAGCACATGGCTCATCATCAGATAAGTCAGCACCTTCAACAGCCGCTAGAACCTACTACTGTTGTTGCTTCCCTTGCAACTGTGCCCCGCCTATTGCTGGAACCTGCTGCTGCCTCCTTGAATACACCCTTAGATTTTCCTCCTCATTAACCCTTCCACTAGAACCTGCTGTTGTTGCTCCCCCTACAACTGTGCCCTACTTGCTGCTGGAACCTACTGTTGCTACCTCCTTGAATACACCCTTAGATTTTCCTCCTCATTGACCCTTCTCCACCTATCTCCACCCATAGGACATGGAATTGAACCAACCACAACCCTCGGTTGCGCATCTTCCTCAATCCTTGAGGCTTCAAGCTCCCCCTCTCGACTACCATCACCTATGCTAGGAGAGTCGAGGTCAAACAGAGAACTCAAATCAATTCTCTCTCCATAGAAGGGCTCTGACTCCCTGAAAGTCATATCTATACTTACAAACGTGCGTCGTTTAGAAGGGCTCCAACACTTATATCCCTTCTGTCCAAAAGAGTATCCCAGGAAGGTACATTTCACAACCTGAGGATCCAGCTTTCCCACCGAGGGTCTGTGATCTCGAACGAAGCATGTACATCCAAATACTTTTGGAGGGATGATGAACTCATTTTTTTTTCCTTTCAACATCTCACATGGAGTCTTCATTCCAAGTATTCTTGATGGCATACGATTGATGAGATATGTTGCAGTTATAATTGCTTCACTCCACAGAAATTTAGGCACATTATAGTATACATGAGTGACCGGGCTACCTCCAAGAGATGACGATTTTTCCTTTCAGCCACTCCATTCTGAGGGGGGTATCTGGACAGCAGGTTTGATGTAAGATTCCTTCGGCTGATAAGAAGGTATCAAACTCCTTATTACATACTCTATTCCATTATCTATTATAATCTGAACATGGGTATTGAATTGATTCTTGACATATGCATAAAAGTCTTGGAAGCATTTTAGCACCTCTATTTTGTCTCATAATATAAATCCAAGTCATACGAGTGTAGCAATCAATAAAGGTAACAAAATATTTCATGCCACTAGCAGAGACAACAGGAGATGTCCATACATCAGAGTGCACAAGTACAAAGGGAGACACTGCGGAGTCCCTTGCTCACATATGAGGATCTAATGTGCTTTCCAAATTCACATGCATCACATTCCCTCCTCCCGAGTACAATATTGACAGAGTTTTCCATACCTCAACCGCATTTAAGATGGTCTCGACAGTTGCAGCAATAGTAGGAGACACTGAACTCAACAGCCACGCCACCACAAGTGAGTTGATAGTACTCCAAGTTCGCCACTCTGCACCCGTCTTGTCGACCGGCTCAATTGATTCTCCTTTAACAAAGCTCTCCAGCTCTTTTGTCCTCAGGATCAACAATGCCCTCCGTGATCAACTCAAGTAATTTCTCACGCCTTCCAACTTAATCTCATTCAGCATCAATTCTATTTTCTACACCGTCTCGGCTTGAGGAACAATTGCCCTGCCTGAGGACGATGCCCCACCAGTCTTCTCTGTGAGAAGTTGTGCCAACTTCTTGAGCACCTGCTGCAGCCCTTGATTCTCCCCCATAGCTGCAGTACGACCTCAAAGTCACAAGCAAGTAACATCAATATCACAACAACCAAGAAGCAATGCTGGTGACCAAGCAGCCCTAGAGAGGACGACCCCCAATCTAGTCCAGATGAAAGGGAGACACACTACAGCAGAATCAGGAGCAAAAGAGCAATACTTCACCTCACTCCCTTTGTTCTTACTGAACCAGCCAAACCTTCCACCAAAGTTCCCCTCCCGGATCGAATCAGCTCCTCCCTTCTTCTACCGAAGCAGTCACAGCAAGAACCTTTGTCTTTTCTTCTCCCTTTCTCCTACCGCGTCTTTTCTTCTCCCTTTCTTCTACCGACGCAGCCACAACAAGAGCCAAGTTGCCTGGATCAAATCGGCTACTCCCTTCTTCTACCGCGCGCCACAGCGAGCCATCCGCGAGCATCACAACGCCTTCGGTGCCTAACAACGGAGCGTCTCGTCCCGTTCGTTTGGGACGTATTGATGGGTAGTGGCCTTGCCTCGTCGGCACTAGGCCATAATTTCATCAAGCCTAGCCGATCGTATATGTATGGTAGGTTCTGATGTGGAAGTATTGATAGGTGTTTGCTGTGTAGGGGTGCTAGTGGTCTAGAACCCGCCCTAAAACAACCCCAATCCACTTCCTCAATTACAAACCCCACCAAACCAAGCTCACCAACCCACACCACTTCTTCTCTTCTGACAACCAAGCCAGCCCAACCACGTGCAAAATCAGCTCAACCCAAACCAAACCATTTTTCTGAAATGAAATGAGTTCCCACCTATTCTCCCCCATTTTCAACCCATGGAAGCAAGCACTACTCCTCACCAAAGCACCAGCTCACTTAAGAAAAAAAAATCCCATTGAATAATTCACACGAACAAGGATAGTATTATCCAAAATAAAGAAAATAATGGAGAATCACAAAATACAAGGAGAAATTCAGGAAAATTAACAAAAAAAATAATGACAAAATTTGTAGAAAATAATAAAAACCATAAAATTGCTACTACATCCATAATTCGTATCATACCAAAATAGATATAAAAAAAATGCATATCCCTAATTAGTAACAAATTACAAATACATCCCAAAAGGTTAATGCTTAATTGCTTATTACATAGCTTTACAAATCATTAAATGATTCTACTCTTCTCCAAAAGCATACTTGACCAAAGCATCTCAACCATCAACTTCAAGTAGGATGAAGTCCTACCATTTTAGTATAACGGGCATTAGTAAAACTAAAACTATAAAGGCACTATCTAAAACTGTAAAGGCACTATCTAAAACCATATCCTTTCTAGCATACATGTAACATCCCAAAATTTGTGTTTTCAATAATCTTTTGTGTAGATTAGGTCCCCAAAAAATTTCAACAATTTTCCTTGGTTTTAAAAAAGCTTAAATGGGAATTTGTGAAATTAAAATCAATTTGATTTGATTAATGTAAACTTCAATTAAATCAAAAATTATGTTATTTGGCTTCCTTGTGTTCCAAGGAATTGTGATGAATTCTCTTGGTTTTTTCCGAGTTCGTTTGCCATTTATTTTTGCCTCATTTGGATTTCCCGCCTTTTCTTAAATCAGAAATCAATTTCCTTTTTCCTTAATCTTCGTGGGCCGATTTGGATCAGTCCACTCCTCTCTCTCTCCACTGGCCTACCTAAATCCCCAGCCCATCCCCGCCTTCTTCCCCGCCTTCATCCCTGCCAACCCGCTCCACCGCCCCACCTCGCCACCCAGCCCATCTCCCACCTCGGCCAACTGCGCCGCGCCGCCAGTCCAGTGTAACAACCCCAGTTTTAATAAAAGGTAATTATATGCATTTCATGAGCATACATGACTTTTTGGATCATTTTCACATTTGGTTGCATTTAAAAATCTCAAATCCAAACAAATTTAAAACTAGAAAAGAAACTCCAAAAGAAAAAGTAAAGTTAATGCTTGGAAAGAACCCTAGGAATTAATTTAATCAAATACTAGGTTAATTATCATGCATTAATATGTTGTTTCTCAAATTTTTAGAGATTAGTTTGACCTTGAGAAAAATCTGTGTTCTTTACTTAAACCAATTCGGCGTAGTATTTTAAACTAAGTATTTAAAACTTGAATAGTGAGTTTTTAAAAAATTTATGGGATCTATATCATCCCAGTAGCTTCTCTGAAAATTTTCGTATTTTTATAAATTTATTTGATATTTTTAAACCTCTAGTCAAACTTTTAAGTTTGATTTTGGTTTAGTCAACTTAGCAAGCCCAACCCGAGCCAACGGGCACTGTAGCGACTTGGACCAACTTGGTTAAGCAACCGAGTGCCATTCGGAACGACCTAGGAAACGCGCGGACCGTTCGATTTGAAACGGACAGCCCAGATCAAGTGGAACGTTCGAACCCCCAGATGCTCCATGCGACCTGGATCGTCGATTTTAAATCCAGCCGCATGTTCCCTTTTTGTCAGGACCATCCGAGGACCTCCCAAAGCCTACCCGAGGACCTCCTCCACTTTCAGGACCTCCTCGAGGACTTCTCCAGGACCTCCTCTCAAGAGATCTAAGCTGTCCATGACCACTCTCAAGTGTCTAAGTCGTCCATGACCACTCTCAAGAGATCTGAGCCGTCCATGACCACTCTCAAGTGATCTGGGTCGTCAAGTTTAAATCCAACCGCGCACTTCCTTTTGGTTAAGCACACCGCGCGCGAGCCATTGGATTTTAATCCAACCGCCAAATGGAGCAGTGATGTTCGGACCGCCGAGTAGCGTTTTCAATCTGGACCATTGAATCTAGATCTGACCGTTCGCGTCTTTTCACTCTCGATCACATCGTTTCTTTGAGACTGGCAGCCATGGCCCACTTGTAAGTCTCTCACCTTCGTCTTCTCAGTGCCACTGTGCCAGCTCCGAGCACATCGCGCCTGAGGTGGCTTCGCGCCCGCGTTTTTCGTTGCATGTATTGCCACTTGGCCTCAAGATAATGACAAGGCCTGCTCTGGTGCTACCACGAATGGCCATCATCATCTTCTCCGGCCAAAAAGCACTATTAAAAACCACTTCTCCATTTCTCTCGGCCGAGTCAGAGCGGCCATTGTTTCTTCCTCTTCGCTCAGGCATTCCTAAGCATTCTTGAACCCTTGTTCTTCTATCACCATACCTTAATCCTTGTGCTAACTTGAGATCTTGGTATTGCTTGTAGCTCTGGAATTTCGAGCTTGTCTTTGGTTGTCCAGAGCGCGCCCGGAACGCCACCGACGTGGATTTCTTCACTCTGGTGAGCTACTTTGCATTTCTTGTGTGTCATATCTTGTCTTAAGATATTGTGAGAAAAGTCCCTCAATCAATTTATCTTTTGATTCATAGGGTTATTCGGAATTTGGATTTCGGTCAACTTCTATTCTTTCGTTCTCATTCCTAATCTGGTAAGCCTTTGTTCGCTTCCTTCTTATCAGAGCTTAAGTGAGTTTTAGTTAAGCCTTTCAAACCTTTCTTTCTGTGTGTTTTTGTTTAGGTCTTCTTGTCCTCGTGAAGCTCTCATCCCCCTATTTTCGGTCACCGTCGCCGGAGTAAATTCTTGGATCCCTGGCCTTTTTCTTAGCTCAGGTATTTGCCTTGTGAATCTTTTTCAGTCTTTAGCTTGCGCTTGTAGTTGTGCCACCTGCGACCAGATGTGGTCTCTTCAGGACCTCCCTGTGATCCCTTGGTCTTTTTTGCCAAGACCACCCTCTTGATCTTTTTGCAAATACCACCCTATTTGGTCACGACCACCTCTGTGATCCTCACGACCTCTCCTCGGGACCTCCCCAGGACTTCTCCAGGAGCTGCCACATGGACCTCTCAGGACCGTCCAGGACCTCCTAGAAATGATTACGACCGTCCAGGACCTCCTAGAAATGATCACGGCCGCCCAAGACCTCCTAGGAGTGATCACGACCGCTCAGGACCTCCTAGGAACAATTTACGACCATGACCACCCTAGTTTGTCTACGTCTTCGACTAGTTGGTGTAAAACCTTTTTGGCTTTTAGGCGTGTCTCTGTTGCAGAAAATTTTGTTAATTGAATCACTTACACCTTAAGAACTTTAACCTTATATAATTCACATAAAGTTTAATTGATCTCCAACTGAACCATAAATTTCACCTAAGCTCACTTAGAAAATAGAACCTTACTTCTGTAAACTTCTTATGCATTTTTCCAGCATTTCGGTTTTGGATACTTTTCTCGATGTTCATTTTGCGTTCATTCTTTTTAGATTCTGAGTCACCCAACGAAAGTGATTATATTGCGGAGCAACCAGAGAGTGAACAAGTGATTTATCATCAAGGCAAGCATCCTCTTGCATCATATTGATCCCAGTTTTGGTACTTTAGTATTTTGAATTGCAATGATAATTACCTGCACGCTATTTTGGTCATATTTTAACTTGTGAGTTTAGATTAGTTATATCCTAATGCTTGTAGTTTATCCTTAATCATTCTATACAATTAAGCTTAAGTTGGGCATCTTATGGTAGTAATTATGATTAGTGTGAATGCTTAGCCATGCAGGTCAGTAGATATGTTAGATCGGTTGACGGGGTTATCTCGTCAACTGTGGAAAACACTGAACTCGTCATTACTCCACTTTTGTTCAGATCTTGAATCTGATTGTTAGTTTAAGCTTTACAAATTCAAACATGTTTTCGATATGGACAAGTGGTTGCTAGTGAGGGTGCCTCTGTGTACGAGAATTGGGTATGTGGTAGTCTTGTCCGGATCAGTAAGGACCGAACTTGGTGCCGTCGTTAATTCATATAACACTTGTACTTCCATACGCGGTCATATGGACACCGCTTGGTTAAGTAAGGGGGGGACTTTATTGAGTTGGATCACAAGTGGTGTAAGGGCATATGTGTATGATCATGTTGTTCATAGGGCTTTGATTGCAATCTAATATGTGCAGTGAGCACAGCTTTACTTTCTGTTAATTGGATCAAAACTCCCGGTACAACTTGCGTGCCCCTCTTAGCAGGTTCTATCAGAAGCTTGTCCTAAGCGGGATCAGCTCTCGTATGGGTGGTTCAACTCAATAAGATGTTTTTGCTGAAAAATACTGAGTCTTGATTTCTTCGACCAGCATACCAAAGGAAGTGTGCTATTATCCGGTGGCTTACGGGCTGATCAAGTCGTGTGGGTAAAGATGTACACCCCTGCAGGGATTAATCTATTCAAATAGCTGTGTCCATGGTTATGGACAACCATTTGGATTCGGGAGTCACCATAGTTAGGCTTATAATTAAAGCTTGACATGGGAACAACTTGGTGTCAGCATGAATGTGTGTTCATGCTTGTTAGTTGATCAAAGTGGACAGCCACTTTGAGATGTTTTGATTTATGATTATATCAAAGTCACTTAATTCTTTTGGTCCAAATTGTGTTTACAAAAATAGCCTTTGCAAATTAGAAAGTGTAGGAGTAAAACTTGTTGCTTTATGCAAAACTACTGCCATTACAGCCTTCCTTTGAATAGCCTCTAACATGTATAATCTCTAATCCTTTGGCTAGGTTCTATCAAACACTTTCTTTTATTAGTTTTGTGTAAGTCTTACGAGTACCTTTTGTACTCAGTGATGTTAATCACTTGTTGTAGGTGAGGACGATTGTGCTTACGATCCATCCGTTAGCGCCGATTATGGCGATGCTAACGAATGATGTTGTTTCTACCTCCACTCAGTTGCCAATGGGATTGGGCACACTTGACTAGATCTTTTGTTTTACTACTTATGTTATTTTCGCTGCT
Organism: Ampelocalamus luodianensis; assembly: GCA_036346255.1. Taxonomy (NCBI): domain Eukaryota; kingdom Viridiplantae; phylum Streptophyta; class Magnoliopsida; order Poales; family Poaceae; genus Ampelocalamus; species Ampelocalamus luodianensis. Next base: position 54,200,041 of record CM070629.1, on the reverse strand, counting down.
ACTCTTAGATTTTGCTTGGCCGATCGGCCACTACTGTAATTTCGGACTTAAGTCCCACTTTGAGCATCTTGTAATATATGTATGACTTGTGTATGTTTGTGTACCATGTTGTTTAAGGATATGTGTGTGTTAACCTTGATCTTGGGAGTTAACACATGACTCGTATCCGGGGAAACTGAAATCAAACTCGTTTCCTGTTAAGAATTTTGCCACCAATATAATCTCTTGATTTGGAAACGGAGTCTTCTCTGAAGTTATTTTCTAAAATAGCAAAATATTTTCAAAAAACTTAAGTTATGAAAGTCTTTTATTTCTTATCCATCTTATTGTCATTTCTTACCCCCAACTTTCAGTTGGACATATAAACTGTTTTGCTCAATTACCTTGTCCTTGTGTGCTTTAGATGAGCAGCTGGTATTTGGTTAAGGAGACCCGTGCTGAGGAAGTAGACGGCTATCCCGCATTGCTGCGAGATATGATGTGGCAAGCCAATTTCACCTACCAACTGGAGTATGCCATCTACCGTCAAGATCGAAGACCTGGGATGGAAGATTATCGAGGTGTAGTCAACATTATTACAAGGCAGGTAGTCGGTAGTACTCCATACTATATCCAAGCTCATGCTGTGAGAACCCAAACTATTACCTTAAGCTAAACAACACTAAATGGTAATTAGCCGTAATTAAAATTCTTTAACGCGGTGTCAAAAAAATAATCTCAATTAATTACAATGTAAACTGCAACAATTATTTACAACCAATCAAAAGAAATTACAAGAATTAATAAAATTACAATCCCTCATCTTGCATTCATGCTGCTAAAGCCCTCCTTGTATCATCGTCCATTGATCGCCAGTGTACCAAATCTTTTTCCCCAGTCATCCAACGCCTGCACACCTACATTCTCCACCATTACCATTAGACAGTAGCAAGCATGGTATTATTAAAGTGAGGATTGGGAGAAGGAGAAGATTGCCGTCAGACTCTTTGTGAAGGTCATTTAGGCTTCCCGACCACCCTAGGGTAGTGGCACCATTTCGCCTTTTGTGGGCCTCATCATCCGGCAATATTAGAATCGATACCCACATTTTACCGACCTACCTCAGCCAAATATCTGAAAACCGACCCAAAGCCCACATTTGATCCAAAGGTCCTTAAACCACAACAGTAGAAGCATCATTAGGACCAGGGTCCTTCAGCATTTCACAAATCAAAAGTAGTGTAGAGTGCCAAAGAGATAGGAACCAAGCCAACCTCCCAAAATATCAAGCACAGGAGAGCACAGGCGCAGGCAAGAGATAAGGCCGATCCAAGCCAAGCGATGGAGAGAGATAGCATTTCATCGCCAACCAGCAGCCAGCCTTCCCCTCAAACCGAAGGCGACCAGGAGCCAGGCGGCAAGGAGCCAGGAGCCAGGCGACTAGGAGCCAGGAGGTAGACGGTGACCAAGCCACCACCAAGCATCAAGGCAGCCAGGAGCAAGCAGGGACCCGCAACAAGCTCAGAGTTCTCCCCATCCTTGCTTGCAAGCACCAAGGAGGAAGAGAAGAGCACCAGCTTGAACCGGCGCTGCAATCCTCTTCCCCCTCACCTCAAACCCACAAGAGGTAATACTAGCATACCTCAGATCATTCTACTATACACCTTTAGCATCATAGAAATCATGCACCACTTAGATCTTAGCATTTCTGGCAGCAAAGCACCTAAAGCCAAAGCTCTCAGAGCACTTAGATATCGTCACAGAGCATGCACACATAACCCTCAGTTCATCACATCACAGTAGCAACCCTCATCCCAACATCATTCACATTCGCATGCATATCACAATGACAGCATCGTTTAGCTCTTAGAGCAGTAGGTATCATCTCAGAGCAGTGCAGAGGATTAGATCTAGGATTTAAGAGGCGATATTACCTCGGGATCGGTGCTTGAATCCTCGAGTAACCGCATCCATCATCCACTCCCACCTGTAGTCTCTAATGCAAGAGTTTAACAAAAAGTTAGAACATCAAAACCGTAAGATCCTCAAGCATCTGTGAAACCGACACTAATAAAATGTATAAGAAAAACTGGTGGGTAGAGGGGGGAAGCCGAATCAGGAGCACCGAGGGAAGGGGCCGGGCCGCAGCGCACTAGGGCAGGGTTTGAGCCGGGGCGAGTAGCACCGTGAGGGAAACCGGCTAGAGAGAGAGAGAGAGTGGCTCCAGAGCCGCCGCGGTGCCATGGAGGCCGGGCCGAGACCCAGGAAGGAATGCGTGGGGACGAGCGGAGTTAGACGACGGCGGCTTTGGCAAGGGGAATCGGTCCCAGAGGGAGAGGTAGAAGAAGGAGGGGCTAGAAGAATATGAGGTGAAGGGGGGAGGCGCCCTTGGGAGTAGCCGTAGCAGGTAGGGCAGGAGGAGTTTGTGCAGATAAAAATTGATAGACTTAATAAAATGGAAGCGCGAGTAGTATTTTATGTTATGTACGTTAATCGCTCGTTTCGCCAACTCGACCCTAGAGTGAATAGACCGTAGAACGACAACGCTTGGGGAATGCTAATTTAGCGGGGACCAAAAAATGTTGTTAAATTAAAGCATACTAACAAATTGCACTAACTTATGTACTCATAATATCACCAAAAAATCAACTAAGTATTTGTGTATTATTATCTCGCTCTGTCTCGTAATTGCAGCAGACGGTCCAACGCCGACAGGAGTAGTTGATACAGAGTTCTTCACCGACGATCTTTGCTACCATTTTAAAGGCAAGCTATTCTTTTGAACATAAATATAGCTATATTAAATGTAAATTGTATGTTGTTGTCTCATATATATTTATATATTGCATCAAAACTATGTCTCAAAACCAAATCGAATAAATGAAATGAAGATGAAAGGTAAGAAAGATGAGAAAAGAGTTAATATTGTGGCTGATAAAGGGGGCCCGGGGCAGGGGAGGAGATGAGAAAAAAATGACAATGAGGTAAGAGGTGGGACCCCTTTACTTAGGGTTAGTATATAAGGACCAACAAAACTCTCACCCGGATCAGAGGCCGTAATTAAGTGCCAACCATTTTCCCGTTTCGGCGGGCAAAAAATGTTGCCTTGTTACGTGATTTATCCTCTCCACATCGGGTAAGTAATATTGCATGGGTTGTGTAGGGATGAGGATCTCAGGGGCCGGTAGGATAAGTCCGGAACTGAGGGAGTCCAAGGCGTTATAGTAGCGCAACAGGTGGAGTGTTGGGGCACAGGAGAGATGGACGCCCCAACCAACGTTATTGGAACTCGGTGGAGGACTGGGTGCGCTCAGGACACCGACGGAAAATAATGGGTGGAGACCTAATCACATAACTTGGAAAACGTTCTGTATTCTGAACTCGAACCCGTATCAAAGGAAATGCTGGGGAACCTAGCACAGCGAGTCCAGAATAGCTATGGGTAAAGTGGTACAAGCCTACGTAGTGCTATATAAAATCATGAATTCATGCCTGTCTCCTGGATTGGAGCTTACGGGAACCTCTAGGGGGTCTTTCCTCTATTCGAGTGACAAGTAGTCTCTTCTGAATTAAAACTGGCCACTTAATATTTTTGATGAGTTAGTTATTTTCCAGAATAGAGATGATTAGAAAATGTAATAACCAGCAGAGATGAGCCATCCAGTGCATTTTTGCTATTAATGCTTGCTGAGTACACTAGTACTCACTCTTGCTATCTTTCCCCTTGCTTAGATCCTATTCCGACCGGGAGGTATCCCGAGTGGGATGAGGGTTTTGCAGGTACCGCAGATGCCGCTGGAGGCGAGGGCGCTAACTACAGGGACCAGACCGAGATGGGTAGCCCTTTCGACGAGTGGGGCGAGTAGGCTACTGGTGGATCAAGGCAGGCGAGCGAGGAGAACTAGTATCTTTTGGCAGGTTGTAAATTAATATTTGTATCCAGAACCTTAGACTTGTGTGGCTAACTGCTGTAATATTAATAAAGTGTAATTTCTATCTTATTGTTCTGCTGCGTTGACTCTGGTAAGACTTACTATTCGTTGGAGCGGTGTTCTACCGATCAGACGAATAGTAATCCGTATGCTTAAGTGTGATTACCCCCTGGGGTAATGACACGGGGCGCCGCAATGCCACCTCTGAAGCCATGGCCATTCAGGAAGCGGCCAGTAGGGCTATGAGCCATCTTCGTCATGATCTAACGGGGTTGTCTCAGCCACCCTACGACCATTTCCCGAAACGAGGTCCTGGCGTAGAAGTGAACACGTTTGATGAGATCCAGTTTGAAGAGGACCCACAAGTACGCTAGTTAGCGAGGTTGGTTCATATCATGGACCAAATTCATCTTCTTCTCCTCCGATCGTGTCCCATGTCCCCAAAACGCCACCATTGTGTTCCTCGTCGGCTCGGTGAGACTCTCGCTCTTCTACCCACGTCATGCTGTGTTTTGATTCCTGATCTACAATCCCCAACTCGATTTTGCTTTTCATCCCTCGTGCATCGAGATCTCCCCCATCTCCTCCAACTCCGGCCTCCATCCTTCATCGCTTCGATTGGCCGCCGCCGATGAGCCTCCGTCAGCATCAACCCCACCATCTTCGTCATCCGTGTTCTATCCCGTGCTCTCCTCACCTTCCCCAGAAATCCTCCAGAATCACCTTGCCACCGTGCAAGCCGTCGTCACCGCCGAAGCTCACCGTCACACTTACGTCATCGAGTTCGCCGTGGCTTGCCGATCCTGTTTCACCACTCCGAGTGTGCCGCCGTGAGCCCTAGCACCGACGAGCCATCGGGACAAGCACCACCACGCCACCGTCCATGCTAGTGATGTGTCATCGCCTCGTCACCGGCCATGTCACCTCTCCTTCCTTCGTGGTAGCCACGTTGTCGCCACACGTGCGCCGCGCCAGCGTCGTCCACTGCATTAGCAATTCACGTGCTTTGTCACTCACCACCTCAGCGCCACCACAACACCCGTGCACATGTGGCATGCCTTGCCATCGCCTACGTGTTAGCCCAGTCATCGTCCACGTGGCAGACCAGAGTCATCCTCCTTCTTTCTCTCTCTAGCATGCGGGTCTCACACGTCATCCACCCAAGCCATAACCCAAGACCTACCTCTCACTTACATGCGGGCCCTACATGTAGGTCAACCATGGTCAAACCCTAGACGCATGTGCTCGGTCCAACGTGGACTAGCATCCTCTCGTGGACCTGGTCTATGGATCAGTGGCCCCACATGTCATTCTCAATTTCCTTTTTCTGGAATTATTTTAATTCCTGAATATTCAATTATTCTGTGGGTCTCACATGTCATTCTCCCAGCCTTTTTCCAAAAATCCCAAAAAATAAAGATTCTTGGGAATATTCCCTCGGTCTCACCTGTCAGTTTCTCTCTCCCTTTTCCTTTTTAGCATTTTCCTTCCTCACCAAACTTCCAAGAGGTTGTTCTTCCTCATATGTACTCCGATTAAACCCATTCAAGTTTCTACATTCATTTAAAATCAATCCCTACCTTCCAGTACTATTCATTTCAATTTGAAGTTTATTTAATTTGTCTTTTTAAATTTTGTTTCTTTTTGCGCTTTCTCTCTCGTAACGTTGTTGTTCCAGAAGCGTCCAGAGCTGAAGTTCAAAGGAAGTCAAAGATCGAACATAAAAGAAGAACACCATTGTTACGGCAAGGCAAGTTGTGCTTTGATCATATTGCATCCAGTTTTCAAAAATTACTTTGATTCAAAGTATTGCATGCTAATTCACTTATGAAACTCTTTAATACTTTGGAATTAACTATGCAACCTATTTGATTATGCCCACCTTGATAATTGTATTACCCTGATAATTTGTAACCCTAGCTTGGTTAATTACTAGTTGGTATTATCATAGCACCAACATGGGTTGGTTAGACACGATTAGTTTACTTAGCCTTGCAACGGGTCATTGATATCATTTTGAAATATTAATATCATACTTGACTAAGTGATTATGGAACATGTTATTAAAAGACCGTGTGTTGCATGTTGTCACCAGTTGATGGCATGTGATGCACTTAATCAATAGGATGGGGGATTTAGACTGAGGCGAGTGGGAAGGATTTGTGATATGGTGGAGCTCTGTAATAGGGAAATGTGAATTGTGGTGACTTAGTTAGAAATTGGCAGTGTCGACTTGGTCAATTAAGGACTTAACTTTGTATGCCATTGAACTAAGCCATACTGTACGACTACATGCTTAGTATGAGACAGACCTAACTTAGTAAGTGTCGTAGGGGCGGCCCACTGGCCCCCACGACCTGGCAAAACACCACAAGGACCCCCTCCGAAGGGGGCCTGAAGGCCGCAGGAGGGGGCCCGAAGGCCATAGGAGGGGCCCAAGGGGCCCCGAAGGTCACAGGAGGAGCTCAGAAGGGGACCAGAAGGCCACAAGAGGTTCCCCAAGGAACCACCGAAGGTGCCCCGTGGGGCCACCCCGAGGGCAGCAAAGGGCGCTCAGGGTCCCCTAGTAAGGTGCGAAGGGAGGAGAAGGCAGGTGGACCAGGTGTATCGACTGGATAAACCAAGACCAAGGAGGACCACCGTGAGCCGAAGGCTACGTGTAGGGATAGGAAAAGCCCCTGCAGCCCCTACGGGTGCAGTACCTTTCTAGGGGTAGATCCATAATCTTAGGTGCCCTGTCGGAAGGCTATAAATAGCCAGCTCCCCTATGTAGAAATTCAGACCCGATTTTTGGAACAATTAATACACAGCTAATCCTGATATCCGATCCCCTCTTCCAGGATCCCTCGGTCTTTCGCATAGACATCGAGGGTCGATAGTATGTACATCGGGATAGTTAATTGTAGAGATAAAGTTTCAAAAAAGTTTTGTTATGATTGCTCAATCGCATACTTTCGTATGGTGAGTCGTGACATACATGGTGAGTTAATTGTTTCTTATGGGTAAAATGTACAACCTTTGCAGAGTGTTAATCAATCTATTCGAATAGCCACGTTCGCGGTCATGGACATACTCGGGGATTTCACACGAGGGGTAGATTAATTTTCATAAAACAATTGGAAGGGATAGCTGTGTGAGTAAGCTTGTGCAGCTGTGTGAAAGAATGAATTCAAACTAAATGAGCTTTGTGGAAATACTTGTTAAATTATTATTGTTATTTGTTTTCAATTCTGTTTTTCAATCTATTATTCATATTCAACTGCAAGTGTTATTTTTATGCAAAAGAACCATAGATACCATATCCTTCGGAATAAGCCATCATCTATAATTGCATTATGTGGTATAACCTGCTGAGTACTCTATGTACTCATTCTTGCGATAAACAATATTATTCAGTAGATGAAGACTATATCAGTTAATCATTGGTCAACAAGGTCAACTTCAAGTATTTTGGAGAACTATGTCACGCTACCCAATTGCTTGTGGACATATGGATGTGCTTCACTAAAGATATTATGTTTCCTTCCACTGCAGCTTATTTGAGATATCCGCCTTCTGATGTATTAAATGTAAGTTTTGACCCTAAGTTCGTTACTCTGATAATTATTGTTATTTGCCTATTTTTTTAGTTATCTTTGCATATGGAATGATATTTCATCGATGTTGCCACTGTGTTCACTAGCGTAATCTCGGACTAGTGCAGTATATACAGAGGGTCCAGATTTACATATTTTGGTCCTGACAATACATCACCACCTTCATATGGTGATATGCATATTAGGCTTACCCCTTTGCTAGGTTGCAAATTTTGTTAAAAATCGACAACCAAATAACAAAGTAGATCAAGAACAGAGAAACACTGTTTTTTACGTGGAAAACCCTTACGGGAAAAAACCATGGGCGCACGACGGCGATCTTCACTATATTAGAAAAGTGTTTACAAAACACAGGGATTTTAATGAGTCGTCAACTCTTCCCGTGCGGCTTACTAGGGGTATATATGGTGGCATAAAACTGACTCGAGTCGAAGACGGAAACAAATCCGAAAAAAAAAAGAACTCGTGCGGCTTACAAGGGGTATATATGGCTTACTCCAGACCTTGACCTTTTTAGAATTCGGATCACATATCAACAAATTTGATCACACAAATTTACAGAGAACCAATCTAGGGGGACCTACCTCTAGCTGTCTAAACTCAAATTTCTTCTTGAAATCATAAAATACTTAAGGGGTAAAGCTTTTCTTTTCTTTTCTTTTCTTTTCTTTTCTTTTAGTTGACACCTAAAATGCACCTGAACCCAAAAGTACTTGGAGTGAAACACGATCTAGACCCATGGGCTAACTCATGAGCAACAGCCCACGGTTTCATCTTGTGTCACTGTTCAGAGTTTACTTCAAGTCTTCAATGCATCATGCAAATGATAACCATGAACAGCATAGCACTGCTGAGTTATATCTGAAAGCCTGGTCCAGACTCCTAAACCTGAACGAAAACAATGGTGAAAAGGCGTGACAGGAGGTCTCGTGATTAAAACATCTCTGAAGGCGTTGAGCCTGTGGGACACGATCGACTCACAAGTGCTTCTCAACAGCCTATAGTGGGAAACAAAATCATCCCAACTGTTGAGAACCTTCATATCTACCATATCCATTGGCACAACAGAGGGCCAGTGAAGCTAAATGGTTGGCATACCTCAGTGTGCCCAATGGGACCCAAGTTTCACGTCGAGATCAACACTTAAACGTTACTTCCACATAAAACTTCACTATCATGTAGCACACTTAAATCTAAGAACTCGAATTCTTATCGATACTGGAACTCAGAGCATAGGAGGGAAAGTCGATTTATGGATGGAATCAAATATGCAGTATTTACAGATAAAAGTCTTCGTTTATTGGGAAAGAATCAATATACTTTTAATGTCGAATCGGGATTCACTAAGACAGAAATAAAGCATTGGGTCGAACTCTTCTTTGGTGTTAAGGTAGTAGCTGTGAATAGCCATCGACTACCCGGAAAGGGTAGAAGAATGGGACATATTCTGGGACATACAATGCATTGCGGACGTATGATCATTACCCTTCAACCGGGTTATTCTATTCCACTTCTAGATAGAGAAAAAAACTAAAGGAGAATACTTAATAATACGACGAAACATTTATACAAAACACCTATCCCGAGCACACGCAAGGGAACCGTAGACAGGCAAGTGAAATCCAATCCACGAAATAATTTGATCCATGGACGGCACCGTTGTGGTAAAGGTCATAATTCCAGAGGAATCATTACCGCAAGGCATAGAGGGGGAGGTCATAAGCGCCTATACCGTAAAATCGATTTTCGACGGAATCAAAAAGACATATCTAGTATAATCGTAACCATAGAATACGACCCTAATCGAAATGCATACATTTGTCTCATACACTATGGGGATGGTGAGAAGAGATATATTTTACATCCCAGAGGGGCTATAATTGGAGATACTATTATTTCTGGTACAAAAGTTCCTATATCAATGGGAAATGCCCTACCTTTGAGTGTGGTTTGAACTATTGATTTACGTAATTGAAGTAACCAATTAGGTTTACGACTGAAACCTAGAAATCGATCATCGATCCAATTTGACTACCTCTATGGGATAGACCTCAACGTAAAACTGTTGAGTAACGGCAAAGTGATTGAGTTCAGTAGTTCTTCATAGAAAATTATTGACTCTAGAGATATGGTAATATGGAGAAGACAAAATTGTTTGAAGCACGCATGAACTCGAAGCGCCCTTGTTTCAAAGAGAGGAGGACGGGTTATTCACATTTAATTTGATTGTCGAGGCGAATTGAAAGCTAAGTAGTGGTAATTAAGACCCCACAGGGAAAATAGGGATGTCTCTTACGTTACCCATAATATGTGGAAGTATCGACGTAATTTCATAGAGTCATTCGATCTAAATGCTACATGAAGAACATAAGCCGATGACTAACGCGGAGACCTAGGATGTAGAAGATCATAACATGAGTGATTCGACGATTTGGATTCCTTTCCTATATATCCACTCATGTGGTACTTCATCATACGATTCATATAAGATCCATCTGCCTAGAGATCGTCATATACATCTAGAAAGTCAGTATGCTTTGGAAGAAGCTTATGCAGTTTGGGAAGGGGTTTTGAGAGAAAAGAAGAATCTACTTCAACCGATATGCCCTTAGGCACGCCATACATAACATAGAAATCACACGTGGAAGGGTGGGCAATTAGCTAGAGCAAAGAAAGTCTTTGTAAACCGATTGCAAAAGAGGGTAAATCGGCCACTTTAAGATTACCATCTGGGGAGGTCCGTTTGGTATCCCAAAATTGCTTAGCAACAGTCGGACAAGTGGGAGGTCCTGGGGAGGTCCATTTGGTATCCACAAAATTATTCAAGAAAATCTGACTTCTGTTCAAGTGAATTGTGCGCATCTATGCATCAAAACTCAAAGATGGATAAGTAGATGCATACCTTCCGATGATAGCTTGCGCTTGCGGTCGGGAGGGGATTCTTCGGCAGGTTCTTCGAGGGTGGCGACACCGGCGTCGTGAGAGGAGGAGGGGGGAGGGGGAGACAGCGGGCGAAGAGGAGGAGGAGGGTGTGGTGGTTGGGGCACGAGAGGGGTCGAGGGATAGGATGATGGCCTGCTGGATCTGGATCTCCTCGGTGCGGTAGGAGGTGGCGAGGAAGGTGCGCCAGCGGAGAGCGGAGGAGGAGGGAGTCGAGGGAGAGGAGGATGGCCTGGTGGATCTGGATCTCCTCGGCGTTGTAGGAGGTGGCGACGGAGGGAGGGGAGGAGGAGGGAGTCAACGGTGCGGCGGCGGAGAGCAGAGAGGAGGATGGAGTGCACGGCACGACGACGATGAACCGTAGCCCCTCATGGTGAGGCTCCAAAGAAGAAAGGCCTCACCCGGTCACCCCTCGTGCACTCACGACTCACGAGTGGTCAGTCGTGATTCACGCGGTAGCCGGCTCACCCATCCCAAACCATGGGTTCAAACCATACGAACCCGAAAATTCTTAACTCAAAGCAAAGCAAACCAACCCATTTACAGTGCAAACCCAATCCAAACCAAACCATTAGCTGCCTCAACCCGTTTCCATCCATCCAAAGCCAACCCAAATAGAAACCCAACCCGTTTTGTCCGTTTCAATCTAACCCATTACCAGGCCTATCGCTGTGTATGGTATGTGCTGTTATGCCTCAGATCAGCATGCACAGATCGGCGATGTCTCCGGCATGATCGTCATCCAATCGGCATCGATCATGCATGCATGCATGCTGTATGAGAGGGAAGAGGGAGATTATATGCATTAACACTCAGCATAGCACGTCATAACCTTGGGCTAGAGTGCTAGTTGCTTTCGTTGCTAGCTTCTTTGCTTTCCTTCTTCCTGTGCGTGTGTTGGGCGTCGCCTGTGCTTGTAAACTCTTCTGCGTCTGCCGTATGCGTCTTATCGGTCTCTCTCTGCCTCTTCTTTTCTGCGTGGGTTTGTGTGCTTTGGAGGCGCCTCCGGCAGGATATGGTTATGGCCATGGATGCCTCCCTGCATCCATCGTCTCCAACCAACAGCATCCGCACCTCTGCGTGTTTCTGACTTTAAATTGCTACATGTACTCATCAAACTACCAAAAAGAAAGACGTCTGTCAATGCAAAATGGGCCCAGCCCTTGCTACTGGGTACGAATTCATGTGCACATGGTTTCATGGTTTCCTAGTCCACCACCGAACCAACCAGCAAGGCCGGTCATGCAAACTGACGTGGCGATTAAGTTACGTTTTGCTTTCTGCTTGTTGATCTCTAATTTTATAGAGACCGTATCTTTTAAACCGATCCATTTGAACCGACGTGCTCGTGCTCTGTACAATGAATCCAACTAAATGAGTCCAATATTAGATATGTTAAACCTATAAAATATTTGACAACGTCAATCTTGCTTCAGAGAGACCGCCTCTTTATTTTATTTTTTAATGAATTTTATGTACAAAAATTCATCAATCACACAGCAGAGCAGCAAGCCAGCGCTAACCTGGATGAGGATGTATCATTCAGTTGTTCAAGCGCTATAATTTGCTGGCAACAGATGTGCTCTGTATAAAAGGGAAGACAACACATATATAATGCGTGTAAGCTTGTTAGTGTTGTTCAGCCTGAAGACGCACGTGGTGGCAGCTGAAGCTCTGCCGTGCTCTTCTCCAGCATCTCGACGACTCTGCTCATGGAAGGCCGATCCCTAGGCGAGATCTGTACGCACCACAACCCGACTATCACCATCTTCCTCACAAGCTCCGTGGCCTCACCATCGATCTCGCAAGCGCTTGCGCAAAACTGATCTAAGCCTTCATATAAACACTGAGGAAAATACTTGCTGCTGGTTTCTGAACCGGCAACATCGACGCTTCCCGTAGCCCCCCCAGCCATCTGGAGAACCATCATGCCATAGCTGTAGACGTCTGACTTGCTGGTGACTGTTCCTAGTCCTACCTGCCTGGAGAACACCTCGGGCGCGATGTAACCGATCGTGCCCCTGGCTCCGCTGATGGACACGGAGATGGTGCTCTCCTCCTTCTGAGGGCACAACTTGGCTAGCCCGAAATCGGAGATCTTAGGGCGGAGATCTCGGTCCAGCAGGATGTTGTGAGGCTTGATGTCGAAATGCACAATGTGAGCGTTGCATCCTCGGTGCAGGTACTCGAGCCCTCGCGCGACGCCAACCGCGATGTCCAGCAGCTTCTCCCAACTGAGTGAGAATGAGCCTTCTCCATGAGAGGTAGCTTGTCCAAAAGTGTATCTTTCAAGTGAACCATTGGGCATGTACTCATAGACGAGGCCTCTCCTTGATCGTTGCAAGCAGAATCCTAGCAGCGTGACGACGTTGACATGAGAGGTTCTGCTGATGCTGGCTACCTCGTTCATGAACTCCTCGCCGTCGACCTTGCTGTCCTTGAGCATCTTCACTGCAATCTCACGGCCATCCGGGAGGCTGCCTCTGTAAACCACGCCGTTGCCGCCTTGGCCTAGCTTGTGAGCGAAAGATCTGGTCATCCGTTTCACTTCCGAGTAGCTGTACCTCCTCGGATGTTGACATTGCAGGTAGGATTCGATCATTGCTGTGCTCTTCCACCTCCAGGGCCAGCTGGGCAGCGAGCCATGGCGCTTCCTGTAATACAGGAAAGCTCCAAGAAGAAGCAGCGCCAATGCGCTTAGGGTACCAGCTAGTATGTCTGCATCAGCAGTCCAAAAAGGAACAAAAGTGAGACGCAGGTACGATAATTCAGGGTCGGGATTCGATGTTAAGGCACTCAATAATTACTACACAATTGTGAGGTAATTTGGCTAACTCGTGTTAGTATGAACGAATGAAGGAACAGTTGAAGCGAGATTAAATGTTGGTTACTTACATATCTTCTTCCTTGAGGAATCCCCTTCAGCGTTTGAGGGGTTCGCTGCTGTAACATGTAACTAGGTGAATGATGTGATGCTTGTCGTAATTACCAACGCTAAAATGACGGACTAGCATACTAATTCGTACTAGCGTTGATCTAGAGTACCTGCCACAGACGCCGGAGGCGACGACTGCATCAGCGGCGCCATAGACGGCGGCGTGCCGGGCACGAAGTCCATGAGCTCGTAGCGCAGGTAGCAGCTTGGCCCGTTCAGACGGACGCCGTCCATGTCCGCGCAGCATCCGGCGAGCCAGGCCATGTGCGACGCCATACACCGGCTGCACTCCTCGGCGGCCAGGTCCTTCGTGCACTGCGCCAGACCGTGCAGCGTCGCGTTCGCGATGACCTCGCTGTCGAACGCGAACCGGAGCGTCGAGGCCGCCGCCGCGGGGAGCATCCGCCCGGCCAGCCTCTGTCGCGCCGCGTCCAGGCGAGTCGGGTCGGAGAAGTTGTTGGGGTTGGGCACGTCGAACCGCCGCGCCGGCGACGTGTCCGCGGCGCCGAAGAAGGTGGCGTTGTCATAGCGCACGAGGCAGTGCGTGTACCAGAGGACCATATCCCTGCGGCTCGCGCACCGGGTCCCGGGCAGCTCAGCGGCCGCGCCGGCGAGGCAGGCGGCGCAGTCGGACCGCTCGGCGTCGGCGAAGCACATGGCGAGGCCGTAGACTGTGTCCGCCGCGTCGCCGCCGTCGAAGGTGGCGTTCAAGAAGCTGGCGTTGGCAGCGGTCATGTGTTGCAGGGAGGCCTGGAACCGGAGGAGGTTGGCCTCGAAGCTGGCGCCACGGTTTGAGGTGGCAATAGAGGCGGAGCAGTCGGTGCAGACGTACCTGCCATTGGCCTTGGTTCCGCAGATGTTGGCGAATTGGGAAAACCGGCGTGGGAGGAAGACGAGGACGATGACGGCGAGGAGGAGGTGGTGGCGCCGACGAGTCGACGACATTGTAGGAGTTTTTCCTGGTCTTTTTTGCTCTGTCACTCGGCTTCATCCAGACCAGAGATGCGTTCGGTAGAAAACGTTTGGCTTTGCCTGTGGGACCCGTGACGTGACTTGCCCGGAAGCAGCACCTGTTTTTGATGTCTTCATGGGATGCACCTGCAAATCCAGAGAACACAATCAACCGATTCTTTTTTGTTAAGAAACCCTAACAAAAAATAGACTTGATCTAAGGTGGGCTCCTCATCTTAAACCCTAACAGGGTTATAGCTTATAAATAGAGGGTGTTATTCATTGTAAAAGATTGATCTATGGATGAAGGAATAAAGAGAAGCAAGAAGTCCCCCTACATCTCTGTATTCTATCTTTTATTCTGTTCTTGTGTTCATGCATTGTTCTTACGATTCTACACTTGTCTACGAGGTAATCGCTCGGACTGGACTCGCCAGCGACGGTTCCTCAACACATTATCAGCACGATCGACTCTCCTCGCATCGAAAAGGTAACCGTCGATGAACGACACTCGTAGATTGAATCATTTTTCTAGATCGCTTTCAATTCTGCAATTGTTACTTTCTAGATTGGTTTCCTACGGTGCAAATCCGCTCTAATCTATCGCGAGCCGACTTGAAGTCGCCGGCCAAGCCGATCGGTGGGTTGCATGAAAGAGTAGATGATGATTGTACCGTAGGTTGTATATGCAATCGCATGAAAGGCACCATGTGCACGGCACCACTTGCAAGCGGCTGTCACTACCTCCGCGATACGTTACCGGACGGCATAGTCCGCCGTCACGCATCGCCACGGAGGCAACGACAGAGCCACGCCGCTAGCACGCGGCAAGCATGCACATAACGGCATGAAGTTGCGCCTCCATTGCAATCTTGTACTACACTACGTTGCATCGCTTCGCATGAAGAGTACATAATTACATGAACAGTAAAACCGACGGCCCCGGACGGCCTATCGGCGCCTCCGTACGGGCTTACCCCTTCTTCCCCATCGCCCACTGCTGCCGGCCTGAAGTCGCCACGGCCGACCCGCGCGCGACGACCTGAAACCACCCCGCATCACCCAACCCTACATAGAACGCTCGGCGAACATCACCCATAGCAAAAGAGGAAAAAAGGGGGGCTCGCCGCCGTCGGCCAGCAGCCACGCAGCCCCACCACGCCCGGCGCCCGCTCGGCCGGAACGCCGCCGCACGCAGGCCGCCACCGTATGACGCCGCCGCGCCTCACGCCGTCGGGCTCCGCGACAGCGCCGCGCCGCCACCCGGCGACCTCCGCGCGCCGAGCCGACCGCCGCGCCGCGCACCACCGCTCGCAACGTCTTTTCACCGGCCTCGCGCGCCGCCGCGCAGCGGCTTCAGCACCACCACACCGCTCCTTCACGGCCGCTGCGCTGTCGCGTTAAACTCCGGTTGCCGCAGCGCCGTCGCCCTCCGCTGCCCACCGCCGGCGTGCCTCGCATGCCGCTCGGCCGCCCGAAGCAAGCGCGCGCGCCGCCATCGCCAGTATCGTGGGGACCCCGGTAATTATCTCCATAAGACCGAGATTTGACAAGGTCTTAGGGACATAATCACGGTCTCCGTAAATGAATTCCAATTTAACTCTATCCAAGTGAGAGGCTTAGCGAATGCTAGAGCCTCAACGATCATGCGCTGCTCCTTTGCGAAGCTACATGATTGTCGATTCTCTTTCGATTCAAGCACTACACTTAGTGAGTTAAATGGGAATTCATCAACAACGAGTATGACTTGTATTGGCTCCCAAGATCAACGACCAATATACTCATACTCTCATCCAACGTTGATTACATCCATACAACGATACGACAAGAGATCAAAAGACATACCGCATAATAGTCAAAGTCTACAACTTATTACATACGGCCGACCGCCAAATTCAAAGTAAAGTATCAAGTAGCAATGAAGCAAATAAATAAAGCAAAAGACCAGAGTGGTATGCCCATCACCCATCGGCAACCGATCGGGGTTAAATGATAGCACACTACTCGTTAGTGTCACCCAAGTCCATACTAATAAGATCGTCGGACTCATAATCTTCCTCACCAAAAAGGCCAAGAAACATCCGGTGAGTACAAGTGTACTGCAAGTCTTACACAAATAAAATTAGTTATGCATAAAGGTCATTCAAAGGGTGGCTCATATTGGTTTAGTTTTGCGAAAGAGACGCAACAATTAACATCCTACACATACTAGTTTTTCATGTGCCCATTTTAAAATCAGATTTGAAATAGGAGTAAAGCATATGAATAAGTAATGAACTGAGTAACAAATAAAGCATACAAATGGCAAAGTGGCTTCCCACTTTGATACTACACAAACATGAACATCCCATTCATGATAATTACCAAGTTCATCCACAATTTTAATTCCAAGTCTAACAATAAGCAGCCACAAATTTCAAGCGGTCGTCCATAACCGTGGACACGGCTATTCGAATAGATTATACCCTGCAGGGGTGTACTACTTTACCCACACGACTTGATTAGCCCGTTAGCCTCCAGATGCCTCCAAATATAGCATACTTCCTATGGTATGCCGGCCGGGTAAATCAAGACATGGTTGTTTTTAGCAAGAAGATCTTATTGGGCTAAGTCCCTCAACCCAGGGCTCCTAGGAACATAAGACGTTACGGCCTCCATGTCCTATCGGCCCAAATGGAACATAGGATTTCACGGTCCCATGCCCCTTACAATTTCACCACCGTGGGACTCAACACAACAAAACCCTCCCCCTACTTAACCATACGGCACCCATATACCGCGTGTGATAGCACGAGTGTTGCTTGAACAGCAGGTACCCAAAGTTCGGTCCTTAATTGTCCAGACAAGTCAACCACATACCCAAATCTCGTGCACAAAGCACCATCACTAACCAACACTTGTCCAGACCAAAAGCTCATTTAAAAAGACAAAATTTAACTTGTAAAACAGATACGAAGATCTGAAACAAAAAGTATATAATGAGGGTTTTGTTTATTCCATAATTGTCGGGTTATTCCCGACAATCAACTACCGGTTCTAAACTTGCATGTCTAAGCAAACCCGAATAATATAATCTCATACATCCTATCTTAAGCATTTTAGTATGGGAATAATTCATGGATAGCCACAATGACAAGATAATAGGATGTGTCTAACTATACATCACAAAAATAGCGACATTATCAAAATAGCATGCAAGCAATTATCATTGCACTAACTTAACCAAAACTGGGATCAAATATGATGCAAAAGAAAGTTCAAAGGATGCTTGCCTTGCTGGTACAAGAGCTGCTCACTCTCGAGCGTAAGTGTCGATATCAATATGCTCGGGATCTATATAATTATAACCTCAAATAAATACCGAGAAAACAGCTCAAAAACCAAAATACTCAAAAATGCATGATTTTTCTACAGTAGTTAGGTCATGATTTTAGATGGATTTAGGTAAAATAATTATTTCAGTTGGAGTTATGAATTGGAAGTTATGCTATTTTGAAATTCAGGTTTCATTAACCCTAAGTTATGTAATTTAATTATTTGACCAAAATTTGTAGAACAGTGGTGGGGTAAAGGATTACATAGGTAAATAGGTAATATTAATACAAGTTCAGAATAGTTGAGTTTGTCCCATTTGGAGTTCTTATGATTTAGTTATTGATTTTCAAAGTTATCAGCCTTTTATAGTATAAAAATAATGGAGTTAAAGATTATATTCTCCCAAAAATAGTTTCTGTGATAGAGGTAATATGGAGACCATTTTTAGAATTAATTTCACTGAAAATTAAAATTATCAAAAGTGGTCTCACTGTTTTCGGAGTTTCCAATAATTACTTATGAATTTTTGAAGTTATCAGTCCTTTTTCTATTGTACAAATAATGGTTTTAATGGATTAATCTCCAAATAAAGCTCTCTGCTACAGAGACAAGTTTGAAACTAATTTTAATATAAATTTTACTAAAAATGAAAATTTCCAGAAGTGGGTTCATGTGATTTGGAGTTAAAATGACTTAGTTATGCATTTTAGAAGTTATTCATATTTTTCAGTGTATCAATAATTCATTCTCAGAATTTCTTAAGCGGCTAATACTTTTCTTACCGAGCGCCGCGCTAGCCACAGTCGATGTCTTGCGGGCCCGATGAACAATGCGATTTCTGATTTTAACTCAGACTTAACTCGTGAACTGACAGGTGGGACCTAGCGTCGCGGGCACGGTCCACGGACCGATCCACGCACGCCAGCAGCAGCTGCTGGAATCATCGGGCTAGGCCCACCATCACCTCTCACACATTTCTTTAACGCTTCGTTTCTGTGCGCGGGCCCGCATGTAAGTGACTCATTTTGCTTCTTAAGACAGTCATTTAATGACTAATCATTGCTTTACCTAACCCAACCGAGATTTGCCTAATTAAAACACCACAACACGGTCGGAGCTCCCGACAACGGAGCTCAGTTTAGCTTGTTTTTGATCCGAGCCTCGCTGAGTTCCGCCACGCGCGCGCGCGCAAGGGCGTGAATGGAACCCTTGAAGCATTGCGGATCTTAAGGTGGTGGTGGCGCCGACTGAGATGGCCCGCACCGGCGGCTAACCGGCGGCAAGCGGCGGTGACCTACGGCTAACGTGCATGTGCCAACCTAGTTCATTTTAGAGCTAAATAACGCATGCTTAAGCTATGAGAGTGGTCACTGAAGCTCACCAGAGAGATGGAGTGGCCGGAGAAGCTTGGAGGTGAGATGCCCACAAAGAATGGTGACGGTGGCGGCAAGCTCCACGAGGATAGGACTCCTGGGCCACAAGACGCAAAGTAGAGGTGTGGTACGGTTGGGTGAAGCCGAGAGAGTGTAGCATCGGAAGAATTCGACTATGGCTCACCGAATCAATCAATTTGGACGATGAACAGTGTTGTCGGCCGAAAATGGGGAAAATCCAAATTCGCAAGCTCCTGTGAACCAAGCAAGCCATAAGTTGAGGGGAAAAGAATATTACGTCCAAGCATACAAGCGACGACAAATGACAGTAAGAACTCACTGGAGATAAAGTTCGCACAAAGGTGGCCTTCGTATGCGCGCTCCGAGTCTCACCAAGACACGGTTCGCGGTCTCGAGCTACTGCACCACAACAAAGGTTCGAGTTAGCTCAAAGGGAAGGTACAGAGCTTAGAGGAGAGGGAAGCATTGGACTAAGGCTTACCCAAGTAGGGAGCACGCACAGCTTCCTCCTCCTCAAAAGTGCGAGAGAAGTGAGGCTAAAGGAGGAGCAGGAGGGGGTAATATGGACGAGAGGGCGTGGGAGCGGGTGCGGCGCATGAGGAGAAGCTCCAGGATAGGCTCATTTGGGCGGTGGCGCAGGTGTCGGGGCGCCACGCGTACGGCGCGTGGAGCTCGCTCCCGTGCGCCTGCCGCCGCTGGAGAAGACAAGGTTGGCAGTGTCGCCCGCGATGGCGATGACTCAAGGTGCGGAGCGAAATGGGGCGACGTGGCTCGATGTGTACTCTTCGATTAGGATCTAACTACCGAGGCTCGGTGGTGTTTTGAATCGCCGAACCGGTGGGAGGTTTTAGACCGTTGATCTTAGATCCAAGGGTCCGCATGTCTCGGTGCATTTAGGTGGTTGGGTTGAGTCCGGTCGCGAGCCGGACTCGAGTCCGAGGAATAGTACTAGGTCAGGGTTTAGGTTTAGAGTTGACTGACATTTAAAAGTAGACTTCCATTTTGACCAAGGCTCTATAATTAGAAATAAAATCCCTAAAATCATGAAATAATTTGTGGGGTTTCCTGGGAAGATATAGTTCCCATAAAAATTATAAAACCCTTCTGTTCATATTAAAATTTGTGACATTTAAATTCAAACATGTTGTATGTCTATGAATGTTGTTTGAATTTTAATTGGGTTCAAACTAGTCCCAAAAATTTTGGAAAAATTATATTTATTCATGAGAATTAATGTAGTATTTAAATAAATTGATTCCAGATGATGATCACAACTTTTCATTACAGATGCTAAAAGAAAACCAAAATTCGAAGTGTATGTTTATATGAAATGAGATTTTCCAAGTACAATAAATTATGAAATGATTTGAATTTGATAATGCATGTTAGTGAGATTCTTTATAATCCATTTTAATAGTTGGGGCTGTGACAGGTACCGGGTAGGGAAACCCTACCCGATGGAACCTTTTGAAGCTGGCTAAAGTGGGCTGACATTTGTGGGCCGAAAGAAGGCCCGACCAGAAAAGAAAGCCCGGTGAAAAAAATGAAAAAGGGAGGGGCGGTGGATAAAATCCTGATTTTGCAAATTAACCCTCAAAATTTTGAAAATTATGAGGATGTTTCGCGAATAAGAAGTTTTTGCAAAAAAAAACCCCTGGAATTGGGAAATTTTACAGGATTATGTATATTCTTGCAGAATAACCCCTCAGGAATTTGAAAATTGCGCGAAAACTATTCTCAGCATTGAAATTTCGTGTTTTAACCCTTGAAAATTGCAGAGTTCGCCAAAAAGTCATTTTTCGAGCAGAAAAGGGCCTCAAGAATCCAAATTTTTTGCATATTTTGATCTTTTGAAGCATGTTTATTCTTGTTCTTGTTATTTCTATGCAACTTATTTACTGTATTTACTATTTTGATTATCTGTAATTGTTATATTGCTTTTAATCACTGAAAATAGCAGTAAATCATGTAAATGCATAGAAAAATACGGGATCACAAATCGAAAGTTCGAACAGCATTATGAGAATTTTTGTAACCATTTTATGCAGATTACTAGCAATAATCCTATGAATTTTTACATGAATATGAATATGACTGGCATCACAAACCAGTAGTTCGAAGAACTGACCCAGTATGGCCAGAATTTGTGCAGAATTTTGCACAAGTCTTCAATTCTGTGATAATATGATCACGGATAAGCAGAAGATTAAGAAGACCTTCGCTACCTTTCACCCAAATGCGGTACAATCCGCACGCAACTATCATCAAGATGGCTGTATGGAGTATGCCGAATTAATTGACATCATGCAAGTTGCGAAAGCTCAAGATAATATTCTAAGAAAGAACTACATCTCGCAGCCACCTAATAGCAATGTTGGCCATGAAGCCACTGTTAGTAGCTACAAGGTGATGAAGCCTCTCGCGAAAGGGAGGAGCAAGAAGGGTAAGGTCGTGGGTCGCACGTTATTGATGTTTTCCAATCTAAGAAAAAGGGCAAATGATAACAAGAGGCACACCTCGCCATTGCAGGCACAGAGGATTCACATCCATTAGTTGCACTTATGAATGTGGCAGCTCAGTAGCAGCCTCCATCATCCCTCCTTTGGACATCGCAGCGGCCGCGGCCATAGTTGCCCAAGAGGAGAAGATCGCGCATGTAGCCAATTGAGGCAGAAGTTCCTGAATACTTCGCCGATTCGATCTAATGCACGCATTGCACTTGGATCTTTTATAGAAACTTGTAGTTTGTAATTGAAGCAGAACCTTGAATTATTGAATAATGGTTGCAAGCTCTAGGAGAGCAAAGCATTAAATTCTTATTATGAGTCCTACAAGACTTATTTTCCCGTTTTTATAATAGCAAGTTATGTTCTGATATCTGAAGTATTTTATTTATGTGTTGCTTGTTTTCTTCTATATATTAATAAAGTACATTATATTAGAACGCGTGTGGCGCCCTATGGAGGAAGTGTGCTTAGCATGTAGCGGCACAACGAATACCATCCTGAGAGAAACGAAAATTTTCCAGTCGATCAGCAAGAATGTTGGTAGTCTTACGACAATCGCAAGCAGCGATACTTGTATAATAAGCTCAGGAATGGTCATAATTATACTCCCAATGGGCACAACTTCGGTCATTGAATAAGACTTGTTGTACCCAGAATCGACTAGAACTCTCAAGGATATTTGCGCTAACAGTTTCCACGTAGAGACTGAAGAAGAGTATGGTACAGAATACCTGCTCATTACAAAGCGTGAAGAAAGTGAAAAATAGCATTAGAATGTCTTCCTTCATATGAAACTAGGCTATACTACACTAATATTAAGGCACCTGCAGCCTATACTACCTTGAAAACCGTATTTAGAAGCTCTGAACTTATCTATCTCTCGCATGATAGATTATGTCGCCTAGGTCTTAAGATAATGAGAGATATAATTAACAATTCACAAGGACATAATATGAATGTAAAGAATTTCCCGAATCAGGAAGATTTTGTGCGCCCCGCATTTGCCACCGGGAAATTAATTACTAGACCTTTTGCTCTGAAAGCAAAGGATGAAGTCCCTGCATTCCTGGACCGTATCCAGGGAGGCATTAGCGGTTCTATACAACCCCTATAAGGGTCATTTAGGTATTTTATAGTGCTCATCGATGCTTTCTCGGAATGATCGCATGTATGTTTATTGTCTACGAGAAATCATGCTTTTGCAAAGCCAATCTCGCAAATAATTAAATTAAAAATATTTTCTCTGATCATCATATGAAGTCCACCTGAATGGACAACACTGAAGAATTTACTTTGAAAGCATTTGATGATTATTGTATGAAAATGAGAATTAAAAGTTGAGCATTCTATACCGCATATCCGCACCCAGAATGGACTAGCATAACTTTGAAGAATTGTAATTTACCAACTACATGTTGGGGACACGCAGTCCTGCTCGCAGCAGCTCTCATCAATTTTAGACTGTCGGCCTATAACATCCATCTACCTATGCAACTAGCGTAAGGGTCAGCACCGAAAACTTCTCATCTTCGCAGGTTTGGTTGCAAGGGTTATATACCTATACCACCACCGCAGTGAACTGCATTGGGTCTTCTCCAAAAGTCTGGGATATACGTTGGTTATGAGACAGCATCCATAATCAAGTATTTGGACCCTATGACTAGAGATTTGCATAATGCCCGATTTGCTGATAGTACATTAGATGAGGTTAGTTTCCCGTCATTAGGGGAGAAATCAACCCTTGATAATAATATTAGGAAATAATTGAAGTCTAGAAGACAATTGAAGTCCAGAAGATATTTGAAATCTATGCATATGACCCGCGCACTAGTGAAGCAAATAGAGAAGTCCAGAAGATAATTGCGGTCCAGAAGATAATTGAATTGAAGTCTAGAAGATAATTGAAGTCCAGAAGATAATTGATTTGCAAGCATTAGTGAATCAACTGCCAGACCACTTTAATGATTTGAAGAGCGTGACCAAGTCGCATTTGCCTGCAAACAATGCACCAGAGAGGGTTGAAATACCAATGAAGGTATCCCTAATCTCGTCCAAAGGTCTCAGAATAAAAGGACGAGAACTCTGGTCCCTCGAATCCAAAGTAACCGGGGACGCTTGGTGAAAAAAAGGATAAGAAGGACTTGACACAGCCGATCACCGAAGTACCCCAGAACCAGAAGGGGAGCCAGTTGAGACCTGGCATCGGTATGGAACCTTCAAGAAAGGCATACCAGAATTGAACATCCCCATGAAGGGGGACATCAGTATGGATATGTGCGCACACATCGGAGCTGAAGAACTAAAAGGACTTGCCCCGCAATTGGAAGCAGCGGTGAGCAAGTAGAAGCATTAGAAGAATCGCCCCTTGAAGAAATAGCTATAAACTTTATGACCTCTGGAGAATCTTTGAATATGACAACACCAATGTCGACATTTACTTTGCAAAGAAACTTGCCACAATCATCAATCTTGATTCGAGCTCGCATCGCTAGTGAATGAAAGAAAAGATCGATTGAGAAGATTGGGAGAAGGCGATAGAAACCGAATTATTCTCTCGAATAAAAGAAAGACGCTTGGGCTGTAGTCGCACGCCTCCCTTGTGCACCCCGTAGGGTATAAGTGGGTATTTGTTCGAAAAAGAAATGAAAAGAAGCAAGGCTCGTTGTACAAGGTTTCACTGGACATCCAGAAGATGATTATGAAGAAACCTATTCCCTAGTCATAGGCGGAACTCCCTTTTAAATATTTATCTCAATGGCAGTGAACTTGAAGTTAGAAGTGAAATTGATGGATGGGGTACCAGCTTACCTTTATGAAATATTGGATTCAGACGTTTATATGAAGATACCTGAATGTATCACTGTCCTGAACCAAAACAGAGCAAATAGAAATATGTACAGTGTGAAACTCAGAAAGTCATTGTACGAACTTAAGCAACCGGGCAGAATGTGGTATAATCGCTTGAAGCGACTTTCTATACAAGAAAGGCTACACAAACAATGAGAATAGTCTCTGTGTATTTATACAATGATCCCAGAATGGTTTTTGTATAATATCATAGTATGAAGATGATCTGAATATCATCGGAACCCTGAAGGATATTAAGAAAGCAAGCTCTTACCTAGAGTCGGAGTTTTGAAATGAAAGGTTTGGGTAAAACCAAATATTGCCTAGGCTTGCAGCTTGAGCATATTGAAAGATCTAGACCCGCCATTATGTGGTAATGGAGTTTTGGTGATTAATGATAAATCTAATTGGGAGACTAATACTTTTATTGATATACATATTGTGTAGTCTTATTTGGATATAAAGGTGAAAATCATGAAGGCATGCAAGTGATTAAGTGATTAATGATAAATGCACTCGTGAGACTAATACTCTTATTGTTATATCATGCTTAGTCTCAGTTTGGATATAAAAGCAAAAATCCAAACAGGAATGTATTCATAAATGACAATCTATTTGTGAGACTAACAATTCTATTGATTATCTATTGCTTAGTCTCGTTTGGATATAAAGATGGAAATACAAGAGGTATGCATTCTACTGCTTTATTATATCTTGTTGCATTCCTCGATCCAAAATATAGGATAAACTCCACCAAAAAGTTTAACTTGGATATGTGCATATGTTTCCATTACACATTTGTGTATGCACACATTTAGGGGGAGTCCATTCTATATTTTGTGGTTTCATTAGTATTGATCCATATTCTCTTTCCACATATATTAAGGATCTTTACTTTGAAACATATCCTTGAATATATTTAACTTGTGTAGTTAGTATATTCATATGAGTATATGAGAACATATGAAACTTGTGTAGTTCATGGATGTTCATATATCCTTGAATATATTTAACTTATGTAGTTAATATATTCATATGAGTATATACAACTTGTGTAGTTTGTATACACTCATATTCAGTATATACAACTTGTGTAGTTCGTATATACTTGTAGTATATATAACTTGTGTAGTTTATATATACTCATAACCTTGTTGTTTCATTAGTATTGATCCTTGTGATCTACTTTGAAACATAACTCTTGAGTATATATATAACTTCGTGTTTATATATACTCATACCAATTATATTCAATTATTTGAAATTGTGTTGTGGGACTAACATGTGTGCTAAGATGTTTCAAGGCTTAGTCCCGGAGTTTGAGTGATGACATAAAAAGGAAATGCAAAGGTGATAAAAGATCGACATGACTCAAGACAAAGGAGTCATGCACTGCATTTCGAAAAGTTTCTGGAAGAAGTTCAGTGGAAATCGGTATGACTGCATTTGGTAAGCGGTACTACCGATGTGCGGTAGTACCGAAGTTCATGTGGCGGAACTATCGCGTAGCGGTATGACCGCAAATATGTTGGCGAAACTACCGCAACACGGTTGTTCCGTTTGTTAGTTGGCGGTATGTAAATTCCAGAGAAGGTGTTTTTCTGTATTTCTTGAGCCTTGGGAAATCGGTAGTACCGCATCTGAGAAACAGTACTACCGGAGAACG
Source organism: Ampelocalamus luodianensis (assembly GCA_036346255.1). Classification (NCBI taxonomy): domain Eukaryota; kingdom Viridiplantae; phylum Streptophyta; class Magnoliopsida; order Poales; family Poaceae; genus Ampelocalamus; species Ampelocalamus luodianensis. Next base: position 54,173,979 of record CM070629.1, on the reverse strand, counting down.
GTATTACCGGATGCTAGTTGGCGGTAATACCGCACCTTCAGTAATGGCTTGTTCAAAAGCATTTATGCAGGTATATCTTGTTAATTAATGTTAATGACATTGTGGGACTAACATTTTCCATGAGTTGGATGAATAGGTTATGTTCCAGGGTGATAAAGACTTTGGATGGCATCATGAGTTCATTGTCATCAAGTCAAGGTTCAAGAAGATGATGCTTCATGTGTTGATGCATATCAAGATCTCGAATAAGAGATGATCATGAGTTGATCATCGAGTCAAGAGAAGACTCATCAGGTGTTGATGCATATCAAGACGATGACCCGGACTTGAAGTGAAGATGTGCGTCATCAAGCTTCAAAAATATGCTCAAGGCAAAGGTATGACTAGCTATGGCTAAGGATGTGTTCCTAGTCTTTTACCAGTCTTGGTGTTTGGTTGGAAGACCGGATTGCTAGTATAGGTTGCCGTACTATTAAGAGGGGTCTTGTCTAGTAGCTTGAGTTAGTCATGTGTTGATAGCTCATTGTGTTTGCTCTAGCTCAACTTAACATGTTGCCTATATTTGCGAATGTGTTTTGCAAATAGTTGAGGCTCATGGATAATCCTTGTAGCATGTGACTATACTTTGCAAATGTGTTTTGCAAACGGTTGAATTCCATGTACCTACTCCTTGTATCATGATCTAAGTTTGCAAATATGTTTTGCAAATTGTTGGGATTCATGTATTTTCCCTTGGCATGGTCTAAGATTGCTTGTTGCTAACTCTTTGGACTTAGACCATGGTAGTGGCTCTTTGAAGTTGTGCTTTTTGATTTGATAAAATGTGTTTGAGATCAAATCAAATAGTTGGGTTGAGTAGCCCACTGAATAAGCTTTCAATAGAGTCCAAGATCACTCAATTCCGACATCGGAGTCAAAAGTTATGACCTTTTTTCCGAGTGTCGTCTGTGCTGAAAATCGGGCTGCGGTAGTACCGCCCGTATAACTGTGGTAGTACCGCAGAACGGTAGTACCGCCCCTTATGAGTGCGGTACGACCGCAAAAGGCTGTAACGGCTAGTTTTTGGCTGTTTCGTCTCCAAACGGCTAGTTTTTGGTTTGGGGGCTATAAATACCCCCTTGGCCGGTTGAGAGGCAACCTTTGGCATCCCATTGAGTTCCTTTGAGCTAAGAGCAAGCCCTCTACTCCCATTTGTGCATGTGTTGCACTTAGTGAGGTTTGAGAGGCAAATCCTATTGCATGTGTTGCATTAGGTGGTGGATTTAGTATCCACGAGAGCTTTGACACTTGATTGGTTCAAGTGAAAGTTGGAGACTTGTTACTCTTGGTGTTTGCCGACACCTAGACGGCGTGGAGGCGTTGTGCGTCGGTGATCTTCTCAAGTGAAGCTTGTGAGAAGACCCGGGCGATTTGTGAGTGGCTTGGTGCTCGCCATCTCCGAGTGGAGTAAGAGCAACCCTAGTGGATTGAGGTGATAAGTTCAAGCCGAGTCGGTTCAAGCGGTTGAACTCACTTAGAGGTGTTGGTTCGGTTGGAACCGGTCCAAGTGGTTTGGACTTACCTCGGAGGTGTTGCCTCGCGCTTTGGAGCCGATCCAAAAGGTTGAACTTACCTCAACGTGGATTAGGGGAGACCGGCAAGTCTTCGATCACCACGGGAAAAATATCGCCGTGTCAATTGTGGTTTGCATTCTAGCTTTACTACATAGCAATTTATATTCCTAGAATTAAATTGCTTACTTGTGTGAATGCTATCTTATGTACTTAATTGTTTATATCATTGGTTAATTGCTTTCAAGTCTTTGCTAAAATTGCTCTATTTATTATTGACTTGTATTGTTGGTGCACTTAGTGAACTTAGTTGTTTTAGGCTTTAATTGTGCTAAACCGAATTGTTATTTAGCTTCCGCATTAGAATTCGGTTTTAACGCATAGAAGTTTTAAAACGCCTATTCACCCCCCTCTAGTCGGCCTCCTCGATCTTACACATACCCCTGAAGGGATATTAGTGCATCAGTCAGCCTACACTCAGAAGGTGTTAGAAAGGTTCGACTTTGCGAAGGCATACCCTTTGAAAGTGCCAATGGTCGGGAGATCTTTGTAGCAAGACAAAGACCCGTACAGACCTAAAGAAGAGGGGGAGGAAGTCCTAGGACCGGAACTCCCACACTGAAGTGCAATAGAAATACTAATGTATTTAGCAAACTATACTAGAACGGGCATTGTATTTGCCGGGAACCTACTAGTAAGGTATAGTGCAGAACCTACCAAAGGCATTGGTAGGGAATAAAAGGACATCTTCTGATACCTCCAAAGAAGCAAAGAACTTGGTCTATTCTACAGAAAGAACAAAGACTTAACTATGAATGGCAATACAGATAACAGGTACTTGTAGGACCCGTATACAGCCAAATAGCAAACATGTTATGTATTCCTATGTGGTGGAACCGTAATTCCATAAAATCGTCTAAGCAGAGCCTTGTACCGACTTCGACGAATCACTCGGGAACAATAGCACTATACGAGGCCTCACGAGAATGTGCTTGGCTTCGGCGGATGATTCACCACATCCAGCAATCATGTGGATTGAATACCGTACAAACCCCCCACTATTATCTATGAAGATAAAGCAGCTTGTGTTGCACAAGTGCAGATGGGTTTTGTGAAGAATTCTCTCACAAAAGTATATCAACAACAAGTTCTCTTATGCTCATGAATTGCAAAAGATGAACGAAATCAAAGTACTGCATACTAAGTCATGTGAGAATCTTGCAGATTTATTCACTAAGTCACTTCCAGTATCTAGCTTTGAAAGATGCATACGTGAATTGGAATGATGAGACTTAGAGAAGTGCAGAATTCAGGGGGAGAACCTTCACGAACTCATTATTAAAGCTTGATCAAGTGTATCACGTACTCTTTCTCCAAATTTTTCCCACTGGGTTTTATGGAGTTTTGACGAGACATGGACATGAAGGATGAGTGCCCTTGACGAGTTTTCCTGAAGTTTCTTGGCTAAGGTTTTTAATGAGGCAATTCGTACATCACAACAGAACGTGTATCACATACTCTTTCTTCAAATTTTTCCCACTGGGTTTTATGGAGTTTTGACGAGACATGGACATGAAGGATGAGTGCCCAAGGGGCACTGTTAAGAAACCGAGCCCAGGCCGGCAGACCTGGCCCAAGGTGGGCTCCTCATCCCAAACCCTAGCAGGGTCGTAGCCTATAAATAGGGGGTGCTATTCATTGTAAAGGATTGATCGATGGATGAAGGAATAAAGAGAAGCAAGAAATCCCCCTACATCTCTGTGTTCTATCTCTTATTCTGTTCCTGTGTTCATGCATTGTTCTTACGATTCTACACTTGCCTACGAGGTAATCGCCCGGACCGAACTCGCCAGCGACGGTTCCTCAACACTTTTGTTTCGGAGCACAAACGCGTTGCTCCTCTTTTTGGTTTTTTCCGTATATTTATACCCGGAAGAATACAGAGTTTGATTCCGATTCGGTATAACAATCCAAACCAAAAACTAACTCACACTCGGAATCAAAGAAAACAAAAATTCTCACAAAGAAAGAAAAAACAACACCTACCAAAACAAGATTAAATTCTATCAAACATGACATCCACGTCAAAGCTGAATTTTGCACCGACACGGCAACACCACAGGTCAGGTCAGAATTCACAACAGTTCGGAGTGTGGAGTTGGCTTCTAGACCGTGCAAATGCAATGCATAGCAAATTCATCGAAGGATTGTGCCCGAAATGACTAAATGGAGATCACCTAGTAGCTTGGACATAGATGAAGGCTTGTTCTTGTTGCAAGTGGAAGGAGATTGGGGCAGCCACAGGGAGGAAGAAGAACGAAGACGAAGCAACAAAGTTGACTTGAGTCTCTGCAGGAGCAGGTCAGAGGAGCCGGCTGCCCATCTATTCCAACGAAACCAATCTACACGGCATCTTCAGGCACTTGTGCTCGTCTTAGTTTGTTCAGGACGACTGGAAAAGGACTCCAGCAACAAAGCACCACTAGCATTGTCAAACAAAAGCTGGAGTCATCACTGTTAATCCACCTCTTTCTCAAGCTAAAGGGCACTATACAGCTAGATGCTGGGCATACTCCACTTTTGGGACCTATTTTTTCTCCTCAGTAGCCAAAACCATTTGCACCAATCAGGAAAGGAGCAGCAGTACACGGTACAGTGAAATTCAGTTTCACGAAAATCAACGAAATAGTAGTATGATCATTACTTTTTTGGAATAGTAACAAACACCAATGGCAAACAGGCCAAGAGATCAGTCTTCTTATCAGGCACAGTATAACCAGCCAATCCTCTCGCTCTGAACATTTTTTTCGAGAAAAACCCCTCGCTCTGAACATGGAAATGCAATTTTGCAAGCATAGAAGTGAGGGGCAAAAAAAATAAAAAGGCCAATATCATTCACACTGAACACCTGAAGTTCATATAAGACGATCCATCAAGAACGCTTTGATGCTTTCATAAACACAGCTCATACACCAGCATTCAACTCTTTGCCGGACGTGAGTTTTGGACAATTTAAATTTATCCATAATTCTTAGCGTAACATCATATAAACCCTCTAGTCCCTCTAGTTAATAGGGTGGTATTGCGCTGATACTCGCTTAGGAGGAAGCTTCCGGAGGATGAAAAGGACAAGAGCTGAAGGCAATATTTCTGTCAACTGAAAATGGGAGTTCATGTATAAGTATTAATACAGGGGAGTATATCTATAAGAGAATACTATTAGTGGTAATAAATTTTCAATGGTACTTAGTACTTACCATATAATAGAAGAAATCTAGGATTGGATGATCCAAAACCTCCAGAGATACATCAGGATCGAATGCAGATAATGCCACCTACCATCAGGTACAAGCAAGGGACAATGAGAAACATTGGAAGTAAGACAACAAAAGCACACATCTATATACATGTGGGATGTTTTAGAATTGGATTTGTAAACCACAAAAATGGTGGGTCTTATCATGTAACGTCCTGTTTTTGCCTTGTTAAGGAATTTCAAAACTTGTTTTGAGTTCAAGTGTGTTTTTCTCTTTCCCTCGAAGCTGTCAAAGTTTGGTTTGTTTTCAAAAGGGCTCAGCTCAAAATCTCAAAAAGTTTCAAGTCTCAACCCTCTCTCAATCCCTCTTGGGCCTGGCCCAACTTCCCTTTCCCTGGGCTCAGTCCTCCTTCCCCTTTTCTTTCCCCTAACCCAGCCCGACACCCAGGCGCCCTGGACGCGCCCCCGACACGCTCTGGACACGCCTCCGCTCCCGCCGGTCCTTGCCACCTGGTAGAGCCACGACGCCTCACCCTGCTCCGCACAGTGGCTGCCGCCCTTGCGCCATGTGCCGCGCCTGGACCCCCTTTTCCCCCTCTCCTGGCTTCTCCCCGCTCCCCGCGCCCGCTGGCTCCGCTGCACCGCGCCGCCCTCGGGACTCCACACCACCATCAAGCCTCCCAACGGCTCCATCCACCTCCCTCTTCGGCTATAAGAAGCCCCAACCTCACCCTAGCCACCCCCTTGCCCTCCCCGTTTTCTCTCTCACACCAAGCGCAAAACTGAAGAAAGCCCAAGCTTCCCCTTTCGGCCACCACACTGCCCTTGTCACTTTTGTCGCTCCGGTGAGCTCCTCTCCGGGCCATCCGCGTCAACTCGCGTTACAGGACCCAAGGATTCTTTCCCCTCTCTTAATTTTGCTTTTGATCTTCAGGAGCTGCCGAATTTCCGTTTCTTCTTCGACTCCGGCCGAAGCCTTCCTCACCGCCGTCCTCCGGTCTCCCTCTAGGTCCCGGTGAGTTCCCCGCACCTTGTTCTTGGTCGTGCTCTCTTTCTCTAGCTAGAAGCATTGTCGGTTCTCCTTGGACGCTTTGGCAGTAGCGCCGCCGCCGCTACGTGCCACCTTGAACCCCGCCGCTAGTACCCAGGTGATTGCCCGCTCAATGGGTTTCCATTTTTGGCATTCCCGCCGGCCGCCATGGTTCCCTTTGCCGACGACGAGCGTGACTAGTAAACACCCGGAGCTTCCTCTGTTTGTCCGATCTCAGGATAGCTTCTGTAGCAGGGCAATTAATAAGCAAATCCTAATCTTTAGGGTTAGCTAATGATTAATTGTCCGGTTTAATGCTGCTCGGAGCCATTGCCGCGCGGGCCCGAGGAACAGTTAATGAAGCTTACTACTCCTGTTTCCTCTGTGAGTAACTGCCAAGCGGGCCCGAAGCATAGTAAAACCCCGGCTATGTTGTCACGGCGACAAGGCGAGGCGAGGCACTCTGAAGGCGCCAAGACGCCTAGGTGGGCTCCTAGGCGATCATTAGACAATGGCAGGAAAATAGGAAAATATGATATTTCATAGTTGACAGTTGACACTTGCATTATTGTAATGTATAGAGCTATAGACCTGAGCAGTGAGCTCCAATGATGTATAATGTATATGTATTGCTGTTTTCCTACATGATCTTTTCCTTCTCTCTACCATTTTCTTTTTTTTTTGGCTGAAACATTGTTGGCCACCCATTTCTTTCCCCTATCTTTTCTTTATTCCACTCTCTCTCCTCCTTATCTTCCCAGTCAAAAGTACTCTTTATTCCACTATTTCCTTATCTTCCCAGCCGAAAGCACCTGCTCATTTCTTCCTCCTTCAATCCTCCTCATTTCTTTCTTCCTCTCTCCCCCATTTCTTCTCTAACACACCGACGCGCTATCTACGTCACCTCCTGCTCCCCCGATGCCGCCACCTCCTCCTGCTCCCTCGACGCGCCGCCACCTCTGCTGCTCCCCCGAAGTGCCACCTCCTGCTCCCCCGACACACCGCTGGGCCTCCCCTGCTCCCCCCTCCTGCCCAGCTCCAGCTCCCCAACATTGCCCTGAGCTCTCTTCCTTGAGCTGCTGCCGTCATCGGCCCGGATCTGGCTCCCCGACGCCGGTTTTCCTCTGCTAGCAACACCGCCCTGAGTCCCTTGGCTAGGCGACCTAGGCAATGACCCCTGGCGTCCACCCTGGAGCGCCAAGACGCCTAGGCGTCGCCTTGATAACACAGAACCCCGATGGACCAGAGCACTGTGCGCGTGGACCGAAGGTCCATAGGTGATGCCTTGATAACACAGAACCCTGGTGGACCAGAGCATTGTGCGCGTGGACCGAAGGTCCATAGGCTGTGTGGTGGGCCAAGCCTCTGTGTCTTGGGCCCCACATGTGAGAGAGAGTTTCTCTCTCCTCTGTCTTTTTCTAGATTTAATTCAAAAGTAAACTTCGAAGAGCTCGTTCTCCTTTGTTTTAACTCCAAATTTAATGAAATTTGTTTCTAAAATTGTCTAAATTCAAGACCTTTCTTTTGGCAGTAGCTTTGTTCAGTTTGGAGTTCATTTGATATTTCTTTAGTATTTATTTATTTGCTTGCTTGTTTGTTCTTTTTCGACACGGTCGTCCGAGTAGAGTTCAAAGAAGCAGGAGAGCCCTAGTTTGATCAAGCTCAAGACTTTCAAGACCTCTTGCTTTTGACCCAGGCGAGTCAATACTTTGATCATATTGAACCTACATTTTATGCAAATTATATTCTTTTAAATATCGAATTGCATGCTTAATTCATTATGCAAATGTATGTCAAATCTTTAAGGTAGTTACATACCTACTTGGTAATTAAACATTATTATGCCATACTTTGACATTTGAATCACTTAATCCTTGTCACCCTAGATAATTATGTGGTAACCCTACTAGCTATATTCGTACTTAAGCGTCATGCTAGTCTTGCTTAAGTACCATAGCATTAATTGCCCTGATCATTATCTTCTAATCATGAAAATGGTTTTGGGCAATCATTGTGGGTAAATGACTGGAATGTTTGAGATAGCCTAATTTATGCTTCTCAAAACCCTAATAACTTGTTACCACGTCTGGGCAGATGGTATGATGGTGGGTGCTGATGTAGCACGAGAGATGTTGGAATGTGGTATGAACCGTCCAGATGACTTTAAAGACTTAATCCTATGATGACCTCGCAATGTAAAACAGTACAACCACAAGTCTATAATGATATCGTTCTGACTAAATAATTTGTATCCACCGGTGCAAGTTGCGCCATTGGAGTGACCCACGAATCGTGTCGCTAGCGTAAGCCGTCGTGGACACGGGTCGGGATGCTAGCATAAGCCGCCGTGTGGCGCAAGAGGGGGTCTGGGCGTGATTAACGTAGGTGTGTGGGCGTAACCACCCTCAGATGAAACCTTAGCGGGTGTAACTAACACTAGGTGATGCATTGTAAAGGCCTTATGGTAATCTCCTTGATTCACATGTCTAAGGAAACGTGTATAAATATCAAGACGATTATCTCTTGTGGGTAAAGTGTACATTCTCTGCAGAGTATAAACTGTTCGAACAGCCGTGCCCACGGTCAAGGGCAGACATGGGAACTTACGGGAGTTAGTTCTATTTATAAAAACTTTGTGGGTGGAATGAAAGCTCGTCGGATGGATGTAACCCTGATTTTGGATTTCCCTGGGTGGACGTACCCCATGTTATGAATATTGTGTGTATATTCAGAGGCCCAATAGGCAATATATATAGGGTACAAAGGGACACAAGTCTAAACCCTAATACAATAGGAAATACCACTAATACCCTTATATCCTTAACACCCCCCTCAAATGCAAGGAGTATAGAATAGCATTGCATTTGGAAAGGGTTGACACTAAAATAGGGAAAATCCGAAGTCCGAGTCTCGATAATGTCATCATAGCATGCATATCTTGGAAAATATGTTGATAAAAGATCTTCTCTCATCCAAGGTCGTGTTGCAGCCCATAAAGCACAAGATGCGGGAGCATAGTCGACCACGGCAACATAACAAAGAAGATGATGAAACCGACAAAAATAGAGAAGGCTGTCAAATCAAGTCGAATAGGAATAAATAGAAGCATGGCGGCGCAGATCGAAGCCCAAGACGGCGGCAGTGTAGTGCATAAGAAGCGCATTAGAGACGCAGTGCACAAGAAGCGTAATAGAGATGTAATGCACAGAAGCGCAATAGAGATGCAGTGCACAAGAAGCACGGCGGCCTTAAAAGCTTGGGGCAGCGGATCTACAACGGCTCGAAGAAAAGAACAACGGCTGCTGCCATGCAAAAGAAATTCCTATGCTTCTATTACTGACAATAAATTTGTGAACTCGTATGGCTTAGACGAACTCAAAGATAAAGTTTTACGGACTTGAATCGACACAACGGAAGCAACGACACAAAGAAAAAACAAGACTCAAAAGGATAGCTAGCAGTAGCAAGCACCAGGCAGGCCAAACATCAGCAGCGCGACCTATATGAGCGGGCCAATCAGACGCAAGTCATGGCCCATGACCATGAGGAAACACCACCAAGAGCCCAGCCATCAAGGATAACTAGCAGCCGAGAGCTCCTTCGGGGAGAATAGCTAGCAGCAGGACTCCTCCAGCAAGAATAGCTAGCAGGACTCCTCCCATCCTCCGTTCTCTCTTTTTCTCACGCACATAGCAAGCACCAAGCCACCAACACAGCTTCTCTCCACCGACAGCCGCACACCAAAAGCCGCACACCACCGAAGGCGAGGGAGGCCGAGCCGAAGGCAAATCCGGGAGGCAGCCCAAAGAAGATTCGACGGTAGACCTAAGGCGCGAGCATGATCTTGAAGGCGGCGATGGTGCCGAGGCGTTGGCCGTGGAAGAGGAAGCAGAGGTGGCGCCGGATCCGTGCGGTGCGGGCTCGGGAGCAGGCGGCGACGGCCGGAAGAAGCGGCAACTTGGGATCGAGGCGACGCCGACGCCGGGTGAAGAAGACGCCGAGTGAAGGCCGTTGAAGAAGAAAGCTGCTGAAGATGACCGCGTGACGAGGACGCAGTCGGCGGCTGCCCCAGATCGAAGAGATCAGCGTCGCCTCACGACGGAAGACGAAGAGGCGACTCTGGATCGAGGCAACGCCACAATTACTCTCTTTAATAAAATATGATTTGGTTAAAATGCTAAGTCATAGGAATTTCTAAATATGGTAATTGAAAATGTTGCTTTTAGCAAACAAAAGAACCCGAACCTTCCTCGTTAAACCTTGCATGTACATCTATTGCACTCTGTGTGTTGGCTCGCGGGCACAGTTGTTTGTGCTCATCCTCGCTCTTTCCCCCATCTCTCAGAAACCGTGGACTAGGGACACTATGCCTACGAGGAACCCGAAGCTAATGGCCAGGAAGATGGTGGAGAGTAGGCTAGTCTCTAGTGGTTTAGGTCTCGCTTCAGTCTAGCTAACTTAGTCGGTGTTTGTGTACACCAATATTGCCCAAGTATTTGGATAATATCGATCGTACATAGGTTCCCCTAGTCGCATGCCTGTAGCGAGATGTGCCCTACACCCTTTTGCTTCCGCTACCGGTTCCGCTGTTCTGTAATGTAATCTTTTGGCCTGTTCGGCCATACGGTAAAACTTGACCTGATGCGGTATACTTGAGTCTGATGTTTGTAATATAAATGGATGGTTTGGTTTATATCATGTATGAAATGATTCAGTGATATATCTATGGGCACTAACTACTGATCAGTGTTCCCCTAGGCGGGCGCCTAGGCCGCCTAAGAGCTGGGCGAAGCCCCTCCGCCGCAACTTGGTGCCAATCAGTGGCCTAGGCGCTCGGCCCGCCTAGCCAGTCCAAGGCGGTCCAAGGCGGACCTGGGCGGACAAGGCGGGTGGCTGCCGGGCGGTCTGGGGCGGCACAAGGCGCTCGGCGGGAGAAAAAGGTAAGTGAACTCACTCACCAGTGGTCTGCGGCGTCGCCTCCTCCCCGGATCCACGGCACGACGCCTCCTCCTTGGATCCACGGTGCGCCGCCGCCTCCCCAGCTCCACGACGCATCACCTCCTCCGCGAATCCCCTCTGCGCGCCGCCTCCTCCGCGAATCCCCTAATCAGAGGCATGGGAGGCTACCAGAGGCGGCAGATCTGGGCGGCGACGGTTGGCCAGAGAGGGAGAGGGAGAGGGTTGCGAGTGTTGCGGTCGACCGGATTTGGGCGGCGGTGTTGCGAGTAAGGGAGAGCATGAGGGAGAGAGAACTGCGAGTGAGGGAGAGAACTGCGAGAGTGAGGACTGAGGAGACATTTTGTTGAGATCGGACGACCGATATTGTTTTACAACAACGGCCGATACTGCTTGTTTGCTTTACATCAGACAGCCGATACTTCTTCTTCCTTGCGCCTCCAGCTCTTCTTCTTCCCCGAGCTGGATCTTCTTCCCCGCGCCTCCAGCTCTTCGTCTTCCCCGCGCCTCCTTCTCCCCCTCGCCTCCTCCTTCTTCCTCCTCGCCACCGGCTCCGCACTGCGCTTCGCCTCACCTCTGCTCCCTCCGCGCGCTCGCCTCTGCTCCCCCTCGCCTCCGCTTGAGTCGGCCGCCTAGGCGCTAGGCACCGGTCCACCACCCGCCTAGCGCCTAGGTGAACATTGCTACTGATCCAAGGAATAGTGCAGTGCCTTTCATAGAGGATTTTGGATTGCGAAATCCGGATCCGACATAGTTTTACAGAGGATTCTGGATTGTGAAATCTGGGTCCGACATATCGCAACTGTGCACAACAGCATCAGGGGCAGTAAATATTAGGTTGATACGCGTTTGGTGGCTTCACATCATACAAAACTGTCCACACAGGTCTACATTAGAGCTCTACTTTCAGACCAACCAAAAAGAATTAAGCATGATTCTTCAACGCCTATCAATGAGTCATGAAGAAGAAATACTCACCACAATGCATCTTATCAGGAAACAGGTACAGCAGATTGCGGTCACAGTCCCAACCTGAGACATTTCAAGAAATGTAACATTAGAATGAAAATTCTGAAGACCACAAGAACAGTTCACAAACTTTCTTATTGATAACCAAACAGCCACATCTTTCTTTTATTATATCATAGGAATACCATAAACTAGAGTTGCTATGCAAAAGGACAAAACAACACAGCATTTTACTACAGTTGCAGAACTATGAACACCAAGCTGTGAACATCAGAAAATAATTTCATGTTCAGTTGATATCATTTTCCAGTATTTCAAGTTAAAACTAACATTTGTTATAGGTAAAGCTCTACAAAATGACATTGACAGATCCTAACAACATGTTTGTTCTACACAATAGGCCATTGATGTGCACCTGAGCAAGAAATATGTTGAAAGCTATTTATTGAAGGGTGCAGTCACCTCATAAAGCTTCTTTCTTCGCCCCTTTGATTCAATGGGGAAACGTCTCAGCAAGAAAAATAGCCTATAAGAAAACAACAGCACAACTTACCTATAGAACACTGTGCAATGAAGGCAGAGAGTACAATAACAAAAGACATTAGACGCTGAGTTACCTTCCACCATATACTGAAAAGCCAAGAAGAGCCACAAAGGAGACAGCTACGATGAAGATTTTGCTGACCAACTCAACCAACGGATTATCATTTATTCCAAGGTATACCCAAATACAAACCTGTCCATGAAGGCTCATAGAAATGATGCATTTAACTGATTTATTGGTGTACAGGTATGTATATATACAATAGTGACGCTAATGTGAATACATGCAGCGACTGCTAATGTGAATACATATAGCAACTCGAATTAATCTCCAAGTTGAACCGAGGTGTCACATGCGAACGCATGGTAGGCTAACAACCCCCCGCAGTTGGAACAGGAGCGGGACGGACGTGCAAACTGGAGCGGAACTCCTTGAAGATGGCCGTGGGAAAGCCCTTGGTGAAGACGTCGGCGTACTGCGAGGTGGTCGGTACGTGAAGAACGCGGACCTCACCGAGTGACGTGTTCCCAAACAAAGTGAAGGTCAATCTCGACATGTTTTGTCCGTTGGTGCTGGACGGAATTAGTCGAGAGTAGACTGCACTGATGTTGTCACAAAAAACAATTGTGGCCTGTTGAAGAGGGCGATGCAGTTCGGCGAGAAGTTGACGAAGCCAACAGGACTCGGCGACGGCGTTGACGATGGCACGGTACTCAGCCTCGGCACTGGAACGGGACTGACTACTGTCACTTGGAAGACCACAAAATGAGGTTATCGCCAAGAAAGATGTCGTGACCCGAAGTGGACTTGCGGGTGTCGAGCAGCCGGCCCAATCGGCGTCGGTGTAGGCGGTAATAGAGGTCGGTGAAGTCCAATGGAGTTGCAAGCCATAGTTGATGGTGCCCTTGAGGTAGCGAAGAATGCACTTGTGGAGATTGGCGTGCAGCTCGCGTGGATCATACATATGAAGACAAGCCTGTTGCACGGCATAGGCGATGTTCGGACGTGTGAACGTCAGGTACTGAAGGGCGCCAGCGATGCTCCTGTAATCGGTGGCATTGGCCACCGGTTCGTCGGTGGAGGGGAGCTTGGAGCTGGTGTCTACTGGCGTGCTACAAGGGTTGCAGTTTGTCATGCATGAGCGGGTAAGTATGTCCTCAGTGTATTGACACTGAGAGAGGAAGAAGCCTAAGCCGATGCGCTGTACGGAGACGCCGAGGAAGAAGTGCAAGTCGCCGAGGTCCTTGAGGGAGAATTCGCTGTGAAGCGAGTTGATCACTTGGCGAAGTAGTGCCAGCAAGGAGGCGGTGAGGACAATATCGTCAACGTACAACAGGAGGTAGACAGTGTCCGCGCCATGCCGGTAGATGAATAGTGAGGGGTCTGCCTTGTAGGTGGAGAACCCCAAAGACACAAGGTAGGTCGCAAAGCGACTGAACCATGCCCGTGGGGCCTGCTTGAGGCCGTATAGGGACCTGTTGAGGTGGCAAACATGCGAGCTGTGCGCGGGGTGGACGAAACCGAAGGGTTGTTGACAGTAGACGGTCTCGGCGAGCGTGCCGTTGAGGAAGGCATTGTTGACATCGAGCTAATGCACTGACCACTCGTTGGCAGGCGCAATGGTGAGGACGGTGCGCACGATGGCCGGTTTCACAACCGAACTGAACATCTCATCGAAGTCAACGCCAGGCCACTGGGAGAAACCGCAAAGGACCCAACAAGCCTTTTATCGATCCAAGGAGCCATCGGGCTTTAACTTGTGTCAAAAATCCATTTTCCTGTCACAACATTAGCACCGGTGGGACGTGGAACGAGCTCCCACGTGTTGTTTGCGCGCAAGGCGTGAAACTCATGCTGCATGGCGAGATGCTAGTTTTCATCATTAAGCGCCGTGAGCCGGACGACGGGAAGCCGGAAGCCACGTTTGCCGCGGGTTGTCATGGAGTGCTCATTGACAATCGAGGCAATGGGCACAGCCGAAGGTGGTGGGGGCGCAACGGCGGCGTCGGGCACATGCGGGGGCTGTGCGGGCGCAGATGTGGTATCATGTGGGGGCGCAGGAGCGTGCACGAGGGCGGGGGTCTGGCGGGAGCGCGGCGGCAGGCGCAAGGGGAAGCAGCGCGGGTGGATGCGTGAGAGCAGGTGCAAGGCGAAAGGAAGTCGAAGTCAGAGGACACTGGCGGGTTAGGTTGCTCAGAAAAAGGAAAGGAAGATTCGTCAAAGATGACGTGACGAGAGATGATGACGCGATTTGTAGAGGTCGAGGCAGCGGTACCCCCTATGGTGTTCAGGATAGCCGAGAAAGACACAAGGCGTGGAGCACGGCGCAAGTTTGTGCACGGCGGTGACTGAGAGATTAGGGTAACACCTACAACCGAAAACACGGAGATGAGAGTAGTCGGGAGGTAAACTGAAAAGAGCTTGGTAGGGGATACCGAAATTGAGTGTTTTAGTGGGGGTAGAGGTTGAGAAGATCTGTGGCGGTGTGGAGAGCTTCGACCCAATACGAAGGCGGCATGCTCGCTTGAAATAGAAGAGAGTGGAGAATGTCGTTGGTAGAGCGGATGACGCGTTCCGCCTTACCGTTTTGTTGGGAGGTGTGTAGGCATGACATGCAGGGTGCAATGCCATGGGAGAGGAGGTGGTGGCGCATAGAAGAGTTGTCAAACTCGCCGCCATTGTCGCACTGAATGGCGCGAACAAACGAGGAGAATTGAGTGTCGGCATAGGCAAAGAAATTGCGAAGAGTGGTAAAAACATCAGATTTAAGACGAAGGGGAAACGTCTATAAGTAGTGTGTAAAATCGTCGAGGACAACGAGATAATACTTGTAGCCGGAAACACTGGGAACGGACGAGGTCCAAAGATCACAATGTATTAAATCGAAAGCTTTATTAGTGCGAGTGGATGGAGAAAAGGGGAGACACACATGTCGGCCTAATTGGCACGCATGGCACAAGGTGTCCGTGGAAATTTTAGTATATGAAATATAGGAAGCACTAGCAAGATGTGATAAAGCTTGGTTGCCGAGATGTCCAAGACGACGATGCCACACCGTAGAGGATGGAGTTGTAATGGAGAAGGCGCAAGGAGCAGGAGGCAGCCAGTGAAGGGGGTAGAGGTCGCCACGACTATTGCACCTTATGATCACGTTCTTGGTGTGAAGATCCTTTACAGAAAGGCCATAAGGGTCAAATTCAATAGAACAGTGGTTACCTAAAGTGAACTGACGAACGGAAATAAGATTTTTAATAAGAGACGGTGTCACAATAACATTGTTCAACCAGAAAGAATGATCAGGAAAATTGAGAGAGGTCGTGCTGGTATGGGTGATTGGGAGATGAGACTCATGGCCGACAATAGCGTATGGAGATGCAGCAGAAGGGACACGGGAGAAAGAAGAGAGATTACCATGTTCCGAGGTCATGTGTGTGGATGCCCCAGAGTCCATGTACCACTCGGAAGATGGTGGCGCCAGCGTCATGGTGTTGAACACGTGCATCAGTTGGTTCTGGTCCCAAGACGCGGGCGGAGCGAAGGAGGACGGTGCAACCGCGTACGCCGGAGATCCGGTTTACATAGGTGGCGGGACAGTGGCAGTGAAGGCGCCGGGCGGGCGTGGGCCAAGGAGGCCCTAGTTGGTGGGCCGGGGTGCTTGTCCAGGCCACATCTGGATGGACCCAACCCATGGGTTCTGGAGCGACGGCCAGGGGATGGCTCCTTCAACGGTCAGGTGTACCCGTCATGACGGGAGGAGAAGAGAAGGTGGGAGGAGGAGATCAAGATCGTAACCTCTAATACCATGAAGGCTCATAGAAATGATGCACTTAACTGATTCATTGGTAGACAGGGATATATATATATACAATAGTGACGCTAATGTAAATACATGCAGCAACTGCTAATGTGAATACATGTAGCAACTCGAATTAATCTCCTGGTTGAACCGATGTGTCACATGCGAACGCATGGTAGGCTAACAGTCCAGATCAGAGATCACCAATGAAAGTTAGCAATCCTAATTAAGAAAGGTCGGCTATGCACCAGGGCTAGGATACGGAAAAGCTAATCATCAAAGGCTACACATCAACATAGTTTTTATAGGAAGCAATCAAGTGACACAACAACGTACCTGAATTACATATATGATGCTATTAACGGCTATGTATATAATCCTTAACTTATCTGTGGGGAGACTCCTAGCCTGCAAAACACAAACATTTTTTTTCTGCGGATCATTTCTTGGATAAAGATGAGCAATAAAGACGGAAAGATGAAGGGTAAAATATACGTAGTAAGCACCTGATGGTATATTTCTGCCCAGAAAAGCACAAGCAAGGTGTAGGTCGAGAAAAACAACAACCCGGGGAGGTCTAGCAACACCAACTTATACACCTGTTGAAACAAAAGAAGCAACCCAATTTTTAATCATGATCGTTAGCACAACAAGAACCCCCACTGTATTCAAGTAAAGTAGTCTGAGTAGTACTGCACAAATTTCTTACTTGTGTTCGGAGAAGGAAGACGGAGACGTGGAATCCAAATACAACAGCACGAACTGCGGTGAGAGGTGTTTGGCACTTTGGTTAGTACATACTCCATGGACTAGTAGCATATGACAGATGAGAAAAGCAAGATTAAAAAAAGAAAGAAAGAAAGAATCGGGAGATCCCGTATTACATTACCCCCATTGACAAGGAAGTTCATGAGGTGGAACACCTTCTGCGTGGTCCATCCGAATTCGGGCACTCGTCGCCGGATCCTGATCAATTGAATCTGGAAGCGAGTAGGTAGCGGCACAACCAAAGATAAGGGAGTAATAATGCACCGGATATCCTCAAATCTAACGCCGCTGCCTCTTGTTCCGTTGCAAGAGGGCAGAAAAGATTCCATTTTTACAGCAAGGGCGCCGGTAATCGGCGAAGACTAGTTCAGATCAAGCACCAGCCACTCGCCAAAGAGGAGGTCGACAGATAGAACAATACTGAGGCTAGCATTACAGTTTCGGTGAGGGAGTGGGAGAGGGACTGACCAGGGCGACGGTGGAGACGAGTGCGTAGGCGGCAGAGAGGGAGAAGAAGGCGCCGTCCTGCCACGCGGGCGACTCGTTCACGTCCTCCCACCACCCCCGCAGCGCCGCCGCCGCTTTGCCCGCGGAGGCCGCGGCCACGACAGCCGGAGAAGAGGAGGCCACGGCGGCGAAGGAGGAGACCAACTCCCTCATCTCTCTCTCTCTCTCTCTTCTTCGTCTGGTTCCTTCACGCTCCCTTCTCTTGCGGCTCTGGCTCTGGCTCTGGCTTGGGGCTGTGTGCGCGAGGAGGAAGAGGAAGAGAAGAAGAAGCAGAGAACAAAACAAATTAAACAAGAGAGGGGAAGGGGAGAGAAGAGAGAGAGAAGGGGGGCTGTGGGTGTTGGGCGGCGGCGGCGTGTGTATTGGTGCTACTCGGGACGGGATAAAGCATTGGACGGGTGGGACCCACATGGCGACCAGCAACTCCGAGGGGCCCACTTGCAGGGAGACAGCGAGCGATGGTCTGATGAAAGCGTCCCCAAAAGAAATGGATGATGCAGAAGCTAGCCGTGACTGTGTGAGGCCAGGCGCAGGCGGCACCACTAATAAAAATGGAAAATTTTTTTGTTTTGGCCCTGTAGCGTTACGTAATTGCAAATTTAGCGTCGTCTGCAACGTATTTGTAATTGTAGCCCCGTTCTGACTGCGGAAGAACCGGGTGGTGACACGTGCCCCATTCTGCGGTCCGTGAGCGCGAAATGAAACTTTCTCGCGGAATTCGTACGAGCGCGGACCGGCGATGAGCGCGGAGGGCAACTTGTTGCGGCTGCCGGCGGAATGGCGCCGTGTCCTTTCCGCGGCCGGCCAGTGCGCGAACCTCGGTGACCTTCCGCGGCCACCGAAGCGCAGAGCCGCCGCTTCCTCCACGCGGCGCCCACGCCAGCGAGCCCGCGCCGCTGGCCGCCGAGGCGCCGCGTGCCACCGCAAGCACCGGTCCTCCCGCGATTCACTGTGGCCACGTGATGACCCGACGTGTGGCCTGGGAAAGCAAAAGAAGTCGCGGCGTGAACATAAAAATTGAGCCCGTTGCTCACTCGGCTGCCACTTCTTCATTCATTTTTCTTTCTACGAGAGACCGAGAGACTGAGAGAAGAAGAGAAGAAGAGAAGGCGACTGAGCGCAGAATCAAGATTTTGAATCCGAATATGAAGGTTTTGCAATTGTAAAAGTTGTAGATCGGCTTGCGAGCGTCAAAAAAAGGTATTTTTCGTGAACATGCGACTACATTTTTAGGTAGTTGATTAGCATGTAATTAGCGTAGTGGTTATATAATTATTACGGTAGTGGTCATGTAATTAGCGTAGTGGTCAAGAAAAGGTATTTTTAGGTAGTAGTTATTGATTGTGTAGAATGTGTTAAGTAACCATACTTAGTTGACAAAAATATTTAGTTTATGTGAATGTCATTGTTAGTTAATTAGCACGTAAATATATTAATCGTTCATGCAGTAGAAATCATGTTAATGGACAAATTATTAGAACCGAGGACGGTGTGCATTATTACCGTAGTGGTAAAACAAGTAAACCGCTCAAAATTGTAGAGAACGACTATAGAAATGCCTAATGTGAGTAACATGTTGTCTGTAAATATAAATGTTTAGTTAACGTGGATATCATTGTTTAATTAGTCGTGTTAATGCCATCTTAGTCAGAAAAATAATGTGTTTAGTGTTATTTGATCGTTACTTTAGCGTAGTTAAGTAGTACATTTGTTGAGGTAATTAATCTGCGATTTCGGGTAGTACGTTGTACTTTCATTGTATGCATGCATCCTTGTGTATATTAGGATTTGATGAATTTAGCACGTAGCGATTGATATGGTAATCCTTCGTGCAGTAAAATCTCTATTTTGAAACCATGTAAATAAATGAATTGTTTGAATTGTTTTTTTTTAAATAAAATTACATTGTGTAGTTATTCAACCTAGTGGGATATTATTTAGTATTGAAATAGAAGTATGAAATACATTTAGGAAAGATTAATCAAGAG
This sequence comes from Ampelocalamus luodianensis, assembly GCA_036346255.1. Taxonomy (NCBI): domain Eukaryota; kingdom Viridiplantae; phylum Streptophyta; class Magnoliopsida; order Poales; family Poaceae; genus Ampelocalamus; species Ampelocalamus luodianensis. Next base: position 54,154,615 of record CM070629.1, on the reverse strand, counting down.
CAGAAGAAGTCACATAGCCAAACTACATAATATATTAATAATTTTTGTTACTTGATTACCCATTTAAGTCCTGTGTTTTTCTTTACAACTCCATATATAGAATTGAATCCTATAATACTCAAGTAAATGTTAATTAGTAGGAGCAAAATTAATCCAATCTATTAAAATTCAAGTTTGATACTAACATCACATGGTTTCTTGATACAGTAGAGTCCTTTCTGCTATTTTTGTCTATTGGTTAATACTCACGTAGTGAAGTGTATTTATTTATTTATGTTTTTCTCGTTTTGTGCATAGAACACAACGCTGTCTTCCCTGAACATGTCGATTCAAGACTCGTTCGTGTTCTATGGCGATGGTCTCGTACGCGATGGGCCGTACGGAGTGGACTCACAAATGTGACCGACCCAAATCCGCACCGTGCCCGAAGGATATGAGTCTATGCGAGCTAAGGAGGTGTTTGCGTTCCGCGTTCGATCGGGACACCGGAAGGAAGAAGTTACGCATCGAGGCATTGTATGCCTCGGTGGTGGGTGATGAAGGTCAAACGTTTTGGCAACTTATGAAGGTGAGCGGTGGCGCCGTGGACCAACTACATGGAGGTTGTGTGCAACCCGCCGCGCAATATACGGCAGCCGATGGTGTATGTCCGGTTGTGGAGAGGACGGAATCATCCGCGATGGGTGGTTCCGTGGAGTTGATGCGACGCTGCCGTTGGTGGAGATGTGGGCGAAGAAGTGGCGAGGAAGTGGGTGATGGAGACTTGAGGAGGCGTGCGGAGGCTTTGAGCCCAACGGCGTGGAAAGGTGGTGGGCGGCCGTATTGATCGCCACGAATACCTTGCGAGCAAGTTGAAAGCGAGGAGGAGGCGTGGATACGACTAGTTCGAGAGGAGCCCGATGGAGAAGTTGGTACGGAGGTGTATTAGGTGGTGTTGTGACCACCGACGTTGCATATGTCTCGCCTAGATTGGACGACATCGCAGTGACATCCCCGTTCTGCCGCAACCGGAGGAGGCGGTGGGGCTTCAATGAAGACACTCGCTCTTAGGCGGCGCTTCTCCAACAAGAGCGCGCCAAAGAAAGCCATTGCCAAATACGTCAACATTAGTCTGACGACGGTGCACGTGTCCAACCTCGACACGCACATCGTGAAGTGTGTGGATGGATCTTGCCCCGCAAGGTTCGTGGCGCAATGGTTCAGAGTGCCGCCACGGACTTCCGCATAACAAAGGCCGAAGGATCACACATGCGAGCTTGCGAGCCACTTCATAGGCACCGCAACTTGACGCCGCCATATATTGCGAGCCGATAAGCCACCTCGTTGTAAGTGATGTATCTGTCTCGCCGGCCGCTGGCGGATGTTGTCAATATGGTGGGCTTCCCGGTTGGATACAGCAAGGTGTGGCGGGCGAAACAGAAGGTCCTAGAGCGTATGTTCGGCACATACGAAGAGGCCTACGACTTTGTCCCAAGAATGCTCCATCAGATTGCAGAATCGAATCCAGGGACATTCATTGACAAGCTGGACCGGGTGCATCCTACGAAGGGGCCGAATTGTTTTATCCTTGACAGAGTATTCTGGGCCTTCCCCCAAGCGATTAGAGGGTTCAAGTACTGTCGTCCTGTGCTGTCGATGGACGGCACCTTCCTCACTGGCAAGTACAAGGGCACCGTCCTCATCGCGGTTGCAGCCGACGCGAATGACCGCACTACCGTGGCCTTCGCGATTGTTGAGAACGAACACGAGTAGTTGGTCGTGGTTCCTTTCAAGCGTGAAGCGGCGGTGGTTGAAGACCGCCCGTGTGTGTCGCGCATCTCGAACCGTAATGCGGGTTACCGTCGCGCTTATTATGATGCAAAACGGGGCGCACTCGCCTACCGTGGAACGACTGACGAACCGATGGTGTATGAGGCATCTCGCGGCGAACTTCCACACAAGGTTCCGAAACAAGGACCTGATGAAGACCTTCAAAAAGCTATGCATGCAGAACCAAAGGCGAAAGTTCGACGTCGTGTGGAGACAGTTGGACGAGGAAACTACCAAGCATGTTAGAAATTCTCAGGACGCCGGGGTAGGGGAAGCGGCCGGCGGCTCCCCCAGAGTTGGGGAGTTCACGCAGTGGGTAAACTCGCACGCACCCGAGTTAGAAAAATGGTCTCTACTGCACGACACCGATGGTGCACGGTACGGAATCATGACGACTAACATGTCGGAGGTGTACAACGGTGTCCTGAAGGGTGTCCGATCCCTCCCGATCACCGCAATTGTTGAGGAGAGCTGGAACCGTACCGTGGGATACGTCGTCAACAGAGCCGTGATGGCGAAGAAGCATATGGACGAAGGCAAGCAATTTTCGAGGTGGCGCAGCCTACATCGACAAGAAGATCCAAAAGCTCGCTCGCGACAATCGCTAGGACCATGGATGGCATAAGAAAGAAGTTTGAGATCCGCTCGAGGCGTGTATGTCACGGGTCAAGCTAGGGGTGATCGCAAACAAGTCCGCTCGATCGATGATGAAGCGCCCCGCACTCGCAATAAGCCGAGGCTTCTTCACAAGTCGTGCTCCCATGTGTACGCGGCGCGCGCAGCGCGGGCGCCAGCCTCGCTCAATACGTGTCCGAAGTTCTACGACATTCACCACTGCACGCACTTGGAGTGCCGAAGTTCAATTCGTCGGGGTGGATATGCATTACGTGGACCTCTGCCGGGCACGTGAAGTGGGTGTCGAATGACGCACTCAAGCAGTCGCCGTGGCGACGGCATCCCGCCGCATCCGTAATGACATGGATGAAAGCCGCGTGGCAACGGGCTGGCGCCAGAGATGCAGAACTTTGCAAGACGCCACTGCTCGCCACCGCCCAAACAGTTCGGTCAAGCAACGCACCATAGCGACGGTTTCATCGGCCATATATGTATGCTAGATGTTTGTTGTAATGTGTTATGCGTTCTCATGTTGTATGCGTGTTGGAATGTGTCTGACAATGGTTGTTGTCATATGTTTATTGGCTATGTATGCTATATGTATGTTGTGTTAGGTGTTATCATGTTGTGCGTGTTGGAATGTGTCGGACAATGGTCATTGTCATATGTTTGTTGGCTATGTATGCTATATGTATGTTGTGTTAGGCGTTATCATGTTGTACGTGTTGGAATGTGTTGGACAATGGCTGTTGTCATATGTTTGTTGCCTATGTATGTTATATGTATGTTGTGTATGTATGTCGGACAATGGTTCTTGTCATTTCTTTGTTGTGTATGTGTGCTATATGTTTTGCTTTTATTTTGCCTTTTGTATGTCATGTTTTATCTACACACTAACTTGTTGTTGTATCGTACCTCGGAGATGGAGCGACCGCAGACGACGTCGCGACGAGCCGCTTGACCCACGGTGGGATCGAGGACACCGATGCCACGCGTGGTCATCCCAATGGGCCCTCCGTGCTTTGTCCTCGTGAGTCCCGCAGAGCACCGCCTTTGACCCGCAGACGCCCCACTACTACGGGACACCGGGCTTTTGCCCATTGCCCGCCTGTTGGACCTGGATCACACGTTTCAGTTCGATGCGCCACTGTTGTCCGCCCTCGTGGACCGTTGGAGACCGGAGGCACACACCTTCCACTTCCGGTGGGGGGAGATGACCATTACTCTGCAGGATGTCGCTATGCTTACAGGACTACCACTGCGGGGTCATGCAGTAGTGCCACCTCCGAGGTGACCAGACTGGAAGGTGCGGATGGCTGAGAGGTTCAGTGACCCGATCCCGCAGAACATGTCAAGTGTGCCACATTCCTGGCTACGACGGTACATGGTTCGCCTGTGGACGCGACTCAAAGAGGTCATACGGACACACTTCCTTGCTTACCTGTTGTTCCTCTTTGGGTGGGTCTTGTTTCCTACGACTCAGGGAGATTGGGTGCACCCTAGCTACATCCATCTTGCTGGGGCGTTGACGCCGCTGGCAAGAGGTGCCGCAAAGATGCTTGGGGCTCCGCCGTGCTTTGCGCCACGTACTGAGGCTTGTGTGATGCCTCACAGCGCAGTACGGCCGGTGAGCCAGTCCTCGCAGTATGCTACATGCTCTTGCAGCTGTGGTCATGGGAGCACTTCCCGGTTGGCCGCCCGTACTTCCGCACGGCCGTGCACCCTTTCGCGCGCATCCCTGAGTTTTACGGTGTGGGAGATGGCGCCGACCCCATTGAGGGTACTCCCATATGGTCGAGCCGTACTCACCACAGCGGGTCATGAGACAGTTTGGGCTTTACCAGCAGGTGCCATCGCCTCCGGGACGACCTCTTGTAGCGAAGGCCCACAGGTATGTTGTTACTTGGTTTACTCTTGTCGATCTCTTTTTCTCGATCGCCTAACATCCAAATTCACTTACAGGCAAACGAGACAAGGGCGGAAGAGCGACGACTGGAGGGAGACACAGCTACCGTGGACCACGCTGTGGGACAAGAGGGCGGCGATCGACGTCGTGTAGGAGGCACGACCGTACGATGTTGAGACACACACTGCGTACTTGAGGTGGTACGCCCGCGCACCAGAGCGCCTTCGGTGCGGCGCCACGGCGTCCCCACGGAGGTCACGCCGCGGCGCCACAGACGAAAGGTCCTGACACTCATCGAGCGGCACGCCAGGAGGAGACGGTAAAATATTCTTTCAAGTTTTTTTGCATGGGAAACGCGTCTAATTTATTCTCGGTTTCCTTGCAGTACGACCACCTTCGCAGTATCAACACCGAGGTCGCCTCGGTCTCACGACGTGGGAGGACCAAAGACCTCCTCTCAGTTCCTAGGTATGCTGCAGCGAGTCTATGATGACTCGGCAGCGGCAATGAGGGCCATCACTTGTGGTCGGCACAGTGACGTAGGTGGGCGACGACGCGAACACCGAGGACAACCTCCTTCCCACCGCCTCGCCGCCGCCCGCACCACCATCTGCACGCCCATCGCACTCTGGTAGTCGTCGTAGCTACAGTCGCTCTTCCTCCACGCGCCTCGGCCTCGGGCAAGCGGTATGTCAATTACAAGTTCTTGTTCTAACTTTTTGCACGTGCCCTTATTTGTTAAGTATATCTCACTTCTGTTTGTTCTTTCAGCACTTGCGACGTGACAGCACTCTGCTACCGCCGCCGTCGCAGGGGGAGACACAGGACCGGACTTCGTCGCCAGGTCCGCGAGGTGCGACTGCAGATAGCGACCCTGACTCGCCCCAGCGCCAAGACGAGGCGTTGCCCATGTTCGCGCAAGGCGTGCAGCCAAACCTGTATGAGGGAAACCCGTGGTTGGAGCAGTCGTTCGGCGCAAGCACTGTGCACTATTATGGCGCCGATTGCCCCGGAGCATCATCGTCCGCACAACCACATACACAGGTACGCTGTAACGTACTTAATTCATTATTCCCGTTGCACGCTGCGGTAAACTCACATAGCCCACCGAATTTGCAGGTTTGGAGTGACCAATTGGGACATGAAGGCCAAGGAACGCAGGATGAGTGGGTGGACGCTTTGCTCCAACCTCGCCCGGCTCCCTACAATGAGTTCTATGTGACACCGCCTCCCACGCAGCAGTCCCACTACGACTTTCGGGATGCACGCCACTCTCCTGACAGGTTCACATTCCCTTTGGAGCAGCTGCAGCGTCGGGGCAGGCGACGGAGGCAGGGACCATGAGTTTTAGTGTGTTGTACTATTATGTTTTGTTCCTGCCAATTACAAGTTCAGTTGTAATGAGATTGTAATATCTACTATTTACCTATGCATTGCACTCCTTCATGAATGGATGAACTGTCGTGTATCCTTCCATTACACTAGTTAGGGTTAGGATTTAGGGTTTAGGTTTAGGTTTATGGTCAACTCGATGAAAGGCACACGATACATTGAACATAATTGCATAAATACGAGAGAGTACAAAGGTACAAGCTTCTCTGGACGTGCCTAATGGTAGAAGGTCCCTCGTGCTAAAGGCACATGATACATTCAACATAATTGCATAAATAAGGGGAGAGTACGGAGGTACAAGCTTCTCTGAACGTGCCTAATGGTAGAAAGTGCCTCGTACTACCCACATAGAGTGTTGTTCAGTGGGGCGCCTCGGACGTGGCTGGCCGTCGTTGTAGTGGCACGCACATATGCACGTAGGGTTCGCGCAACAGCATGTGGGATCATAGGAACTTCCTATATTCACGACCTCCTCATTGCCCCTCTCGCGCTGCATCTGTTGGCGGATGTCATCGTTTTGCTCATTGAGATCGTCAATCCGCGCCTCCAACTCCAAGATTCGGTTCCACAATCTTTCAATGTACACCACAACATGTCGCTCATGTGGAGGATCGATCCAATGGACAAAGTCGCATCTCGCCATCTCGCGCAAATGAGGCTTAACATGGATGCTCTATTAGCAGTAACATAAACCAAACTATTTGCTAATTGTACCTCAGAGTGTGGGCATCGGAAGAAACGTCGTCCACCATCGAAATGGCCGTCCAAGACCTGCACGACAGCGTCCTCCCTATGTCGGCATTTTGGCCATACAGGTTGAGCATGCTTGTTCGACATCAACCGGTAGTTAGGCCCGAAGTCCTCCCTCCTTTGGAGGGGAAGGTCTTGCTTCGGCGACCCCGGTTGGAATGGTCCCATTGCTTCGTCTGCCATAGTATGTTGCTGTATGGTGGAGAAGGTTCTTCTTCCTATGATTTCAAGGGTCAAGTGATCCTACTTTTGGAGCGTGGGGCATGCATTTTATAGCCCACGAGGGGAGCCTATAATGTGTTAGCTTGCATGTGACAGCTTTGCGCAGTGACAAGACCACACGGGGTAGCTTTGCGCAGTGACAAGACCACACAGGCCAACTTTGCGCAGTGACAAGACCACACAGGCCAACTTTGCGTAGTGACACGACCACATAGGGCAGCTTTGCGCAGTGATAAGACCAAAGGAGACAGCTTTGCGCAGTGATAAGACCACACGGGGTAGCTTTGCGCAGTGATAAGATCAAAGGAGACAGCTTTGCGCAGTGACAAGACCACATAGGGCAGCTTTGCGCAGTGATAAGACCAAAGGAGACAGCTTTGCGCAGTGACAAGACCACACGGGTAGCTTTGCGCAGTGATAAGACCAAAGGAGACAGCTTTGCGCAGTGACAAGACCACACGGGGTAGCTTTGCGCAGTGATAAGACCAAAGGAGACAGCTTTGCGCAGTGACAAGACCACACGGGGTAGCTTTGCGCAGTGATAAGACCAAAGGAGACAGCTTTGCGCAGTGATAAGACCACACGGGGCAGCTTTGCATAGTGATAAGACCACACAGGCGCCTTATGCAGCTTTAGGTTTAGGTTCGTGGTTATGCTTTTCAGATTGACTTTACAACCCCGATCGCCGCCACCATACGGTGAAATTATCCACACCATGCCAACCATGGGCCTTATAAACGGGTTCAACCAAATGGCTTGAACCAAACACTACACAACAGATACCCAGCTATGGACTCTTCAGCAAACTTCTACGCGAAGATGTTGCAGAAGCGCAAATGGCTTGCGCAGAAGAGGAAACATCTACAATACCCAGATCGAACAATGAAGGATGCTCAAGTACCACCACGTTTTCCAATCCCGCAGTGTGTGTGTGGCGAACAGCGAGATCATTCACCACACACCTGCACACCGCCGCCGGCGCATTACACGTCGCGGCACCACCTGTAAGCGTTTCTTTTGCGCACATCGATTTTCGTCAATGTTGAATTCCTTAAATTTTGAACATCATCCCCACGTAATGGCAGCCCGAGATGCGCTGCCACTTTTTCCAGTGGATCGACGGCCCGGAGATGTACGATAGGGCATTCATCCAGCAGAAGTACATGCTGAACTACTCAGTGCGGGCTGAGAACTTCGTGCAGTGGAAACCTTACGTATCAGACCCTGTTGAGGACGCTCCTAAGGAGCCCATAACTCGCCCGGGTGTAATCCATATCGACGACGTAAGTTACGAAGAATTTACATCCTTATTACGATTTTCGCTGTTCGGTGTACTTACATCATACAATCGCAGGACATGGACGACTTCGACATACCAGCCCGAGGTGGACAGTCCCGCGACAAGGGCAAGGGAAAGGCTCATCAGGCCGAGCCCGGCCGTCACAGCGTATCCGGTCGCCCGGGCGTCATCCATATCCACGACGTGAGTTATGAAGAATTTACATCCTTATTACATTTTTCATCAGACGACGACTTATATCATGGAATCGCAGGACATGGACGACTTCGACATTCCAGCCCGAGGTGGACAGTCCCGCGACAAGGGCAAGGGAAAGGCTCGTCCTACCGAGCCCTACCGCCACAAAGATATCCGGCCGCCTGTCCTAATCCGTATGGACGACGTGAGTTATGAATAATTTACATCCTTCTTATGCTTTTCACTATACGGTGCACTTACATCATGGAATCGCAGGACATGGACGACTTCGACATACCGGCCCGACGTGGACAGTCCCGCGACAAGGGGAAGGGGAAGGGGAAGGAGAAGGCCCACCAGGAGTTCAACGACGAGCTAGCATGGAAGGGAAAATGTCCCTGGTCCACGCAGTAGGTTAGGTCATTACGTAGTAGTCCCCCGTCCTACCCCGTATGTTTTTTACTATCCCCTAAAGGCATGTATAGTTACATGGTCTGGATGCTTGTGTCGCAATGTACCGTAGTAGTAGCGACGATGACTAAAGCAATTAGCCAAACCATCATGCCATGTCAGTACGTGTAATATACTTCTAGTTTCGTATGTCCGCTAAGCCTATATTGTAAGTATGCCTCTTCTAGTGGAATTCCAGAAAGAACCATTCGCACCGACATCGAATCCTCCATGTTTTAAGGCATCTTCATAATCACAACGAGCGTTCTCAACCCCTTCAATCATATTCTCTATAAGCTTCATAAAGTACTTCATCGACTGCCTGCCTATATACGTTCACACGACTTCATCCAAGAGAGACTCCAATAGTTTCGACAACAAGTGTTTTAGCACACACTTTGCTTGGACGACATCCTCGATGTTATACCTCGTCTGATATGCTTATCAACCATCCTTTGTCTAAACGAATAAAATTATACAAAAATTAGAGAAGCAACAACACTATGATGGGAGGCTCCACAAAAAGTTTCGTAATATTCCTTAACTCATTTGCTATATTTCGAAATTACTACAAACAATAATGAAATTACGATTTAAACCCGATTTCCGAGAAAACGAAACCCTGATTTCTGGGGCCTCCTTTAAACGTTCCCTTATACGTATTGTTGCTTCTGTACTGGTGCTATTTTATCCAACTTCTAAAATACAACAAGTGTTTCAATCATCCTTTCTCTAAATGAATAAAATAATAGTTTCGTAATTTCCTAAACTCATTTGCTATATTATGAAATTACTACAAACAACACCGAAAATCGTAACCACGATTTCGAGAAAACGAAACCCTAATTTACAAACCTTGATGCTTATATTTTTAATGAATGTTTTTTTATAGTGTCGATATTTTTCTCTACTGCTCAAACTATAGTTTTCTATTCGTAAAAACGCTCTACCATCGAGTTAAAAGGGCTTTTATTCTATTAAAAATTAGCCACTTTGATTTCTCATTATGAGTCTACTGCATAATTTACATAATATATATAAATATAGACATTATATATGTATATATCGAGATATAGAAGTTTATTCATAGCGAGGTTCAAAATCTTGAGAAAATCAAAAAAAATTATAAATTATTTTATATTCTCTTTATACTTGCACAAAGTTGAGTTTTTTTTTCCTTTTTTTATATCAAAAAATACATACGTAACCTCCTAACGGCGCTCAACCTAAACCCTAACAATACTCAAACCCTAACCGCAGCGCTACCTCCGCGCCCGCCACCGCAGGAACTCCCCCTCGGCCACTGCAGGAGGTGCCCCCTCCTTCCGCGGTCGGCCACCGCAGGAGGTCCCTTCCGCGCTCGGCCACCGCAGGAGGTGGCGGTACCGCGCCCGCGCCGAGCGTTCCGCGGTCGCCCTCTTTCCGCGCTCGACGACCGCGGAATTAGACACGCGTCAGCCCCCTCCCAATTCCGCGCTCGTTTGAGGGCTACTTTTGCAAATACGGTGAAAGGGGGGCTAGTTTTGCATTTGGGGTGGCGCTACAGGGCCAAATCGACAAAAAATTCATAAAAATGAGAAAGACAATGGAGTGATGTATGGTAAATTCTAAAACCAAAATTACTCGAGTGATGAGAAAGATAATAATGGCACATAAGTTGCGAAGGTATTTCACTTCACCTGCTCTGCTGCTACAGACGGATGTGCACCCTCTGCCTGCCCTGGTGCCGTGCCAAGCATACAAAATCTGTATGACTAGTGATATACTAGCTCAAACTGAAAACAAGCTACTGCTACTAGATGTCCGAGGGAAGCTGGGATAAAGACGCATCTTATTTTTCTCGCAACAGAGCGCTCGAATATCTAATGTTGAAAAATGATTACCAAGGGTGAGCTAACACAAGAGTAAACGATCATCTTCGTTCCTGTAACGCCCCCCCCCCCTCCCCCCACACCCCTTTTTCTGGGCTACTAGACTCTTCGTAATCGTCCAGATGTACAGTTGCAAAGTAAAAAGTATGACAAACACGTTTTTGATTATAATAAAAACAAAGCTTTATTACATAAGGATATGGCTTAACAACCAGTTTTAACAATGACACGGCCATCCAAGTCCAAAGTTAATATAGTACATGACAAAAAGAACTTTCAAACCAAAAGCACGCTTGAGCGCGGTCAAGACCTACTAACAATAATCATCGCCATCCGGTGATTCTCCCAAAACCTTCCCCCATTAAAATCCTCGATATTTTCCCAGATTTCTTCTGTAGTTGATATTACAAGAATGAGTACACAACCGTACTCAACAAGCCATATAGAGAAACTAAATAATTACATGCAAGGAGTTGAATAGATTGGTTAGGGTTTACCATATCAAGCATATGTTGATACATTTTGAGTTTAAAACAGTTTATCATTGAAACAGGAAAACAATAATAAATATAACATCAGGGGTTTACTCAACAATTGCAATTACCAACTTAACATCTGTAAAATCTCTACTTATGCCTCGTGTATTGGAATCACCCATGAACACAGCTTCATTAACCGGAAGCACGGCGTATTCGAATACCTTTAATTATACTCTACAGAGTTGTCCAACTTTACCCACGAGATATCCCAAACTCATACTGTCATCAATATACATGCAACACGTTAACGTGCGACTGAGCTGAGATAACAAAACATTTTCACTGCTCAACCTTTCTAGTCTCAACCCGGTAGGTTATTGGGCCACATAGCCCTCGGGAGCCCACCGACCAACAGTGGAACTTGTGGTCTGATGCTAATGGCTCCTACCATTGTGTAGATCAGCGAGTGTCCCTTCAGGTCCACTCCTGCCACACCCCAATTCCAGGTTGCTCTATCACACAAGAGCAATTGGCATCCCATAAATATTCAATCGGAAGGGTAGTTTACTAAGCCAGGGAGAAATAACCACACCTGTGTTTGAGCGGTTTCTGTGTCTATTACTTAACACAAGGTTCTTGTCTTTACCTGTCTTACAGTGAGGCGATCGACCAGCACCAACTCATGGCTGTCCACCCTCACCTTTGACTCACTTTTATCAAGTCTATTGGGTTATCCAACTTTCTAATCTCAACCTCAACTCTCCACTAAAATCATTCGTGGTCAGCCAAAACTTTTTTCCAGAATTTATAAATATTTTTTGTGACAAAGCTAAATATCTCTATCAAGTTATGTAACCTAAATTTGTCAAAGTGAATATAGCCTACAAAGAATAGGTGGGCTTATATGTGGAGTAATATGATTTATCTATTTATTATGGTATTCAAAAGTATTATTTCAGTAAAGAAGTAATTGGCGTAAATATGATAATGAAAGTAATAATATAATTACATGAAATATAGGCTCAAAATGATCAAAGGAATACCACTTGCCTTCTTGCACAAATTCTTCTATTAGCTCGTCTTGTCCGGCATCTTCCGGAGCTTGGTCGTCGAAGTCGTAACCTAACGCAAAATAACATAGACCAGATAAAATGGCCGGCTCAATAAAGAATGAGCTGGGAACAACATGTAAGTAAAATAAAATCCAAAAAAATTAAAAGAGAGCAGTGGAGTGGTGAATAGAATTTATTAAGAGCTTGATTGGGTTGAACAGAGTCAAGAATAGGATTCACAGATTCGAACCGGTCGGAATGTTTAATGGGTTTTAGGTGAACAGTAGCAAGTCTTCTGAATAGTACCGGGTCGGCACTATACATAGTGGATTGGGTTGTGTGGGCTGAAATAGTGATGAACAGTGTTGGGCTAAGACAACCCCTTGAAGTGGGCTGCCGACCCATTGGACCAGGTCTTAAAGGCCCAGTGGTTGCAGCGAGGCATGCGACAGCTCGTCCCAAGCAAGTTGGTGCTCGCTCTCCATGGAGGCTGAGCAAAAATAGTGAAGGCAGCGGCGATTGCGACGGCGGCGGTGGCCGGCAGCGGCGCCGGATGATGGGGCAAGGATCTCCGATGCGTGGGCAACCCATTTTGGGGTCTTGCCCGGCCGGAGGAGGTTCGGCGAGTAGCGCGCGGCAGTAGAGGCGCACGGCCGAGGCAGAGCATCGGCGCGGCGGCACTCCGGCCATGCTCCGGCCAAGGCGACTGGTGCTTGAGCACCAGTGGGCCAAGGGGAGTCCAGAGGAGGTGTTGGTGGGGCTCGGGGTGGCGTGTGGCAGCATGGCGGCGTGGACCGTGCATGGCGCGGTGGAGGAGGGTGGTGTCGGCGAGGTACCGACGGGGATAGGGGCAGGGATGGTGGGGAAAAGGTTCGGGGTGGCGAGAGGGTGCTAGAGCCAGAGTTGGGAGGGAAGGGGAGCAAAGGAGGTGACAGATTTTACCTCGGCTCGTCGGGGAAGAAAGGAGGAGGCGGCAGATTTCTTGCGATTCGACCTGCTCTGGGGAAGAAAGGGGATGGTGATGAGGTTGTGGTGGCGCCTTTGGCTTAGGATTGAGCAGCTTTTATAGCCGAAGGAGAGGCGGTGGCACTAGTGCATGACGTGGGTGGGCACGGCGCGTAGACTGCAACGCGCGCGGCTGCCCGTGTTCGGTGCCGGGAAAGGGAGAGGGCAGGGTGAGGTGGTGAGCGGACGAAAGCAGTAGAAACCGGTGGAGGCGGTGCTTGGCGCCGGAGCCGGCAGGTGCTGACAGAAGCGGAGACGAAGCAGTGCGGGGAAGGATGACGCTCGGGAGGATGATGCACAGGAGGAAACTCCCGGGGAAGAAAGGCGCTTTCGGTTGAGAAAAATGGGAAGGCCCAAAAGGGAAAGCAGGTAAGGATAGGAGATTTCCGAATTGGGAAAGAAAGCCAAAATTAAGCCAAAAACGCAAAAGCTTCTGAAATTTTTGAAATTTCGGGCTGTTTCAGTTCCCTTTTGTTGTGTGTCACTGTGTGAAGTCACATGTTATGTGCTCCTAAGATCACGGAACAGTGGAAGCAACTACGATTCTTCATTGCTAAGTTAAGCACGGTTTCAGCTGTCGCTTCCAGAAGATCTCACTCATACTGTTTTTTTTACAATATCTGATTCACTCATACTGTTGTGTGAAGCAAGAAGAAATTATTATGACCTTGTGTATGAATATGATAACAGCCGGTCAGTTTTATTCAAGGCCTTTGAACAAAAAGGAAAGTAACAGAAAAAAAAAACAAAAGAAGAGAAGAGAAGCTCCTCAACCACTTGTACCCATAGAGATGGCATACAGATCGTTGATCGATCAGACAGACACACACTATATGTAGCAGTTAACTTGCAAGAACTGGACTAGACAAGAACAGGAGCAGGAGGAGGAGCAGCGACCGCCCGGGCTGCCGGCTTCCCCCGGCCCATGGTGAAGCCGCGCGTCCCGTCGGGCATCCGCGGGCCGTGGGGAGGCTGCCTGGGGCTCAACGGGCACTTCTGGGAGGCCTGCGCCTGCCTGGGGCTCAATGGGCATTTCTGGGACGCCTGACGAGGGCTGGACGGGTCGAAGTGGCCGAGCACGCCGGCGGGGGCAGACTGCGGGCTGTGCGGCGCCGCGACGTGCAGCTTCCCTCGCCCTCTCGCCCACCCTTTCTTGCTCCCGTTCTGGTGATCCTCCGCCTGTCTCGGTTTGCAGCACATTAGACAGCTGCCAGTCTTAACTGAATGGAAGTTGGCATGAAAGTTCAGACTCACGTGAGCTTCAGGCGAGTAGTCCGCCGTCGGGGAGTCGGCTGACATCTGGGAGTGCGGCGATTGGTCGTCGTCCGAGCCGGCAAAGTAATCAGGCCGCTTCAGCCTCATCACCGACTTGGGCTGTGACAAGAGAAGAAAAAGATTGACTGGTAATTAGTACTGAATTGCTTGCAAGGAGAGGAGAGCTTCGCTTACGGAGCGCCTGAGCACTGTGCGGACACGGAGGCCTTTCCTCCAGTTCCGTTCATCATTTAGCTTCTCGACCTGACAAAACAAAAATCAATGGTACATTGCCACACCCATCAGTGTAAGGTGTAACTGCATGCGAGAGCCAATCAAATTTGCATTCCTGATGAAATATAGACAAGTACTCACTGCTTTCTCTGCTTGCTGTGAGGTCTCGTACTCCACAAGGGCATGCATCTTTGAGAACACCATACGGTAAAAGAGTACGTGTCAAATTTGGGTTCATACACACACGTATGATAAATAATCTTTTGCTGAGGGAGAAAAAAATATACAGTTCTGAATCTTATCTAGGCAAACATTGATTGAACTTCTCAATCTGTACAATCAAACTCTTATGCTAAGATTCCAACACATTTAGCCTCTGTGGAGTGCACTCAAGTGTTCAGCTGCAGAGCATGTGAAATACGTACCTTGTTACTCACTAGCGTGTCTGACTTGGACGCCCTTGCCGAGCTAGGCTCTTGAGGGTGGCAAATCTTGATGTTCTTCACACTGATTGTCATACAAAAACCCCGTTAAAATTGACCATCATGTATTGCAATCTGCAACATTGAGGAATTGTCTTGTCTGACCTTCCGACAACTCCGAAGATCTTCTCGAGGCTGTTTCTTGATGAGTCCTCTGGCAAATTCTCCACTATGATCATCCGAGACTGCGTAAAGAAGAAGAAAACAGTTCTGGGTGGTAAGGTCTGGAGTACATGGCACAGCAGAGAAAACCTGGAGCAGACTTGGACAGAGAGAACACTTTGTAGCTCACTGACCTGAAGTTCTTCTTTGTGCCTCTCAGTGAACGGCTGCCTGCGCCGGACTTTCTTGCCATCATCACTGACAATCTGCGGCAATAAAAAAAGGGGTAGGAGAGAATTTCATGATCCTACATGAAGGATGTTTCATCTATTGCAACTGGCAATTGTTTGAGAGTAGTAACTTACAAGCTTGGTCGAGGTGCGAAGAGCCTTAACTAGCATTTGGTTGGTTGCCCCAAGAGACTTGATTTTCTTCCAGGATGCAATGACTGATAAGGGAACTGGCCAAACGTTGAACAGATAAGGCATTACTAGCTAGTTCTGACATATGATTTCGTCTTATAAAAACATCTTATACATTTTATCAAGTACTTTGCACAAATATGTATGTTTGACATCAAGAGCTCTGAATATATATTGTTTTTCTTTTTTTTTAAAACAAAAATCTTCTGAACATTGTGGTGTTACTAAGAATCTGAGAGGCAAGCTAGCTGTTGCCACTTACCATAACCTTCAGAATCTTTGTTCATGATCTTGAGCAAGAACTCGTTCGCCACCAGATTAATGTCGCTGAATTGGTACTCAACCTATGAAAAAGAGGAGAAAGTTTGTGAGCATGTCGTCACTTGCAGTCGAGTTTCGACATGACTGCATATATATTCCTGCAAGAAGAATATCATGACGGTTAGTTCAAGGATCAAGATTGCCGTCCAGAGACCTGCTTGACGATCTTCTGCGCAATGTCGGCGGCGCCGCTCCCCTTGGCCTGCCCACTGTTGCTGCCGTCAGCGGCGGCGGCGGCGGCGCCGAACTTGGCGTGCGCAAAGTCGGGCATGAAGAAGACGGGCTCGTGGTCGTGGAAAAAGCTCCAGTCGGGGCCGAGCCCCGCCTGCATCTGCAAGAAGGGCGAGTAGTAGCCGCCGGCGGGCGCGGACATGGGGCTGGCGGTGGGCGACATGGGCACGAACTCCGGGGCGTGCACGTTGAACTTGAACGGCGCGGTCGGCGTTGCCATCGCCGCGGCGCCGTCGTCGACGTCGGCCTCCTTGGTGGACTTGATGTCGCTGCTCTCCTGCGCCATGCGGTTGGTTCCTTGATGTGCGTGCGTGCCAGTGGCAAGCGTAGGGGAGCGTGCTTTGATCGGCGAGGAGGTAGTAATTAACGAATCGATCGATCGATCGGCGTGTGGGATGGAGGAAGGCGTTTATATATACAAGAGAGATGAGATGAGCACGCACGTAGCCTGAGTGAGTTTGTGAGTCGAGAGCGTTTCATGGCCGCTTCTCCCGCGCGCGCATGCATGCATGATCGACTCGAACCATTGGAAGGGGTGGGAGGAAGGCCGTTGACCACTCGCTTACATGTAGGGCCAACGAGGGACTCTGCTTACATCTAGGAGAAGAAACTCTCTACGGGGGACTTTTATATATATATATCTGACGGCTACCATGGGTGCGTAACTGTCTTCTCGTCAGGATCACGTAATATTTGCCACAAATTTCTTACTGAGCCACACTTTTCGTGGCTCACATTTTGGTAGCATAAGTTTGGCAAAGCAATGTGTCGCATGGTAGGATGTTAGGAAAATATGGCATACCACGGTTGTAACAACGAACCAAACATCTATCACAAAAAATCAAACATGCTTCACTCAAAGTGTGGCAAAATATGACACTAACCAAACACCGCACAGTAGATAGACCAGTCCTTAATTTCCAAGGGAACCCGCGTGGAGCATACTAGAAAACGAGTAGTAGACCAGGACGTCGGTGTCCAAAGTACAGAAATGCACACACTGACACACATTATATTACTAGGAGATGATACAGGATATGATAATATAGATAGAACATAAATCGCCACAACGAGACCTAGGGCTTGGTCGGTGAACTCCGGCGATCGCCGGCGCTCTGCAGGAAAACTCGGTGAGTCTCTTCACATCATTATTCTCTCGAATAGAGTTCCCAAATCCCTACATCACGGTGGAGTTTCCTTCTCGGCGACGCTCCCCTCCCCTCCCCTCCCATGGGGTTGGGAGGGAGGGAGCTGGGTCTCCTTGGCCGTGATGTGTCTCCGGACGGAAGGATGGCGGGAAGAGGGGGGTCGACAGTTTCCGTCGGGCAGGAGGGTGAGGCCCAAAATCTAGGTCGTATAGCAGCCCACGAGGCCTCTCGAAGCCCAGAAGGTAAGCTCGGTGAGGGCAGCT
The DNA here is from genome assembly GCA_036346255.1 of Ampelocalamus luodianensis. Taxonomy (NCBI): domain Eukaryota; kingdom Viridiplantae; phylum Streptophyta; class Magnoliopsida; order Poales; family Poaceae; genus Ampelocalamus; species Ampelocalamus luodianensis. The sequence goes on along the minus strand of CM070629.1, from coordinate 54,137,130 downwards.
GTGGTAACGGTGGAATTCCCGATTTGCCCTCAGATCTGGATGGATCTGATAGGCAGAAATCGGATGTGTTCCAACATTTAGCTCCTCTCCTGCATCACCTATGGCTCTCTTTCTCTCTGAGAACCTGATGGATTAAATTGTGATAATCGTCGATAAGCAATGGTTGGCAGTAAACTAAAACCCGTATACCATAAGAACAATTATAAGCGCAGAGTATTAACAAAATTCCAAAAGCAATTTCATGCATGATAATACTAACAATAATTCATTACCAGAAAATTTCAAATAAAATTCTTATCACAATGATCAATCATCAAGATAATCTCAAAGTCCATTACAACAATTCATTTTAAAGCGAGAACAATATATTACAAAATCGATCCTCATTACAAGAATGCTTTACAACCAATCAAGATATAAATTACAGCAGGTAATCAAAAATACAATTTAAATCATTGTATGCATCGTCGAAGCCTTCCTACCACCTTGTTCATGTATCGCCAAACCCTCGAACCATTCCCCAATCCACCCCTTCATGCAGCCCAAACACTCAGAAGACCATTAGTACACAAAAGACAGTAGTAATGAGTTAGAATGAAAAGAGGGTGCTGTCAGATTTCATGAAGTACAGCTGGATTCCCAAACTAACGTAAATTAGTCGGCACCATGATCATCAAGGTTCCCAAACCCACATCAGTCAGTTAGCACCTTGATCATCAAAATACCAGGCTAACCCAAGTTAATTAGCACCGTATCACTTTCGTGGGTCTCTTCATCCGGCATTGTTAGAACCCAACACCCACATTGTATCAATTTAATTTCTACCGCAGTAAAACCCAAATTATAGTAGCCAAACCACCCTCTAGACTAATGTCTATATTTCAATAGTTCACAGTGAGAGCATAAGGGGGATAGGAGCATGGTAAATAGGAATAGGGTTTTAGTAAAAGGGGAATGTGCAGGCAAGTGATAAGGGCAACCAAGTGCACCTTCCCCAGCATGCCATCCCCCCCTCCCCCAAATAACCCATTTCTCATTCACAGCCCCACAAGGAAAACACAAGCAAGCTCCCCTGCACTCAGCCTCATTTTCTCCCATCTCATCCCCCCTCCCAAATAACCCATTTCTCATTCACAGCCCCACAAGGCAAACACAAGCCATCTCCCCTGCACTCAGCCTCATTTTCTCCCATCTCATTTCTTCTCAACCGAAGGCAAGAAGATCAACAAGAACACCTCAAGGCCACAAACAAGAACCAGCCAATGAAAGCTCCCGGCCAACCAAGCACCACCATCCACTGGTTGCCACAACCCAACAGGTAACCCCCCCCTTTTCATACCCCAACATCATTTCTTTGCCATAACCAAACCCCTTAGTGGGGTATAAACATGACCTAGATAAATAATCTAGTCCCACATCACAAAGAGCACATTTCAACATTTCACAATGGCTTCATCAATAGCTCTCAGAGCATTAGTGCTTCATCACAGAGTAATAGGGGGAAGGGAGTAGAGAGAGGAATGGGGGGGAATTTATACCTCAGTGAAGCCCTTGATAGTACACCTCCCACCTCCATCATGCATCCATATTCTTTTTCACAACGCATCAATTCCATAAAATTCAACAGTGAACTATAAGCATAAAAATTTAGTAAGTAATTAACCAGACTCTTGTAAACTGAAAATAGAAGGGAGGAGAACAAGGGCTAAGGGAGGGTGTTGCGTCAAGAGAGCCAAGAGCCAGTGGCCGCAGGCCGGCCCGGCCGAGCCGAGGGCGCAGCTAGGCCAGCAGGAGGCGCTGGACCGAGTCGGCGGCACCGGTGTGCGGCGAGCCCAGGGCATGATGGACCGAGGAGGGAAACCTAGGAGGCGGCAGGAACAGGCAAAGGCACCGGCGGCACCGGCAACAACACGGAGAGAAGGCCAGGTCGGGGCAGCATAGGGAGGTGCCGGCCGGGCCAGAGGCAGCGCTGTGTGTTAGCCAAACAAGACCATGCATGTTACGTGCATGTCCCACACGCCGCCACCAACCCGTCCGGAGACTACGATCAATCATAGGAGATATGTTCCATGTTTAGGAGATTAGCTTGCCATCTATTGGGTAGCGATATTTTGGCATGTACGTGATCTGGTTTCCAACCGATCACACCTCCCTATAGTCCATATAAGCTAATGGCTCCTAATCAATCGCTAAGTATGTTTTCTCCAACGTCTTCATGGTATCAGTTAGCATACGATCCTGATTTCCTTCCCTATCCTCCTCTTCTCCTCCAGCCATGACGGGTCCCATCAACAACACCACCGCCAAGGCCGCTGCGGCACCGGCTGAGCTCAAAGTAGCTCTTGCCAAGGCCGAACTCGACGCCAAGGTCATGCTCTGGATGTAGGCCGCCGGCGTCTCGAGCATCAAGTTCCTCGTCCCCATCACTCTTGATCTACAGTCTAACAACTACGCTCAATGGCGTGGCTTGTTCGAGGTCGCCCTGGAAAAGTTCTCCCTCGACAACCACATTCGCGAGCCTTCCTTCCCTTCCCCCGATGCGCAGTGGCTTTGTAAGACCCCGGGATTAACATCCCAGATCTTCTGTGCATAACTGAACTAGTCCCATGATCAGTGGCTAGCTCACACAGTAAACAAATGTGATAACACAACCATAAACGCTAAAATTTATTAAATAACAATAGAGTTGATTACAGGATAGCCTTACAGGGCAGCATTAAATAAACACAGTGGAATACGATGAAGAAGTAGTAGGGTCCAGCAATCTGCCACAGGCAATCGACTGGGGTAGCGGCCTAGTCGTCATGATCCACACCTGAAGCGAAGTCCTTCTCCTCTGAAATTTTATTTGCATTAAGCAAGAATGAGCACAACTTCCGTGCTCGCAAGTTACACCCGTCAGGTAACAGAATGACATGCATACATGGATGTAACAATAGAAAGGCTTATAGGGTTATTTGTGCAAAAACAACATTTGATATTAAATACCATACTAAGTTCAAAAACTCAGATTTTATAAAATCTAAAATTGACTTTGAATTGATAAAGATAGTGTAGGCACCAACCTAACACCAATATAAACACGGGCACCAACCCGGGGCTTCAACCCATAACTTTTCTCATGGATACCCATCCATGTCAAACTGTTTTACAAAAACATTTTGAAATCGAAGTCTAACTTTGAGTGGCTTTGCCAAATGTCCATGACCGTGGACACGGCTATTCGAATAGTTTTACACTCTGCAGAGGTTGTACAACTTTACCCACAAGACATGAATTATCTAGTTGTTTGGCATCCGTCGATACCACCGCTCACTACCTTAGGTAAGCAGTCCAGAGCACGTGTCAAGGCCTTTACAACGCATCATTCCACCATAGTCCTCCCTTGCTAAGGTTTCGCCCCCTTTGGACTATCCGTCCGCAGGTTCGACTCCTCTTGCCCTGTGGGACTAACAAAGGTCATAACACGACTACCCACCGCACCAACAGGAATGACCATAATGGAACTTTGCAAATTAATCAGCCAGGTCCTGCCCATACAAGACATGTGGTAGTACGATGTGGCTTAGCAAGATGCGGCTCAAGACCGCCTTAATCGACTGGCGACAACCAACGAAACCCGGGCCTCAACCTACCTGTTGAGCCCGTGCATAAACTCGCACCCATCCGCACAACCATTTCGCCCAAGTCCAAACCATCATTTACTTTTACTTTTCAAGTATTTGTAAAACTCCCATGACACACCAATGCCAAGGGTACAATTTAAACAACATTTGACTTTTGGCTGAAATCCCCCAAATGAAACATATGTGATTTATAAGCATGGCTAAGCACAATATTTTCCAAAATGATCCCAGTTCATATTATCGTATCAACCAGGTTTAGACTAGGGTGACAACATGTTTGATTCAATTATCAAAATGGGTCATACAAAGGATTTTAGGCATAACTATAAATTTAAAACAGGAGTTTAAATTACTGAATATAAATAAGCATGCAATAATTATTTAAAACAGAATTTAAATAATTTTAAATAATGGGTGCAAATATGATCAAGAATGTAACTTGCCTCGCTTGAGGTGAACAGATCAACTGATACTGAGGTGATGTTGTTTTTCTTAACAGGTCACCTAGTACTCACAAGTACTTTCTCCAGGTAGCCTATGTGTACAATCACGATGATCATACAGTCAAAATCAATCCTCTTATGTGCTCTTCAACGGCATCGAAATCTGACTTTCCGAAGTCGTCGAAATCTATACGCGAAAATAAGCCAAATTCAAACTAAATTCAAATAAGATTCAAATCAACTCCAAATTGAATAATTTTGGTTTAGTTGGCTAGATCTTGAATTTATATAAATTTAGAAATTTGAATGGGTTCAATCGGAGTTCGGATGCAAAAGATATGGGCTTTTGAAGTTTGAATTTACATGAAATGATAGTTTTATGGTTTAAAGGAATTATTGGTCAAATGAGCTCAAAATTAAATAATTTTGGTTTAGATAATAACTTTATATAAATTTTGCAATTTGAATCACCCAATTTGGAGCTGGGATTCAAAAGATATGAATTTTTGAAGTTTAAATCTATTTAAAACCTAATTTCTGAATTTATTAGATTTTCCTGATTTATTTTTCTAAAGGAAAATCCATTTATTGCGCAATGCTGACGTCAGCAACTGATTTTCGGGATTTAAAAGAATTAAAAGAATTTCTGACACGTGGGTCCCATGTGTCATTGACATGGTCCATATGGACCAAGTCCATGGGACCTTCAGCTCTGGGCAGGGTGGATCGTGCCACGCAGGCGTGCCACGTGGGTGGACACGGGAGCGAGGGTGGCAAGGTGGCATTGAGCTGGCGCCTAGGTGGCGGCTATGTCGGCGTGCCACGTAGGCACAGAGCCGGCGATGCTCCGGCTCGTAGCCCGCCGGCGTTTGGCGGCGCGGCAGCGGCCGGTGAGGGCAGCAAAAGGGAGAGGAGAGTGCGGGGAGTTGAGGGCGCGCGGTTAGGTCACCTGAGGCGGCGGCGAAGCTCGGTCGTCGGTGGCGCAGCTGCTCCGGTGGCTCCCGAGGCAAGTGAATGCACGCGCCGAGTTCGCAGAGACACGCCGATGCTGGTGGTGGCGGAGACAAGGGCGGAGCGGGGATGGTCTCGCCAGAATCGGAGGAAAATCTCAACGCGGTGGCCGGCGCAAAAACTCGAACTTCAGTCGAATGAGGAGGGGAATGGAGGAGTGGGTGGCGGGGTTGGAATGAGGGTGAAAGGGGGCACCTCATGCTCCCTTTTATAGGGGTGTGGAGGATGCCGGGAGGTGGAGATCGTGTGCGGTGGACGTGGCAGCGGCGGTTGCGGCGTGCGGGCGAACCGGCGAGATCGTGCGCGAAATAAGAGACAACGGCCGGGAACGGCGCGGCGTGAGGAGCGGAAGTCGCGTGCGTGCGCGCGCGAGAATGGGAAGAGATGGAGGCGCTAACGAGCTCCCGCGAGCGATAATGGCGCGGTTGACTCGGGCGTGTGAGGAAGAAGAGGCGAGGAAGAAGAAGGCACGGGCCGCGGATCTCCATCCGACGGTCGGGAGTGAGGTGGCGTGGCGTTGGATGGCGTCCGATTTACATCGGACGCTGGGAGGAAGAGGAGCGGCCGCACTGGTCGGGTGGAGATGGGCCAAGTGGGCCGGTGCGTGGGAAAAATGGAGCGGGCGAGGAGATTCGCCCAAAGAAAATTAGGATTTCTAATTTGATTTTCTAATTGATTTAATTCTAGTAATTCATAATGGCTTTAGAAAATAGCAAAATAATTCCAAAAATTATGGAAAAATCCACAGAAATTCCCATACTTATTTTGAACTTAATAATTTTTTTTCCAACTTTATGTTGGCTTTTAATTTTGCAAATAAATTTGTTTTGGCTTTAAAATACTTAGGAAAAAGCTTTTAAATTTCCAGAAAATCCTAGAAATTAAGTAAATTTTTATTTTTTAATTTAAATCCAATAAAACTTCAAGAACTCCAAATAAATTTTAAATTTTTATTTTTAAAACTTCATAAATTCAAATAAAGCAAATGAAACTCTATCAAATTCAGAAAATCCAATAAAACAATAACTTTATTTTATTTTATTTATTTTGGTAACATAACCTTGGGATGTTACAGGCTTCGTCTCGATGCCCTCGTCCGCTCGTGGCTGTACGTCGCCGTCACCCCGAACCTCCTCGCCATGGTGATGGACACCTCGGCCACTGCCTATACCATTTGGTCGCGCATCGAGGGCCTCTACCGTGACAACGCCGAAGTCTCTTGCCGATGAACTGACTGCCATCGGCACGCCAATCCTGGACAGGAGCCTCGTCCTCAACACTCTGCGTGGACTAAGCCCCCGCTTCGCGCACATGCACACATGGATCTCCATGCAGCGTCCTTTGCCGACGTTCTTGGAGACCCATTCCGCCCTCCTCCTTGAGGAACTCACGTCCGAGACAGATGCATCGAGCGGCTCCTCCACCCCATCGGCTCTCGTCGCATCTTCGGTCGGCTAGTCCAACAAAAACTCCACCGGCGGATCTTCCTCCAACACATCGAGCGACCACACCAGTCTCGTGGTCCCACTCCAACAACTATCGCCACCGCAACACCGGTCGCGGCAATGGTGGTGACGGCTCCAACAACAATAGCTAGGGCTCCACTCCCTGGCCGTCGCTCCAGAACCCATGGGCCAGGTCCATCCAAATGTGGCCTGGACAAGGGTCCCGGTTCAACCGAGGCCTTCTTGGCCCACATCCTCCTGGAACCTTCACCGCCACCGTCCCCACCATGCCGGGCCAAGGCACGCAGTGGCCCGGTGTGCCGACATATGCAACTCCACTAGGACCGGGTGCCCAGTGGACTGGCGTGTGTCATGACCCGACCCAAGGCCACCCGAGAGGACCTCCTAGATCTCATAAAAAGTCCACCAGGACATCCCAGGAGGTCCAGTAGGACCTCTCAGAAATGCCTCCAGGACCACCCAGGAGGTCCAGCAGGACCACCTGGAGGTCCTGAGAGCTGACCCCAGGAGATCTTGGGATCCAGGACCTCTCCAAATGCCACGACCACTCCAGGGAGAGGTCGTGGGACTTGGAAAAGTCCTACATCCCCTGTGTTCCGAACTAGTCCCAAGGATCAACAGCTAGTTCACACAACCACACAAGTAATAATCATACATCAACGAGAACTTAATTAATAGCAAAAGAGTTGATTACAAAGTTAGCTTACAAGCCGACAAAGGAGCAACTTTACACAGCGGAAAACAAAAAGATGGTCCATTCAATACACCACAGGCAATTGGCTGGAAGGTGTGGCCTGGTCGTCCAGGACCTCTTGGTCCTCAGCGAAATCTTCATCACCTGCTCAAAAGATTATTTCAAGCAAGAATGAGCACAACAACCGTGCTCGCAAGTTACACCCATCGTATAACAGAATGCCATGCATAAAGGATATCACAAAGGAGAGCTTATAAGGTTAGTTGGCATAAAGCCAAGTTTCATTCAAATACAAGTAGATAAGTTGTAAGGCAGGTTATGCTATACATAAAATGCATTTTCCAACACAAGTTTTGATTTGCTGATAACAAGGTTAAGGGTGTAGGATAACCTCCTAACACCTGGCTAACAGGCAAGGGCTCCCCGCCCAGGGCTCCCCGCACAAAACACCCTGGATAGAAATCCAGCGAGTAGTTTTCAAATCCATTTGAAAATCAAAACCAAAGACTAACTTAGAGAGAACTTTGCCAGCATGTCCATGACCGTGGACATGGCTATTCAAATAGATTTTCACTCTGCAGAGGTGTACAACTTTACCCATAAGAGATAACCATTTTGCACTGCCCGCTCACACACTTCTGAAGGTGTGCGGCTAAAAGATTATCACAAAGCCTTTACAATGCTCCTTCTCACCACAGTCCCTCTGGCTGAGATTTCACCCCCTTTGGGCTAACCACCCGCAGGGTTCAGGCCCCCTCTTGCGCAAGGTGGGAATAACATAGTCATAAAAGATAGGCCATGAAAGACCACCCACACATCCAAAAAGGACAACCATGGTGAAATATTACAAATTATTTGGCCAGGTCCACCCCATCCTGGACTTGTGATTGCACGAGGTGGCACAACCCATTATAGGTATAGCAAAGTAACGCTCAAAGACCGGTCCTTAATTGACCTGGGCAACAACCTCCAACCCTGGGGCGCCGGCTGACACGGCCCCCGTGCACTACCCGTGCACCCACCATGAGACTAACCAAGGTTCGCCCACGTCCAAACCATTTTCCAACATTTAGATTTGAAACAAGAATAAGTTTCCATGACAACCCAATGCCATGGTTAAAACATTTGATTAAAAACATTTGGTCTTTGATTGTAAAAACTTCCCAAAACAAGATTTTGGTCTAAGCAATGGCTAAGCACTTTTGTTTTAAGAGGTCCTGGTCTCACATAAAGCAATGATCAGGTTTTACTAAGGTGACAACAAGTTCGAGTGCAATAACAAAATGGCCATACAAAAGAGGTTAAGAGTAACTACAAGAGTAAGCACCGGTATTGAAATATTAAGTAAAATATGCATGCATTACTTAGCTTGAAACAGAAATACATAGATTGAAATACTGGGTGCAAAATGATCAAGGGTGTAACTTGCCTTGCTCAAAGGCTTGGGGATCTTCCTCTTCAAAGAACTCGGGCTCCTCGGCGTCTTCGCAATCTACACGAAAAGAGCAAAGCTAACTCAAAGCAAGCTTAAAGAGAAGTCAAAAGAACCTCAAAGAAAACACTACAAGAACCAACAAAGAGCTCGGAGGGTTTGGGGAAGGTCCAGAGAGTTGCTCGGAGGAGGTCCAAAGCTTGGGAAGAAGGTCCTAAAGAGCTGGTGGCGAAAGCAAAAGAGCTAAAATGAGGAAGAAGCAAAGATGGAGTGCTGTCCAAGCCTATAAGGCCTGGGCGGTAGGGGTTCAAGGATAGGTGGAAAAGAGGACAAGAGCAGGTAAAGCAGGGGGCAAGAGGGAGGAGAGGTACAAAGGAGGTGACAACATTAAATGTGCCGCAACAACATTTAATGTTCAGAGACTTTCTGCTGCAAACGTGCAGAAAGGAGAAAGTGGGCAGAGCTGGTTCAAACAAAGAGGTTGGTCAAAGCAACGGTAGGAAGTCTTAACCAACGGGGTGGTCCAAGGAGGAGGTCCTGTCCCACCAGGATGGTTTTTGGAAAAAGGCCTCGGGAGGTGGTCTTTGCAAAAAGACCAGAAGTCATAACCACAGGAGGTGGTTGTGACGAAAAGAGGGTGGTCTTTACAAAAAGACCAGAGGTCATAACCACAGGGTGGTCGTGATGAAAAGAGGGTGATCTTTGCAAAAAGACTAGAGGTCATGACCACACAGGGTGGTCGTGACAAAAAGAGGGTGGTCTTTGTAAAAAAAACCAGAGGTCAGAGGAGGTCCAAAAGACAAGAAAAAGGCGCAACGAACTAGGGCCATACGATCTTGATCGGGAGGTCCAAAGAGATGGGGACATTTGGACCGGGCGTACGCGCACTTACATCGGGGCCATCCAAACTCAATCGAACAGACCATCATGTAAGGGAACGTTTGGACCATCCGAACACCCCTTCTCAATCGAGCCATTCAAGCAAGATCTAACGGTCCTAGAGAAGGGAGAGCGCGCACTAGATCTGGACTTAAAGGAGGTCCAGCGCAAAGGGGTTTTAAAGGGTGAGATTCGAAGGTGAAGGATCTAACGGCGGAGATCCAAGAAAAAGGTCCAAGGCTAAAGAACTCAAGGGCGAAAGGGTACAAAGGAGGTCCTGACGATCAAGATTTCACGAGGGGAGGTCCTGACGGTCAAGATCTCATGAGGGGAGGTCCTGACGGTCAAGATCTCGCAAGGGGAGGTCCTGACGGTCAAGATCTCACGAGAGGAGGTCCTGACAGTCAAGATCTCGCAAGGGGAGGGGTTTGAAACACCAACCAGAGCTCAACACAGCTCGAGGGTGGTTGTGACGAAAAGAAAAGTCAGGACCACGGGGAGGTCTGGACCTAAGGAGGTCTAAACAAAGGGGAAACACGAAGGAGGTTCGGGCCACAGGAAGGAGCAAGCACAAGAAAGGGAGATCCCTAGAACTCCAACAAACCGACAAAACTCACCGGAAGCTTAGTTGAAGTTGGGGTTAGTCACTTAAAACTATTCCAAAATCTCAGTTTAAGCTTTTAGACTCCAAGGAAAACAACTGGTTCGCTTTATTTTGAAAATCCAGAAAGCTTCAAAGACCAGGGTGTTACAGCGTGCCTGCCTCCCCTCCTACACGCCAACCGCTTCATGGGACCAAAACCAGCTCATGCATGCATTCAACACCATGACGCTGGCACCACCATCTTCTGATTGGTATATGGACTTCGGGGCGTCCGCTCACATGACCTCGGATCATGGTACTCTTTCCTCCACCTCTCGCAATTCTTCCGCTGCAGCACAATATGCTATTGTCGGTTATGGTTCCCGTATTCCAATCACTCACACTGGCACAACATCTCTCCACACTCCATCCCACTGTTTTCAGTTAAACAATGTTCTTGTTCATCGTTTCACTTTAGATAATCACGTCTCAGTTGAGTTTGACCCTTTTGGCCTTTCTGTGAAGGACCTTCAAACCAAGAACGTGATCATCAGGTGCAATAGCTGTGGTGACCTCTATCCTCTCCGTTGGCCGCCGCCCACCTCACATGCTCTTGCAGTCACCACACCTTTCTCCACCTTGTGACATCGACGACTCGGTCATCTTGGTCTTCAGGCTTCATGCATCTAGCCAGTGCATCTCATATTTCATGTACTAAAGCCTTGACAGACTTTTTGTGTCATGCGTGCCAATTAGGCCGCCATGCATGTCTGCCATTTTATGCATCTACTACTCGCACTAATAAAACTTTGCATTGATACACTATGATCTCTGGATCTCGCCCGTCCCTAGCATCTCTGGCTACAAGTATTATCTAGTCATCCTCGATGATTTTACTCATTATCTGTGGACATTCCCACTTCACCTAAAGTCTGATGTGTACGACACACTCCGCAATTTCTTTGCTCATACAGGCACCCAATTTTCCGCCACTGTGCGTAGCATCCAATGTGACAATGGTGGCGAATTCGATAATCAAGCCATGCGCCTACACCTTCTCTCCCATGGCATCGCACTCTGTATGTCATGTCCACACACATCTCAACAAAACGGTAAGGCGGAACGCATCATTCGTACTACCAACAACATCCTACGTTCCCTTCTGTTCCAAGCTAGCATGCCACCTTCCTACTGGGTCGAGGCACTTCACACCGCCACTTATCTTCTTAATCTACACCCACAAAATCACTCAACTTCGGTATCCCACACCAGACTCTTTTTGGCACTCCTCCCGACTACTCGCATCTCCGAGTATTCGGTGTTATCCTAACCTATCCGCCACTGCCGCTCATAAGCTCGCACCACGTTCTGCGGCTTGCGTTTTTTTTGGGATATCCGGCTAACCACTGGGGGTATCGCTGCCTTGATCTCACCACAAACCACATCATCATATCTCGCCACGTCACTTTTGATGAATTTTCATTCCCTTTTTTCGAGTAACCTAATCCCCCGGTCCCTGCGGACTTCGATTTCCTGTCACACGCTACACATGCACCAGCTGCCGCTTTACCACCTATCACATGTCCCAGGGCACCCGCATCCTCTCTCGTGCCTGCACCACTCCAGCATACATTAGTGCCCCAGTCCCACCCGGATACCGCACCCGTGCCTCACCTACAGGCCACGTAGTCTACTGCGTTGGCACATGTAGCTCCTCAGCAGGCTACGCAGCTTCCTGCGCTGACACCTGCGACTACCCAAAGAAAGCCGCGTGACCCTCTGCTGGCGGGCGCTGCGACCTACCAGCAGCAGCGCGCACTCTCTGCGCCGCGCTGTGACTTTGTCGGACGTCGCAACAACACCTCCACCACATGCGGCTCAGGCCATTACCCCGGTGGTCAATGATCACACGATGACCACACGTGGTAAGCGTGGTTTTTGATTTCCCGTGGACCGGCTGAACCTCCACATGGACGTCCCCTCACCGATTCCACGCACCACCGTGCCGCGCTTAACGACGAGAATTGGTGCCTCGCCATGCAGCGCGAGTTTGATGCCTTACAAACTAACAACACATGGGTATTTGTTCCAAAACCTCCAGGTACTAATGTTGTTTTAGGAAAGTGGATTTTTCGACACAAGTTGAAGCCCGATGGCTCCTTGGATTGATACAAGGCACAATGGGTACTCCAGGGCTTCTCTCAACGCCCTGGTGTTGACTTCGGTGAGACGTTCTACCCGGTTGTCAAACCGGCCACCGTACGCACCGTCCTCACCATTGCACTGGCTAACGGTTGTCCGGTGCATCAACTCGACGTCAACAACGCCTTCCTCAACGACACGCTCACTGAGGTCGTCTACTGTCAACAACCGTCTGGCTTTGTCAACCCAACACATAGCACGCACGTCTGTCGCCTCCACCGGCCCCTCTACGGCCTCAAGCAAGCTCCACGGGCTTGGTTCAGTAGCTTTGCAACCTACCTTGCCTCGCTGGGCTTCACGGCGTCCAAGGCGGATCCCTCGTTTTTCATATACTGGCATAACAACGACACCGTCTACCTCCTACTGTACGTTGACGACATTGTGCTCACTACGTCGTCACCGACTCTCCTACGACAGGTGATTAGTTCGCTTGACTGCGAATTTTCACTGAAGGACCTCGGTGACTTGCATTTCTTCCTCGTCGTCTCCGTACAGTGCACCACCTCTGGCTTTTTCCTCTCACAGTGCCAGTACATCGAGGACTTCCTTGCTCATGCTGGCATGACTAACTGCCACCCCTGCAGTACTCCAGTCGACACCAATGCCTAGCTCCGAGTGGCCGGCAACCCAGTGGCTAATGCCATTAATTACAGGAGCATCGCTGGTGCCCTCCAGTACCTGACTTTCACTCGTCCGGACATCGCGTACGCCGTTCAACAAGCATGCCTTCACATGCACGACCTGTGGGAGCCTCATGCCAATCTTCTGAAACACATCCTTCGCTATCTCAAGGGCACCGTCGACCATGGCTTACAACTACATCGGACTTCACCAACTTCGCTCATCACCTACACCGACGCTGACTGGGCCGGGTGTCCTAACACCCGCAAGTCTACTTCGAGATATGGTGTTTTCCTCGATGATAACCTTATTTCATGGTCGTCCAAGTAGCAATGACGGTCTCGCTCGAAGGCCGGGCGCAGTATCGTCGCCGCTGCAACGCCGCCGCCGAGTCCTCATCAAGCCGTCAACTACTCGTCGAACTACATCGCCCTCTTCAACACGCCACTGTTGTCTTTTGCGACAACATTAGTGCAGTTTATCTCTCGACTAACCCCGTCCAACATCAGCGAACGAAACATGTCGAGATCAATCTGCACTTCGTGCGTGAGCGCGTGGCTCTCGGTGAGGTGCGTATGCTTCATGTACCCACAAGCTCACAGTACGCCGATGTCTTCACCAAGGGTCTCCCTATAGCTATCTTTCGGGAATTTTGTTCCAGTTTGAACGTCCGTCCTGCTCCTGTTGCAACTGCGGAGGGGTGTTAGCCAAACAAAGACCATGCACGTTACGTGCATGTCCCGCACGCCACCACCAACCCATCCGGAGACCACGGCCAATCACAGGAGATATGTTCCATGTTTAGGAGATTAGCTTGCCATCTGTTGGGCAGCGATATTTTGGCATGTATGTGATCTGGTTTCCAATCGATCACACCTCCCTGTACTCCATATAAGCAAATGGCTTCTAATAAATCGCTAAGTACGTTTTCTCCAACATCTTCACTGTGGGCCAAGGTCAAGCGGCGCAGTCGAGTGGCGAGCCGATCGAGGAACCAGACCGGGCCGAGGACCAAGCTAGCGGCGGCGACGGACGGCCGGCAGCAGGGAGGCGTGGCGTAGAGGGAGGAGCAGGCCACGGGTGAGGACTGGGCCTAGGGGAGAGTCACCGCGCGGGCGCCGAGCCACCGGTGGCAGCGACGCGCAGGAGGAAAACCATGGCGCTAGGGAAAGCCGACCGGAGGGATGAGGAGCTGAGGGAGCAAGCTCTAGAGAGAAGTCATGGAGAAAGGGGAAGAGGGAGCAGGCAAGTGAGGAAGAGGCATAGAAGATGAGCCTCGTGGGTAGTGTTTGGCTGAACAATAGATGTGGCCAGGAGTTTTTGGCATTAAAGAATGAATAGATAGGGTAGGAGAGAGAAAGTAAGGTAAAGAAAAGAAAAGAAAAGAGAAGAGAAGAGAAGGAAAAATAGGAATAAAAATTTTATTTAAAAAATACAGATAAAAAGAGAGAACACTTTCGTAGCATACGTGCAAGTTTCGGACGATTCGCCAGAAGTATGAATTTTTAGACCGCGTTAGAATATTTAGCAGCAGATTGATCGATAGAAAAATTAAAAGTAGGGTAATTTTTGAACCCCGTGCAGGTGAATAACAGCACACAGACCGGTCTAAAATAAAAATAAGAAAAGGTGTAAAATATTAATATGAGACTTTTTAAATAAATAAATCACCAGTTAAACCACTAAATTAAGTAGATAACAGGTTACGTTAAAAAATAATTTAATCAAATTAAAATAAATAAATAAATAAATAAACTCAGAGCCTAATTAGAGAATTAAATAAAATAGTGCGCAACTTAATAAAATCAAGTAGGCGTTTTTACGTGAATAAAATTGGTAGACTTAATAAAATACGAGTATGAGTAGTATTTTATTTTCCGTGCGATAAACGCTTGCTTCGATAACTTCGACCCTAGGGTGAATAGACCGTAGAATGGCCATACTTAGGGAGCACTAACTTAGCGGGGACCTAAAAAATGTTATTAAATTAATATATGCTAATTAAATAAAATGCACTAACTTATGTATGCATAATATCATCCCAAAAATTGACTAAGTATTTATTTGAGTATTATTCGCGTCTACATATATTGCAGCAGTCGATCCATCGTAGGCAGGAGTCGCTGATCCAGAGTACATCGACGCCGCTTTTTATTACAACTACCAGGGCAAGCTTACTTTTGAGTATAAATATAGTTATATTAAATGTACACCGTATATTGCTGTATCATATATGCATTGCATCAAAAAACTATATCTCAAAATCAAATCGGTTAAAGAGGGCAAGAAGAAGAAAAGATAAGAAGAAGATAAAAGCCGTACAACTGGAAGAGAGCCGTTGTACAAGAAGAGAGTTAATAAGATTGGTAAAAGGAACCCTGGGCAAGGAAAGAGAAGAGGCAAGAGGCGGGATCCTTTTACATATGGTTATAATATAAGGACAAACAAAACTTTTACTCAGATCAAGGGCCGTAAATTAAGTGCCAACCATTTTCCCATTTCGGTGGGCAGAAAATGCTACCTTGTTACGTAATTATGTTCTCCACAACGGGTAAGTAGGAGCACACAGTAGAGTGGTGGGAACAAGAAGAGAGCCGACCCAACCACGGTGGAGTGTTGGGGACTGGTGAGCTAGCCCAACCAACATTACTGGAACTCAGTGGATGACTAGGTCACCGTGACAAGGTCAACACCAACGGAAAGTAATGGGTGGAGACTTAATCACGTAACCTAAAAATGTTCTGTATTCTAAACTCGAACCCGTATCAAAGGAAATGTTGGGAACCTGGTTCAACTAGAAGCTCAGAATAGCTATGAGTAAAGTGGTACAAGCCTACACAATGCTATATCAAATCATAAATTCATGCCAGTCTCCTGGATTAGAGTCTACGGGAACCACCAGGGGTCTATCTTCTATTCGAGTGACAAGTAGTCTTTTCAAAATTAAAATTTGCAACCTAAATTGTGATGACTATTTTCAGAACAAGAGAAGAGGTAGGAATATGATAAGGATAAGAGGTAGAGTCATAAGGTGCATTTTTTATATTAATGCTTGCTGAGTACACTAGTACTCACTCTTGCTATCTCTCCCCTTTACTTAGATTCTAGTCCGGCCGGGAACTACCCCGCGTGGAACGATGGACGCGCAGGTATCGATGAGACCATAGGCAGTAAGGACGTGAGCTGCGAGGACCAGGGCGAGATGGACTCCATATTCGACGTGTGGGACGAGTAGACGATCGGAGGAGCAGGGAAGTCAAGCGAGGGGTTTCAGTCCCATTTTGAAGTTGTAAATTACTACTTGTAAAGACCATATCCTTGCGTGGCTACTACTGTAATAAAAATAGCCTTGCGTGGCTACTACTGTAATAAAAGTACAGTTTCTATCTTATTGTTCTGCTGCGTAGACTCTGATAAGACTTATTATTCATCAGAGCGGTGTTCTACCAGGTAGATGAATAGTAATCTGTTTGCCTAAGTGTGATTACCCTTTGGGGTAAGGACACGGGGCGCCACACACACAATGTCTCTCTCTCTAGGGTTAGCTACTGCGGTGGGTGGTGCTCAATTCCTCAGAGAGTAGAGGAATCGAAAACTAGTGTCTCGAATTTCTGGAACTAGTGGCCACGGATTGGATCGAGATGCGGAGAGAAGGCTTGGTTTGGCACAATCCAGGGCAATCCTAGGGATTTTTTGGAGGTAACTGCAGAAGTGCCAAACCAAAATCAAGCCATGTTGGGTTGTGGTGATCAAGGGGGACGGTTTGGGGGACGATTCAATGGAGCAGGGCATGGGGGTGAGTAGTTGCATCGTCCTGAGATGGGCCACAGTTTCAACCCTTTACAGATGCCTACTGCACATTCGTCGGTGCCGAATCCGTAGTCGCAACATTTGACTCAAAATCAATAGCGAGTAAATCAGGGAGCCCCTCGACAGCAACAGTTCCAGCGGGACGATCAGTTTCTAGGTTTGCAGTATGTTTGTTCTTAGCAAAATCAAAATCACCCCCTCCCTAGTTCTGTAACAATCGCCCGCATCAACCGAATATGCAAAGACCACTACCACATGGTGGTTTTCAAGATCATCATCGATTTCAGTAGAATCAAAAGCTGTTTCAGAATCAACAACAATTTCAAAGCAAGTTGGCTAATCAAAGGACTTGACATGACACTTCTCAATTGTATAAGAGTAATAAGATGTTTTAGTCCCAAGAGAGTGTGCAACATCTGGGACATAATTTGGGGCAGCAAAGTTGGCAAGGTGGGCAAATTTCTTCTAAGAATGATCAGTTTCAGCATCAATAAGCTTTGGATCAATCTTCTTCCCATTTGGACAATGATTTAAATCAACAAGATCTTCCTGCACAGCTCATTGAGATAAGTGTTGATCTTGCTCCTATAGTTGGTGAGTTATCCAAGGTTACTCGTTACAAATGTTAGGAGAAGGGTCACAGTCTTAAGGAGTGTCCTAACAAGGTTTTATGTGATGTTTGTGGCAAAGATTCCCATATATCTTCCAAATGTGCATGGTTGAGACAATCTAAGCCTGTGGCTAGGTTTGTGGGGTATGCAGCTTCAGGTATGGGTGTTTTGTGGCTGATCATGCTAGAGAATTCGTCATGGAAGATAGAAATAATTATATGGCCTTGGTCAAGGTTGTGGCTGGAAATCTTAATGCTCAGTAGTCAGCTTATGATTTGAGTTGACTTTTCCTTGGAAGTGGGAATGGCATGCTTGGGAGAATGGTCTTGGAGTTTTTCTGGTGAAATTCCCATATATAGCTAGAACAGGAGAGGTTTCACCTTTTTCTTTTGTGACCTTAAGAGGATCTGGTACCCAAGTAAGTGTCTCTAGATGGACTCCTGAAACCATGGCTTCTCAAAAATTGCATAGTGTGTGAGTCAGAGTTTCTGGGGTCCCTGACACTATGAAGAGTTATCAGGCTTTGTGTGAAATTGGATCATCCTTGGGAATGGTTCAGGAGGTGGACATGGAAGTGCTAGAAGCTCATGATGTGATCAGGATGAAGATAGGGGTCAAGGATCCCTGCAAAAATCTGAAGTCACCACTCCTAAGATGCTGATTTATGACATATTCTTCAAAGTAGAATAAGTGGTTGAGATAGGTTTGTCGAAGAATGAAAGTCCTGCACATACTACAATATCTAGTGGAGATAAAAAAAAAACAAGACTATAGAAGCTGAGGATTTACAAGCTAGGGATTCTAAAAGACATAAGAGTGTGGGTGCTGCTGAGCATCCTCCTTGGAAGTCAGAAGGTATAGTTGGTATGGGATAACCAAGGGTGGGCAATGTTTTACCGAAGGAAGTAAGAGTTCCTCCAATGGGACTTCAACAAAATGTGTCAGAAGATTCTTCCCACCAATTTGAGCTTGAGGTTGTCAATACTCAAGCCTGTGCAAAAAAGGATCAACAGTTGTTGTCATCTAAGAAGATCGGACTAGATGTTCAGGTGAACCAGGAGCTGAACAAGATAGATAATTAGGAAAATAGTGTGGTAGATGAAAGCCAAGAGAAAGTGCAGCTCTCAAGCAGTGAAGGATTGGAAGCTTTTGGAACTCAAGAATCAGATCCTGAAAATTTTGCAAGACAAGTTGGGGTGATGATAGTAGACAGTCAAGAAATGGAGAGCCAATCTGGAGATCCTGATCAGCATCAGGGTGGTAGGGGGTATCTCATCCGAGAAGAATCTCAAGGCTTAAAGACAATGAAGATGTGAATGTTATTGACAAGGCTAAAGAGAGCTAGAATTAAGGATCTAGAGAAGGGACAGGTAATTCCAAAACCTTCCCTACTGTTATCAACTCTTCCGATGATTCTCCTTTTCAGATAGCCTCCTCTTTAGGTTTTGATCTAGGTTGTTCTTTAGAGATGGTGGAGCATAATTTAGATATGCTAAGATCTCAAGAACAAGCTAGAGCTAACCTGTTGTTGGAAAGTAGAAATCATAAAGCAAAAAAAATCAATCGGAAGCTGATATAGATCAGAGTGATCCTGATGCTATAGTGCTTCAAGATCTATTGACTGATGACGAATTAGAAGATGATAGTATAGATGAATCCAATCTGGCATTGTTCTAGTTGGTTTCAGTCGGCAGGAAGAAAAAGAAAGGAGGTACTCATGATCTTTGTTCTGTTAAACCTGCTTTAAAATGTAGATTGGGTAGAAATAAATCCAAAATAAAAAAAAATGAAAGGTGTGATCTGGAATGGCAGAGGTTTAGGTAGCCCTAAAAAGAGGAGGTTTCTTAGAGAGACTATCCTTGAGTTGAGGCTAGATTTTATTGGTATTCAGGAAACCATTAAAAGTGATTTTACTAAGTAAGAATTGAGTAACTTTTGTGGGGGGCAAAAAATTTTCTAGACTTGGTCTTCTCCTAGAGGAAGATCAGGTGGGATTCTGGCTGGGATTGCTCTGAATTTCTTCAATGTGATTACTTCCTTTTTGGGTGTTTTTTTTTGTTAAATTAACTCTTCAGAATAGAAATGACAAGTTCATGTGGGACTTCGTCGTTGTCTATGGTCCTGCCAAAAAGAGGGTAAGGAATCCTTTCTGGTTTAGTTAGCTCAAATTCTGAATGGCTCAACATTGCCAATTTGTTTGGCTGGTGACTTCAATATAATTAGGAAAGATTGTGAGAAGAATAAACGAGGGGGTTGTAATAGATGGAGTTTTCTTTTTAGTTCTATCATTGAAAATGCTAGGCTGTTGGAAATTAATATCAGTGGTAGACGCTTTACTTGGAGCAATGATCATGAAAATTCTACTTTTGAATTGCTAGATAGAGTGTTGGTGAATATTCCTTGGGAATAACACCACCCTCTAGTTTGCATTAAGGCTTTATCTAGGGCATTATCAGATCATGCTCCTCTCCTGATAGACATAAGGGTTAGTTGTCATAACATTTATGTTTTTAGATTTGAAATTGTCCAGTTCTTAAGGGATGATTTATTTCATGTGGTCCAAAAAGTCTAGGAGCAACCAACTGGCTGGTTATCTTCTTTGGATGCCTGGCAACTCAAAATGAGAAAACTAAGAAAGGTTTTAAAAGGGTGGAATAGAAATGTGAAAGGTCAGTATAGGAAGAGGAAAAAAGAACTTATGGATCGAGCAGATAGATTTGATGGATAGACATTGTGAAGAAAATGGGTTGTATGCTGTCAATAGAGATTATAAGACTCATTTGGATACCTAATTGGCTAAGATTTTAAAAGAAGAGGATTTGAAATTGTTTCAAAGGTCTAAAGAGAGAAACATTCTAGAAGGGGTTAGCAATACTAAGTACTATCATGCTAAAGCAAATGGGGGGAATAGTAAGAACACTATTTTTGCCCCTGTATCAGGATGAGGGGGGTTATTGAAGGTGAGGGGGGAGGGGGAATCTGTTGCAATACATCACTAGTTTCTATAAGGATCTCTTTGGGCAGCTAGAACCCACTAAGATTCAATTGAATATGATGGACATCCCCTAGTTGGGTTAGTAGGACAAGTTATCCTTGACTCAAGGTTTCAGCATGGAGGAGTTGAGAGAGTCTGTCTTTTCCATGGAGCCAAACAAAGCTCCTGGACCAGATGGGTTCCCAGCTGAATTTTACTAGAGATTCTGGTCCTTACCGAAGACTGGCCACAAAACTATGCTAGACAATTTTTTGGTTGGAAAGTTAGATATGTCTAGGCTTAATCATGGTATTATCTCTTTGATTCCAAAAGAGAAAAATGCAGACAATCTAGAAATTTAGGCCTATTTGCCTCTTGAATGTCAGTTACAAAATTTTAACTAAAGCCTTAGCTACTAGATTATCTAGAGTGATTGATAAAATGATTCTTTCATCTCAAACAACTTTTCTTAAAGGTAGATATATCATGGAAGGGGTTTTAACCTTACATGAGACCTCGCATGAATTACATAGGAAGAAAAAGTCAAGGGTTTTGTTCAAAGTTGATTTTGAAAAAGCTTATGACAAAGTGAAATGACATTTCCTTTTTAAGTCTCTTAATTTGAAAGGTTTCCCATCTCAGTGGATTGACTGTATTTGAAAAGTAGTTAGTGGTGGGAGAGATTGTGTTGAAGTCAATAATGCTTTTGGTCCCTACTTTAGAACTTCTAAAGGTCTTAGGCGGGTTGATCCTCTTTCACCTTTGCTATTTGACCTAGTGGTTGATGGTTGATATCTTAGCTCTTTTAGTCAAGAAAGCTCAAGAACTGTGGCTGATTAAAGGTTTGAACTCCCATTTAGTTAAGGGCGGTCTGGCCATTTTGCAATATGCAGATGACACTGTCTTTTTTTTTGTCTTGGATGATGTAGAGAGTGCAAAAAACCTGAAATTTATTCTTTGTTTATTTGAACATGTATCAGGGCTTAAAATTAATTTCTATAAGAGTGAAGTTTTCTGTCTTGGATCAGCGGGGATGAAGCAGGGAATTTATAAGAAAATCTTCACCTGTAAGGTGGGAGATTTGCCTCTTAAGTACTTAGGAATTCCCGTAGATAGGAAGAAAGATAGAAATTTGGATTGGAAAAGTAAGGAGAAATTTGAACACAAGTTGCTGGAAGAGGGAACTTTTGACAATAGGGGAGGGGGGGATTTTTTGTTAGTGAATTCTTCTCTTAGCAGCTTACCTTTATATATGATGTCTTTTTACAAACTGCCTATGAAGGTCAGGAACAAAATGGATTTCATGTGGCGCAATATTATTACTACATACATACAACACATGCATGCAGTTAATTATAAGACTAGTGCTCTTCCCTAATTAATGGCATCCTCTCAACAAGGAACTCAGTTTCTCTCGACTTTCTCAACGTTTACCACCTCAAGTGCCTGATGACCACAAGATGAGGAGGACCAACTCATCCTCTAAGGGTGCGTTTGGTTGGTGGGATGAGATTGAATGGGATGGGATGGTACAGGTAGGATGGGATCGTCCTGGATGAGATGATTCAAGTATGGTGTTTGGTTGGTGAGATATGATGATATATGATTTTGTTTGGTTGGTGGGATAGAATGGTCCTGGATGGTTCAAGATGGTGTTTGGTTGGTAGGATAGGATGATACATGAATAATATTTTTTGCAGTAAAATATGACAAGAGTTGTCTTGTTTTGTTGATTAAATGACAAGAAACACAACGGTTCAATCGGATCGCAAATCGGATACTCGGTTTAGAAAATATGGTCATTTGAAGCTCATAAATCATGCTTTTTTTCCGTGCGCGTCTTGAAATTCGAGTGAACGGTGTGGTTCGGAATTTTTTTCCGAACGGGATGATACAACATAAACATGAAATATTCTCATTTCTTGAATCATCTTATCCCGAACGGTTGGTTCCATTCAACCAACCAAACACCTGAACAAGCTCATTTCCTGTACCAAACAGTTCAGGATCGAATGATTCGACGAACCAAGCGCACCCTAAAGCTGCAGGATCAATTAGCCAGCAGCAGCCGTCTGTAGCCATACATGCAGTACAATATTCGCTGCAGCTGCTGCTCCTCACCTTGATGCCGGCGCTCTTGGCGTCCCTGGCGTCGGTGATGCTCCAGCTGGTGCTCCCGTCGCCGCTCGGATCCTCGGCGCCGTGGCGGCGGCCCATGCTGCTGTCTTCCTCGCGCGCCGCCGTTTTCCTCGCGCTGGTCGCTTTCACGGTTCTTCCGGTGCACCTGCGGTGGGTTCTCGGGGCTTACCTCCTGTTCCTCGTAGTTTCACTGCTGCATGTGGTGCATGTCTGATTGTCTGTGACTATGATGAGCTGCTCATCCGTTGTTGCTCGTTTCTCCGTGCCGTCGTCCACCGAGCTTCTCACGCTGACAGCAGCAGCTCGCCCTCCGAAGCTCACGCAATGGTCGCGCTGATGCCGACTCCGCCGACATCAGCAGCCACCAACAAGTCGAAGATGCAGGCCACGGCGCAGTACGTAGCAGAGGCACTAAGTGACAGTGGGTGGTGATGGCAGTATACATATATGCACTGTTACTATCGAGCTTGAACGGTGATATATATATATATATATATATATATATATATATATATATATATATATATATATATATATATATATATATATATATATATATGAGTAGTAGATTAGTAACAATAACATCAGTTTTAAATCAACATCAGTTTTATTTAGATTAGTAACAATAACAGGAATCACATAAGGTCTAGAAACTTTATTCCACATATCACTACCTTGAGCCTCAATATAAGCTTGCATACGACACTTCCAAAAAGCAAAATCAGTACCATCTAGCATGGGGGGACGATTCACATACCTCTCTGACGCCATAGCAATCTCGCTCTGATACCACTTGTAGGATCGTTAATGACAATCAGAGAGAGGGTGAATGATTGTAATCCGTAGTGGTATCTTTTTTCTTCTAATCTACTGTTTCTTACTTGTCTCACCTGCCAACACAGTACGAACGCGAAAACAAAAAGACGACAAAAGTAAAAGGTATTTTTTTCCGCACTGTGCACTGTAGCATCTGTGCATCTACTGTAGCACTGTATACTGCACTATTTATACGGTACGAGTTACTGTATCAATAAAAAAAACTAATGGCAGCACAATCTCGCTTGGCCAAACTCACAGGCGCACAAAGCTATTTCGGGCGATCACACATGCACTCAATAATTCTATTCTATGCATTAGATGACTACATGCATGATTCTTTAATTACCTCAACAGTAGACACCTAATCCAATGTTCTGGAGATTACTCAATGCAAAAGCTTTTTCTCATGCATCATGTCACGCATAGGAACAACCACCATGTATCAAGGCACACGCACGCACAAAACACTTTGCAAGAAGTATTTTCCTGCAACACCTCTCCAACCCGCCGGCCCTAACTCCTCTAAACAATCTGTCCAATCGCAGTACACAGCAGCCACAAGCAATCAACTCCTTTTCTAATTACCTCCAGCCACGTGTTTGCAATCCTCGTAGCCAAGAGCCCCTAATTCCCTGCAGCCGCCACCCTTGCAATCCTTGTACAGCCGCCGGCCACAACCTCTGCGAGTATGTTCTGTGCCCGAGCTCTAATCCTTTTTATACGTGAACAGCCACCAACTCTAAAGCCTCCTAGCGTTTGTATGTAAATACGCACGTACGGTCCAGGCCCAATACATGAATTTTTTTACACCAGATCACATAACGAATTTTGGACGCCCTAAAATTATCACGTGTCGTAGCCTCCGGATTGCACATCCGTAGCTCCACCATACATCATCCAGCTTTGACCTCCACGCGCCCCAACTCGAGTCTGACCGTCTCCTCTAGCACCTTTGACCATTCGGACCATGACTTTGCACCAAGTCATCTCCCGGTCACCGCCGTAGACCACGATCGCCTCCGAGTTACCCTGCACATGCAAAGACCAAAACACATCTTTTCCCGGTACAAGTTCTTTTCAACTTGACCGACATAAGTCCACACACGCACACACGCCTCGAATAACATCAGTACCTAACATTGTCAATTATTCATCACTAAAATATTCTAGACCTGGCCACATGGTCTAACAATATATATGCAATAGTAGAGCCAGGATTTTGATGATGAAATGCAAACTTAAGACACATTCGGAAAATTAGAACTACATAATATAATTCCCTTTCAGCAGGAGAGGAATGATGATCCCATCCCACCCGCCCGAGCCCAACTTAAGACAGATTCGGAAAGTTAGAACTACAAAATATAATTCCCTTTTAGCAGGAGAGGAATGATGATCCCATCCCACCCGCCCGAACCCTCCCTTCAATCAATTCATTAATGAGACTGTTTATTCATAAGTTGTTTGAAATTTTCTTAAGTTTAAATTACTTGTTGTGACCATTGGATTAATATCCAATCATATGACATACATTAGATCAATATCCAATCATATGACAATCATATGACACACCAATCTCTACACAAATCCAATGGTCACAACAAGTGACTTAAACTTAAGAAAATTTTAGGCAACTTAAAACTAGCAAAACCGTTCATTAATTTGTTGCCATTGCATCGTGTATTTGGACCACACGCACAACCGTAGCTAATCCCCTCCAATCCCATCCCAACAATCGAAATCTTCGAGCGAAAACAAACAGAGAAGAAATCCTAAATAGCAATTGTGAGGACCCGGAATATTTAACTAGTAACACTTAACCTCCAAATGGTTCTAGTATTACTAATTAAACATTCTAAGCCTCGATGGACATATGCTTCCCAGAATTGCAGCATATGCACATCATCACAAAATTACACATCATTTCCATACAACATACATCACTAAGTTCATCAACGACATACATAAAGTAAGTTATTACAAAAGAGCCGACCGGCCAAATAGAACAATAAACAAGAAAGACAGCGGAAGCAAAAGGTGCCATAAGATGGCTAGAACAAAAGTCGACCGGTTAGCCACACCACCACAGGGCAACCGACCGGGCCGCCAAGCTACCACAACATAACTCACAGAAGTGAGGCCCCTCAAGCTCACCTTCTTCCTCTGCACAATTACATTTAAGCAAGATAACTGAGTACACAAAGGTACTCGCAAGACTGACGTGTGGAATAGCAGACCTATTCATAAACTACATGTAAGCTTATTTAGGTGGAGGTTGTATGTCTCGTTTTGCATAAAGCCAACTTTATTTGCAATAATGTAATACATTTAAAAGCAAGTTTACAAACCAATTTTAATGTTGAAAGTAACAGCGAAAATAATGATAAATACAAGCAACCACCTAGAAGTGACTATCCCAATAGCCACCACAACATAGCACTAATCCCGCATTCGTACCACCCATCAAGTTTTAATCAAAAGGTTGTAGTCTAACTCTTGAAAGCTTACCCAAGCGTGTCCATAACCTAGACGAGGCTATTCGAATAGTTTTAACCTGCAGGTGTACCAATGTACCCACACTTCAGACCGCCTTTAAGCCACAGAAGCACACTTCCGAATGTATGCCGGCACGGCTAAGTCCTACGAGACGCTTTCCAATATTGTGTATTAACCACGAGCCGCTCGTATGGATAGAAACTCATACGCTTACATTGCCAGCCGAAAGACAACCACCCGTTACGGGGGGGAGCCTTTCGGACTCTACAATGCTCCCAACACCATCCCTCCTGCGACTCCCTGCGACCCGAAGCCAATACACTCCAAAGTACTAAGTCAAGAGAGGTCTCATACCCTCTAGTGTGGTTAGCACGCACAAATTGCTCGGATAACAGGTACTCACAAGATGTTCGGTCCTTAATTGACTCGGGTACCATTCCAGTCACACCCGAAAATCACACCATCTTACCATTGTGCCCAAGTCTAAATTATTTTGCTTTTTAGTTTTAGTTTTCATAAGTAGACATGGCACAAGGTGGAAATCATAATCATAATAAGTTTTATGTGATCAAGGTTATCGACAAGTCGATAACCGCTCATTTCTACCGAAGCTAAGCATGGCTAAGTAATTAATTTGCAAACTATTAAGTGACAAGAGCTCATCCATGAACTCTAAATCACAGCAATGCCTAGGCTCATGGTAGTAGAGGATAATCATTTGCTAAGGAAATGCATCTACTAGGCCAACTAACGACAATAGTTTAACACAAAGTAGCAATGCATACATAGAAGTTGTAATCAACATAAATACTTAAAATACTGGGATTAACATGATCAAACTGCTTGCCTTGCTGGATTTGTTCTTGCTGCAGAGGGGAGTGCTCAGGTTCAATAAATTCTTCGGAACCTAACGCGAAAAGGCGATAAAAACCGATAAGAACGAAGAACACCAAAAGGAACTCAACAGCAAAGAACATCCAAATCCCATGAAATTTCTACAGCAGCTAGAGGTTGATTTTATACAATTTTAGAAACAAGAATCACTTCATTTGGACTTAGCATGAAAAAGTTATGGTCAAATTAAATTCTCTCAGCCTGAAAAATCCTAATTAAATTAATTAGAGTTACTGTTCATGGCAAAAATTTCTAGAATGATCTGGAACTTGAAATTTTTATGGTAGGTAGATATGGTTAGCCTAACAACAGCAAAACTGAGTTTGCACAAATTGGAGTTATAGTGAATTAGTTATGATTTTTTTAAGTTCTAAAACTAGCATATATCATTTCTCAGGAACATAAATAAAGACAAGGCCTAGTTCATATTAAAG
This sequence comes from Ampelocalamus luodianensis, assembly GCA_036346255.1. Classification (NCBI taxonomy): domain Eukaryota; kingdom Viridiplantae; phylum Streptophyta; class Magnoliopsida; order Poales; family Poaceae; genus Ampelocalamus; species Ampelocalamus luodianensis. The sequence goes on along the minus strand of CM070629.1, from coordinate 54,109,996 downwards.
CATGTCTACAGACCAATTTTACCAAGTTGAGTTGCTCAGCAAGGATTTACAGAGAAGGAGGTTATGCATTTTACAAATTCTCAATGAATTTCTAGACATCATTTTTCACTAAACAAGATCATGTAGTTAAAGTTATTTTCTACTATATAACAGTGCCTAAATTCATTCTCAGATTAAAGTTCATACTATAATAGAGCTACAACAACTGGAATCATTCAAAAAGGAATTAAAATGACAAAGTTATGCACTTTTGAAATTTGAAACCTTAAAAGACTTAGAAAATTTGAACTCTCGGGAGGTCCAAAAGAACTGAAGGAAAAGAGAGAGGTCGTGGGCCGTTGATCTTGCATCGCAGGGCCACAGACCTCGAAGCACAGCGCACGGGAAGACCTCCTCCCGCATTGGAGAGGTCTGGACCGTTGAGATCTGATCCAACGGCCACGACCAGTGCATGCACAACGCACGCAAAGGAGGTCCTAGCGCCTAACAGAGGTCGTGATCGTCAGATCGAGATCTGCCGGTCCCGAGCACTAGGGGAGGTCCTAAGGCTTTAAATCTGAGGAAGGAGGTCTAGCCCGTTAGATCTAAATCTAACGGTTTAGACCAGATGAGGAGGTCCTAACGCTACGGATCTAAAGGAGGAGGTTCTAGACGGTCAAGATCTCCAGAGGGAGGTCTTGATCGGCTGGGATTGACACGAGGAGGTCTTGGATGGCCAAGATCTTCTCGGGGAGGTCCTAAGCGATAGGGTTTTAATCGGAGGAGATCTGGACGGCTCGGATTAGACCTAGGGAGGTCCTGAACGCTAAGGATTTTACAAAATGAGATCTAACGCTCAGATCTAAACCGGGGAGGTCGTGAACGGCTAGGATTGAGCCTAAGAGGTCCTGAGCGGGGTTTTCTTTGTAAAAGGCCAGGGGTGGCTTTTTACAAAGAGGACCCCGAGGGTGGTCTTTGTAGAATGACCGAGGGGAGGTCTTTTTACAAAGAGGACCTCGGTGGAGGTCCAGGGGTGGTTTTTACAAAAGACCACGAGGAGGTCTTTTGCAAAGAGGACCTCGGAGGAGGTCCGAGAGGGTGGTTTTGACAACACGACCGGGGTGGTCTTTGCGAAACACGAGGTGGTCCTATGCGGCTAAGATCTAACAGGGGTGGTCTTGGACGGCTAGGATCAACACCAAGGAGGTCCCGAGACTTAGGATTTTTGAAAAGAACCTAAGGCCCAGATCTAATTCTGGAGAGGTTGTGGACGATCAAGATTAGCCCGAGGAGGTCCAAGGTGCTTTTAATGGCGCGGGACCTCCGGACAGCGACAAAAAGGTGGCGGCTAAGACAAACTTAATGCTGCTGATGATTGGTAATAAATGAATCTGAAAGAGACTCTAATGACTTCTGGACTTTAATTCTAGGCCTATGGCCCACATGTCAGCGACACAACGACACAGCTAAGACACGATTAATGCACCCAATGATTAGTAATAATTGGGCATTAATGATGTCCTAAGAAAATGACGAAAACGGGAGTTTTGAACCGGCAAAATCCCGAGCGCGTTAACGGCTTGCCGCCGGCGACAGGGACCACGCCGGCGCCAACCAAATACTGGAATGGAACCGCAATAACAACACGGAGCTAAAGGTGGCAACCTCGTCGGCGGCGACGGCCTTGAACGCCGGCAAGCCGGAGCGAGGCGGAGGATAGGTTTTCGGCAAAATCCGAAAATGGTGAAATCGAGTGTTACGAGCTAAGCTACTTAAACCTAGAGCTCTAAGGGACTAAAACGAACTCACCCGAGTGTAGGGAAGGTCCAGAGGAAGCCGGAGGAGAGGAGGAAGCCGAAGGAGACGCTCCGGTGACTAGGAACTTCGCCGGAGGCGAGGAAGGAAGTGGTCCCGACCACGAACAGCTCCCCAACTCGTCCACCCCTGCGATGGTTAACCACAGAAGGTTAGAGAAGGCTCAAGGTGATCAAGATGACAAAGTGACAGCTAAGAATTTCGCTGGAACCACTGGAGCTCGAGGCCTTCAAAGAGCTCCAAAGCAACAATGGTGACAGAGAGAGGGTGTGTTCTTAGGTGTTTGAGTTTGGGAACCAGCTCAACTGAGGGAGCTCAAGCACAGCCAAGAACGAAGAAAGAAAAGGAGAAGGAAGGTCTCAGGCTATACATAGCCAGGGAGCTTGGACAAGGGCTAGGGCAACCTCATCGTGAGCAAGAACCATGCCCACGCCAACGCACGCACGAGGACAAGTGGCGAGCGGTGAAGACTTTAGGTTAAAGCGCAAGGCATTGAATGCATGGCAGCAAAAGGAGTCGCTGACAAGGACAAAAAGGTGACATCTCACTGCTCCCAACTGCCCTGGTTCTGACACATGCACAGGGGTGCGAAAAACCATGGTGCTCAGACCTCAGGGAGGTCGTGAGGAAGAAACACAGCGCCAAGGAGGTCCTGGACGATCCTGATTTGTATGGGGTGGTCCTGGACGCCCCAGATCACCCGAGGTGGGGAGGTCTTACGCGGGCGAGGAGGCCCAGGGAGGTCGTGAGCCACACGATGGATATCCCACAGCTTGGACCACCCCGAAGCGCTGAGGGCGCTCAAGAGCTCCTCAGATCAGTGGGGAGGTCGTGAGCGTTGGATTGAAATCCAACGGCTAGCACGAGCGCGCACGAGATCGAGCTCGGGTGAGACCTAAATTGAGTTTCAAACAGATTTGGAGTTTGAGGATTTGTTTGAGATAGCAAACTCACTCAAAAAATTATGGAATTTTTACAGGAGCTTGCTAGCTGAGTTAATGACCTTGTATAAAATTTTCAGAGGTTTTTGTGCTATGCTTTTTCCTCCAAAAATTCCACAAGCTGCTGGCCCACAGTTTGACCAGAATTTGAGTAGGTTTGACTGACCTCCAAAAGTATTCAAACAATTTCTAAAAATTGTGAAATTTTTCAGAGGGGTCACATACCAACCCAAGAATTTAGGAAAAATATTTCCAGGAGATTATCCCAAGATGGAACAAGAATGTTTTTGAAGGATCAAGATTTGGATCAAAAGACTTGTGACTTTGTATTTCCATAACTCTTGTACAATAGTTGTTCAGTACAAACAGGAAATACAAGATGTAAGAAAAAGTTTTAATTTCTACTCATTTTCTTACATTTGAAACACAAGCCTAAAATTGGGATGTTACAGCAATTGCCCCTGAACTCCACTACAAGAATCACCCAATCATTTCTAAAAAAACGCCCCTCAAATCGCCCCCAAATCGGGGTCCTACGCCGCACCAGATTGCAGCTCATGATAGCCAAGAATTAGAGCAAACACGAAAAGAAGGAAGCAAAGCAATGACAGAGGTGGCGCTCCTCCAGGCCCGACCAACCTCGCTTCCCCCACAAGTCGCGCCTCCTCCCTGCGCTATTTAGCCAATGCCGATAGCGATGTGCTCCAGAGAAGTAGCAGCCCGAAGAGCCTTACAGGATCTACAGGAAGCTTAGGGCTCCAAGACCAAGAACGGCATGAGCAAGTCCTTGACTAGTTGTTGTTGACTTGGGCTTGATTCAGATTCTGTAATCTGTTGGGCCTAATGTTAAATGGGCTGGCAGGAGATGAGGAGTATGTATGTTAGTATATGTAGTGTATACTTTATGTATTAAGAGGGATATATACTAGATTTTTGTGCAAAAATTTTGGGAGTGCAACTGTACCCCCATGCATCACTGAAGCTCTGCCACTGTATATGCAGGGTACGATCACACGTACCAATGATATAGGATCATGCATGTAGAGATTTGTAGTATGCTACTTCAGAATATCTCCGTTGTTAATCAGATAGAGCTAGCAACTATTATATCTAGGAATTTTTTTCAAAATAATATATTTTTAAAAGATATTTACAAAAATAAATAGCCACCCCAAAAAATTACAAAAATAACTCCCTGTCGCTAGTTCAACCGGCGACAGGAAGTTGTCGCCAGTTGAACCGGCGACAGGGACCTTGTCGCCCTCCTATCGCCGGTTGAGCTATCTATCGCCAGTTCAACTAGCAACAGGTAGCTATCACTGTTTCAACTGGCGACAGCGACAGGTACCTCAACCCTATTCTACTTAGCCAGTTTTTGATTTTCATAAATTTTAAACGGTATGAAATCTGTTAGACTCGCGATAACATTTTGTGATCGTCGTATGTTGTTCTACTATGGTTAATTTCTGAAGAATTTTGCGAGGATGATTGAGGTATCAATGATTCGTAAAGAGGAAGGTAAGTGATATTGCGATTCGCCCGAGAATTCATACACACTGATATTACAGAACATGCATCAGAACGTCATAACACTTAATTGAAATGATAATTCAGAACATTGGCAATAATATATTACTACTGTCCGTGCTTTCTCGTGGTCGCAACCTCAACGTCTCCCATGTGCACTGCCTCGAGTCGGGACACCGGATGAGGTCCCCGCGGTGATGTCCGGAGTGTCGATGTCTCCTTCGTCCTGAGGATTTCGCATGGGGCATATCTTGAAGGTGTGCCCAGACTCCTTGCAAATGGAACACTTCTTTGTATGATGTCTGGCTTCTGCATCATCCATATTATTCTTGATGCGTCGTACCTGTCGCTGGCCAACATTTTCCTTGAGCCTACCAATGTCCACGGCCCAGATTAGTTGCTCACAGGTGGGATGGCCAGTGAAATGACCAACCACGGTGTAACCATATATCTCTCCACTCTATGTTTGCATCACCGCCTCCTTAGTGAAATAGTCAGAGAGGTACTAGCCGGGATGCTACACCACCGTCGAACAGGCGGCCATGACATGGGAGCAGGGCCTATGCAAAACAAAGGGCTTGTTGCAAGTGCATACGCAACTATCGCGGCGTAGCGTGCACTCGTGGGGGATCCTCTCGCGGTTCGTCCTGCGACGTCCTTTATCTCTGCACATTATCTTGAAGCGAAGCTCTCTCGTGCCCATATTTAATGCCCGGTGCATCTCACCCTTCTTGATCTTCTCCTCATGTATTTGGTGATCATGGCGGAGTAGAGTACTTTGTCATTTGCCATGGCGAGTGACGCATTGCTGCATCTGTTAACAAAGTAGTTTGTGGTACCGCGATAATTGCCTCTACAATACCAACCAAAGGGAGGCACTTGGCGTCGCGTATGATCCAGTTGTACACCTCAGCTAGATTGATTGTCATGACACTATATCAAGCACCACCCTTGTCATGTAGCAGCGACCACTTCTCCTTAGACTCGTGTTCAATCCAATCAGAGAAGCATTTCACCTATGCTCCTGTCTTCCTCTTCACACTAGGACCGTCTGTGGGTAGCTGTGGCAATGCTTCGGGGGCCTGGTCAGCGCTTGGGGCGGCCCTTCTCGCTGCCTCCCTTCTGTGGGTTTGGGTCCGGTCATCTAGAATCTTTCAGAGTGTTTCGAACTTCCGCTGCTGGTTCTAGTTGCACAGCCGCTTGAACATGTTTATCAAGTCCTTGTTGCGAAACTGCTTATAGAAGTTTGCACCAAAGTGCCTCATGCACCACCTGCTCTGTAGATCCGGCCATGGAAGTAGTACATTCTCTCCTCGTTGTAGCTGAGTTATTACACGCAGCAGACCTGCATGCCGATCATGTATGAGGCATACATTGGGACGGTCTTGCACAATAGAAACCCTCACATTCTTCAGGAATCACAGCCAGCTATCCGTGTTCTCGCTTTCAACGAAAGTGAATGCCACGAGAAGAACTTGATTGTTCCCGTCTGTCACTATTGCAGTCAGTATCTAGCCCTTGTACCTCCCAGTCAGGAATGTGCCATCGATGCACAATATTAGACGACAGTACCGAAATGCATTGATGCATGGACCAATGGCGAAGTATGCTCGCTATAGTACTCTCTTATTGGGCCACTTCGGATGCGTGGCGTCTTGAATGTCGACCTGAGTGCCGGAATTCCTGTCTTGTATGACTCAGAGTTGCCTAGGGAGGTTGTGGTAGGAATCCTCGAACGTGCCGAACCTTGATTCCAATGCCTTCTGTTTTGCCCTCCAAACCTTGGCATAGCTGATAATGTACTGAAACCTTGCCTCAATGGTCAGAATGATGGATCGTGGCTCAAAATCTAGATTATCCACGATCTCATCGTACATGAGGTTGGCGATGAAGCTTGATGACAGGTTCCGGTGGGACTGCATTGACTCAGTGACGACACATGTGTGAGGGACCACTATAGAGCACTTCCAGTAGGTGTCCCACTTAGGCTGAAATGCGTGCACTCGCCAAGAGCATCCCTCTATGCCGCACTTCACGTCGTAGCATTTTGGGGTAGACTTGACGACTGTAAATGTGTGCTGCACCGATAATGCCCAGAATTTGACCGCATCCTGCACGACCTCCTTGCATTTATACATAGCTCCTAGTCTAACCTCGCTCTGGTCGTACTCCCACGGCACACGAGAGCCTTCGTTGACGACGAGGTTGTCGAACTGGTATGTGTTCCACTCAGATGGAACCGCCTGCTGGTCCACATCATCCTCGTCATCAGAACCTTCATCTTCCGACAATGTCATGTAGTCCCAGTCTTCGAGATCCATCCTTTACACTAAGGCTTCCAGCTCCTCACCCTCGTCAGCAAGTCCACTAGCTTGTCTGACTGAAGGAGCTACTTCGTCATAGTCTTCATCGATAGCATTAACAACCCCTTCTTCTTCAGCCATTGTGTGCGCCGTGTTGGAGTCCCCGACTTCTTCTTCGGTGTCAGCAATCCCTTCTTGTTCAGCCGCGGATGCTGGAGTGGGTTTGGCATATGCCTGGACCAGAAGGACCAATTTCCTCCCTCTCTCTCTCGCCATGCGTATATATGACTGTCATGAATTTGTTCCCTTCAGTTGCACTAACTCCCAATACGTAGGCTGTCCTGCCCGGAGGGCAAGGCAACTCAATCTCAGATCGTACACATCACAGTCCACTTGGAACGTGTGGAACAACCACCGCATCACAACGCCCCATGTACGCTGCTTTGGTCTTGGTAGGGGCACATCCGTTGATTGGAAATAACGCAAATCAATCCCCTCAGGACCCTCCATAATGGTCCCTCGACCATAGTAAATTTTGAAATTGGCGACGTCAGACATATTCGACGCACTGCACCATAAAGAACATTTACACGATTAACTACATATCTAAAACTAAACAGCCCACCAAAAAGTATTATGTAAAACGTACCGCACTACATAACCGTACATCAAAAACTATGTAATCCATTCTGTTAAAAAAATTACCCGAGAGGTGAGCAACCGGACAAACAGCGCTTCGCTAGCTTTTCTTCTCTTCACTCTTCTCTCCTTTTCTTTTTTCTGAATAAAATTGAGTCATGTGTCGAATATTGAGGGTTTGAAGAGGGTTTTATAGGGGTCAGGTACTTGTCGCCAGTTGAACTAGTGACAGGGTGCTGTCGCCAGTTGAACTGGCGATAGATAGCTCAACCGGCGACAGGGGGCGACAGGGTCCTTGTCGTCGGTTCAACTGACGACAACTTTCTATCGCCAGTTGAACTGACGACAGGGAGTTATTTTTGTAATTTTTTGAGGTGGCTATTTATTTTTGTAAACATCTTTTAAAAATATATTATTTTAAAAAAAATCTTATATCTAGCCAGGCAGCCAGCCAGCTACTGCATTCTGCAAACACACACACATGCTGTCCTTTTATTCTTCTTTACTGTTCATTTTTTTTACTTTTTTTCCCCAATGATGGCGCACTTTTTGTATATAAGCTGGTTACTGAATAAGACCGCATGCTCTGCTGTTTATTGTCGACATAGTTTCCCTACTTGCTCAATTCTGTTCATACGACATCATATACTCCATCCACTACTGATTCGACACAGCTTGAACTTGAGGTACATGCATGACGTGTCAGTTTATTCAGAGTTCAAATGACACCTCAGTCATTTCTTTGCAAAGAACATTAACCATACTGGTTATCAGACGAGAGTTCAGTGAGCATCCCTTACTCACGCTACTACTCAGCCTAGCAAGATTTTCACATTTTCTCTAATAACTTGCCTCAAGTTTAATCAGGACGAATAACCTGCCACAACTCTGCAAAGTGCAAACTAAGTACCTTTGCGGAGCACTGACACAGAGAATGGATATTACAGCAACTGAAACGAAGAATCGACGTAACACAGTAATACTAGTATAGACAATCATACTTCATAGCATACCAGCATCAACAACATCAAGATATATATGGCTCAATGCGTTTCATGTACACGTTCACGTGTCAATCGAAATTGCTAGTCCCACAATTCCTAACCATTGCAGCTGCAGCATTATGGCATCGCGAGGAAGCAAAAGCTTATCTGACATTGCAGTTGCGGCATTCTGATGTCACAAGGAAGCGAGCTCACTTTTAACATTCATAACACTAGATATTGCAGTAACAACTACACACTGTGAACCAACAAGTGTTAACGGTATTTCCATCACGCAGCAGAAACAACAGTGTGTCATGTGTCCATGAGCAACACGGAGGCTTGTTAGCTAATAGAAAACAATCTGCAGGCAAAAAAAAAGGCACCATTCAGGATTAAATATCTTGAGGACACTAGCATAACTGAAGTAAGATCAGGTAAACTGCTAGCAGACTGGCATCTTTCAAGCCATGATCTTGGCCGACCTCATGTAAAGGCTGTCCACAACCTTCCCAAAGTTTGAAATTGTTTCAAGCGTAGCAGGGAAGATAGCCTCGGTCTTGGGATCCTCAAAGATAATGAGGCAACCAGCGCCCTGATCCAGGGTTCCGGCAAATTTCTTGTCGAGGATCATCTGTGACAGCTTCTTCTCAACATGGCCGATTGGCAACCCGATCATCTCTGCTATATGTGCAATCTCCACCCTCGAATAGGGCTCAATTAACCTGCAGAGATTCTGCTCCAGGAGGGTATCGTAAAGAGACGAAAGATGCCTGTGAACAATAGGGTCCTCTTCTAGCTGGGCTTTGTAATCTTGAAGAGCAGTTTCAAAGTACTTCAGAGATCTTTTTGAGTAGGCATCAGCCACAGCTTTCATAGCATCGACATCAGGGCCCAGATACTTCGGGCCAGCCTTCGACGTGATTATTCCTGCAACATCATCGGCTTGGTTAACCATTATCTTGCACAGAAGCATGTACTTCAAGCTGAAGATGGCCTTAGGATCCTCTAGTGCACTGAAAGCTTCGAATGCTTCGAAGAAGTAGCTGTAAGCAGTCTTGTAATCCTTTTCTTCGGCATGAAGTATACCACTCTGCAGATCAATAGTGCCCTGCTGAGCTGGTGGAACATAAATGGCATTAGCTGCAGTTCTTGCAGCAGTCAAAGAAGCTTTGGCCTTTGGCAAGTTTCTCAGAGAGAAATGGAGTTTGCTCTCCAAAAGGTCAATGTCCACAAGAAGCAACTTGTCATCGAGCCTCCTGACTTCCTTGATGAGACCAGAAAGGAGGGTAAGAGCTTGAGTATACTCCTGATTCTCTAACAGAAGGGCTGCTAGCCTTGCTTCCACACGCTGCCTGAGGAAGGTACGCTTCTCTGCACGGGTCCATTCCACCATCTCCTTGCAGAGTGAGGTCTGAAGATCAGATGTTCCAGGTATCTTGGCAACAGCATCGATGGTACCTCGGACAATCTTTGCGGTCTTTGCCTTGGGAATAAGCGAGAAAAATGGCCTGAGCTGGGTCAAAAGATTTCGAAGCTCCTCAGCTCTGTTCTCTTTGGTGAGATAGTTAGTAAGATTGGTGATGGCAAGTTCCTTTGTTCTCAGTGCATCCGCAGAAGAAGACGGGTCTTCAAGCACACGGTAGAGGATTGAAATGGACTCTGAAGCATCCTTAGCCTCCCGAGCCTTTGCTATTGACTCAGTGGTAGCAGGAAGGTATGACGATTCCATTGAAGAAGACATGGTCACTCCCTATTGCAACAGAATATGAATTGTTACAAAACAAATCAGGGTCTGCCCGAAAGGTGGGGAAAACAAGAATTAATACATAATAATACAGAATGCTGAAGCATTTGGAAAGAAAATATCTGAAGAGAAGCTCGCCCAGCATACACTAAATAAGAACTGCTCAGGTATTAACTAGTTGCAACATCTTGTTATTTAAGAGGCCTAAAGTCAAGACATGAAAAGCAGATATAATTGTACAGAACCCAAGATCACCCAGCACTAAATATGGTTTCTTTAACTACCAACAAAATAGGTTTAGGCACCATTAGCTAAGTCAGGTCCTGTGCATTCCGGAACAGCTACATCACAGTGCACACTCGATTATTAGAACGTATCAACATATCTTGAGCACCACCATGGAGCATGGGTGACAAGCATACTTATTAGTCCATGTATTATACTTACGAGAAAACACCTTGTCACGGGTAGAGAGATTCGAGAGGGGATTGGAGCGTAGAGGATAGTCATGCGAAGTCTCAGGACATGGGCTTGGCCACTTGCGGCGCAACAGGGGAGCCGTGGTCGGCTGTCACGCAGCAAGGGGAGGATCACGCCTCCATGAGTAGCTTGGTGAGAGGAACCGCGAGAATACTAAAACCCTGGATAAACTTGCAGTAGTAGGCAGCGATACCGATGAAGGCTTGGATAGCCCTCATCGATGAAGGTTGCGGCCAGTCCATCACAGCGTTGACTTTCTGTGGATCCATGGTGACATCCTCCAGAGAGATGACGTGGCTCAAATATGCCACTAAAGTATTTCTGAAGAAACATTTGGAACACTTTAGGAAGAGCCGGTGTTGCCGGAGGGTGTAAAACACCATACGTACATGCCGAAGGTGTGCTAACCATGACGGGCTATATATGAGGATGTCATCGAAGAACACCAGGACCGACCGCCATAAGAAGGGCCGGACCGGAGTACATCATTTATTAAGGCTTGAAAAGTGACCGACACGTTAGTTAGCCCTAAAGGCATAACCAGAAACTCAAATAGGCCCTGATGAGTACAGAACGTTGTCTTCTCAATATCTGCCGAGTGCATCCGAACTTAATGATAACTAGAGCGCAGGTCTAGCTTGGCGAAGAACCGTGCGCCCCTGGGTTCATCGAGAAGTTCGTCGATGACTGGAATTGGAAATTTGTCTTTGAAAGTCTTGTCGTTGAGCACCCAATAGTCCACGCAAAAACGCCATGTGTTGTCCCTCTTCTTAACAAAGAGAACGGGCGACAAAAATGCTGAAGAGCTGCGACATATAAGGCCCTGTTGTAACATCTCATCAAATTGCTTCTCGAGCTCATCCTTCTTAAGTTGCGCATAACAATATGGGAGTACAGCGACGGATTCCATGCCAGACTTGAGAAGGATGCGGTGGTTGCGGTCACAGACCTGGGGCAGCCCGTGGGGATCAGCAAACAAGTCATCGAATTCGTCGAGCAGCTCTTGCATCAAGTCTTGACCTGTACATGCGAGGGCATAGGTCGGCCGGGAGGCCGCGGGGATGTCGTGCCAAGTGATCTGTCGCCCTGCGCGGATGAATGCCAGACATGTTGGAGAAGTCCCATACGATTGGTCCGAGGGTGCCTAACCATTGGACTCCGAGGATAACATCAAAGCCCTCCAGTGGAATAGTATAGCAGTCCGGCGAGAATGCCTCCGTGCCAACGCAAATAGTGAGGTTGCGGCACACGCCAGAGCTCACCACGCGATTGCCGTTGGCCACCGTCACCCAAAGGTCACTCCTTGGCTGGAGAGATAGAGCAGCTTCCCACACCACGCTCTCGGCGATAAAATTGTGTGTCAACCCAGAGGCGAGTGCCGCGAGAGGGCGATTGTTGATGAGGACCATGATGTGCATGGTTTGCCCCGATTGTGGTTGAATGCCTGTTACGACAGCCAAAGAAATTTCCGGGTCAGACCTCACAGGGGTGTCGTGGTCGTCTTCATAGTCCATTACGGGATCAATTTCCAGTACAAAGAGCTTGCAACTGTGACCCCTAACGAACTTTTCTTCACAATAATAGCATAGGACGGCCGCGTGTCGTCGTTCCATCTCGGCGAGTGAAAGTGTACGATGGGGCAGCGGCGTCTTGTCTGTTGGCATAGGGTTGGTGGTGCTCAGGACGCTGCTGGAGGCGGTATTGTAGCTTGCCGATCCCGTGCGCCAGGGTCGCCGGGTTGGTGTTGATGATGTTGGTTGAGCGAACTGCGCACAACGCTCATAAGCACGAACCAGGCTCATGGCTGTCTCCAATGATTGAGGCACCTAAAATTCGACGTCGGTCTTCAACGGCTCTCCCAAACTGACTGTGAATAATTGCATCTGCTGTTGTTCGGACTGGGGGTCAGCGTGGCGGAGCAGTGCCAAGAATTTCTCTTGGAAATCGGAGACGGAACCGATCTTGCGTAACGAGGCGAGTTCGTCAAGTGGATTGTTGTGCAAGGGAGGGCCGAACCGGGTGTTGACAAACTCGGTGAAGTGGCGCCATGATGGGGTACTGAGATCGCGCTCCAAGCGATGGTACCACATCCGAGCTGCCCTGATCATGTGAAAAGATGCCAAACAAACTTTATCTTCCTCCATGGTACGTTGGCCCCGGAAGAATTGCTCGCAGCGGTTAAGCCACAGCAGGGGGGTCGTCTTTGCCATCGTACGTCGGGAAGTTAAGTTTGTGAAATCGTGGCACACTGTTGAGCTCGGGTGTGCGACCTTCGGCCTCTCCACGTGCCAACAGGGCACCCGTCACATCATCTTGTGAAGAGGAGAACGTCAAGGCAGCCGGCGCCGGTGGTGATCAAATTGGCTTGGGCAGGACACCAACCGAGTGCTGCCCTGCGACATCAAGGGTGACATGGTGCTTGCTGGTGCCGTGCTCCAGACGAGTGATGGTGACGTTATGGGCACGTTGCTTATTGTCAAGGTCGCGCATCGTGTTTGGGAGGGCGTCGATCTTCGCGGAAAGGTGCTGCCGGTCAGCCACCATCTGCTTCATTAGGGCTTCGAGTTGCTTGCCCAAACCATCGGATCCTTCTTCAGAAACAGACGACATAGCAATGGGTGTCTCTGATACCAAGTTGTCACGGGTAGAGATATTGTTGAGGGGATTGGAGCGTAACCATCCTCTACGCGAAGGGGGAGCCGTGGTCGGTTGTCACGCAGCAAGGGGAGGATCACGCCGAGAGGAAGGAAGAGGTAAGTGGATTTTCTGATTTTTCTCATTGCAAACTCAATAATACTCCTCTCTTCTTATAGGAAGAGATGAGTCCTGAACAAGGAAACTAACTTGGAAAGTAATATAAACAATCTCTTAAAGCGATAAGGAAACTAACTAAAAGGAAACAATCTTTAGAAGGCAATAAAGTAAACTAATCCAAAAGGAAGGTCTAATCTCCTAAACCGGCGACATCCTTGCCACAGCCGAGTCCTTCGACGGTGCATTGTGGCGGCAGGAGTAGTGGTGGCCCCACATGACACACCTAGTGAACCAAATTGGGCAAAATCAATATATCTCAACAGCATAAAACACTAAATGAACGATACTGGGCAAAATAGCTATATCTCAACAGTTGGTAAAGATGATGTTGACCACAGACGACAATTTTTTTCTTGGAAAGCATTAAGGTGTTATAAATTGCATAAAGAGAAACTCGCTTTCCCAATTTGGTGAGGTTCCATGCATCATCCTTTATGATCTTCTCTAACAAAGTTGGCTCTTTAATTAATGAATAAATCCAATGGGAAAGAAGGGTCTGGTACTCTGCTCAGAATAAGGGCATGATTTTTCTAGAGATACATGTTAGCGATTTGTTTCACCACGTTGACGGAAGAGTAGCATGCTCAATTAATAGAGAGTTGTAGTACATGTTTATTATCTCCAGTTTGCATAATTTAAGGCCTGCTGCGAATAGACCTAAACGAAAGAAATGGATACAATAAAAAGGCACCAACACTAGCACAGGTGCTGATGCCACTGCACGAGAATTATCATCAGAATATTACACAGATCCACATCAAAACAAGCAAGCACGTGAAACCTAGAAGTGAGGAATCCCCAGAAGAAGAAGAAAAAACTAATTAGCCTCACAAGTGACCCCCTTTTGGCCCCCCAGATTTCCCCTCCTCTGACCAAAGCAGGCAGTATGTGCTAGCAGAAGCACAGATTGGAAGCGAGGCGAAGCGCGAAGCGAAGAAATTCGAGCCTACTGACCTTAAAAAAGACGTCTTTGTTCATATTCCGTAGCAGGATTACCCAATCCAATCCACACAGTACGATTGAGTTGAACCCTAGGTATTATGGGGAGATCTAGGAGATGGAGATAGAGAGGAGGGGACAGGGAGGAGGATGGTAGTACCGGTGCAAGCGGCGGAGGGTTTCCGGCGGCGAAGCGGAGAGGAGACGTACGAGACGGCGCGGAGGAAGCAACCTGCTGCAACTGAGACATTGCGACGCCTCCGATTTTTTTCTTTCTTTTGATTTGAGAAAGGAAAGAAAGCTGAGAAGAGAAGCAACGAAACGGCCCGGCCCGTTCACACGCAGGCTGTAGGCACTGTACATGATCTGGGCTGGGCTGGGCTGGGCTTGGCCCCAAAATGGCAAAAGATATACCCAGCCCAGTCCTAAAGCCGGAAATGGTGCAATTGTCTCACAGTCATCGTTAAGTCTCGGAGGATCACGTAACATCCTAAATTTTGTAACCAAAATTCCCGAGCGTGAAAAATACGGGATTTTTTAAAAAAAATATTGCATGTTCGAACTATTTGAATTCTCTGTGAACTATCTCGACTTTTGTCGCATTTTGAATTTCACAAAATCATTTAATAAAGTGCAAATCGGTTAAAGTCAGGAAATTGAAATTTTGACTAAAGTGATACTTGAATTTGAATCACCAAATCAAAAATTTTGTATTTTGAAATAAATAAAATAGAAAGGAAAAATGAAAACATCCGGATCAAGTCGGCCCAGCTGTAAGACCGAAGAGCCCGACTAGAGGAGGGGTGAATAGGTGGTTTTAAAACTTTTGGCTAAAACCGAGTTTTTATGCAGAAATATGAAACAATTCGATTTTGCACAATTCAAGACCTAAAACAACTAGTTTCACTAAGTGCACCAACCATCTAAGACTGTTGAAAGAAAGCAAGCATACAAAGATAATAAAGCAATTTAATTCAAAAAATGTAAATTACACGAAGTAAAGCATAAGAGAACAAACCACAATAATCACCGACGCACGACGCCTTCACGCTGTCTAGATGTCAGCAAACACCAAGAGTAATAAGTCTAAGACTCTCACTTGAACCAATCAAGTGTCTAAACTCAAGTGGATACACAATCCACTACCTAAGGCAACACATGCACTTAGAATTTGCTCTCTAACCTCACTTGGTGCAACACATGCACACAATAGTAGAGAGCACTTGCTCTTAACTCAATGGAATGACTTGGGCACTAGCAACACATGTTATGCACTCAACAGTAACACTAGCAGCTTATCCCAACTGGCTAAGGTGGCTGTATAAATAACCCACACACAAAAACTAGCTGTTGGAAATAGAATCCCGAACAAATCAGGATAGTCAAAACTACCGCCGTTCAATAGCCAGTACTACCGCCCTCCTTCCAACGGTCGGATTTCAGTAGCAACACATGCTCTAAACTAGCCGTTAAAAAATGGGGCGCGGTACTACCGCCAAGCAACACACGGTTGTTCCGCTCTCTAGTAGTTCCGCACAAGGCACTGCGGTACTACCGCTCAACAAGCAGCGAGCAAACTCCGAAATACGCATATACTGGAAAATACGTACCACCAACAAACATTTGGAAAAACCGATATGCGGTAGTTCCGCGCACACAACGTCGGTATTACCGCACTACCAGATGAGCAACTCATGCTCGAGAAACATGTGTTCTAGAAAATCCATACCTCATCAAAGATTCGGATCTACCGACAAACAGTAGTTCCACAAAGTACCCACAGGTACCACCGCTTCACAAGTCCGTTCAAAACCAACTCATTAGTTCGGACTGACACGTGGACAGCTCAGAAGCAAAAGAACTTTCGGAGCACGGGTTTTGACCGCATGATCAGAGCAGCTATCGGACGATCCGAACGTCCACCGGTAGTTCTACCAGAGGAACGTCAGTACTACCGCAGTGCGGTAGTTCCGTGTAGTACACGTCGGTACTACCGATGTTCCTGAGAAAAGCATAAACTGACTTTCAAAGAACAAATCAATTGCAAAACAAATTTGACAATTGATTCTAGCTGCACACAATTGATGTGCCATGACAGGGATTGTCATTGGTTTGATTAAACAAAATGGTTTATGCTCAGACGAGTGGTCGTGCAGTAAAGGTGGGTGTGGTTAGCGCTTTTCTGGTGAGGCAGTCTTGCCTGAGTAACTTATTAAGGACTTAATCTTGTGTACCATTGAACTAGGCCATATCGTACAACCACATGTCTAGTATAACATGGACCTAGCTAACTAATTAGCAATGTCTCAGCTTAGTTCTATTTTTGAAAGCGTGAGTTACGGGATGGACGTATACTCATAATGGCGTAAGAGGGGGCCCTGTCTGGTTGGTAAGACATCCAGTGTTGAAATCTTAGTGGGTAGAACTGGGTTGAGAAGGAGCTTTGTAAAGGCCTTCTGATGATCACTTAGCCGCACGCCTTCTAAAGCGTGTCTTGGCCGGTATTATAAGTCAATTTATCTCTTGCGGGTAAAGCTGTATAACCTCTGCAGAGTTAAAACTATTTAAATAGATGTGTATGTGGTTATGTACAATGCTCGGGGATTTCACATGAGAGGTAGAGTTTTTATAAAAATATGTCGGAGTGTGAATGTGAAGTTCACTTGGTGAATATGATGTTTGCTTGGTGGATATGGAATTCACTTGGTGGTTTGTGTCAAAGGTGCATGGGGAGTTCACTTGGTGAATATAATATTCGTTCAGTGGATGATATGTTCACTTGGTGGTTTGATTGGGAAGTAAATGGGAAGTTAACTAGTTATTTTCAAAGAAATTGTTTACTTATTTACTTATCGTCTTTTAAATTACACTTTTCAATCTATTTACTGTAGTTGCTGTTAATACCCACTTTCTACAAAAGAACCATACAACTTTTCCTTTGATCAAGCCTTGTATGAATATTAATTGCATACTGTTTCCTACGACTTGCTGAGTACTTTATGTACTTACGGCTTTAAACAATGTTGCTCAGTTGAAGAATATCAAACTACTTAAGAGCTCTTCGAGAAGGAGTACTATGAAGACTTTGCGAATTAGGACACATTCTCCACTTGATAGCCTGTGGGCATGTTGATTGGTCTTTTCCATGTTTTTCATTCCACTGTAAGAGTTTATTTGTTTATTTAGCCCTGCGTGGAAAGTTAAGTAAACGTTGACCTTAAGATCCAGTTATTATTACTATTTGTTAATTTGAGATCTTTTTAGTTAAATCGATAAATAGATGGTATTTCATCGATGTTTCATTGTGTGAGCTAGCTACTGATTTAGGATTAGTTTAGAATACACAGAGGATTTTCGGATGTGTAAATCCGAGTCTCGATAGTCTCATGCTCACGTTCTTCATCCCCCTCTTCCGCAAGAGTGCCCGGGATACCATTGTCTTCTACTTTTGCGTCGTCGACCTCTACTTTTGCGTCAGTGACCTCGCAGTCGCACCGCCGACCTCCTTCACCACCTGGGTTCATTGTCTTCAACCCACATTAGCCAAAATATGCATCATGCAATACATATGCACTAATCTCATGACTTTGGCCAATTCCACAAACACCCAGCACAACTCACTGCACTGAAGTCGCCATGTCCAGTAAGAACGCCAGCCCTGGGCATTGCACCCCATGGCCGGTCAAAACGCTAGCCTTGGGCTGGTCAGACTGCCAACTCATGGTCGGTCTGACTGCGATCCCCCGGTAACAGGGGACCAGTTTGACCGCCGACCAACGGCTGGTCAGACCACTTTCCATTTCTAGAAAATACCATTCTATGGACTTTTTGGCAAAACACATCCCTAAACACTCATACACAAGTGTTTGATGTCCATTTACCCAGGGGTTGCACCGCCGGTCTGATCACCACACATGGCCGGTCAGATCGCCCCTAGGACTGGTCAGACCGCCTGAATCTGACAGCAAGCTGGCAATTTGCAAAACTTGAGAGTTTCCTCTCTGGACTCCTCGACAATGATGTCAATTGTTTATCACCTAGATTATGCCCATATCATATGGACTCCACACTGTGTTATCTGTGGTTGCCGGGAAAGTACCGACTATATCTTTTTCTCATGTGTGCTTGTTAGGTTATGCCTGGTGTTGTGTCATAGAAGCATTTCATTGGGATAGAATCCCTATTTCCTTTCAAGATTTCACATATGACTGGATGAGGTAGACGGGCGGGGTGAATCAGACTATCTAATTATTTTGTATAGCTCTGCAGCTTTTTCCTGGGTTATATGGCAAATTAGGAACAAAATGGCGATCGAGAAAGTTTTTCCTAAACAACCAAGTGATGTAATGTACAAGGCCTTGTTCTATATGCAGCAATAGCGAGCTCTACTTCAGGAGGACAAAGTCAAGATTGAGGCTTTGATGGAGAAGATGAAGATATGGCTACGCGATTTTAGAAGCGAGGAGAGGGTTAATGGATTCTGTCTGGTGGCGTTTTCTGTCCGTCTGTCTCTGGTTATTGTCTTTAAGTTCTGTCTTGACGTTGCTAGTTTAGTTTATCTGGGCACTGCTATTATCCTGTAAAGCTGGCTTAAGTTATCCCCAGTTGTCTCGTTGGAAAACTCTCTTAACTCTTTACTGGCTTTCAGTAAAAGCTTGGTGATCCTGTTTCTAAAGAAAAAAAGATAACGAATTAAGTGATTTTTTTTAAAATAATCCATTTTTATTAGAAATTACAAATTTATTCCACCAAACTTTTTTTTACAAAATTGACCGCATCGCCCAACGGGCAAACGACAAAAATGCAGTAGTTGTATCGTTGGGCGACAGAGATATCTATGGGCCAATGGTAAGACGACAAATGATGTCGCCCGACCGTTAGGCGATACAAACCCGGTCGCCCTACCATTGGGCGACAAAAGGCAGGTTGGTTTTTTTTTATTTAATCATTTTTAAAAATAGTAGATAATCTATGTGTGAACCATATATTGACTGAAAACAATTTTTTTGGATTAATAACCTTTGACACTTCAGTTTATATATCCTTCACAACTACACAATATTTGCAGACATTGCCCCAGAAGTGATACATGTTGGGTGACTTCACACTTGTTGCCCAACCACTGAGCGATTTTACTAGTTGCTCAACCACTAGGCGATTTTAGGTCATAACTGTACTATTCACCAGATCCGATTGGAATAATTATGTTATAATACATATCACATTTGGCATGTATTACATTTAGCAAATCTTGTTGTATATTAGTCTTTTTTTAGAAAAGAAAATTGTAGTGTTAGGGTTGATTGGTCAGTTTGTTATTTTCATATAATATCAAGGATATGAAATTTGTCAGACTCGCAATAACATTTTATGATCGTCATATATCGTTGTAGTGCGCTAATTTTCTGAAGAATTTTATGAGGACGATTGAGATAGTATTGAGTCGTCAGTACGAAGGTAAGTGGTATTGCGATGTACCAAAAAGTTCATACACGGGTGAGAACTTTGGAGAAATGACGCAACGATAACAACATAACAGTTGATCCAACAAGGATGGTTACATGGCACGCAAGCTAATGAAGCAAGCACGGTACACGCATGCCTTTAAAGGAATAGAAATACATGGGACATGTGGACGAAGAGGGTCGAACTACTGCGTGGAACGTGGCCATTTGCCCTTGCGGCCTAGCTCGGTGTTGTACTCATCGCCGTGATGGCCCTCTTCCGCTCCCTCTCGGCCACCCGTCGCCTGGCATGCTCACGCTCCTGCTCCTCGCGTAGCCTGTCCCGCTTGTCCTTCTCGTCCTTCTCAGCCTGCAGCTCTGCGAGACGCCTTTCACGGTCGTCGTAGTCCTCCCTGGCCCAGCCCTTCCATGTCAGAAGCATCCACATGTCGTATGGGTGGATCTTGTCGTCGATCCACTGGTTGAAGTCGCATAGGCGCGGCGGAGACTACGGTGGGAAGAGAGACGTGGGTATGGCGTAATGGGAAGAAAAATAGTAGTGTGCACTGAAATACGATTTCATTACCGGCTTCCTGTAGCTCTCCGTGTCAAACCTGCGGTGAGGGTAGTCCACGTCGTAGTTTGTGCAGCACCAATAGCGATGTCCAATGGTCCACTCGTCAGTTGATTTGACGCACTTGCAGGCGTCTCGACACCAACAAAGGGGTGGCGCCACCCCCATGGGGAGCCCTTCCGGAGGACGTTGAGCTGACATAGGAGGGGGGCGCGACTCGACCCAGAATCGTTGGGCGTACTACGAGGAAGCCTCCTTAGATCCACAAGCTCCGGAAAAATTTGGTGTGTGTAAGGCTGCTGACTAAATGCATGATGGCAAGCACTGGTCTCGTGGGGAGACACCCAGTCCTTTAAGAGTTTGTAGATTTTCTCCCATTCCCTCTTCTTGTCCATCTTATGTAGGTAGTGTTGTGGAGTTCCTGGCCCCGAGCAGCATTGTATTTATAGTAGGAGCCAACTTAGCTGTAGCGGTTCTACAGCGGCTGAAGTGCAATCCGGTTGAATCAAATTCACGTTCGCGACCGATCTGAAAATCTAGCGAGGAGGTCAGGGTTGTCAAGTCGATTTGAAAAGCCTAAACCCAAGCCTAAACCGTAAACCCTAAACCTAAACCAAACCCTAAACCAGAAAACCTAAAACCCTAAACCTAACCGTAAACCGTAAACCGTAAACCTAACCGTAAACCCTAAACCTAAACTGTGCAAAGCTAGCCCGTTTGGTCTTGTCACTGCGCAAAGCTGCCCCGTCTGGTCTTGTCACTGTGTAAAGCTGCTCCGTCTGGTCTTATCAGGGCGCAAGGCTGTCTCCTTCGGTCTTGTCACTGCGCAAAGCTGGCCCGTCTGGTATTACCACTACGCGTAGCTGCTAGACAACACATTACCCGCTTTGTAAGGCTTCCCCCGCAGGTTATAAAATGCATGTCCCACGCTTGGAAAGTAGGACTACTCGACCCTCCAAATCGTACGAAGAAAAGCCTTCTCCATCATACAGTAACATATCATGGCAGACGAAGCAATGTGACCATTCCAACCAGGGTCGCCAAAGCAAGACCTTCCCCTGGAAAGGAGGGAGGACTTCGGGCCTAACTACCGGTTGATGCCGAACAAGCGTGCTCAACCGGTATGGCCGAAATGCGGACACAGGGAGGACGCTGTCGTGCAGGTCTTGGACGGCCTTTTCGATGGTGGACGATGTTTCTTCCGATGTCCACACTCTAGGGTACAATTAGTAAGCAGTTTGCTTTATGTTACTGCTAATACAGCTTCCATGTTAACCCTCCTTTCCAGCAGATGACGAAATGCGACTTTGTCTGCTGGATCGATCCTCCCCATGAACGACATGTTGTGATGTATGTGGATACATTGTGGCACCGAATCTTTCAATTGGAGGCACAGATTGACAATCTCAACGAGCAAAACGATGACCTCCGCCAACAGATATAGCGCGAGAGGGGCAATGAGGAGGTCGTGAACATAGGAAGTTCCTATGATCCCACATGCTGCTGCGCGAACCCTAGCTGCATATGTGCGTGCCACTACAATGACGGCTAGCCACATCCGAGGTGCCCCCTGTACAACACTTTCTGTGGGTAACACGGGTACCTTCTACCATTAGGCACGGCCGGAGAAATTTGTACCTAAAGCATGTAATTGAATGGTCGACGCGTCATTGCGATTGTCTTTTATCGATGTGTCGTGTGCATTAAGCTATAGGCGTCGATATGCATTGAACAAACATGCATTGTACGAACGAGTATACATAAGAACAAAAGTACAAAAGTACAGGCATCACACATTAAGTGCAAAATAAAAGTATCACATAACGAACACAAGTACAGCCAGCACAGGGGGACGCCCCCTACTAGGGCCCCCCAAGCACACCCCCAGCATCCCCTCCCGCGTCGCCACGGCCCACTCCAGCTCCGTGTCCACCCCTACGAGCTCGCTTGGGCATCTTCCTCTGTGCTGGGTGTCGGGGCCTCGGTCTTGAGAGGGTAAGACGGTCTGGAGGCCTGGTCTGACGAGGACCGTAAGGCCGAGGGGTGGACAGAACTGGAGGTTGTGTGGGTACTGGCGCACCGGCGAGCTGTGTCCCGGAGAGAACCTCAGCCCGTGTGGGCTGAGGTGCCGGGTCCTCGTCCACAAGGGAGTCGTGTGTGTCCGTGTCACCTGGGGAGGCCCCTAATCCGTCATAGGCCAAACTACCTCCACTTGCACAACAAATATTGTTAGTTAATAAAAAAACATGAAGCGTGCTAACAAACAGAGACGTGACGTACCGTCGGCTACCGCCATGGCGCGCAAGAAGGCGTCTGGAGGGAAGTAGGGAATGTCGTACGCGCCCTGCGTGTGGAAGGCGAAGGAGTCCGGAGGTCCAAAGTACTGTGACGCTACCGGTGTATGGGGTAGTGCCTAGGTGGACCCTCCGGCCTCCTCAGGTCTGGCCGGTCCTCGGGGAGCCTGCTGTGCTGTAGGACGGGACGGCGCCGGTGGAGGTACGGATTGTCGACCAGGCGCAAGCGTGTCAACCTCAGGGGCCCTAGTGCACGACAACAGGCCGGCAATACGTGTGGCTTGAATAGCCACACGACGGAAAGCCTGGGTCGCCTCATCTCGTGTGCCCTCCACACTGTCGGTGAACCTCTGAAACAAGGAGCGGCACTCACTCACAATCTCATGACTGATGCTCACCTGCAATGAAAACACGAAAGGGTGAAAACTGTCATTGGGGATGCCACAAGCGAAGTTTTGCAGGTAGGATGTAACGTACCATGCAGTGCACATCCTGCGCAAAATGCACAGGGTATGTATCGGTCGGTGCCGGAACATGTGGTGCCGGTTGGTCGGCAGCAAGTACGAGCCTAGTACGTGTCTGAGGAGTGTACCAGCGAAGGTACTCGTCGTACGTGTTGTGGTCGTAGGGGGTGTCCTACTGCACACAGTCCTACAGCGCGCCCTCCCATTGTTGTACCCACGTGTCCATCC
The DNA here is from genome assembly GCA_036346255.1 of Ampelocalamus luodianensis. Lineage (NCBI taxonomy): Eukaryota > Viridiplantae > Streptophyta > Magnoliopsida > Poales > Poaceae > Ampelocalamus > Ampelocalamus luodianensis. Next base: position 54,086,825 of record CM070629.1, on the reverse strand, counting down.
TAATCCCCCAATGGACGCGGAACTGCTAGTGCCGCGCCGACCGCGACCGCGCAGATCCCTTCCTGACCCACCCCCTCCCCCTCGGCTGCCACATTGGTGGGTTGGGATCGGCTCGGGAAAAGCGACGGTCGCGACAAAAGGGAGGCGAGCGGCCGGTCGAGGCTGGGGACGCGCTAGATGGGATGGTGTCCTGCCGACCGATGCCGCAGGAGGCACCACAGGAGCGAGCGGAGGCGGCGGTGGATTGCGGCAAAGGATTTGGGGGGAATCCAGCAGGGGCAGGCGGAGGCGGTTTGTGCCAGGGGATTTTGGGGGAGTCGACCGGGGGTAGGGCAAGGGGAGTAGAGAGAGCGCGACGGATGAGCGGCTCGGCCCCTCAGCCCGGCAAAGGATTTGGGGGGAATCCAACAGGGCCAGGCGGCGGTTTGTGCCAGGGGATTTTGGGGGAGTCGGACGGGGGTAGGGCAAGGGGAGCAGAGAGAGCACGACGGATGAGCGGCAAGGACGGCGTGGGTGCCAGAGCGGATCGGGAGAGCAGTAGGGCATGAGGCGCGAGGCGACGACGATGGTGCGCGAGCGGCGACGGCAGCACCCGGGCGGAGAGCGAGAGAAGCTAGGGAAGTGGATGGGAGCGGAGCCAAAGCGGAAGCACGCGGGGCCGCACAAGAAAACGCGAAAGACGACGCAATCCAACGGCGGCGGCAGCGCACGGTGGCATCCGACGGACAGGAAAAGCTGCCGACGTGGATGCCCTCCCTGAGTTTAGAGTCCGCAAGGTTTTATATAGAAAGATACGGCACCACGGAGTCATAATTTGAGTCGCCGTCCGGCCAACGCAGCAGCTAGCCGAGCCGACAGAACTTTATGGAGCCACGATTTATGCTCCCACCGAGCAGCTACTGCGTGCTTTAGTTAGTTAGAACATAGTACCAATAGATTGACCGATGGAGCAACTTGACTTCTCATTGCCTTTGTTTGTAGTACTGGATGCCTTTTCCTCCAGCCATGATTATTGTACCGTTTCTGAGCTACTACTCTGACACGAGTAACACTCTAGCTGGGGTGCTAGCTCTCCTCACTTGTTTGCTGTGCTCTTCTTCAGGAGGCGTGCTTGCTCTTGAGCTCCTCTCCTCTTTGGCTTCTTTGGTGTCGGTGACTCGGTGCTTCTTTTGATTCCTTGACATGGCTGGAGTTTCTTCTGATTCAAGGGAGGAGAGGAGCGGAGTCGCAGAGATGGAGACGAAGAGCTCGGCTCTGCTCCGTCTCCTCTGCCTCTGCAGTGTTCTGGCGCTCGCCTTGCCGGCGAGGCCGGCGAACGTGACCATCGGCGCGCTCTTCACCTTCGACTCCGTCATCGGGAGGTCGGCCAAGACGGCCATCGAGCTCGCCGTGGCCGACGTGAACCGCGACGCCGAGGTCCTCAAGGGGACCCACCTGAGAGTGGTGGTGCAGGACACCAAGTGCAGCGGCTTCGTCGGCACCATCCAAGGTACGTTAAGTACGGCATCCCATCGAGTAATTTGATCAGCTTGCCAAAATCCTAGTAATTTTGCCATCAGGATACGATTGGAGTGGTTGGTCCGTGCGCATCAACAGATTGCATGCCTACGGAGTAGTATTTGTTTCTCTCTTTAAGTCTGTCAAGCTCTGTGAAACAACTACAAGTGTGTTGTGGATGTTTCCAGTTTCCATCCATGGCTGCTGACTAGTATATAACTGATGATCAATCAGAAGTAAGCAGTAGTATTCATCGTGGTCACACTCGATTACTTGGCAAATGGTGACCATGCAATGGAAGGAGCACATGACATCATGCATCCAGCTTGACATTGATGCTTGGTTGGCGCAGCGTTGCAGCTGATGGAGCGGAACATGGTCACCGTCGTTGGCCCGCAGTCGTCGGGAATCGCGCACGTCGTCTCCCACGTCGTCAACGAGCTGCACGTCCCGCTGCTCTCCTTCGGCGCCACCGACCCCACGCTCTCGTCCACCCAGTACCCCTACTTCGTCCGCACCACCCACGACGACTACTTCCAGATGAACGCCGTCGCGGACCTCGTCACCTACTACGGCTGGAGGGAGGTCGCCGCCATCTACGTCGACAACGACTTCGGCCGCGGCGGCGTCGACGCCCTCGGCGACGCACTTGAGACCAAGCGCTCCAAGGTCTCCTACAAGGCGCCCTTCCCCCCCAACGCCGACCGAGCCGCCATCGCCGACCTGCTGGTGCAGGTCAGGATGATGGAGTCCCGGGTCTACGTCGTCCACGTCAGCCCGGACTCCGGCCTCGCCATCTTCTCCATCGCGCAATCGCTCGGTATGATGGCCAGCGGCTACGTCTGGATCGCCACCGACTGGCTCGCCGCCGCGCTGGACTCGTTGCGCCCGGCCAACGACAAGACGATGAGCCTCGTACAGGGGGTGGTCACACTCCGCCAGTACAGCCCAGACTCCGACGCCAAGAGGTCGCTCATGTCGAGGTTCGTCCGGCAGAACCAGAACGCGAGCGCGAGCATGAACGCGTACGGGCTCTACGCGTACGATTCCGTGTGGATGGCGGCGCGCGCCATCGACCAGTTCCTCGACGACGGGTGGAACGTCTCCTTCTCGGCCGACCCGAGGCTGCGCGGTGCCAACGGGAGCACGCTGCGGCTGAGCACGCTCAAGATGTTCGACCAGGGGGAGCAGCTGCTGCAGAAGGTCATGCTCGCCAACTTCACCGGCGTCACCGGCCGTGTGCGGTTCGGCGCCGGCAGGAGCCTGGCCGACCCCGCCTACGAGGTCCTCAACGTCGGCGGGACGGGCGTCCGGCTGGTCGGGTACTGGTCCAACCACTCGCGCCTGTCTGTCGCCGCGCCTACAGGATCGCTCTCCAACGGCAGCCAGCCGCAGCAGCTGTACAGCGTGATCTGGCCGGGGGAGACGACGGCGACGCCGCGCGGGTGGGTGTTCCCGAACAACGGCAGGCCGCTGAGGATCGGGGTGCCTTACCGGACGACGTACAAGCAGTTCGTGTCCAAGGACGCCAGCCCGGACGGCGCCAGCGGGTACTGCATCGACGTCTTCAAGGCCGCCGTGGCGCTGCTCCCGTACCCGGTGCCCGTCTCCTTCGTCCTCTTCGGCGACGGTGTCAAGAACCCCAGCTACAGCGACCTCGTGAAGAAGGTCTCAGACAATGTCAGTACGGGGAGCACTTTCAGCTTCAGTTATACTAGAATTCATGGCTAATTACAACTTTAGCTCTGATTTCTTCAGTACTTCGACGCTGCGGTCGGCGACATCTCGATCGTGACGAGCCGGACGAGGATCGTGGACTTCACGCAACCGTACGTGGAGTCGGGGCTGGTGATCGTGTGCCCCGTGAAGGAGAAGAGCTCCAACGCCTGGGCCTTCCTCACGCCCTTCAGTCTGGGAATGTGGGCCGTCACCGGCGCCTTCTTCCTCTTCGTCGGCGCCGTCGTCTGGATCTTCGAGCACCGCTTCAACCCGGACTTCCGGGGCTCGCCCAGGAAGCAGATCGTCACCATCTTCTGGTTCAGCTTCTCCACAATGTTCTTCAAGCACAGTAAGCACCTGTGCACTTGTCAGAATCAATCATGTCCATCCATGTCTGAACTGAGCTGAACAATGGGTGAAATGACCAGGAGAGAACACTGTGAGCACTCTTGGTCGGTTCGTGCTGATCATCTGGCTGTTCGTGGTGCGGATCATCAACTCGAGCTACACGGCGAGCCTGACGTCGATCCTGACGGTGCAGCAGCTGTCGACGGGGATCCAGGGGCTGGACAGCCTCATCTCCAGCTCCGACCCCATCGGCTACCAGGTCGGCTCCTTCGCCAAGAACTACATGATGCAGGAGCTCAACGTGCCCGAGTCGCGTCTCAGGGAGCTCAACATCGACGAGTACGCCACCAGCCTCCAGCTCGGGCCGCGCAACGGAGGGGTGGCCGCCATCGTCGACGAGCTGCCCTACGTCGAGCTCTTCCTCTCCACCAACTGCCAGTTCAAGACGGTCGGGCAGGAGTTCACCAAGAGCGGATGGGGATTCGTAAGCACTCTGAACTCTGAACTCTGCATTGTTCTTGACAAGTATGTTTGAATAAGTCCTGAGCTTGCTAACTTTGGTAAGTAGAAGGTAGATTAGCGGGCTGTGCTAAGAATGGCATGTCCCAGATTGTTGGGATGGCAACAATTACTCACGAGCATGCCGTGATTGTCTCAGTCATCTGTATCCATATTTTCCTGCATGTAATTTGCTTATATAGGAATGAAAGATCAACAGAAAAGTCTGCCGCTTTGCAGCACCAAAGTCGTGTGTTCTACTTTGTGATCGCGTGTGTTATTCCTCATATCGTTCGGAATTCTGTCAATTGGTATCAGAGCCTTGGGTTCCGCCGTCGCCATGTCGCAGTCACCCTCCAAGACAGTGCTGTCAGGTGATGGCTCCGGCACGGAGAAGGAGGCCCCGTCGCGTTCGCCGCCACGTCGCCGTGGCCGCTCTCACAATCGCCACTCGCGCACCCGGCGCCGGATCGCGCGTCGTCGAGCGAATCATCGAGCGGCCGTCCGCGAACGTCGCGTGGCCAATGCTGACCCGGACTAACTATCCGGAATGGGCGCTCGTCATGGAGGTGAACTTCCAGACTCTCCGTGTCTGGAACGTCGTCCGAAATGGCATCGCAGATGACCCCGACGAAGAAGAGTACCACGACGATCGGCAGGCGATGACTGGCCTCCTACGCTCAGTGCCCTCTGAGCTTTGGAGTACGCTCGCCACGAAGAGGACAGCAAAGCAGGCCTGGGATGCTGTCATGAACCTGCGGATCGGCGACGAGCGCGCCCGCGACGCCAGCGCGCAGCAGCTCCGCCGAGACTTCGGCAATCTCGCCTTCAAAGAAGGAGAGACCGTCAACGAGTTCGGCGTCCGCATCACCGCACTCTCCACCAACCTCCGTTCCCTCGGCGACAACATCACCGACGCCGAGGTAGTAAAGAAATTGTTGCAGGTGGTCCCCGAACGGCTGAATCAGGCCGCGGTCTCCCTCGAGATGTTCCTGGATCTGAACCAGGTGACGATCGAGGAGATCATCGGTCGGCTGCGCGTGTTCGAGGATCGCGTAAAACCCAAGGAGGTCACGGACACCATGGGGCGCCTGATGCTCTGTGAGGAGGACTGGGAAGCCCGGCGCAAAGCACGTCGCGAGCAGGAGAACTCCGGCGGTGGATCCAGTTCCGGAAACCACGGGAAACGCCGCGGGCATGGACGCGGTCGCGGCGGAGCAGGTCGCGATGGCCGCGATGGCCAGAACGCGAGCGCCGGGAACACCGGCGGCGGCAAGGCACCGCCTGGCACTATCTGCTACAACTGCGGTAAAAGTGGCCACTGGGCCAAAGATTGCCGCGGGAAGAAGAAGGGCGCGGCTCATGTCGCGCAGGCCGAAGAAGAGGAAGGGGCGCTAATGTACATCGCCGCGGACGCGGAGGTGACCGCGGTGCCCAAGTCGTGCCCACACTCCAGTTCGCCGCTGCACGCTGCTGCACAGGGGCGCGTCCACCTCGTCGAACGGAAGGTTCTCCTTCACCTCAGTGAGGAGGAGAAAGAGGCCGTGGGGCCTCGCCGCTGGGTGCTTGACACCGGCGCAACGAACCACATGACGGGGTCGCGGTCTGTCTTCGCTGAGCTGAACACCGGTGTCGCCGAAACTGTCAAGTTCAGTGACGGATCGGTGGTCGCCATCGAGGGAAAGGGCACCGTCCTTTTCGCCTGTAAGCACGGGGAACATCGTCGCCTTGACGGTGTCTACTACATCCCACGCCTCACCACCAATATCGTCGGCCTCGGGCAGATGGATGAGGACGGCTTCAAGGTCGACATCGAGTTCGGGATCCTGCGGCTCTACGACTTACAGCGACAACTCCTCGCCAAGGTGCATCGCTCGGCGAGTCGGCTGTACTACCTCGACATGAACGTCGTCGCGCCGGTGTGTCTCACAGCCCGCGCCGGCGACGTCGCTTGGCGCTGGCATGAGAGGTATGGGCACCTCAATTTCCAGGCGCTGAGGAAGCTGGGGCGCGACGAGCTCGTACGCGGACTGCCGGTGATTGATCATGTAGATCAAGTCTGCGAAGATTGTGTGCTGGCGAAGCAGAAACGCACCTCGTTCCCGCAGGCCGCAAAGTTCCGAGCGGAGGAGAAGCTCGAACTTGTCCATGGTGATCTATGTGGACCGATCACGCCGTCAACACCACCGGGAACGCCTACTTCCTGCTGCTGGTAGATGATATGAGCCGCTATATGTGGCTCACTCTCTTGCGGTCCAAGGCAGACGCGCCGGCGGCGATCATGGAGTTCCAGCCCGCGTCGAGCGAGAGACGGGCAAGAAGCTGAAGGTTCTGCGGACTGACAATGGAGGTGAATTTACCTCGGTCGAATTCGCTGAGTATTGCGCAGGTGAAGGTGTCCAGCGTCACTTCTCGGCTCCCTATTCGCCGCAGCAAAATGGCGTAGTAGAGCGTCGAAACCAGATGATCGTGGGGACGGCGAGGAGCATCATGCGCGCGCGTGGCGTGCCTGGACACTTCTGGGGGGAGGTGGTGCACACCGCCGTGTACCTCCTCAACTGGGCACCGACTGCCGCGCTCGACGGGAAGACCCCTTACCAGGCGTGGTACGGGAAGAAACCCCCCTTGCACTTTCTGAGAGTGTTCGGCTGCATCGCCTACATCAAGCGACTCCGCCCTCACCTCGCCAAGCTCGACGACCGCGGCCAGAAGGTCGTCTTCATCGGCTACCAGAGCGGCTCTAAAGCATATCGCTTCTACGACCCCGTGATGGAGCGCGTCCATGTCTCGCGCGACGCGATCTTCGACGAGAGCGCGCGCTGGGAGTGGGCAGACGCCTCCACCGACCTCGAGCAGGAGCCCTTCACCGTCGAGCAGGAGTACGAACTCCCACGCCGTGTCTCTGGCGCACCTCCGTCGGTCGCGACATCAGTGGAACCTGCGACACCGCCCACTGCGCAAGGTTCGTCTGCAGCTGCTGCATCACCTGTACCTGCTACACCCATCGGTACACCGTCGCCACGAGCTTCGATTATCCCCACGGGGACGCAGGTCGAGTTCGCTACGCCTCTCAGCGACGATCCCAACCTCGACGCGAATGATGACGAGGACGTGGAGCACCGGTACCAGAGGCTGGACAACATCATCGGCTCGGATGCCATTCCAGGTCTGGCGGACCGGGACACAGTAGAAGCTGAACTGCATTCAGTCAGCGTGGAGGAGCCGAGATCGCTGAAGGAGGCCGGCGGCGATCCAAACTGGATTGCAGCGATGGAGGAGGAGATGAACTCCATCCGCGACAACAGAACTTGGTCACTGGTGGATCTCCCACAAGGTCACCGCGCCATCGGCCTCAAGTGGGTGTACAAGGTCAAGCGCGACGAGAACGGGAGCATCGCCAAGTACAAGGCCCACCTCGTCGCCAAGGGATACGTGCAGCGCCCCGGCATCGACTTTGAAGAGGTGTTCGCGCCTGTCGCTCGGCTGGAGTCAGTGCGGCTGCTTCTCGCCATTGCAGCGCATTACAGCTGGAGCGTCCACCATATGGATGTCAAGTCGGCGTTCTTGAACGGGGAGCTCCAGGAGGAGGTGTATGTCCAACAGCCGCCAGGCTTCGTCGACGGCAAGCACCAGCACAAGGTGCTGCGCCTTCACAAGGCACTGTATGGACTCCGTCAGGCTCCACGGGCTTGGAATCAAAAGCTCGACGCCTCGCTGCTAGCACATGGCTTCACACGCTGCACCAACGAGCACGGGATGTACACCCGTGGAGAAGGAGCAGCACGCCTAATCGTGGGCGTGTATGTTGATGATCTAATCATCACCGGAGGAAATGCAGGTGCGGTGAGCAAGTTCAAAGCCGAGATGATGAACACCTTCCGCATGAGCGACCTCGGGCTCCTCTCGTACTACCTCGGCCTGGAGGTCACGCAGGGAGCGGACGGGATCACCCTCCGGCAAGGAGCCTACGCCACCAAAATCCTTGAGAAGGCGGGGCTGGGTACTTGCAAGCCAAGCGCCACTCCCATGGAAATAAAGCTGAAGCTGCTGAAGGAGGGGACGACTCCAAGTGTTGATGCCACTGAGTACCGCAGCCTCATCGGCAGTCTCAGGTACCTCTGCAACTCCAGACCCGACCTGGCATATGCAGTGGGCTATCTAAGTCGATTCATGGAAGCGCCGCGTGAAGAGCACCTTGCTGCAGTCAAGCGGGTGCTCCGTTATATAGCAGGGACAGTGCATTGGGGGCTGCACTATCGTCCAGGGAGAAGAAATGAAGGAGTTCCCAAGCTGCTGGGCTACTCTGACAGTGATCTTGCCGGAGATATCAACGATCGGAAGAGCACCAGCGGCCTCATCTTCTTCCTTGCAGGTGGGCGGTTGCCTGGCAATCGGCCAAGCAGAAGGTGGTCGCGTTGTCTTCCTGCGAGGCAGAATACATCGCGGCTGCTGGAGCTGCGTGCGAGGCGGTTTGGCTGGCACGCTTGCTGGCTGAGCTCGTCGGAGGAGCAATCCTCGCGCCAAAGCTCAAGGTGGACAACAAGTCCGCCATCTCATTGATGAAGAATCCTGTGCATCATGACCGGAGTAAGCACATTGATGTGAAATTCCATTTCATCCGGGAGTGCTGCGACAGGAAGCTGATCGACGTCGAGTTTGTTGGCACTGAACTGCAGCTGGGCGACATCCTCACAAAAGCACTCGGACGCGTTCGGTTTCAGGAACTTCGTGGCGAGATCGGCATGAAAAAAACTTAGTCTAGTTGCTCTAGGACTTAGGAGGAGATTGTTTGAATAAGTCCTGAGCTTGCTAACTTTGGTAAGTAGAAGGTAGATTAGCGGGCTGTGCTAAGAATGGCATGTCCCAGATTGTTGGGATGGCAACAATTACTCACGAGCATGCCGTGATTGTCTCAGTCATCTGTATCCATATTTTCCTGCATGTAATTTGCTTATATAGGAATGAAAGATCAACAGAAAAGTGCCGCTTTGCAGCACCAAAGTCGTGTGTTCTACTTTGTGATCGCGTGTGTTATTCCTCATATCGTTCGGAATTCTGTCAAAGTACCCATCTGAATTTTCCGGCATGCAGGCGTTCCAGCGGGACTCCCCTCTGGTGGTGGACCTGTCGACGGCAATCCTGACGCTGTCGGAGAACAGCGACCTGCAGCGGATCCACGACAAGTGGCTGAACCCGGGGCAGTGCGACTCGCAGAGCAGCGACGTCGGCGCCGACCGGCTGAACCTGGGCAGCTTCTGGGGTCTCTTCCTCATCTGCGGCGTCGCGTGCTTCATCGCCCTGCTCATCTTCTTCACGAGGATACTTTGCCAGTACTACGAGTACCACGGCGAGGAGGGTGTGCTGACGCCAGAGTTCCCGGGCCACCCGGAGAGGAGCTTGCGGCGGCCGGCGAGGCTGAATAGCATCCGGGAGCTGATGACATTCGTGGACATGAAGGAGGCGGAGGTGAAGAGGGCCATCAGGAGGAAGTCGAGCGACGGCAGGCCCATCACCAGCTCCGACGGGCCGTCCTCCTCCTCGCGGCCGTCCCTCTCGCCGGTCTAGCTTCGTTCTTGATTCTGTTTTGGCCGGATGATTCCATCTCGACAGCATAGCTAGGCTAATTAATGTGATGGATATATGTTGATCTGACCAGCTAGGCTAACTATCTAATTAATTGTGCATGCAAATTAAGCAGCAGCTGCTGATGATGATACATCTCGACAGAATAGCTAGGCTACAGTAGTATGAAGTCGAAGAAGATAGTATTACTATATATACGTATACATATACATGGATATCCATGTAGCTAGGATGAAATGAAGATGCATGTATTCCTACAATTAAGACTTTTGTGGGAAAGGGGAATTCTTAAGTGAATGGATTAATGCTCGGATTTGATGGATCGCGTGTGCTGTCATTCATCAGTACTTGAGCTTTTCCTTGAAAGATCTCCTCAATTGTGTGGCTAATTAAGCTCCTTCGTATAATTCTACAGATCATGGATGCAACATCACAGATCTCCTCAACTGTCGGTTGCATACACACATACGCGCGCGCGTAGGGTGAATATCCTGTAAAATGCATAAAATGTTTTGCGAATGCGTGAAAATCGGGTACAGATGTTTTAAGTAATTCTCCGAAAATTACCATGGTAGGGGTGGCATGTTGCATATGTCTACTGAATTTTAATATCAAAGTCAACTGCATTAGGAATATATATAAAAAAGGACAAATACTTAGCGACCAATGATTTGTAACTATTCTCTAACTATTTGTCTTTTCATATCACACAAATAAGATTGAGTAAAAAGTTTCATGAATATAGAATATGCACTCCCCTATCTTTGATAATTCTTTTAGATTTTTTGACACTTTCACACACGGTTTTTCGAATTTTACAGACATTTGATATATTTTTACAGGAAAGATAACCGACAAGGTGTGTAAGCATGAGATTCTAAGGCATTGTTTGGATGGACAGGGCTCTACGTGGATAGGACGTGAATTTGAACTAAAATCCTCACCCATCCATGATCCATGTGGATGGACCTAGATTTTAGCCAATCCAAACAAACTTTAAGACCTTGTTTAGAAAGCCTAAATTTCTAGCTCATCCTTGTGAATGGGTCCAAGATTTGAGCTTTCCAAACAAGACATAGGCCGAAATTCCTAGCTCATGCTCGTCGATGGGTCGGAAATTTTGGCTTTTCAAAGCAGGCCTAAGAATGCATTAGAAGCATGTAGTGAGTGGTGACACATTATACCTGTGTTCGATCCTTTCGGACGGATGGTACAATTGAATTGAATTAAAACTGTTGAGGAACTGGCGCTGGCGAGTTGTCCAAGTGATTACCTCGTAGACAAACTCAGAATCGTAAGAACGATACAAGAACACAAGAACAGAATAATAGATGAACACAGAGATATAAGGGGACTTCTTGCTTCTCTTTATTCCTTCATCAAATGATCACCCTTTACAATGACTAGTACCCCCTATTTATAGGCTAAGACCCTGCTAAGGTTTAGGATGAGGAGCCCACCTTGGGCCAGGACTCCCGGTCCTTGGTCCGATTTCTTAACACTCCCCCTTGGGCACTCATCTGTCATGTCCATGTCTCGTCAAAACTCCATAAAAACTCAGTGAAAAAAATTTAGAAAAAGAGTACATGATACACGTTCTGCTGTGCTGCACGAATTACCTCGTTAAAAACCTTAGCCGAGAAACTTCAGGAAAACTCGTCAAGGGAAAAGAGTACAATCCACCCAATTTCATTCGATCTCCAGGATTTCTTCTTTGGGCACTGGATCTTCATAATCAAGTTTTAATAATGAATTCGTGAAGATTCTCCCCCTGAATTCTGCACTTCTCTAAGTCTCATCATTCCAATTCACGTTTGCATCTTTCAAAGCTAGACACTGGAAGTGACTCAGTGAATAAATCTGCAAGATTCTCATATGACTTAGTATGAAGTACTTTAATATCATCCATCTTTTGCAATTCATGAGCGTAAAAGGACTTGGAATTGATATGCTTTGTGAGAGGATTCTTCACATAACCCATCTGCACTTGTGCAACACAAGTTGTATTATCTTAATAGATAATAGTGGGGGTTTGCGCGGTATTCAATCCACATGACTGCTGGATGTGGTGAATCATCCGCCGAAACCAAGCACATTCTCGTGAGGCCTCGTACATTGCCATTATTTTTGAGTGGTTCGTAAAAGTCGATACAAGACATTTCTTAGACGATTTTTATGAAATTGCAGTTCCACCACATAGGAATACATAGCCTGTTTGCTATTTGGATATATACGGGTTCTACAGGTACTTGGCATCTGCATTGCCATTCATAGTTAGGTCTTGGTTTTTTCTATAGAATAGACCAAGTTATTTGCTGCCTTAGAGGTATCGGAAGATGTCCTTCATTCCCTGCCAATGCCTTTGGTAGTTTCTGTACTATACCTTGCTAATAGGTTTACGGCAAATGCAATGTCCGTTCTAGTACAGTTTGCTAAATACATGAGTGCTTCTAATGCACTTAAGTATGGGAATTCCGGTCCCAGAACTCCCCCCTCTTCTCTAGGTCTGTACATATCCTTGTTTTGCTGCAAAGATCTCCCGACCATTGACACTTTCGAAGGGTATGCCTTTTCAAAGTCGAAACTTTCTAACACTTTCTAAGTGTAGGTTAACTGGTGCACTAATATCCCTTCAGGGGGCATGACTAAGCTGTAAGCCTAAGCAATATTTGGTTTTACCCAAAATCTTTCATTTCGAACTCCGACTCCAGGTAAGAGCTTGCTTTCTTAATATCCTTCAGGGTTCCGATAATATTCAGATCATCTTCATACTCTAAGATTATACAAAATCTATTATAGGATAGTCGTATAAATAAACAGAGATTATTCTCATTGTTCGTGTAGCCTTTCTTGCATAGAAAGTCGTTTCAAGTGATTATACCACATCCTGCCTGATTGCTTAATTTCGTACAGTGACTTTCTGAGTTTCACACTGCACAGACTTCTATTTGCTCTATCTTGGTTCGAGATAGAGATACATTCAGATATCTTCATATAAATGTCCGAATCCAAATTTCCATAAAGGTATGCTGGTACCCCATCCATCAACTTCACTTCTAACTTCAAGTTCACTACCATTGAGATAAATATCTAAAGGGGGTTCCGCCCATAGCCGGGAATAGGTTTCTTCATAATCATCTCCAGGACGTTGAGTGAAACCTTGTACAAGAAGCAAGTGCTTCTTTTCATTTCGCTTTCGAACAAATACCCACTTATGCCCTACGGGGTGCACAAGGGGAGGCATGCAGCTTACAGGCCCAAACGTTTTTCTTTTATTCGGAGAGAATAATTCAGTTTCTATTGCCTTCTTCCAATATTCTTGATCTGATCTTTCATTTCATTCAGCGAGCGATGTAGGCTCTGGATCAAGATCGATGATTGTGGCAATTTTCTTTGCAAAGTAAATGTCGATATTGGCTGTTGTCATATTCAAATATTCTCCTGAGGTTATAAAGTTTATAGCTATTTCTTCAAAGGGCGATTCTTCTAATGCTTCTACTTGCTCACCACTGCTTCAAATTGCGGGGTAAGTCTCTTTAGTTTTTCAGCTCCGATGTGTGTGCACACATCCATGCTGATGTCTCCTTTCATGGGGATGTTCAATTCTAGTATGCCTTTTTCTGAAGGTTCCATACTAGTGCTAAGTCTCAACTGGCTCCCCTTCTAGTTTTTGGGAACTTTGGTGATCGGCTGTGTCGGTGTTTTAGAACTGATCTTACGTAAAGATTATTTGATTCGGGGGGTCTCCACAATTGATCATGTAGACAAAGGAGACACGACGATTTTTATACAGGTTTGGGCCTTCTCTAGCGAGAATAACAACCCTACTCCTGTGTGTATTGTACTGGGTATCCTGATTACAATCAATGGAAAGACTTGTGCTAAAACTGCTACTGATTGCCTCTCAAAAGCTCCTCCCAGCTCCTCTAGAAGATGCCTATTTATAGTACGCTGTGGAGACGGTTGTCGTTCCGGGCCAGGAGGCGTTCATTATTACGCAATCATGAGAGTAATTACCGGAGTAGTAACCTCCCCATGTTGCCTGACGGTTATCAATCAGGGATAATGGTGAGTTATCTGTAGTTATTCAAGTATAACTACATATCTTGACTGCTCAGATCTCACAGTTAATAGGGCCTACTGGCGAGTGGACCCAGTTATCTGTGGAGAAGTCGTGGCAGGACTGATCGTAGCAGGACTTATGACCAGGGGGTAGTCGTAGAAAAGCTTATGACTGGTTACTAGTCGTAGAAAGACTTACAATCAAAGGTAATCGTAGGAGAACTTACGATTACGTGGTAGTCGTAGAAATACTTACGACTATAGGGGTGGTCGTAGAAGGACTTACGACCACCTGGCTAACTTCTCCCTTACAACAGTAAGGGGTATACCGTGTGATGCCATATCTACACATATTATACGATTAAAGATAAATAATAAAATGAGGATTATCAGATACTCATCAGGCTGTGTCAAGTCCTTCTTATCCATTTTCACCAGGCGTCCCTGCTTACTTCGGATTCGAGGGGTCAGAGTTCTCGTCCTTTTCTGAGGCGTCTGGACGGGATTAGGGATACCTTTATCGGTATTTCAACCCTCTCTGGTGCATTGCATACAAGCATATGCAACTTGGTCACGCTCTTCAAATCACTAAAGTGGTTAGGCAATTGATTCGCTAATGCTTGCAAATCAATTATCTTCTGGACTTCAATTGTTTTCTAGACTTCTTTATTTGTTTCACTAGTGCACGAGTCATATGCATAGATTTCAATTATCTTCTGGACTTCAATTGTCTTTTAGACTTCAATTATCTTCTGGACTTCCCGTGGCTTGCCACATTATTTCCCAACATTTTGATCAAAGGTTGATTTCCTCCCCCCTAATGACGGGAAACTAATATCATCTAATATACTATCAGCGAATCGGGCATTATGCAAATCTCTAGTCATAGGGTCCAAATACCTGATTATGGATGTTGTCTCATAACCAACGTATATCCCAGACTTTCAGAGAAGGCCTATTGCAGTTCGCCGCGGTTGTGGTATAGGTACATAAACCTTACAACAAAACCTGCGAAGATGAGAAGTTTTCGGTGCTGACTCTTGCGCTAGTTGCATAGGTGGATGGACGTTATAGGCCGACGGTCTAAAATTAATGAGAGCTGCTGCGAGTCCCCAACATGTAGTTGGTAAATTACAATTCTTCAAAGATCTGCTAGTCCATTCTAGGTGTAGACATGCGGTACAGAATGCTCAACTTTAATTCCCATTTTCATGCAATAATCATCAAATGCCTTCGAAGTAAATTATCCGGTGTTGTCCATTCAAGTAGACTTCACATGATGATCAGGAAAAATATTTCTAATTTAATTATCTACGAGATTAGCTTTGCAACAGCATGATTTCTCGTAGTCAATAAACATACATGCGACCATTCCGAGGAAGCATCGATGAGCACCATAAAATACCTAAATGACCCTTATAGGGGTCGTATAGGACTGCAAATGTCTCCCTGGATACGGTCCAGGAATGTAGGGACTTCATCCTTCGCTTTCAGAGTAGAAGGTCCAGTAATTAATTTCTCGGTGGCACATGCAGGGCACACAAAATCTTCCTAATTCGAAAAAGTTTTTACACTGATGTTATGTCCCTGTGAATTGTTAATTATATCTCTCATCATCCTAAGACCTAGGCGACATAATCTATCATGTCAGAGATAGAAAAGTTTAGAGTTTCTAAATACGATTTTCAGGGCAGTATAGGCTGCAGGTGCCTTAATATTAGTGTAATATAGCCCAGTTTCAAATGAAGGAAGTCGTTCTAATACCATTTTTCTATTTTTCTTCATGCTTTGCTATGAGCAGGTATTCCTTACCATACTCTTCTTCAATCTCTATGTGGAGACCGTTAACGCAAATATCCTTGAGAGTTCTAGTCGATTTTAGGTACAACTAGTCTTCTTCAATGACCAAAGTTGTGCCTATTGGGAGTATAATTGTGACCTTTCCTGAGCCTATTATACAAGTATCGCTGCTTGCGATTGTCGTAAGACTACCAACATTCTTGCTGATTGATTGAATTTTTTTTATTTCTCTCAGGATGGTATTTATTGTGCCGCTACCTGCTAAGCGCACATCCTCCATAGGGCGCCACACGTGTTCTAATATAATGTACTTTATTAATATGTAGCAAAAAGCAAGCAACACATAAATAAAATACTTCAGATATCAGAACATAACTTGCTATTATAAATACGGGAAAAAGTCTTGCAGGACTCATTATAAGAATTTAATGCTTTGCTCTCCTAGAGCTTGCAACCATTATTCAATAATTCAATATTTTGCTTCAATTACAAACTACAAGTTTCTATAAAAGATCCAAGTGCAATGCGTGAACTAGATCGAATAGGCGAAGTATTCAGGAACTTCTGCCTCAATCTGCTCCATGGCGATCTTCTCCTCTTCGGCAGCTACAGCTACGGCCACTGTGATGTCCAAAGAAGGGGTGATGGGGGCTGCTACTGGGCTGTCCACATCCATAAGTGCAACTAATGGATGTGGGTCCTCTGTGCCTGCAATGGCGAGGTGCGACACATGCTGTCATTTGCCCTTCTTCTTAGAGTGAAAAGCATCAATAACGTGCGATGCACGACCTTACCCTTCTTGCTTCTCTCATTCGTGAGAGGTTTCATCACCTTGTAGCTGCTAGCAGTGGCTTCATGGCCAACATTGTTACTAGGTGGCTGCGAGATGTAGTTCTTTCTTAGAGTATCATCTTGAGCTTCCGCAACTTGCATGATGTCAATTAATTCGGCATGCTGCTTGTAGACGTCTTGACGATAGTTGCGTGCAAATTGCACCGCGTTCGGGTGAAAGGTAGAGAGTCTTCTCACTCTTCTGCTCATCCGTGATTACACTATCACATAGTTGAAGACTTGTACAAATTCTGGCCATATTGGGTCAGTTCTTCGAATTCATGATGCGTGATGCCAATCTTCTTCATATTCATGCAAAAATTCATAAGATTAGTGCTAGTAATCTGCATAAAATGGTTGCAAAATTCTCATAATTTTCTTCGAACTCCCGGTTCGTGATCCCGTATTTTTCTATGCATTTTTTATGATTTACTGCTATTTTTAGTGATTAAAAGCAATATAAACAATCACAGATAATCAAAACAGTAAATGCGACACATAAATTGCATAGAAATAACAATAGCAAAGTTAAACATGCTTCAAATGCAAAAATCGATTCAAAAAATTGAATTCCCGAAGCCCATTTCTGCTGGAAAAAGTATTTTCGGCGAACTCTGCAATTTTCAGGGGCTAAATCGCAAAATTTCAATACAGAGAAAAATCTACGCATAATTTTCAAAATTACCAGGGGTTTTCCACATAACTGGGATTTTCCTTCTTTCGACTGTACCTTTCTTGTCTTGGGTTCGTGCCTTCTTTTTTTTTTCTTTCAGCCCATTGCATGGCCGGCCCAAATTGGCCATTGCGCGGCCAGTTCATAAGTGCCAAACGGGGTAGGGTTTCCCTACCCCTATTCAAGCGGGCGGCGGCGCCTCTGCAAGAGGGGCTCGCGTGCTAGTCGGCGGCGAGCGGCGCTAGGCGGCGCCATGCAGGCGGCCAGGAGCGGTGGCGGCGCTGGTGTCGCAGCCTGGATCCGGCGGTGGTGCGTCTTCGGGACGCGCGCAGGGAGGGTCGCCGGTCGAGCGACGGGGCCGACCGGAGAGGTGCGGTTCGGCGGCGCCGTGTGCGTACAAGGAGGCGGCCGGCCGACGGCTTCAAGCGGCGGACACATGCACGCATGCGGGTCGCTGTTGGGCGGTTCCAGCGGCGCTTCAAGCACATAAGGGCGGCTATACGGGGCGGTCGGCTTCGGGTAGCCGTGTGGGACGGCAGCTTCGGGCAGGGTGGGTGGCCGGGATGCGCCAAGTGGGCGGTGCCACGCGGCGCTGCAAGCGGTCGGGGCGAGCAGGCACGGAGGTGCACCTTCGGGTGCGCGGACGGGAGGCCGGCAGCCATGCAGTGCGCGACGGCCTGCGAGGCCGGCGGCTCATGCGTGTGCGAGCTACGGACTGCAGCGCGGAACACAATGCCGGTGCAGTGGCGTGCCTACGAGGCGGCCATGTGCGGTGATGGTGCGGCCATGCGGTGCCGGCGCCATTCAATCTCCTCCCTCTTTTCTCTTTTGCTTCAGGCGGTGGCGGCGCCGTGCGGCGGGCATGGCCGGAGCCTTCCCTCTCCTCCCTCCTTTTTTTTTCTTCTTGCTACCTTTCTTCGAGCTATGCCGTGCGGGGCAGCGGCTGGAGGCATCGCGGCCGACGGTGGCGTGCCGGGCCACGGTGGCGCGTGGCGTGGTGCGCCCGTGTAGTGCCGGCGGCAGCCGCGTGGCTCTACAGGGCCAATTTTTTGGGACTATTCATGCACGGAATACCATTCACAAGGAAAAACACTATTCATCCATAATCACTATTCATACCGCACGATTACTGTTCATCCCACGCGCATTGTTCATCAGGGAACGATAACTGTTCATCGTGCGTGCACTGTTCATCAGGGAACGATTACTGTTCATCATGCGTGCACTGTTTATCGGGCGCGTGATTACTGTTCATCCGATGCGATTATCGCTCATGCAATTACCGATCGGCTTAGCCAGCGACTTCAAGTCGGCTCGCGGTATATTAGAACAACTTGCAATTTTCAATCTACGGTACAATCGACATTCACTCTTTCATGCAATCTATCGATCGATATTGTGCCGACGACTTCAAGTCTGCTCGCGGTAGATTAGAGCGAATTTGCACCGTAGAAAACAAATCTAGAAAGCAAATTTGCAGAATTTAAAGCAATCTAGAAAGTACGATTCAATCTATGAGTGTCGTTCATCGATGGTCACCTTTTCGATGCGAGGAGAGTCGATCGTGTTGATAACGTGTTGAGGAACCATCGCTGGTGAGTCTAGTCCGAGAGATTACCTCGTAGACAAACTCAGAATCGTAAGAACAATGCAAGAACACAAGAACAGAATAATAGATGAACACAGAGATGTAGGGGGACTTCTTGCTTCTCTTTATTCCTTCATCAAGCGATCAACCTTTACAATGACTAGTACCCCCTATTTATAGGCTAAGATCCTACTAGGGTTTAGGATAAGGAGCCCACATTGGGCCAGGACTCCTGGTCCTGGGCCTGATTTCTTAACAAAACCCCCTGCTTCGTCTAATCTGAGATACGAGAGAAAGGCCTAAGTTGGCGGCTGGCTCGACAAGACACGATGCCTGGGCTCACATGATTTGGGCCGCACGCACGCACGAATTATTTGTTAGGCCGCTATTTGCTGTACGAACTGACTAGGCTGTTTAAAAATGATGGGCCGATTAGCTTCATGCATACTGTGTAGGACTGGACGAAATCGCCGATTAGCTTTGCTTAGTTATATCATCCTTTGGTTTGGCCATACATATGTAACTTATTACGGGGAACAAATCGCCACACCAGGAAAGGCTCCCAGTGATTTTAGCCCAATCACGGATAGACACGTGCGAATCGGTTCATTGGCGTTGGATCGTAGCGAGCGGCAGCGGACGCCTCTCCTCTGTTCTCCTTCTATCGGGCTCTCAGCCCAGATCGAACCCTTCGAACTCCTCCCATCCCTTCCCTCAACTCCCTCCCCGTTGCAACTCCTCTTCCAGTGCCGCCGCTTTGTCTTCCCATGCCCCTCCGCCATTTGCTCCCCTCTCCGCACCGCCGCCTCGCTCTTTCCCGCGACACCGACTCCCTCTCTCCCACCACGCGCTTCCTCTTCCCCCGCACCATTGCCTTCTCCTCCCCTCCCAGCACCGTCACCTTTCCCTTCCCCGTGATGCCACCTCCCCCTTATCCACCCCGTCTCCACATCGCCGTATCCACCATTCATCGTGCATGCCGCATCCGCATCCTATCGTCCTCGTCCACGATGCCACCAGATACAATCGTCACCGGCCATAACTATAGCATCTCAAAATCTGAATTTTGGGACATAGAATTATAAACGCATTAGGAAAATTATTTTGATCATTTTGCATATGGAAATCTACCCATGTTTGAATTTTGAACTTTTGTTTAAAAGGAAAACATGAATTATAAACAAACATGTACTCAAAATAAATTAGTTAAAACAAAGTAAAAATACTAAATGAGATAATTATTTCAGGCATAATCTCTCAGGAATAATTCACCAAAATACTTATGTGAAAACTGTAACATCCCAATTTTCAGTTCTTTTCGAAAATTTTCAAAATTTAAAGATAACCATTTGATTTTATTTAAGTTGCTAAAGCTTAACTTGAAATTTTAGTAATAAAAATAGTTTAAACTGAATTAATCAAACTCCAATTAATTCTAGTTGGTTTATTCAAGTTTTCTGGATTTTTTTCGAATTTTATAAATGCTTTTCCTTTTGTCCCAAAATTAAAAAGATTTTATTTGCAAAATTAAAAGCTAAAGCTAAGTTGAAAATATTTTTATTAAGTTCCAAATAATTCAAGAAATTTCTATGCATTTTTCTAGAATTTTTGGGCTTTATTAGCTATTTTCTAAAAAGCCTTTTTAGTTTTCTAGAATTTCTGTAAATCAAAAAGGAATTTAAAACTCCTTTCTTGTTTTGGGCTGAATCTTTCCCCGGCCTGCTCGCCTTCGTCCGTCCACTCAGTCGCTCACGTTCGAATGGTCCGAACGTGCACGCGAGGCAGTTCAGACGGTCCGAACGTGTCCTTTTCTCGCTACCTGTGGGGCCCTCCTGTCAACGCCCCTGTCCCCTGGTCATCTTCCCCTGCGCGCCCATGCCGAGCGTGCGTGGTGTCAACGCCCGCACCGCTCCTATCCTGCGCGTCGCTGTCGCCCCGACGTGCGCATTCAATGCGTGGACTTCAGCCGCGCTCGTTCCCCTCCTTATCCCCGCCGTACCGGCCCCCGTCACGCTGGAGCGCACGGTCGCCCAGAGCTCACCCATGCCGTGCCCATGCCGTCCTCCTCTCTCGGCCTCCCCATGCCCGCTAGCCGGTTAGCGGGCGGGGGTCAAAGGGGCAGCGCCGCTCGCTGGTCGAGGGTAGTGCTCTCGAAAAATATTTCCGAGACATGAATCTTATTCACGTTACCGAGCATTGGAAATCATCGAATTAATCATATTAACCCTATTCCGAATCAATCTGATCACTGCCTTGATACGACCATGCATTGCGACACACTCCGATGGCGGAATCCCTACCGTTAGGAGTATTATGCATGGCAGTCGAAAACAAGTCAAGTAAATCATCTGGTGCTCTTAACTTGTACCTCCTCGAAAAACCCATCTACTATCGTTGAACAGTGATCGATCCTATCGACTAGTGCCTAGATTGTTCCATCCGTATGAACCAATCTAGGCTATCATACCAAATCAGTAATAGATCCAATCTACTACTGCCACATATCCAGTATATGCGACCGATCAAAAACTATGCAGGATGACTCTGATACCACTGAATGGATACGGGTAGGCTACGATAGTAACAATTCAAAAATCTACCACGTAAACTAGGATACCAAATAAGTAGATGATCACAGATCGTTACCACCAGACGTGCAGTGCAGCAGAAGAAGAGTCGGAGCAGCCTGGTCCAACGAAGAGCACGTCAATGTAGTGGTCGTAGTTGATCGTCCTGCGCCCTCGCGAGTCGATCATCTTCTCCAGCAACATCTGAAGTTCCTTGTGAAGAACGTGGATCGTCATCAAGTGCAACAGCAACCGCAGTAGCGCCTCTATGGTATCCACACGTCTAGGGAATGAACAACCGGACGCCGGTATGCTAGCACCAATTCGCACGGCAGGGCTCTCTCAGGAAGACGGTGGCTAGGGTTTCGGTGGAGTAATTCACGTCTCTCGTATGTTCTCAATAGCCTCAAGCATCTCCGTATATAGTGCCCAGTGACGGATCTTATCCAAACACGTTTGACAAATCGTATTCGTACTGGTTTATTTCAACCCGTTAAATGTGTGATCCATTAGGTTTATGTGTAATCGGTTGTGACTCGGAAACCCTTTTCTAACCACGAGTCGTAGCGGTCTCTAGCAGGACATAACGATTCCCAAATACATACAAATTATATCGGACGAACCTTAATGCAACATGATCTACGACCAGGTCCTCATTACTTACGACCAGCTCGAATCTCGTCACGATCAGTCCGTATTTAGGTACGACCAGTTCGTAACTCCTTATGACCAGTTAGTACTTAAGTACGACCAGTTCATATTTAGTCTCGACCAGTTCGTAACTCCTTACGACCAGGTTTTGACCACTCTGTGATTACGTTCGACCAGTCTACGACCAGCTCGTATCTCCATACAACCAGTCTATAACTGATCAAACTAAGCGACCTACTCGTGTATTCTCCCTTTGCCTCACGATGTCTGGTTTGAACTCTAGGTGAGATATGTGTCATCCATTAACTGTTCAATACTTTCTCGATCGAGTATCGGATAACCTTATGTGGTCGAACTCTTCGACCACCAGTGGTATGGCCATGCATTTTCTTTATCTGACCACTTCGAAGGGCCCAGAAATATCTATCCTGTTATGTTAGGAGGGGTAAATTTCATATCCGACCAAACACATCCCTCCGCGTGTTTCATAACATACCCGAAGGCTACCTTTATAACTACCTAGTTACAAGTAGCGTTTGGCAACATCTAAGCGTGTTATTACACATGTAGGGAACTATGCTGATCTCAGGTCTAAGGATTATACATCATCATTGCTTGAGACCAACTAATGACACATAGAATCATAACAATCTCAATAGTGTCTCAAGGTGGGTCTATCCAACCCTATGTTCTCTAATATGTGTTCACATTATTGATTCGATATCTCTATATCCATGACAGGTGAAACATAGTCATCAATCAATGCATGTGCTGGTCGTAGAGTCACTGGTGTTCCGACAAGTGACATTCGATTAGGGATACTTTTGGAACGATATCATATAAGTTAAAGAGTTTCACCAACAAGTTACATACTCGTTGATCTATATAACTGATGATTCATTCAAGGAACATAATAACATTTATTCAATAACTCATAAACATAGATGTAATACAATCATCTCTGATTGTCTCTAGGGCATATCACCAACATAGCCCTGGGCTGGTCTGATCGTTAGCCTTCGGCTGGTCAGACTGCCAACTCATGGCCGGTTTGATCGTGATCCCCGGTAATAGGGGGCCAGTTTGACCGCCAACCAGCGGCTGGTCAGACCACTTCCCATTTCTAAAAAAATACCACTCTTTGGATTTTTTAGCAAAACTCTATCTAGTTTCGCGTCTATTCTCCATTTTCAATAGCACCTGGGGAAAACACATCCCTAAACACTCACACACAAGTGTTTGATGTCCATTTACCCAGGGGTTGCACCGCTGGTCTGATCACCACCCATGGTCGGTCAGACCACCCTTAGGACTGGTCAGACCGCTTGAACCTAACAGCAAACTGGCAATTTGCAAAACTTGAGAGTCTCATCTCTGGACTCCTCGACAACGATATCAATTGTTTATCACCTAGATTATGACCATATCACATGGACTCCACACTGTGTGTATCTGTGGTTGCCGGGAAACTGCTGACTATATCTTTTGTCATGTGTGCTTGTTAGGTTTTGCCTGGTGTTGTGTCATAGAAGCATTTCATTGGGATAGGATCCCTGTTTCCTTTCAAGATTTCACAGATGACTGGATGAGGAGGACGGGCGGGGTGAATCGGACTATCTAACTATTTTGTATAGCTCTGCAGCTTTTTCCTGGGCTATATGGCAAGCTAGGAACAAAACGGCGATCGAGAAAGTATTTCCTAAACAACCAAGTGATGTAATGTACAAGATCTTGTTCTATATGCAGCAATAGCGAGCTCTGCTTCGGGAGGACAGAGTCAAGAACTCAAGATTGAGGCTTTGATGAAGAAGGTGAAGATATGGCTGCGCGATTTTAGAAGCGAGGAGAGGGTTAATGGATTCCTGTCTGGTGGCGTCTGTCTCTGGTTATTGTCTTTAAGTTCCTGTTTTGACGTTGCTAGTTTAGTTTATCTGGGCAGTGCTGTTATCCTGTAAAGCTGGCTTAAGTTATCCCCAGTTGTCTCGTTGGAAAACTCTGTCTAACTCTTTACTGGCTTTCAGTAAAAGCTGGGTGATCCTGTTTCTAAAGAAGAAGAAAAGATAACGAATTAAGCTAGCGTCACATTACATCGTGGATTCCCATGCTGTACGTGAAATCGCATTCCTGTCAGCATCCTGCCTTTTAAATGCGCATGTTGCCACTGTGAATCCTACGATAGGCAACGGAGAATCGGAAACAGCAAAAGCCCCAAGGTGGCTACGGTAACCAACTGCACCCTTTGGAAAAAGACGGATTGGCATTCCCCGTTGGAATGTCACGGGTGAACAGTATCATGACATTCCTAAAATCTAAGTCGGTCAGATCGGAAATTAAAGGATGAGATCGAGTGCTGCAGTTCTGCTACAGTGTTTGTAAACAGTATTCATGCTACAGTGTTTTCGCTACAGTAGTTTGCTACAGATTTCCTGTAGTACAGATCTAGATCTCGGCCGTCGATTTCCGATCCAACAGCTGTAAAATAATGTAATAGTACTGTTCACCATAACATTGCTATGCAACGAGAATTTGCTTCGGAAAAGGACACACCGTGGTAATTTTGAGTCCTCCGAAGCACTGGACTGGCCTGTGGGCGTGGTGTGGCGCAGACAACAAGCTAACGGCCGTGTACTCGGTTAATTACTCGACATGTGCGCACGGCTTCGCGGTCCAATAATACCATCACGGCACCACGGAGCAATAATGTATGCGCGACGACAGCGGTGTGGTTAATTTGAGTCGCCGTCCGGCCAACGCAGCAGCTAGCCGAGCCGACGGCGACGTTGCGAAGGCGACGCCCCAGCCCAGGTACCTACCGCCTACGAACTTCCTTTAAAGTATTCTGACCGTGACCCCGCCGGACTAGCAAAGATGGAGGGGCAAGCTTGGTAAGGTATTAATAGCGATCTTTATTGTTCGATCTAAAATAGAAGGTTCAGATTCAAACAAAGTGAAGGAGTTTTTAGAATTTTTTTTTTGGTTTTCAATATTTATCGTCGTTATTGTCCATTTAACTCAATGTGAAATTATTTATATTATTGACGTATGTGACGGGGAATAATTTGATATGGAATTTAACTCGAGGAATTAATACTCGAAGTGCTGAGCACGACTGTGCTGGAATATGATAGTCATATTTATTGAAATCGAGTCTACTAGAATTTAATATGCATGCGTATGATTAATCTGGATACAGCACATGACGGAATAACTGTGTTTGTTTTGCAGGATCGACTTTGCAGGCTGTTCACCCACATGATTACATTAGAATTGATCTCGTAAATAATCTGATCACGGCACATGACTCATATATGTGTGCTAGGGACTAATATATTTAGACTCATAAAACTGGTCTGTCTGATCGTGGTTGGTGACATGGTCCAGGAGTCTCACGGTGTACCAAAAATAGGTGGGTTAATTTATAACACCTGAAAATAGAGTTTATAAATAGATCTCTACTCTCTAACCTCGTTATAGAATTACGAATGACACCGTGAAAAAAACAGAGAAATAAAAAGCAGACAAAAAGTCTCCGGCGCGCGGCGATCTTTCGCGTCCGAAGTCGACGAAGCCAAGCCAAGTCTTCTGCACGTACATCGCTGTCTCGGGTCGCTGTGAAGGAGCCGTGCGTTTGCTGCGATCCCTCGTCATCGACGCCCGTGTAGACTCGTGCATTGACTTGTCCATATTCCGGAATTAACATGATTGGTGGTCTTTGTTCTCAACGCTACCAATCACACAAGCAAAGGAAGGAAACGAGTTGATCCTGGAATTTTCTATTGGTTTGTCTTCGTTTTCTTCGTCCACGGATCCTGCATCATTTTTTTATTGGATCGCTTTCCGTCCGTCCACGAGTCAGCGTCATCGAATGCTGGATACATCGGGTTCGCCCTGTGTTGCGACAGCGTCTCTTTCCGTTCGTTTGTGTGCGTGGAATTTCTTCGTCCGTGGATTGCCGCGTGTCCGCGCGTTGCGTCCAGCACAGGAGGCATCCTTGTGTCCTATGGTTAAAATTTCACGGTTTAGAAAAGAAAAATAATATATTTTATTTTTTTCTGAAACTATTGATTATGTAATAGACAAAAATGAATCGGAAAGGCTAGAAACAAAATACAACTATTGAGAGAAAAAAAAATGAAAATTATGCAGAAGAACGAGGGATAATTAAAGGGCTCGTATTTTTATATTGGGATCAATGATAGATTCTTTAGCTGCTGAGTGTGAGGGTGAACAAGCTTCTACTTTTGCATGCGTATGATTTATTCGGATACAGCACATGACGGAATAGCTGGATTTGTTTTGCAGTATTGGCTCTGCAGGCTGTTGACCCATATGATTAGATTGAAATTGATCTCGTAAACAATCTAATCACGGCGCATGACTCACACATGTGTGCTAAGGACTAATATATTTCAGAATCATAAAACTGGTCTGTCTGATCGTGATTGGTGACATGGTTCAGGAGTCTCACGGTGTACCGAAAACAGGTAGGTTAATTTATAACACTTGTAAGTGGAGTCTATAAATAGATCACTACCATTTAGCCTCATTATACAATTGTAAGCGGTATCACGGAAAAGACAGAGTAACAGAGGGTAGACTGAAAAGCCTCCACAAAAACAATATAGGATCTGCTGAAATCCTAACAGGTTATAGTGTTTCTCTACTTCACTAGATTTCATACTCGTGCTCATCAAACTCATTTAATCCAATGCATGCACGGCAGAATGTTAATCTCATTTTCTTATTTCAAGTGTAATTTAGACTGTCATATTACCAATGTCAACAGGTTCACGTACATGGGAATTCAACTACCACTTGGTGGGCCGAGGGAGTTATAGCCTTGTAGGGTACGACTTCACTCACTGGAGAGTCAAGAGTCATATATACGAAGCTGTACCAGTTCGCACCAGCACTGGCCACCACCTGTCCAATTAACTATGACATGTCATAGTTCACATCTTCATTTAAGAAAGGGAAGTGGGCAAGTAGTTAATTTGTAAATTAATAATATTTCCACTTGACGTAGAGTATGGCACCATGAGCTAACTGAGCTCACCATGTGATGAAAAAAGAATTCAAGCAGACCTCCAAGAGTTAAGGCAAAAAATAAAAAATATAAAATCACAAAACATTAAGAATATTAGAAATGTGTAGAAAAACTAATGGGAACAAACAACTTGGTGAGGTGAAAAACTGCAAAAACATAAAAATAAAAAGGTAAGATCGATACACTGTCGATCAAATTAGATTTTTTTTTTATTATTAAAAGGGTGCTTATCTCCTCCGATTTCAATTAGTGAAACCAGTCATAGTATCATCTATAGTACACAGCTAGAGCATCATCTACGATACCCTAGCTACAGTACATTCCCAAGCGGTCAACCATCCCGTTTTTACTCTCAAACCAGCACGCTCAGCGTGCAAAGCTTTAACCTCCCAGAACCAGCTCGCTCAACGTGCTGTTCTTTCGATCAAATTAGATGTTCTCTGTTCATGAATCTTTTTTATTTTATTTTGACTGAATTCTCAAGTTGCTTCATGATGTTACTCAAAAAATGATTGTGAAAAAGAATAAGCAACTTCCTTGGAGACTCTGGGAACCCAACAAAATGATGACACGATTATACGTAGCATCTAATATATTTTGGACAGGCATATCCAACTGAAAGACAAACACCAGATTTTCAAAACAAAATCCTTATGCTCCCACCGAGCAGCTACTGCGTGCTTTAGTTAGTTAGAACATAGTACCAATAGATTGACCGATGGAGCAACTTGACTTCTCATTGCCTTTGTTTGTAGTACTGGATGCCTTTTCCTCCAGCCATGATTATTGTACCGTTTCTGAGCTACTACTCTGACACGAGTTACACACTAGCGCAGTTTTTGTTTTTCAATTGACAACTAGCACCCTACCTACCTAACACGATCACAAGATGATGAGCCTGGCTGCTGTCAATTTTTTTTAAATACTGTTAGTACTTTGAAACAGCAGCCAGTGGTTCACTTAACTAAACAGAGTCGCATTAGCTGTTCGTTCGGATTAGAAGGGATTTTAGTATAAATTTTGAGTTATTCGAAATGATTGAGCCGAATCGCAGCAGCCTATCAGAACAAGCTCTAATGGGAGACAGGAGGCACACCCTACAAGCATATTTTCCTTTTTCCGTTATATTCAACAAAGTGGTAGGCACCTTTATTCTCGTAAGTAAAAACAGCAGAAAGGCCGAAGTGGCATCAGAAAGCCAGCCAGCCAGCCAGCCAGCTGAGGAACAATTAAAGTACTAGAAGGGTCACTAGTTGATGTTGTCTTGTGTTCCCTGAAAGACGATTAGTTCTTTCCTTCCATCCAAAGCCACAGTAGGCAGTAGCGGATGATGAGATTCTTGTTGAGTCTCTCTGAAGCCCAGAACGAAGTCACACAGAAAGATTGTCGGCCTCCCATAAAAATTGCTCAGCTAGCTTTAGCTCTGCTACACATAATTTACTGCGCAAACTGCAAAGGGTCCATGTGAATGAAACCCTTTGGATTAGATTCTCCTGCAATAGATGAGATTGGCCAGCTTCCAAGTTGCATTCGATGTACTAATAGTAATCTAATAGTGCCAGCTGCTTGCTACAAGTTTTATACTATAACACTGGTATCATGTTTTGTTGTTTAATCAAATGAAATGTAAAGAGACAAGGAGGAGTCAGACGACAAGAACCATTGCCTCTATGCAGTGCAGTGCCGTCCCCATCAAAATCTGCATCAAGCGGCATCCGACTCCCTCCTCGCCCTGCCAACCCCTCCCTGCATTTTTAACTCTGAAAGCCCCTGCCTCACCTACTACTAGCCAGATGATGCGCTAGTAGAAACGGAGGCATTGGCCATTCTCCATTTGTGTGCGTGTGCGTTCTCTGTGGTATCCTGCCTTCCACACCACTTCTTCTCTCCTGGCCGTGGAATCTATGCAGCTGCTCTTCACCAATCAGAATCAGATCGATTTCTGATCTCGCAGCTAGCTGAGGTGCTAGCTCTCCTCACTTGTTTGCTGTGCTCTTCTTCAGGAGGCGTGCTTGCTCTTGAGTTCCTCTCCTCTTTGGCTTCTTTGGTGTCGGTGACTCGGTGCTTCTTTTGATTCCTTCACATGGCTGGAGTCTCTTCTGATTCTTCTTCTATGGAGCCATAACCGTAGCTGGTTGGTTGGCTCATCAAGGGAGGAGAGGAGCGGAGTCGCGGAGATGGAGACGAAGAGCTCGGCTCTGCTCCGTCTCCTCTGCTTCTGCAGTGTTCTGGCGCTCGCCTTGCCGGCGAGGCCGGCGAACGTGACCATCGGCGCGCTCTTCACCTTCGACTCCGTCATCGGGAGGTCGGCCAAGACGGCCATCGAGCTCGCCATGGCCGACGTGAACCGCGACGCCGGAGTCCTCAAGGGGACCCACCTGAGCGTGGTGATGCAGGACACCAAGTGCAGCGGCTTCGTCGGCACCATCCAAGGTACGTTAAGTACGGCATCCCATCGAGTAATTTGATCAGCTTGCCAAAATCCTAGTAATTTTGCCATCAGGATACGTTTAGTGGTTGCAAATTTTCTTGACCGATTGATTCCTAATCCTAATTGGAGTGGTTGGCCCGTGCGCATCAACAGCTTGCATGCCTACGGAGTAGTATTTGTTTCTCTATCAAGTCTGTCAAGCTCTGTGAAACAACTACAAGCGTGTAGTGTGGATGTTTCCAGTTTCCATCCATGGCTGCTGACTAGTATATAACTGATGATCAATCAGAAGTAAGCAGTAGTATTCAATTGCGCATGCCCTGCTCTCCAACTCTAATCTTGGTCACACTTGATTACCCGGCAAATGGTGACCACGCAATGGAAGAAGAGCACATGACATCATGCATCCAGTTTGACATTGATGCTTGGTTGGCGCAGCGTTGCAGCTGATGGAGCGGAACGTGGTCACCGTCGTCGGCCCGCAGTCGTCGGGGATCGCGCACGTCGTCTCCCACGTCGTCAACGAGCTGCACGTCCCGCTGCTCTCCTTCGGTGCCACCGACCCCGCGCTCTCCTCCACCCAGTACCCCTACTTCGTCCGCACCACCCACGACGACTACTTCCAGATGAACGCCGTCGCGGACCTCGTCACCTACTACGGCTGGAGGGAGGTCGCCGCCATCTACGTCGACAACGACTTCGGTCGCGGCGGCGTCGACGCCCTCGGCGACGCGCTTGAGACCAAGCGCTCCAAGGTCTCCTACAAGGCGCCGTTCCCCCCCAACGCCGACCGGGCCGCCATCGCCGACCTGCTGGTGCAGGTCAGGATGATGGAGTCCCGGGTCTACGTCGTCCACGTCAGCCCGGACTCCGGCCTCGCCATCTTCTCCATCGCGCAATCGCTCGGTATGATGGCCAGCGGCTACGTCTGGATCGCCACCGACTGGCTCGCCGCCGCGCTGGACTCGTTGCGCCCGGCAAACGACAAGACGATGAGCCTCGTACAGGGGGTGGTCACACTCCGCCAGTACAGCCCAGACTCCGACGCCAAGAGGTCGCTCATGTCGAGGTTCGTCCGGCAGAACCAGAACGCGAGCGCGAGCATGAACGCGTACGGGCTCTACGCGTACGATTCCGTGTGGATGGCGGCGCGCGCCATCGACCAGTTCCTCGACGACGGCTGGAACGTCTCCTTCTCGGCCGACCCGAGGCTGCGCGATGCCAACGGGAGCACGCTGCGGCTGAGCACGCTCAAGATGTTCGACCAGGGGGAGCAGCTGCTGCAGAAGGTCATGCTCGCCAACTTCACCGGCGTCACCGGCCGTGTGCGGTTCGGCGCCGGCAGGAGCCTGGCCGACCCCGCCTACGAGGTCCTCAACGTCGGCGGGACGGGCGTCCGGCTGGTCGGGTACTGGGCCAACCACTCGCGCCTGTCTGTCGCCGCGCCTACAGGATCGCTCTCCAACGGCAGCCAGCCGCAGCAGCTGTACAGCGTGATCTGGCCGGGGGAGACGACGGCGACGCCGCGCGGGTGGGTGTTCCCGAACAACGGCAGGCCGCTGAGGATCGGGGTGCCTTACCGGACGACGTACAAGCAGTTCGTGTCCAAGGACGCCAGCCCGGACGGCGCCAGCGGGTACTGCATCGACGTCTTCAAGGCCGCCGTGGCGCTGCTCCCGTACCCGGTGCCCGTCTCCTTCGTCCTCTTCGGCGACGGCGTCAAGAACCCCAGCTACAGCGACCTCGTGAAGAAGGTCGCAGACAATGTCGGTACAGGGAGCACTTTCAGCTCCAGTCATACTGGATGGTTTCTTGTTTTGATCATGGAGAATTCATGGCTAATTACAACTTCAGCTCTGATTTCTTCAGTACTTCGACGCTGCGGTCGGCGACATCTCGATCGTGACGAGCCGGACGAGGATCGTGGACTTCACGCAACCGTACGTGGAGTCGGGGCTGGTGATCGTGTCCCCGTGAAGGAGAAGAGCTCCAACGCCTGGGCCTTCCTCAAGCCCTTCAGTCTGGGGATGTGGGCCGTCACCGGCGCCTTCTTCCTCTTCGTCGGCGCCGTCGTCTGGATCTTCGAGCACCGCTTCAACCCGGACTTCCGGGGCTCGCCCAGGAAGCAGATCGTCACCATCTTCTGGTTCAGCTTGTCCACAATGTTCTTCGCGCACAGTAAGCACCTGTGCACTTGTCAGAATCAATCATGTCCATCCATGTCTGAACTGAGCTGAGCTGAGCTGAACTGAACAATGGGTGAAATGACCAGGAGAGAACACTGTGAGCACTCTTGGTCGGTTCGTGCTGATCATCTGGCTGTTCGTGGTGCTGATCATCAACTCGAGCTACACGGCGAGCCTGACGTCGATCCTGACGGTGCAGCAGCTGTCGACGGGAATCCAGGGGCTGGACAGCCTCATCTCCAGCTCCGACCCCATCGGCTACCAGGTCGGCTCCTTCGCCAAGAACTACATGATGCAGGAGCTCAACGTGCCCGAGTCGCGCCTCAGGGAGCTCAACATCGACGAGTACGCCACCAGCCTCCAGCTCGGCCCGCGCAACGGAGGGGTGGCCGCCATCGTCGACGAGCTGCCCTACGTCGAGCTCTTCCTCTCCACCAACTGCCAGTTCAAGACGGTCGGGCAGGAGTTCACCAAGAGCGGATGGGGATTCGTAAGCACTCTGAGCTCTGCATTGTTCTTGACAAGTACCCATCTGAATTTTCCGGCATGCAGGCGTTCCAGCGGGACTCCCCTCTGGCGGTGGACCTGTCGACGGCAATCCTGACGCTGTCGGAGAACAGCGACCTGCAGCGGATCCACGACAAGTGGCTGAACCCGGGGCAGTGCGACTCGCAGAGCAGCGACGTCGGCGCCGACCGGCTGAACCTGGGCAGCTTCTGGGGTCTCTTCCTCATCTGCGGCGTCGCGTGCTTCATCGCCCTGCTCATCTTCTTCACGAGGATACTTTGCCAGTACTGCGAGTACCACGGCGAGGAGGGTGCGCTGACGCCGGAGTTCCCGGGCCACCCGGAGAGGAGCTTGCGGCGGCCGGCGAGGCTGAATAGCATCCGGGAGCTGATGACGTTCGTGGACATGAAGGAGGCGGAGGTGAAGAGGGCCATCAGGAGGAAGTCGAGCGACGGCAGGCCCATCACCAGCTCCGACGGGCCGTCCTCCTCCTCGCGGCCGTCCCTCTCGCCGGTCTAGCTTCGTTCTTGATTCTGTTTTGGCCGGATGATTCCATCTCGACAGCATAGCTAGGCTAATTAATGTGATGGATATATGTTGATCTGACCAGCTAGGCTAGCTAGCTAATTAATTGTGCTTGCAAATTAAGCAGCAGCAGCTGCTGCTGATGGTACATCTCGACAGAATAGCTAGGCTACAGTAGTATGAAGTCGAAGATGACAGTATACTAGTTAGGTAGATGATGATACGAGGCAAGGGTATACTATATATACGTGTACATATACATGGATATCCATGTAGCTAGGATGAAATGAAGATGCACGTATTCCTGCAATTAAGACTTTTGTGGGAATGGGGAATTCTTAGGTGAATGAATTAATGCTTCCGATTATGGATCACGTGTGCTGTCATTCATCAGTACTTGAGCTTTTCCTTGAAAGATTTCCTCAATTGTGTGGCCAATTAACCTCCTCCGTATAATTAATTCTACAGATCATGGATGCAACATCACAGATCTGATATATGCAAGTGTTATTCTCTAACTATTTGTCTTTTCATATCACACAAATAAGATTGAGTTTGATATTAAAAAAGTTTCACACACGGTTTTTCGGATTTTACAAACATTTGATGTATTTTTACAGGAAGGATAACCGACAAGGTGTGCAAGCATGAGATTCTATGGCATTGTTTGGATGGACCGGACTCTACGTGGTAGGACGTGAATTTGAACTACAATCCTCACCTATCCATATGGATGGACCTAGATTTTGAATGGATCCAAAATTTGGACTTTCTGAATAAGACCTAAGCCCAAATTCCTAGCTCATGCTCGTCGATGGGTCGGAAATTTTGGCTTTTCAGAGCAGGCCTAAGGATGCATTAGAAGCATGTCGTGAGGGGTGACACGTTATACCTGTGCCCGATCCTTTCGGACGGATGGTAGAATTGAAACCCCTGCTTATCTGATGGGACGGAGTCTAATCCGAGATATAGGCCGAAATTCCTTGCTCACGCTCGTCGATGGGTCGGAAATTTTGGCTTTTCAGAGCAGGCCTAAGGATGCATTAGAAGCATGTCGTGAGGGGTGACACGTTATACCTGTGCCCGATCCTTTCGGACGGATGGTAGAATTGAAACCCCGCTATCGATGGGACGAGTCTAATCCGAGATATAGGCCGAAATTCCTTGCTCATGCTCGTCGATGGGTCGGAAATTTAGGCTTTTCAGAGCAGGCCTAAGGATGCATTAGAAGCAGCATGTCGTGAGGGGTGACACGTTATACCTGTGCCCGATCCTTTCGGACGGATGGTAGAATTGAAACCCCGCTTATCGATGGGACGAGTCTAATCCGAGATATAGGCGAAATTCCTTGCTCACGCTCGTCGATGGGTCGGAAATTTTGGCTTTTCAGAGCAGGCCTAAGGATGCATTAGAAGCATGTCGTGAGGGGTGACACGTTATACCTGTGCCCGATCCTTTCGGACGGATGGTAGAATTGAAACCCCGCTTATCCGATGGGACTGAGTCTAATCCGAGATATAGGCCAAATTCCTTGCTCATGCTCGTCGATGGGTCGGAAATTTAGGCTTTTCGAGAGAGCCTAAGGATGCATTAGAAGCATGTCGTGAGGGTGACACGTTATACCATGCGCGATCCTTTCGAACGGATGGTAGAATTGAAACCCCGCTTATCCGATGGGACGAGTCTAATCCGAGATATAGGCCAAATTCCTTGCTCATGCTCGTCGATGGGTCGGAAATTTAGGCTTTTCAAAGCAGGCCGAAGAATGCATTAGAAGCATGTAGTGAGGGGTGACACGTTATACCTGTGTCCGATCCTTTCGGACGGATGGTAGAATTGAAACCCCTTATCTGATGGGATGGAGTCTAATCCGAGATATAGGCCGAAATTCCTTGCTCATGCTCGTCGATGGGTCGGAAATTTAGGCTTTTCAAAGCAGGCCGAAGAATGCATTAGAAGCATGTAGTGAGGGGTGACACGTTATACCTGTGTCCGATCCTTTCGGACGGATGGTAGAATTGAATTGAATTGAATTAAAACCCCTGCTTCGTCTGATCCGAGATACGAGAGCAAGCTAAGTTGGCGGCTGGCTCGACACGCCTGTGCTCGCATGGTTTGGGCTTCACGCACGGATTATTTGTGAGGCCGCTATTTGCTGTACGAACTGACTGGGCTGTTTACAAATGATGGGCCGATTAGCTTCATGCACACTGTGTAGGACTGGACGAAATGAACAGAGCATGGACCACCTTCTCCCTCTGATACAAAAACGAACACTGCAAGCTTTTATATCATCCTTTGCTTTGGCCATACATATGTAACTTATTACGGGGAACAAATGAATTTTTTTTGAAATAATTTTTTTATTCAGAATTACAGAAATAATACCACTTAATTTTTTTACATAAATAACATCGTATCGCCGTACGGTTGGATGACTTGGTATAGTCGTCCAACCAGAAACGACACATGTGCGAATCGATCAATAGAACGGTGATTTCACCGTTCGAGGGATTGTCGCTTAATGGCTTGGCATTATGACCCTAGTCGCCGTACGGTTTGGCGACTATGTTTCACTGGACCCAAGCCACACAACCGTATGACGACTTAGCGTGGCTTTAAAACCGCGCGCGCGGCCGAATCGAGCCGAGCGAGTCGAGATGAGCGCAAAGAAAAGAAAGAGAGCAGAAGGACAGGAAAAAAGAGGAGGAGGAAGAAGAAGAAGAAGAGGAGAAAAGAGGTTCTTCGCTTCGCATCGACGACCACGACGGTGAGTTTGTAGCATTGTCTTGTACAAGTATATTCTTTAAACTATGGTAGGTTAGCAATCAACATCATGTGTGGTGATATATTATTAGCAGATATTTAGAGATAGCATGATTAATTAGTAACCATTGTAGGTTAGCAAGCAACATCATATGTAGTAACATATTGTTAGCACATGTTTAGGGGTAGCATGATTAATACAATTAGTTTAGTAGTTTGTATAGAGGAAAAATTAGTCGGTGAAAATAAATTTAGTTGTGCTATTTCACGTGCTGCGCTAATTTTGTCCGGACTGATGAATGATAACGTGTTATTTTTCTATTATAAAAACATGTCAATAACCCGTGCATTCACAAATGTTAGTTTGTGGAATGTTAAATATATGTATTTATTTGCACAATAAAAAAGATAACATTTACTTTATAATTTTGGTTGAATTAAGGAATTATGAAATACTAAGACAAAAAATACAGATACATGGTTCCGAACCCATAGGATTCTGAAATATGTGAAATTTTGAAATTTTTCCGTAAAGCTTCATCCATTACAAATATGCATGGTAACGACGATGTTTTTAATATTTTGCAATGCATAACAGCCGGTACAGGTGTTAACGTAATATAGCCTTTTGTAGGAAAAATTACGTGTTTACCACCTAGGTTTCATGAAATTGTATATGTATTAGCACTCTATTTGAGCATATTGTTTATGTTTTATTTGCCATTGGAATATAATTTAAATGCATAATAATATTAATGGTTTTTAATTTATTAATTCGTAGGTATGACTCACAACCCTGGTAGTTCGGACTGGCATTTCGGCCTGCTGGATCGGTTGGTCGATGCGCAGCACGGCGCGAGCCGTCATGTCCCGCATTCGGGTTGCAGGGACGACGCGGCTGACTTGGGGGTGGTTCATACGCGACAACCCGACGGGCTTGGAGACTAGACCCACACTGGGTAGAGAGGTTTGTCCGCGAGCTGTGCCACTTGTTTTGTGTCATATGCCCGCTATGTACTTACTTCTTCGTGCTTTGCGGGCTGACTCGTGTCGGCCTTCTAGCTCTCGCATGGATGGTGGAGGCCACCGAAGAGGACGGCGCTCCGACAGAGGACGAGGAGGAGGTCCAGGCCGGTCTGGGGCAGTCACGACGGTTCCTGTTCGACTGGTCGCTCCTGACAGCCCTAGTGGACTGGTGGCGGCCCGAGACGCACATCTTCCACCTCCCAATCGGGGATATGGCCCCTACTTTGCAAGATGGATGTCACGATGCTGCTTGGCCTGCCTATCGCCAGAGCCGCTGCATTCCCGCTAGACGCGCCTGTCAACTGGCGCGACACCCTGCTGGGTAGGTTTCAGGGTGTTGTTGGGGCGGAGGCCGCGCCACCGTACTTCAACTTCTCGGTGCGACAGTAGCAAGGCCCACCCCTTTGGTGGCTTTCGCAGTTCCGGGCACGTATGATACATATTTTACATGTTTAGAGATGCACTATCGTAGCCATATGACGGGCGTACTAATTATTCGTTTGTGCGAAGGTCGAGCAGATGGTCCTGCAGCCCACCGTTGAGCGGTGTCACGGCACCTCGAGGCGTACCTGCTATGGCTCAGATCAGCTGGGGATCAGCCGTACTTGCCGCGATGTACCGCGACATGTGCGATGCATGCTGTAGGACGAGGCTGTCATCTATCTTGACAGGTTGCCCCCTCCTGCTGTAGCTATGGTCATTCGAGCGCTTCTTTATCGGACAACCCATGCTAGTTGACTTCAGTCCGTTTGGCACAAACATGTACCATGGGGACACGGTCGATCGGCCGACAGTAGGGTCCCTTTGGTGCCGTAGATGGGTACGTATTCTCCTACATATTCACTATACATGTATTACGGGTCATCCTTTATAACTCATCGCTCGCTTGCGAGCACGATGCGCACACGCGCATACGACGCCGTTGGCGGTTGGACCGCCTCACTGCTGATGACGTGTGCTGGGAGCCGTACTCTGACCAAGAGACAAAGCTGCTTGCGCGACCGGGCGTACTAGCGGACGCAGAGGAAGCTCGTCTTCGACGTCTTCGTCGAGGACTATACTGATGCGTGGTGATGCGCCGCCGGCCTCCGCTAGGTTGTTCCATTCCGTCGGGGCGAGTGCCCGACTCGACCATACGTGAGTTGCACACATTACATGCTAGAATATGTTTTCGGCAGTTATGCTACGACGGCTTGTAATTGCAGTGGTACGTTTTGCAGGCATAGTAGGAGGGGTGGCACCAGGACGCAGTGGCCGGCGAAGATGGAGCCTTGAGTGGGGCAGTGGGTGAATGCCCATGAGGACTTGGTGCAGGAGGATGCCTGTACAATCCTAGCTCGTACGACGAGTACCTCCGCTGGTACGCCTCGCGGACACGCACCAGGCTGGTGCATGTTGTCGACCCTCCCCCCGATCGCGTACCACCCCCGACCGATGCGTACCTGTACAATTCACGTGAAACTTGCATGTTGCGGTATGTACTATCGTGTTTTAAAATGTCTATGTACGGTTACCTCAATTATAGGTTTAACACTTTCATTTTCTCCTTGCAGACGAACATCACCATCGGCATTGCCATCAACGGGTAGTCCATCTGCCATTGGTGTGGAGGTGACACGCGACGAGCTACTACAGTTTCTCCGTTGGGCCTGCAGTGCGGCTAGGCGTGTCGCTTCCCTGACGTCGTGCAGGACAGTCCAGGAGGTGGCCACGTCGGCACATACTCCGAGGCCGGCATGTCCTACAGCCCAGTCAGGAGGCTTAGGAGGTGCACGTCCCCATGCCCCGCTTGCGCCTGCTCCTTGGTAGCCTGGATCATCCGGGGTGGGCATGTGGGTACGCACCGCCACAGCCGCCGCCCCCGTTGGCGTTCTAGTATCCTGTCTTCCCGGACCCGTATGGTTAGTACGGCGGGTTTGACTTTTTATCACGCATGGGCCCCGACTCAGGTACGTTTCCTCTCTTCTGGTTTGTGTTCGTCGATATATTGTACAGATTAACATTATTGGTCCTGCAGGTTTCCAGGTATAGCCGCAGGGACTTCCGCTCTCTCCGCATGTCGATGTGGACACCTACTTCGCTGAGCCACCCGGGGATGTTAGGGAAGCAGTTGAGCCCGCACCCATCGAGGTTCTTTTCGGGTCGTAGCTTAGCGGGCCCCTAGTGGTCACGCTGACACTGGTGGAGTCGACCCCCTTGGGAGCATGGATCAGCAGGCCTCCTGAGTGCCTTTCCCTGTTTGGGCCCCGACCCAGGCACCCCGCGCTTCGGAAGCCCAAACGGGGGCGTACAGGTGGCCGCAGACCGGGTGTAGGACGTAGCGACGACGGAGGAGGCATTGCGAGTGGCGTAGCGGGTGGCCAGTAGGGGGTATTTGTTGTGTTGTGTTTACGTAGTGTGGTTCGTGATTACTATGAGGTGGTTGTGTATGCATTCCCTCTAGCATTTTCTGTAACTTGTATTATATGTTTACGTATTCTACCTCGTAGTTACTACGACATGGTTGTCTATGCGTTCCCTCCAGTATTGTTCTATTTCTTATTCGTAGATTAATTTTGTACGGTCACGTCGCTACGCAAAGTTTACTCGTCGGGTCACGTCGTAGCACGAAGTCGTCGGACGGTTTAGCGACTATCAACCATTAGGCCAGTACTTGCTGTCAAGTCGTCCAACGCTTCAGCGACTAGTACACATGTCGCTCAACCGTTGGGCCCGTACTACCTGCCAGGTCATCCAACACTTCAGCGACTAGTACACGTGTCGCTCAACCGTTGGGCCCGTACCACCTACCAGGTCGTCCAATGCTTCAGCAACTATACGATCGTATAAAAAGCCAGACCGAGTCCTATCGCGGTTTCTTTCGCCATTTCTCTCGGTAGACAACCAAAGCAAAGCAGATCGGGAGACGAGAAAAGGGGGGTAATAGAAGGATAGGAGGAGTGAAGAGGGGAAGAAGGTACGGAGAGGGAGAAGCGAAGGAGCTCGAGAGAGGCAGAGAAGGGGAGGGGAGGAGCTCGAGACGTGAAAGAGAAAGACGAAGCAAGCTCGTTGATAGTAAGAGAAGGTCTCCACGTGAAGGTAATAGAATTGATTGTTCTTATTCTCATCCAAATGTAGGCGGCATGTAGCTACTTGTTGGTTTAACACGTATTTGGGGAAAGTATGTCTAGAAATCGCTTGTCGTAATGTTTTAATTTTTTTTTTTACAGTGGTAAATCAGTCATGTCGGAGCCCACAGTATTGAAAAGCATTACGGTGTTGGTACGGTTCGTGAAGGTCCATATGATGTTGACCTAAGTGGTTTCCAGTAAGTAACTATGGTACATCCGGACGGGGAGAATGCTCGAATCGGAGAAGTCCTGTACTGGCTCACCAGAAGCTTCTCCTTGGACCCCGAGGTGTGTAGTGTCTTCATACAAGGGCTTTGGAGCTGGTCAGCCACAGACATTCTGTGGGAGTTGAGAAGCCTGGATGCGCACAGCTGCGTGGAAGGGATTTCTGGAAGGCTGCAGGCGTTGTGGCTACGAGTGCATGCTACTCGTGCAACCATGTCCGAAGGGAGTTGTCGGAGGACCTTCGAACGGCTCTCGTGGGGTTGGTGCGAGCAGGTCCCATGAGGTGACCGATGTTGAGGATGCATGAGAGAACGAGGGGACCTATGTTGCTAAGGCAGAAGAGAAATATCGCACACCGCACGCTCAGCCCAGTGCACAGGCGGATGCAGGTGAGCAAGTGGACAACATAGTGCGTCAAATGGAGATCGATGACTTGGCCGGTCGGGCGGAGGAGGAAGCTTTAGAAGAGGACGATGATGACTCTTTTGAGGAGGATGAAGGTCCCATCCTGCAGGAATGGAATAGGGTGGACGTTGAGGGTCTTGCTGTGCACGACGAGCATGAATCACCATGGAAGTACCATGGGATGGAGGTTTGGCTTCGTGCAATGTTTTCTGACAAGGGATCACTGCAAGATGCCATTAAGCTATGGTCTTGTCCATGCGGCGGTCGTTTCATGTACTGAAATCCAGCTAGGAGCAGTACACCGTGGTCTGCGTGTAGGCTGGGTGTCCATGGCATGTGCACACACGGACGCCCAAGTACGAGACTCACTGGATTGTCTCCAAGGTGGAGGCACACTCCTGCTTGCTCAGTAGTGTTCTGTCGAGGCATTGCAACCTGACGTCCACCTTCATTACCAATGTGATGTGCAGAGAGATAGTGAAGAAGGTGGACCTGGAGGCCAAGCACATCATGGTGGCTATCGAGCAGAAATTCAAGTATAAGATTAACTATGTAAAGGCATGACGTGCTAAGCAGAAGGCTTTGAAAAGGAGGTTTGGTTCTTTCGAGGCATCTTATGACAACCTTCCTCGTATACTCTAGGTGCTGCAGAACAGGAACCAGGCACATACATTACTGTGAAGGACAAGCCATCCAAAAGATGCCTCTAGGTTATATGGTATTGCAGAGGGCCTTCCTAGCATTCGGTCCCTGCATCGATGCATTCAGACACATGTTGCCCGTGATCTCAGTGGATGGGACATTTCTAACTGGGAAATACAAGGGCATGATTCTGACCGCAATTGGCATTGATGGCAACCATCAGATTCTACCCTTAGCCATTGCTTTCATCGAAAGTGAGAATTTTGACAGTTGGTTGTGGTTCCTTCAACATCTAAAGGAGGGAGTAGTTGAGGCACGTCTTGATGTCTACATAATCCATGATCGCCACCCTGGGATGATGAAGGCCGTTTGAAAACTTCAGCAAGACCCTGATGAGCCGTTCCCTTGGCCAGACATGAGGAACATATGGTGTATTCGTCATCTGGGGGCGAACTTCTTTAAATAGTTCAGACAACAACCGTTGATGAAGCTATTCAAGAGGCTTGCTATGCAGAACCAGAAGCGTAAATTTGATGCACTGTGGGAGATATTGGATGAGCACACCAGGAAGCATGTTGTTGAGAGGAACAAGCGTCCGCTTGTTCCTAGGGTGGCGCAACCCAAACACCTCACACCACTGCGAGAGCTCGACCCTCCCCATTTGACGCGGAGGATCTCCAGGGACATCGGGTGCTTCTCTCATTGGATAGAGGTAGAGCCATTGGAGAAGTGGTCCTTACTGCACGACACGGATGGTGCAAGGTACGACATAATGACCACTAACCTTGCTAAGGTGTACAACTGGGTTATTAGGAGCCTCGGTTCTCAGCCTCTCGTCGCCATCGTGGAAGGCGTTCTGCACGATACAATTGGGTATTTTAGAGAAAGGCATGCAAATGCGGCACTTCATGCAGCGAACCCACAAACACCGTATTGCTCGAAGATTACGGCGTACATGCAGGCCAAGACTGAGAAGGCTCAGTTGCACACGGTCTTCATTATGGGCAATATGGAGCATCGTTTCGACGTGCTCCTTCGGGATAGAGTCGGATTTGGGATGGCTCGGTCCCTTGTTACCCATGAGGTATGCCTTGGAGACCATATGAATGAACCTAGCTGCACATGCAACAAGCCAAAGCTCCT
Organism: Ampelocalamus luodianensis; assembly: GCA_036346255.1. Classification (NCBI taxonomy): domain Eukaryota; kingdom Viridiplantae; phylum Streptophyta; class Magnoliopsida; order Poales; family Poaceae; genus Ampelocalamus; species Ampelocalamus luodianensis. Next base: position 54,044,995 of record CM070629.1, on the reverse strand, counting down.
TCACAAGCCATGCTCTCATGTCCTTGCCGCATGTGGGACCATCCACATGGACCCATCGAACTTCATATCGGAGTACTTCATGAAGGAGAGGGTGCAACAGGCGTGGTGCGGCGAGCTAAGAGGCTTCAGGGTTGTGGGCAACTTCGTCACGTCGGATACTGCACAAAGGACTTGGATTCCGGATCTTGACCTGTTGAAGGGGGGAAGGGCCATCGGTAGAGTCGTCGCATTAGGAACGATATGGACGAAAGGGAAGCTCGAGCGGTGGGTAGACATTGTAGCCGCTGCCGCCAGGAAGGCCACACTGTGAGAACTTACAAGGCACCTGCCGACATGTAGGAACACCAGCATGACGTGCAACACCACTTCTTCTTGGGTGTGTAGTCGTACTAAGATAAGAAGTGCAACATTTTGTAACTTAATGCACACGTACAATGCATGTTTGTTCAATGAATATAAACACCTATAGCTTCATGCACGCGAAACATCGATGCACCAGTCCACTTGATAAAAGACAACCGCTATGACGTGTCGACCATTTAGTTATATGCTTTTGGAGATTAAACATAATTGCGTACATAACGGGATAGTACCGAGGTACAAACCTCTCCGGCCATGCCTAATGGTTGAAGGTGCCTCACGCTACCCACATAGAGTGTTGCACAGGGGGGCGCCGCAGACGTGGCTGGCCGTCATTGTAGTGACACGTACATGTGCAGCTAGGGTTCGCGCAGCAGCATGTGGGATCATAGGAACTCCCTATGTTCACAACCTCCTCGTTGCCCCTCTCGCACTGCATCTGTTGGCGGAGGTCATCGTTTTCCTCGTTGAGATTGTCAACCCGCGCCTCCAACTCAAAGATTCAGTTCCACAATGTATCCACATACATCACAACATGCCGTTCATGGGGAGGATCGATCCAGCTGACAAAGTCGTATTTCACCATCTGCTGCAAAGGAGGGTTAACATGAAGGCTCTATTAGCATTAACATAAAGCAAACTATTAGCTAATTGTACCCCAGAGTGTAGGCATCGGAAGAAACGTTGTCCGCCATCGAAAGAGCCATCTAGGACCTGCACGATAGCGTCCTCCCTGTGTCCGCATTTTGGCCATACCGGTTGAGCACACTTGTTCAGCATTAACCGGTAGTTAGGGCCAAAGTCCTCCCTCCTTTCGAGGGGAAGTTCTTGCTTCGGCGACCCCGGTTGGACTGGTCCCTCGGCGTCTGCCATGGTGTGTTACTGTACGACGGAGAAGGTTTTTCTTCCTACAGTTTGGAGGGTGGAGTGGTCCTACTTTCGGAGTGTGGGGCGTGCATTTCATAGCCCGCGGGGAGAGTGGTAATAAAGCGGGTAATGTGTTAGCTTGTAGCTTTGCATGGTGACAAGACCAAATAGGGTAGCTTTTCATAGTGACAAGACCAAAGGAGACAGCCTTGCGCAGTGACAAGACCAAACAGGGCAACCTTGCGCAATAACAAGACCAAGCGGGGCAGCCTTGCGCAGTGACAAGACCAAACGAGGCAGCTTCGCGCAGTGACAAGACTAGACGGGGCAGCTTTACACAGTGACAAGACCAGACGGGGCAGCTTTGCGCAGTTACAAGACCAGATGGGGCAGGTTCGCAGTGTCAAGACCAGACGGGGCAGCCTTGCGTAGTGACAAGACCAAACGGAGTAGCTTTGCGCACTCACAAGACTAGACGGGGCAACTTTGCGTAGTGACAAAACCAGATAGGCCATCTTTGTGCAGCGACGTGACCCTACACTGCGACAATATTCCTCCTCGCGGACGCGAATTTGCTTCAACCGGATTGCACTTCAGCCGCTCTAGAACCGCTATAGCTAAGTTGGCTCCCACTATAAATACAATGCTGCTCAGGGCCAAGAACTCCACAACACTACCTACATAAGATGGACAAGGACAAGGAATGGGAGAAAATTTGCAAACTCTTGAAGGACTGGGTGTCTCCCCACGAGACCAGTGCTCATCATCATGCATTTAGTCAGCAACCTTACACACACTAAACTTTTTCCGAGCTTGTGGATCTAAGGAGGCTCCCTCGCAATGCCCAACGATTTTCGGTCGAGTCACACCCCCTCCTATGCCAGCTGAACACCCTCCGGAAGGGCCCACATGGGGGTGGCGCCACCCTGTTGCTGGTGTCGGGACGCCTGCAAGTGCGTCAAATCAATTGACGAGTGGACCATTGGGTAGCACTATTGGTGCTGTGCGCAAACTACGGCGTGGACTACCCTGACCGCAGGTTTGACATGGAGAGCTACAGGCAGCCGGTAATAAAATCGTATTTTAGTGCACAGTACTATTTTTCTTCCCATTACGCCATACCCACATCTCTCTTCCCACCGTAGTTTCCGTCGCGCCTATGCGACTTCAGCCAGTGGATCAATGACAAGATCCACATATACGACATGTGGATGCTTCTGACATGGATGGGCTGGGCCAGGGAGGACTACGAGGACCATTAAAGGCGTCTCGCAGAGCTGTAGGCTGAGAAGGACAAGAAGGAGAGGTGGGACAGGCTGCACGAGGAGCAGGAGCGCGAGCATGCCAGGCGACGGGAGGTTGAGAGGGAGCGGAAGAGGGCCATCGCGGCGAGAGCTAAGGCGCAAGGCGATGAGTACAATGCCGAGCTAGGCCACAAGGGCAAATGACCACGTTCCACGCAGTAGTTCGACCCTCTTCATCTACATGTCCCATGTATTTCTATTTTCCTAAAGGCATGTGTGTACCATCCTTGCTTCGTTAGCTCGCGTGCCATGTAACCCCCCTTGTTGAATCAACTGTCATGTTGTTATCGTTGCGTCATTTCTCCAAAGTTCTCTCCCGTGTATGAACTTCCTGGCACATCGCAATATCACTTACCTTCGTACTTACGACTCAATACTATCTCAATCGTCCTCATAAAATTCTTTAGATTAGCGTACTACAACGATCATGTTATTACGAGTCAGACAAATTTCGTATCCTTGATATTCTACGAAAATAACAAACTGACCAATCAACCTTAACACTACAATTTTCTTTTCTAAAAAAATACTAATATACAACAAGATTTGCTAAATGTAATACATGCGACATGTGATATGTATTATAACACAATTATTCCAATCGAATTTGGTGAATAGTACAGTTAGGACCTAAAATCGCCTAGTGGTTGAGTGACTAGTAAAGTCGCTTGGTGGTTGGGCGACAAGTGTGAAGTCACGGAACTATTAAGCGACAATGACGAATCGCAGTTCCATTGAGTGAATCTCACATGTGTCGCACTCTAGTTGGGTGACTATACCAAGTCGCCCAACCGTACGGTGTCACGGGATTATTTATGTAAAAAAATTAAGTGGTATTATTTCTATAATTTCGAATAAAATAAAGATTATTTCAAAAAAAAGTTTGAGAACAAATTGCCGCACCAGGAGGCGCTTCCAGCGATTTTAGCCCAATCGCGAATAGACGCGTGTGAATTGGTTCATTGCCGTTGGATCGTAGCGAGTGGCAGCGGATGCCTCTCCTCCTTTTCCTTCTATCGACTCTCAGCCCGGATCGAACCCTCCCAACTCCTCCCATCCCTTCCCTTCCCTTCCCTCAACTCCCTCCCCGTCACCACTCCTCTTCCAGCGCCGCCGCTTCCTCTTCCCATGCCCCACCGCCATCTACTCCCCTCTCCTCACCTCCGCCTCCCACCACACGTTTCCTCTTCCCCCGCACCACTGCCTTCTCCTCCCCTCCCAGCACCGTCACCTTTCCCTTCCCTGTGATGCCACCTCCCCCTTCTCCACCCCCTCTCCACATCGTCGTATCCACCATTCATTGTGCATGCTGCAGCCGCAGCCGCATCCTGTTGTCCTCATCCATGACGCCACGAGACACAACTGTCACCGGCCATAACTGTAACATCTCAAAATCTGAATTTTGGGAAATAGAATTATAAACACATTAGGAAAAATACTTTGATTATTTTGCATATGGAAATCTACCCATGTTTGAATTTTGAACTTTTGTTTAAAAGCAAAACATGAATTATAAACAAACATGTACTCAAAAGAAATGAGTTAAAACAAAGTAAAAATACTAAATGAGAGAATTATTTTGGGCATAATCTCCCAGGAATAATTCACCAAAATACTTATGTGAAAACTTGTTAAGAAAAAAACAAATACAAAAACATAAGAACAGAAAATTGTATGAATTTTTGAGAAATTCACAGAAGACATAAACTCCTGAGAAAATTTCCAAGCGAAATAAATTAGGTTAGAAGCCTTCACAAAAATTTTCATAAAATTTTGGAGTCGTTTGCTTGGTGAATAAAATCAGCAAAAATTTAGTTGAAAATCCTAAACCTAAACCTAATCTACTCTCTCACCTCTCGCTGACCGGTGGGCCCCGTGAGCAGGGACCTTTGTCCACCTCGTGCTCGCCGCACCAGCGCACGCTCATGAGTGTGCTACCAAATGCCCACGGTTTCTCCATGCCGCCTGGTTTTTCCACCAGCCAACCAACCCTGTCACCACCCCGGTCCCCACCGCGCCTATGCTTGCCCGGCCGTGACCCATCCCTGCCCGCATGCCTCCAAGCGCATTGTCGCCTTGCCCACCGGTGCCCAAGCTCTACCTCACATTTCTCCGCCCCTCTTCCTATAAAAGCACACCCAGAGCTCCATTTTATCCTTTCCTCCCCACTACGCTCATTCTTCTCTCTTGTCTCCTACTCATTCAAGCTCAATCGCCCGAGAGCTCTGAGCTCCATTTATGCCACTATGCCACCACCACACTACTCTAAAGGGTTCCTCTTCACATTATCCACGTCATCTCATGTTCCTGAACACCATGAAGCTTTCCCCTCACTTGCCTTCATCTTTGATCCACAAGAGATGTCGAATCCAGAAACGAAGGATCTCGAATTCTCTGTGTTCATACACTAGTCCAGGATTTTCAGTGTACACAGTCAAACAAAAATGATATCACAATCATATCACAGGAAATTAAATAACATTAAATATTCAGAGTTTAATACAAACGGGCTAGAGGCCAAATAAACAAATATCACAATGGAAATAAAAGCAGTAGAAGTAGGCCGCACGATTCGCCACAAGCAATCATCTAGGGGCGTAGGCCAAAGCGTCTGGGTCCTCACCGTCTAGGTAGAAGTCTTCTCGTGAATAAAGATTATTCATCAAGAGTAAGCACTATTACCGTGCTCACAAGTTACACCCAATATTGAATTATGATACATGATAAGGTAAACAAATGAGACTAGCAGGGTTTGTTTTGCATAAAGCAGCATTTTCAGTTTAAATACTCATTAATTTCCAAGGCCATTTTTATACTATATCTAAAATCAGATTTCAAAATGACAACTTTATAATGTGGATAACCTCCATGGTTGAATGGTGAAGGATACCCTCCTATCACATGGCTAATCGCCCAATTTATACCACAAGGATTAACTATCCTCAAATCATTTGATAAAATCATTTTTAAAACCAAAAACAAAGTCTAACTTAGAGTGGATTTGCTAGCATGTCCATGACCTCGGACGCAGCTATTAGAATAGTTTTCTACTCTGCAGAGTTTGTACAGCTTTACCCACATGAGATAATTTGCTATTAATGTCGGCCAAAACACACTTCCAAGGGCGTGCGACTAAGCAATTATCATGAGGCCGTTACAATGTTCTACCTTAAAGTATTCGTGCCCGCTAAGGTTTCGCTTCCATTGGATTAACCATTCACCGGGAGCCCCCTCTTGCGCCAGGTGGAGCTACTGTCTAACCGACACCCACACAACAACATGGCACAAATAACAATGAGATATTACAAATTATTAAGCGAAGTCCTACCCATATAGGATATGTGGTGGCACTACTACAAAACAGTCATCTTGGCCTCATCTTCGACGCCTCATCACGCGTCAGCGGTTCTTATTAGGAACCGTCGTGAATTATCACCACGACGGTTCTTAATAAGAACCTAATAAGAACGTGCGGGGTATCCTGACACGTTAATTCTACAAACCGCTCGCGTGATACTTCCGACGGTGGTAATCGTAACCGCTCGTGATATCGACGCCTCATCACGAGCGGTTCCAAAGGAGCCGCTCGTGTTGAACTTTTTACTGACGGTTACATTTGGAACCGTCGTGATAGTGACTTATCACGAGCGGTTCTTTTACAAACCGTCATCATATAATTAAACAAAAAGATTAAGAAAAGATCACACGTCGCTGACATAATTAAACAAAAAGATTAAACCGTCTCTGATATAATTAAACAAAAAGATTAAGAAAAGATAACAGTCTTCAAAAGGTAGAAACCGAAAAATTTGTAAATAAAGTTTTTCTAGTGACGGAGGTAGGCTGCTATCTCCGTCTTCAATACTTCATAGGCGACGGCGTCGGCATCGGACGATTCCTGATCAGCAGCGAACGAAGCCCGAAATGCGTCCACCCGCTGACGCGCTCGTTCGAGTGTCTCCTCAAGACCATCGTACTGTAGAATCAAGAAGTATTGAGCCCATAGCCTCTCTTCCCTTGCTTCAGGGGTCTCGGCCTGATGGATTCGGTCGCTTGCTGCCTCGATAACGCAGTCCAAGTCACGGCAAGCCTCTTGGAGATGTGCAACCTCATTTTGGAGGACCACGTCGACGACACGATAAACTCGCCGAAAGTGGGAGATCACCCGGAAGACACGGTGGAGGAGGATGTCAAGACGACGAAAGGTGGCCGTCACCTGCTCCGGCAAATTCTCGGCCGGCAGAGGAGTGAAGACACTGTTGAAACAGTGTTCTTCTGCAGCACGGTTCAGCGTACAGCGAGAGAGGTGCTCGTACAGTGCGGCCAGGAAGGCTATCAATGCCGGCGACAAGGAAGAGGCGGCCATTTCTGTTTTCTTATAAGTGTGTGGGATGATCATCTTCAATGGCGGATGATCCTTTTATATAAAACAAGGAATAAATTCAGAGCGTGAGACGAAGAGACGCAAATCATCGGGAGTCAGAGTGATGGTGAGATGAAGAGACATATCGCGGGAGACGAAGAGGTAGGAAATATCACAGAGCGGTTCTATCATGGAACCGTGCAGAACCATAATATCACGAGCGGTTCTTTAATAGAGCCGTCTGTGATACTAGTATATTACAGATGGTTCTATATTCAACCGTCTGTGATATAGTCACATCACAAACGGTTCTATTTACAAACCGTCTGTGATATGGCTGAAGTATCACAGACAGTGCAATGTGAGACTTAAATGAGCAGGGCAAGAGAAGAGCCACAGTCGAAATGCACCTCCCCCATAAGCTTATCCCACTCAGAAAACACCCACAGCCGAAACAAAACACTCATTCACAACACCCAAACCGAGACCTACCACCAAAGCCAAGCCTTACAAAGCAAGCATGCAAGCCAAATAGCCATAAGTTGCTAGGGCAACCCACAACCAAGAACAAGGTAAGCAAAATAAACAAGCCTCCTACACCAACACAGAGCAAAGCTTCTCAAGCCCTCTATTCCAAAGAAGAGATCGAGGCGCTAGAGGCGAAGTGCAATGCTGGTCTTTATATTTATAGGGTGGCATATCACGAGCGGTTCTTATTCCCAACCGTCGTGATATGAGTATATCACGACAGTTCCTCTAACTAACCGCTCATGTTGAACTTATACAGACGGCTCCATGTGGAACCGTCGTGATATCCTCCATATCACAGACGGTTAGTAAGGAGAACCGTCTTTGATATACTCACATCACAGACGGTTCTATTTACGAACCGCGTCGTGATATCCTCCATATCAAAGACGGTTATTTAATGGAACCGTCGTGATATCTTATCAAATGGTGCTTTAATAGAGCCGTCTGTGATATCCTTTTATAAAAAGCGCACCGCTAGGGTTTTGCTCTTTACTCGTCACTTCCTCTCCCGCGCCCCTTAGGCTCTCGCGCGCTCTCTCGGCTCCTCTAGGGTTCGCCCGTTCACCTCCCGGCCGTAAGACCCGGCCGCCGCCCTTCATCGACGCCGCCTCGCCTCGACGCGCGGCCTCCTCCGTGTCGGTCTCCTCCCCTCGCACCGGCCTCCTCCCTGCGCGGCCTCCTCCCGCGCCGTCCTCCTCCCCTGCACCGGCCTCCTCCCCACGCCGTCCTCCTCCCCGCGCCGTCCTCCTCCCCGTGTCGGCCTCCTCCCCGCGCCTCCCTCCTCCCCGCGTCGGCCTCCTCCCCTGCACCGGCCTCCTCCTTGCACCGTGAGTTGTTGTGCGGAATCCTCTCTGTGAGTATTCCTCTCTGTGAGTACTAAAGATATTGCAAATTGATCAGTGGGCTTTGTTGACATGCTCTGTGATGAACTTTGTCTTATACTGAGATTGAATGTGATAGTTAGTTAATTCTTGAGCTCTATTGTATTACTTGCTACTGTCAATTTGATATACTGTTAATTTGTTACTCTCAGTTGAATGCTAGTTATCACAGACGGTTGAATGCTATTGTCAATTTGATATACTGTTAGTTCATTCTTGAGCTCTATTGTATTGACGAACCGTCTGTGATGTGACTTTGATAATATGTGAACCGAAATTGATCAGTGGGGCTTTGTTGACATGCTCTGTGATGAACTTTTGTCTTATACTGAGATTGAATGTGATAGTTAAGATCATTTTCGTATGATTGAGATCATTTGTGATTAAGCAAAGTCATCGCTAGAGCTCATAGTTTGAATTTATACTATCATATTCATTTAATGAAGAGTATATACAATAGGGTTGAGATGGCAAAGACTTGTTCTTTCGCAACTCTCCTTCTGAGAGCACAAACTACCATCAATCCTTCTTTATATATTACGTTTGTGCATCATTTTCGGTTAAGTTGGGTACATCTACTTGAATCTGGTCAGTTAGAGCTTACGCATATTGCTTCGTGCATATATAGATAGCAAGTAAGCGACATGGCATCCGCACCGTCTTCGCCGCCGTCATCGACGTCGCCGAATGCGTCTGGATCTCCAAGGAAAGTGGTACGTACGCGAGATGGCAGAGGAACATCAAAAATTCCTCCAGGCCTAATGACCGTCACAGAGGTCAATGCCAATGGGATCCCTGTGAGTCCTCCCAAAGCAGCGGCGAGATTCTGGACCGTGTGCGGGATACTTGGAAGGGAATGGGTCCCCATCACCACACTGAGCTGGGACACTGTGTCGGATGTTCGGAGACGCCAGCTGTGGGACGAAGTTTTAAAATCGTTCACTTTCCCAGCCGCAGACCTAGCGCGCGTGGAACGGCAGGCGTTGCTCTCGATCGGAAAGGCGTGGAGGACCTTCAAGAGCGTGCTTGTCACAAAGTATGTGAACACGGGTCGAACGCCCTTCACGGTGTATAAATTCTTGTCGCGGGATATATGGGACGCCTTTGTGCAAATGAAGACGACGCCCAAATTTCTTGAGGAAAGTGCGACGCACAAGGCTCTCCAGACACTGAACACTCACACCCACAAACTCGCACCTGGTACGCGGTAAAACCGCACAATGGGCGCGGAGGGCGAGAACGCAACAAGGCCATTTCTTTGAGATCACAGACGCGCGCTCTCTCTTGGTTAAGAGCGAGGCATCATCCACGTCTTGGCGAAATCTCTTTCACAAACCCGTGAGACCGGGATGTGGCCAACCGTGTGGTAAATATGTCTTGAACTACCTAGTTGTTAATAAGTCCATAACTTCATAATGTCTATAATAACATGATGACCTCTTGCAGCAAGAATTGAGTTCCACATGTTCCGAAGGCTCCTTCCAAGCGCAGGCGGGGAGAAGGATATACTATCTATGGCTCGGGAAATAAGGAGCACCGGGTCGCACACGAGGCAAAGGGGTTAACGTATCTTGGAGGATGGATTCCCAGGCGACTCATCGCACGTATAGGAGCAGGGAAGAGATCCAAGGCCGAGTACGACACAGAGTTGGAACATGTGCTTACTACAAAATTTGAAGGAAGAGAACAGGTGCTTACTGCAAAATTTGAAGAAAAGATAGCAAGATTGCAAGACCAAGTGAATCAACTTCTACTCCTCAACCGATGCAAAGCCGCCCGTTGTTTTGGGGCAGTCCTCCTCAACATCGGAGTAGCGTTGCGTCCACGCAAAATTATGAACATGATGACGTCCAATTACCTATCGACGACATCAAGGTAATGTACATCTCTAGAATGCTCCAAAGATAGACCTATAGGACGCCTTAGCTAATTGTGTATCGTTTTGTAGGAGCCGACGACCGCACGCCCAAGTGAAGATGGTTGGGATGTCTATTGAGGTCGGGCGTGGGGTGGCGTATCCATGCATGGAAGGGATAGTGCGACACGGTGCCCGTGGCGCGGCGCGCCGTGGTTACGCCATGGTCGGTGGAGATTTTAAGGCCCGACGGCGACATCGACAAACACTAGGGGATGCCGGGTATGCGCTTTATCCAAAGGCCCAAGAAGGACATCGCTCGACCTGCGCGTGCGCCTCAACCTTTGATGACTCCACCCCAACCATCTCAACACGACCATGCCTCTCCAACATGACCCAAGAAGGACATCGCTCGACCTGCGGTGCCGCCTCAACCTCTGATGACTCTACCCCAACCATCTCGGCACGACCATGCCTCTCCAACAGGACTCTCCATGACTACACCTCAACCTTCGCTTGAGAAGCCCGCCTCATCGATTCCCGTGGAGAAGACACCGAAAGAACAAAAAAAGCGTGCCGCCGTTTCGGTTCCCGAGTCGTCTCACAGGAGGACGCGTAGCGGGCAAGTCGTTCAGGACAAATCGAAATCGAAGAACATTAAGGCGCTTCCCCCTCCTAACCCTAAGAAATACTCTTTCGGAAGTCCGTTGGCGACCACCGCAGTATTGGCCTATGCTGGATTAGGTTGTCAGAGTTTGCATACCTGGTACTTGCACAAGACCAAAGAGAAAGGGTGCGCTGATGGAATCACTGTCAAATACACGGAGGACTATTTCCTCCACTAGCAGGGCCCCTTCGTCGTGGGCTTCGACGACTTATTCGACCTATTCAACCTCAAAGCCCTTGATGCCTCACTTCTACGATGCTGGACATTGTAAGTGTGTACAATCAAGTTCCACATTCACGTAATACCGAATATAACAACTCATTGCTTATGTATAGATACATGATTAAAAATGCCCGGCGATTGAAAGAACCGGTGGGTTTCCTCGACCCACACGTGGTCTCTGAGCAAACCATCTTGGCGAGCGCATCCTCGTCGAGAAATACATAACGATTGTGATTGCTTGCTCAAAGCGACAAGGACTACATAATGGTGCCCTACAACTAGAGTAAGTGCTTCACTACTTGCTATACAAATTTCATTTGTACTTTATACGCAGCCACAAACTTAGGTTTAATGACTCAAGCGACATACATGAGTAGGCACCACTGGGTCCTTTTAGTCATTATACCAAAGAGGAACCAGGTACTATACCTTGATTCCCTAATGAAAAAAGGCCACGACTTCACCCTTGTGCGAGGAATACTCGACAGGTGTGCTTATTTCCTCCATACATAACTCTATTGTAGTCTTCCTTCGTTTGAAATGGCCGAGGTTAACTTTTTGGAAACATGTAGGTCGTTCATCTCCTATATTACCGAGGGAGGGCTATACAAGGGAACGAACACCACATTTAATCACAGGACGCGATTTTCGGTACGTGCTACAACACAATAATTCTATCATACTTCGTAATAATGCATCTCGAACTGACTATACCTATATATGTAATTCTATTTTTGCAGTGTTGTCGACAAAAGCGTAAGAATGTGCATTCTACGTTTGCCATCATATCTGATTCTCATGAGTGCTAAGTTGGAGGATCCCGAGGTTGGTCAATCTCGCAATAATTATTTCCTAATTATAAATTTACATATATATGCTTACTACTTCACTTGTTTCTAGCTACTGGATCTTCAATATAGATTTAGATTCACTTGTTCAGAGAGAGATCTCGGATGTTCGAGGGAAGCTCTACACCTTCATCATGACGGATATCATTAGCGCCAACGGAGAGTTTCACTACTCCAACACCGCTGAACGACCTTGAATGATTCATTAATGTAATTCACTTTGAATAGTTGTAATTCAATTGTAACTCCTGAGGCTAGCCAATATTTGATACATATTCGTGTCGAATTGATTTTGAGTTAAATGATCACTTTGAGTGTCAATGATTGATTTATCTGTAATGTATCTATTTTCTGCCTGCTTGTTTTCAGAGGGCATGGCTAGCAATTCCTGAGGCTAGCCGAAAATTAAATTAGTTATGCTGAAAGAGCTATCACAGATGGTTCATAACTATTACCATCTCTGATAGATGGATATCACATACGGTTCGTAAAAATCGCCGTCTGTGATATATGGATATCACAGACGGTTCATAATTATCACCGTCTGTGATATGTGGATATCACGACGGTGATAATTATGACCGTCGTGATATCCATATATCACGACGGCTATATTCTGAGTGAATTATATCACGACGTGAGAACCGAACCGTCGTGATATTGGATATTACGTGACGGTTCGTAAATATAGCCATCGTGATATATGGATATCACGACGGTTGTTCATTAGAACCGCTCGTGTTGTTACTTATCACGATGGTTTTTAACCGTGCGCGATAACCGCCAGTTATCACAGACGTATAAAAACACAAACGGTGCCGAACCGTCTGTGATGAAGGTTCCGAACCGTCTGTGATAACGTTTTCTGTAGTAGTGTGGTACGGTAAGGCATAGCAAAAGCGGCTCAAAGACCGGTCCTCAACTGACTTGGGCGTCTTCCAAAACAAACCCTGGGCCTTAATCTTAACCAGACTATGTCCGTGCATAAACCTGCACCCACCATTCATCCATTTCGCCCAAGTCCAAACCCATTTTTGACTTTATTTTAAGTAAAACCATCTTTATAAACTTTCTATGGTAAAGTAATACCACAGATTCAAATTTAAACTAAGTTTGTAAATGATTTGGCTAAATCCTCCCAAAAATCATATTTGTGGTCTAAGCATTGGCTAAGCATAAGTTTATTATTGATATCATTTTATCTAATAGTGACAAGGTAAACATACTCAACATTCAAATTGGCCATACAAAAGGAATTGGAATAACTAAGCATTTAAAACAGGGAATTGAAATAATTGAATAAAAGTATGCATGCAATAATATTTTAAAAACTGAAAATAACTTTAAAGTATTGGGATCAACATGTTCAATGGTATAACTTGCCTTCGTTGAAGTCCTGGTACTCTAAGTCCTCAGAAGGATCGAACTCTCCGGAGTCGTCGAGGTCTATACGCGAAAATACGACAAATTCAATTCAAATTCAAATAAATTCAAAAATATAGATCAAATTAACTCCAAATAGAAATATTTTAGTTTAGTTAGATACATAATTATTTTATACAAATTTAGAAATTTGAATCACCCAAATCGGAGTTTGGATGTAAAAGATATGGATTTTAGAAGTTTAAATCTACTAAAAACCCTAAATCTGAATTTAATAGAATTTCCTCAATTATTTTTCTAACGGAAAATCTATTTATTGCGCATGGCTCACGTTAGCCCTCAGATTTTCAGGATTAAAGAAACAAAATAATTTTTGACATGTGGGCCCCACGTGTCATAGACATGGTTCTTATGGACCAAGTTCACGGGCCTTTGGCTCTGCGGTTTTGACGTGGCACCACGTAGGCGTTGACTCAGCGAGGACGCACATGCGGTGCTGAGGTGGCGTCACGGTGGCATGCACGTGGCGGTGCCACGCTGGCGAGGGCGATGCCGGCGTCAGGACCAATGGTCTCCGGCGCTGCGCGGCACGGCCGGCGGTACGGCGCGAGGTGCGCTACCCACACATTGAAGGAGGATGGATGCGGCCGTGGCGGGTGAGAGGGGACAAGCCCTTTTTCGCGATCTTGGTGCGCTCACCCACACATTGAGAGGAGGATGGATGCAACGTGGCGGTACCTCGGCGCCATGAATTTAGTTAGAAATGTAGTTAGTAAATTTAGTTAGAAATGTAGTTAGTAAATTTAGTTAGAAATGTAGTTAGAAATGTAGTTAGAAATTGTAGTTAGAAATGTAGTTTGAAATTGTAGTTAGAAATTTTATTTAGAGTTAGAAAATGTAGTTAGTAAATTTAGTTAGAAATTGTAGTTAGTTAGGGTTTAGATATAGTTAGTTTAGTTAGATATGATGTAGTTAGGGTTTAGATATTTAGTTAGACATAGCTAATTTAGCTAATTTAGTTAGAAATTGTAGTTAGAAATTTAGTTAGATCTCGATGTAGTTAGGGTTTAGATATATCGTTAGACATAGCAAATTTAGTAACATATAATGTAGTTAGGGTTTAGATATAGTTAGTCATAGTTAGAAATTTTAATTTGTTTAGTTACATATAGTTAGTTAGTTAGATATAGTTATTTAGTTTGGTAGGTAGCAAATTACTTGGGTAGTTATCAACTTAAGTTAGTTACGTATGGAATTAGTTAGTATACTACTTTACTATAATACATTAACAACCACTGCCTTTTGTATGGATTAGATGGGCAATCTAGTAACCTTGCACCATGGAGCGCAGATTGAGAAAGATGGTTATGGAAATGTGTCATTTGTTGGGATGGAAAGTGTGACCTGTTTGCTTAGTGATCGTCCAGTCTTATGGTGAATTGGTCGCTAGAGCTCGTGAGGTTCTATGTTGTCATGGTAATGAGGATGACATCTCGCTTGAGGTGTACTTCAGTTTGGTTCTAGAGACTCTATTTTTAGGCGGATGGTCTCAATTGACTCTGAGGATCAGTGGCAAAATTATGTCAGATCGGTGATGAGGACCCAATATCAATGTTTGGATTTGTTTGTGCGGAAGTTGTCCATTGATCCCAATCCTCATGGGCATTCACCCCCTCATGGGCATTCACCAGATTTAGGTAGTCCTCCCCCTTTGGACCCCCCGTTACCCAATTGTGATGCGGATGTGAACGAGCCGGTTGTGGTACCCGATGCTCAATCCGCCCCGAATGAGATTGGAATTTCTCATCCTGCGGCCCCTCGGAGATCCTTTGACTCGAACCATCCAAGTAAGTGTCGTGGTACCACTTTAGTTTACCGTTCATTAATCTATTCCTTTGTCTCAATTTTATCGTGTGTGTGGTTGTGATGCGATAGATGTTCACGAAAATGATGATCGTCCTCCCGTGGCACCTTCAGCAACATGGATCAATGCAGTAGGGCCTCTAACGGCGTTGATGTTCAGATTGATGATGATGAGGAGCCTTATGGGACGGCTAGAGCCGTTGATTCCGATGAAGACCGGCACATTCTGCATTGACACAACAAGATATTGAGCTCATCGAGACAATTACGCCTAATCGTGATCCGGCTATTGAAGAATTCAGCGACCTTAGTCATTCCCAAGGTGCTTATGCGTATGCGAGAGCGACGAGTTGTTAGAGGCTCCCGAGCCGGGATAGCATGGAAATCAAGAAGGGTTTGGTCTTCAAGGACTTGCCTACATTGAGAAGGTGGTTACATGAGTATTCATGAGCGCAAAAGGCCTTTCAAAGTTAGGCATTCCTATGTGTGCAATGGCGTTACGGTGGTGTGTGAGAAGGCCGATTGTAATTGGAGGGTGTGTGCTAGGAAAGCGAAGGACACAGGCAAGTTCAAGATCACAAAAATCGTTGGCCCACACACTTGTGCGAGTAATCAAACTTGAAATGAAGCATCGCGATTGACATCTACCCTCATTGCGAGATTACTATACTCAATCTGAAGGGCAGCCCAATTTGAAGGTGAGGACAATTATGGAGATGACACGAGAAGATGTTCGGATCGACATAAGGTATGGAAAAGCATGGAGGGCAAAGCAATGAGCACGGAAGATGATATATGGGGATTGGGAGGAGGGGTACGGCGGTTGCGGCATTATTCAATGCAATGAAAGCGATTAATCGAGCATGCATTACAGTACATCCCCAAACCAAATGAATGGAAGGATGGAAGGCGATTTTCTTCGCGCGTTCTCGTGTTTTCCACGGTGCATCGAGGCATTCGGGCATTGTCGTCCCGTCTTCTCCATTGATGGTACTTTTCTTCTTGGCAAGTACATGGGCACATTGTTGATAGCCATTTCGGTTGATGCAGACAACACATTGGTCCCTCTTGCGTTTGCTTTGGTGGAGAGGAGAACAAAGATAGTTGGGGATGGTTCTGCGGCTTGTTCGGATACATGTTGTTGGCTCTGGCGAGGAGGTTGGTGTCATATCAGACAGCGGACACGGGGCATACTTAGTCTTTATCAGAGCAGATTCGGTGCGCACCTATCCATCACCGGTGGTGCACTCGGCACCTCGCAGAATTTACTCCGTAAGGATGGTACAAGGATAACTTTCCTCTTTCGAGGAGGTTGCACGCCGACTTGAGGTGTCGTTGTTCAAGAGAAGCTGGAGCGACTCAAAGCGGAACAAACACGAGGGTAGCAGTGGTTGAGAGGCTTGCCGAGGGAACACGAGAAATGGACTAGGGCCT
Organism: Ampelocalamus luodianensis; assembly: GCA_036346255.1. Classification (NCBI taxonomy): domain Eukaryota; kingdom Viridiplantae; phylum Streptophyta; class Magnoliopsida; order Poales; family Poaceae; genus Ampelocalamus; species Ampelocalamus luodianensis. The sequence goes on along the minus strand of CM070629.1, from coordinate 54,028,417 downwards.
ACGACCATGGTGGTGGCGGTATGAGTTTCATACTAGCAACATGGCTGAATCATTTAATAGTTTGCTAAAGGGTATCGTGCCATGCCCACAATGCAATCGTATCATTCACCTTCTACAAGCATTTGCGTGGTTCAACGATAGGCACTTGGATGCAATGGCACGACAGAGTAGTAATGAGACATGGGCACCTAAACCCAAAAAGCATCCGGAGAGGGCAAAGGATAGGGCTCGCACACATGAGGTGTCATGTTTTGATCATAGTGCGGGCAAGTATGAGGTCATTGAAAGGGGTGGTACAATGGCGATGGTGAGGTCGGCCGTCAAGGAGTCATATTGTCGTGCTCATTGATTTCTCTTGCGTGTGGGAGAACAAGGCAGTACCACTTTCCATGTTCTCACTATGTTGCGGCGACTAATCATCGCAACTATCGTCTGAGAGCAGGATACCTAGGGAGTTCAGCGTTGATACCCTTGTTCTTACATGGTCTCCCGTTTTGAGCCTTACGGACGAGGGCGGTGGCCACCTTACTGGTCCAAGTACATAGCCGATCGGGTTGTCGTTGGAGCAGACGTGGGAGTAGAAAGAGGAGTAGACACAAGATGGTTATGGATCAAGTTTACGGAAGGACAAGGCGAGGAAGAGCAACCCCTTTCTTACGGACCCGAGCATAACCAATGTGGAAAATGCGGCGGACTTGGCCATAATTCTCGTACTTGTCACTTGGCCACTTAGTCAGTGCAAATAAATAATTATGAAGGGTTTATTAATTAGTAACCGTATTTATTTCACTCTTGTACTCAATTTTACATTTCTGTAACTAACATCGCTATTTATGTTTGCGGATGGCGCAGCTTCCACCTCACGGATCCGTACTACGAGGAGCACCAGGGCGTCGGCCGCCGAGGGGTAATGCCAACACATGGTTGTATGTCTCCATATTTCATTTTTTCGATGGATTCATATTAAATAATTGTAATCTTTGCAGAGGCGCCCCTCTTCGATCCTCGAACCCATGGCGGGTTCGAGGACATGCGTCTGACAGCGTGTACACTCCTCTACTTGAGGTGGCACGGGCGTCGTGTCGTTCGAGTTAAATCGTGGGTTGCCGTCATCAACCCCGGCGATCACAACTTTGTGAGTACATTGACTAACAAACCCATGCACTACCACTTCATTTATGTAGCCGACCTTAGTACTCGTTTATATTTGTGCGGTGGAGGCGAGAACTCACGATTTCCACCTACCTTGTGGTGAGATGGCTGTTATGCTTGGGCCGCGAAGTTTCTTGGTCTCGATGTTGGGCCGTCCGATTCACGGACAGGTCAGTCAGACGGTTGGAGAGCGAGTGGAGGCCTTCCTTGGGAGAAAGCTTCCTCGAGGCACACCGCTTCCCGCACCTCGGGGTTCTTATCGGTTAGCTCGAGGCGGCGGTTTGCTCGGTGCCGGACAATGCGGCGAGAGCGATCACCTACTACTGCGAGCTTGGATCCTACACTTGTTTGGGTGTGTTCTCTTTCGGACGCGGCGGAGACAACGCGTCATGGATGTACCTCCTTGCTTGACCGACCGGGACATGGCGGGTGGCTCTGGTGGGCTTACGGTTTTGTCCTTCCTCTACCGCCACTTGTGCTCGGCTTGTCGGCGATGCCTTTCGGCCGCGTCGATCGGGCGGTGTGTGTACCTTCTCGGCTTTGGATGTGGTCGTGTACGGTTGGTCGGCCGCGGTTCTTCCTCGTCAGTGGTTTGCGATGGCCAACCTCGACACCGACCGACGGTTGCCCACCTTTGGGACGGTTCGAGTTCGCCGAGCGGCGCGCGTCGTTGAGTACGCCAATGAGCTGACACACTTACTACCGATGGTGAGTTCATTGCATTTTCATTTCACATTTCCATTGGCCGATGGCGACTTGGGAACCTACGCGGCGTGGGCGAGGACCTCTACATGATGAGGTGTCCGCTGATGCGCTTCTCTGCTGTTGAGTACCACCGCCACATAGAGTGGTATACATAACTACTAATTCACTATATTTGCACTGATGATGTATATATTGCGGATCGTCGAAAGCGAGAAAAACGGCGTTGCAGTGAGCACATAGAGAGCGTCTATGCCAATGAGCACCCGCACACGAACTACAACTTCCGTGCAGTGGTCTTCTGGCGATGAAGACGACTGGCGACTTCGGGAGAGGGCAGCGGTGGCGAGGCGTCCGTGCTTGACCTAGGCGTTTTCGAGGGGCGAGTGGATGAGGCGACACTCCACAACTTTCTTGGAGTAAGTCTTTCAATACATGGCAATCAAAATATAAACTTGTAACCAAATATGACATTTGTGAACTAACAAAATGATGATGAACTAGAGGCGATGGAGAGCTTGCGGTGGAGGTTCGTTATTGATTCATCGTGCGGATCTGCGCTGTGACGTGTCCTCCTCATCGAGATCTCGCCACCCTACAAGCATCACCGCTTGATAGCACATGGGCGAGTATGAACCTTAAATAATATGAACTACATATTACCGATCTTCAATTATGGAATGAGCTCACGGTCATGACTAACCTAATTTTGCATAACACACATGAGACCAAATCAATGCGTAAAAGTGAGGAGGACAAAGAGGATACCTTGCTCGATGGATCAATTCGAAGTTTCCACGGTGAAAATTGGTGAAAAATGGTGAGTGCGATATAATTGAGCTCGGCTCGTGGCGAGGTCGGCGCCATGAGTCCTGGCCGAGGTAACACTGACGCCTGCGCCATGAGTCATGGCGCCGAGTCTGCCGCCACGCCGGCTGCCTCGTGGCTAGGGTTTGGTACCTCGGCGCCATGAGTCATGGCTAGCGGGTATAAATGTGAGATTTTTACGAAAAAGGGCTAAATTGCAAAAATTCGGGTGTGTGCTTGGCTTGGCGGCGGCGAGATCGGCGGTGCCCTGTCGAAGCGGAGGCAAGCACCGGGTTCGCGATGAGGTGGCGATGCCGATGGTGGCGGCGGTGAGGAAGTGGCGTCAACGGTGGCGACGCTAGGGGCGATGGAGAGCTTGCGGTCGGTGGCGACGAGATCTTCAATTATGGTGAGCTCACGGGGAGAGAGGGAGAGTGAATGAGGGGGAAATGGTGAGTGCGAAGATGCTGCCGCGGCGCGTGGAGAAAAAGGGGGAAGAAGGTGCGGGTCGTGCGGAGGTGGACGTGGTCATACGCACGCACACGCGAGGAGCGGGGCAGTTGGGATAAGGTCATCGTGGAACTCAAATGTGTAGCAATGGTGATTGACTCGGTGAAGACGAAAGTGGGGAGGAAGACGACACTGTAGCGGCAGGGCCCACTTGACAGTGATGGTGAAGAGGAGAAGGAAAAGGGTTGCGCTAAGCCATACGATTAAAATTGGACTATCTAGGTTGATTTGGATGTTCGGGCTGGGCTAAGAGATGTAAGGCGTCGCGTGTGCCATTTGATTAAGATCGTACGATTCACAAAGAAAGGGTCGTTCGGACTGCGTGGGAGATACCTTTGATCTGGGCTGTTGGATTTAGATCGAACGGCTCACGATGAGTTGGGGTGTTCGGCACTTCCGAAGGTTACGCAAACACTGACCGTTGGATCCTGATCCAACAGTTGAGGGCGATCGGGAGTTTTAATGCGTGTGCGTGTGAGGGGCTGGCAGGTGGGACCGAGGTTGAGGGAGAGGCGCGGTGCAGGGTGCGGGCCGGCTTGGTTCACGCGTGAGAACGGGTTTGGGCTGGGGTTTTGGGTTTTGGTCCAAAATGAGTTTGGAATTTTAAATTGCTTTAGCAAATAAACTAATCTTGTTAATTCATTTAAGCTTTAGAAAATAGCAAATAAATCCCAAAAATTCTAGAAAAATTCATATAAATTCCTAGAGTTATTTGGGACTTTTATAAAATATTTCCAACTATTATTTGGTAATTGATTTTGCTAATAAATTTGTTTAGTCTTTAAAATAATTACAAAGACCTTTTAAAATTCTAAAAAGTCCACAAAAATAATTAAATTTTATTTTCTTCTGAAATTTAAAATTTGGACTGTAACAGACCTACCCCCATTAAAGGGAATCTCGACCCCGAGGTGGGGATACTCGGCTTTCAAATCTTCTTCCAGTTCCCAGGTGGTTTCTTCTTCAGAATGATTGCTCCACTGGACCTTGCATGAATAGATGACTTTTCTTCTGGTGATTCGTTCTGCCACATCAAGGATCTTGATAGGTTGCTCCACATAGGTGAGGTCTTCCTGAAGGTCGATGCTTTCCATTGGTGTTTCTTCGGTTGGCACTCTGAGGCACTTCTTTAGTTGGGAGACGTGGAAGACGTCGTGGACTGCTGACAAGGATGCTAACAGCTCAAGCTGATACACAACTTCACCTCTTCTTGCTAGAATCTTGTAAGGTCCCACAAATCTGGGTGCGAGTTTTTCTTTTGTGGAGTAACTCTGAGGTAGACAAAATCTCCTATTTCAAAGGTCAACTCCCTTCGACAGTTATCAACATAACTCTTTTGTCAAGATTGAGCCATTTTCAGGCGTTCTTTTATTGTTTTAACCTTGCTTTCAGCTTCATTGATTAACTTTGGTCCAAAGAATTGATGCTCCCCTACTTGATCCCAAAGGAGTGGAGTTCTGCATTTTCTACCATACAAAGCTTCTAATGGAGACATATGCAAACTGGCTTGGTAGCTATTGTTGTACGAAAATTCTGCATAGGGCAGATTCTTGTCCTAACTTTTCCCATAATCTATGGCACAGGCTCGAAGCATATATTCAAGGATTTGGTTGATGCGTTCTGTCTGGCCATCTGTCTGGGGATGATAGGTTGTACTGAAGTTGAGTCTAGTTCCCAAAGCTTCATGCAGACTTTGCCAAATTCTTGATGTAACTGTGAACCTCTTTGAGACACGATCTTCTTGGGTACTCCGTGTAGACAAACGATCTTGGCCACATACAACTCTGCTAACTTGCTGCATCTATAGGTGGTTTTGACTGGGAGAAAGTGAGCTACTTTAGTCAATCGATCGATTATCACCCAGATGGCATCACATCCTGATTGGGTCCTAGGTAGTCCGGTGATGAAGTCCATACCAATTTCCTCCCACTTCCATTCGATAATTAGTAATGGTTGCAACAATCCGGCTGGTCTTTGATGTTCTGCCTTGACTCGATGACATACATCACAACAGGCGACGAACTCAGCAATTTCCCGCTTCATGCTGACCCACCAATAATTTTCTCTTAGATCTTGGTACATCTTGGTGCTTCTGGGGTGAATGGAGTAAGACGATTCATGAGCTTCTTTCAGAATCAACTGCTTTAATTCCTACTGATCAGGTACACAGATGTGGTTTCCAAACCACATTGTCCCTTGCTCATCTTCAGAAAATCCTAGGGCTTTGCCTCTTCTCATATTCTTCTTGATTTCTTTGATATCTTTATCCTCTAGATGCTTTTATCTAATCTGACTCTGAAGAGTTGGTTGAACTTCCAAAGCATTCACACAACCCTAGTTGACGATCTCTAAGTTCAGATGCTTCAGTTCCTCATATAACTCGAGCTGATCCTTCTGGACCATGATGGTGTTGCAATACGCCTTCCTTCTCAGGGCATCCGCAACCACATTTGCTTTGCCTGGATGATAGTGGATTCGAAGGTCGTAATCTTTTGTCAACAACAACCATCTTCTCTGTCGAAGGTTAAGTTCTGATTGCGTGAAAATGTACTTCATACTCTTATGATCCGTGAAAATCTTATAGCGGTTACCAATGAGATAATGCCACCAGATCTTCAAGGCATGCACAATTGCTGGTAACTCGAGGTTGTGCGTTGGATAATTCCCTTCATGTGGCCTCAATTGCCTGGATGCATAAGCCACGACCTTACCTTCCTGCATCAATACACATCCTAGACCTTGACGGGATGCGTCACAGAAGATCTCAAAGTCCTTACGGACGTCCGGTAAGACTAGCATAGGTGTAGAAACTAGCCTCTTCTTCAGTTTTTGAAAACTTTCCTCACAGGCGTCTGTCCATTCAAATTTCTTCTCCTTCTTCAGAAGTTGAGTCATGGGTCTAACAATCTTGGAGAAACCTTCAATGAATATGTGGTAATAACCCGCTAGACCGAGGAAACTCCTCACTTCGGTGACTAATCTGGGTTGCTTCCAATCCGTTAGTGCCTCAACTTTGGCGGGATCTACTACAACTCCTCCTGCTGACACGATATGTCCAAGAAAAGCCACTTGTTTTAGCCAAAATCCACTCTTGCTGAACTTGGCATAAAGTTGATGTTCCTTGAGTTTTTCCAGAATCATTCTCAGGTGCTTCTCATGTTCTTCTTCATCTTTTGAATAGATGAGAATGTCATAGATGAAAACAACCACAAACTTATCCAAGAATTCCATGAACGCTTTATTCATCATATTCATGAAATAAGCAGGGGCGTTCGTCAAACCGAAAGACATTCATAAGCTTCGTGCAGTCCATATCACGTGGTGAAAGTCGTCTTCGGGATATCTTACGATGCGATCTTGATTGATGATAGCCGGATCTCAGGTCAATCTTCGAGAAGACAATTGCTCCTTTTAGCTGATAAAACAAATCGTTGATCTTGGGTAATGGGTACTTGTTCTTGATCGTTACCTCATTTGAGCGATTTGTAATCCACACATATCCTCATACTATTGTCCTTCTTCTTGACAAATAGCATTTGTATGTATTCGGAAATCATTATATCCTACTAGGGACCACTACGACTCATAGTCGGAAAAGGGTTTTTGAGTCACAACCGATTACACATAAACCTAACGGGTCACACACTTAACGGGTTGGAACAAACCAGTACGAATACAATTTGTCAAACATGTTCAGATAGGATCCGTCATGGGAACTATATATAAGGAGATGCTTGAGGCTATTGGGGACATGCAAGAGACGTGAGTTACTCTACCGAAACCCTAGCCACCATCTTCCCAAGAGAGCCTTGCCGTGCAACTTGGTGTTAGCACACCGGCGTCCGGTTGTTCCTTCCCTGGATGTGTGGATACCGTAGAGGCGCTATTACAGTTGCTGTTGCGTTTGAGGATAATCCACGATCTTCACAAGGAACTTCAGAGGTTGCTGGAGAAAATGATCGACTCGCGAGGGTGCAGGACAATCGACTACGACTAATACATCGACATGCTCTTCGTTGGACCAGGCTGCTCCGACTCTTGTTCCGCTGCATTGCACGTTTGGTGATAACTTTTTGTGATCATCTACTTGTTTGGCAGCCTAGTTTACGTGGTAGAATTTTTGAATTGTTGCTATCATAGACTACCCGTATCCCTTCAATGGTATCAGAGCCATCCTGCATAGTTTTTGATCTGGATCGGTCACATATATTGGATATGTGGCAGCAGTAGGTTGGATCTATCACTAGTTTGGTCTGATGACCTAGATCAATTCATATGGATGGAACGATCTAGGCACTGGTCGATAGGATCGATCAGTGTTCGGCGATAGTAGATGGGTTTTTCGAGGAGGTACAAGTTAAGAGCACCATATGATTTACTCGACTTATTTTTTACTGCCTTGCATAATACTCCTACCGGTCGGAATTCCTCCATCGGAATGCTCCGCGGTGCGTGGTTGTATCAAGGCAGTGATCAGATTGGTTCGGAATAGGGTTAGTATGATTAATCCGATGATTTTCAAGGCTAGGTAATGTGAATAAAATTCATGTCTGGGAAATATTTTTCGAGAGCGCCCTCGACGAGTGAGGGGCGCTGCCCCTTTGAACCCCGCTTGCTAACCGGTTAAGCGGGACCACCGTGATTGTAGCCGCATTGTATAGTAGTATGTGTTCATGTTGCCCGATAGAATTGGATTCTATGCATAACTCGTTTTTGCAGGTGTAACACCCCAACCCAATATGAGCCTGGAATGCTACTGAAGGAAACATTAACAAAGCTAAACTAGGACAGTCTACTAAATTTCGGCAGAACCTCTTTTGTATAGTTACTATACGGAGGTTCCCAAAAGATAAAAAGTAGATCATAACTAAATATTTCCAACATCCAATATCATCACTAAGCATTAAAAACATGCTACTCAGCTAGAACATATTCAAAGTTAACCAAAGTACGTTACTCATCATTATTACCAATAACCTCGATGCATGAGTCCTAACCAAGATCATTTCTTAAGTAGTTCGCTTAATTATTAATGGACACTCTAAGAAGATTAATCAACTTTTAAAGAAGCGTGACAATGTGTGACTCCAACTCAAGTCTATTCCCTCCCATGCATGCCGTTATTGGAAAAGGTACCTAAAACACAACAAAACCAAGGGTGAGCCCAAAAACTCAGCAAGTACCAATAATGAAACATTAAACTCACAATTACAACATCAACACTCCATTCCAAAGCTTTACTCGAAAAACATATCACATGATGTATGAATGCAAATATGCAATGCATCTTTTCTTTCTCTTTCACTTTTTCGCATTTCACCGGTAATGCGAGATATGCGACCGTCGCCGCATACCATGCCTATGCTCGTAAGCACATGAACCAATTGCCCAATACTCCGCAAGTAAAGGGGACCTCAAGCACACACTCTACAAGTGTGGGGATCTCAAACCCGTCATATACATGACGGGGATCTCAACAAATGCTTGGTCACCATGTGACCAAGTCTTCATTATGTCAACATGATGCATATGCACAAATCTTGAATCATCATAATCATACATCCTCAGCAACATCACTTATGAATTTAACTCATTCATACTTCTATCATTCATGTTCATAGACATTCATACACTCAAGCAACCATGCATAATACATATTTTTACAATATTAATAATCATGGTCAACAACATCTATAACACTCTAGCATCCATAGATATCACATTTATTCCCAATACTAGCAAACAAGTACTTGCCTTAACCGTGCGGGGACGAAAGACGCGGAGAGGGCGCTGCCCCTGGAACCAATTCCTCACCTGAATATAAATATAAAGCATGCTAATACAACCATACTGAACCAAAACTTAGCCAAAAGCACAACCGCACTCGCTACACTCTCAAGCGTACTCCCAATTCCAACTCCTAAAGTTCGATCTGTCCCCTCTGTGGACAGCCATAATCTAAAATTCATATATTTTTGTACAGGAGTCCAAATGAGGTGTTCTTGGACTTCATTGAAAGGTTATCAATTTACCCAACTAAACCTAGTTGGTGGGCCTTCCTGATTCGGCCATCTAATACCCCTATCATACTAATTAACAGAACATCGATTTCACGTCAGGTTCTCTGGACAGTACACTAAAACTATCATAACGTTCAGCTCGTTTGTCCAACTTTCGCGTTCTTGGGCTTCCCTGAAAGTTACGACAATTATTTACAACTTTTGTTATACTTAGCTCCTCTAATTTTCCATTTAACTGATCGTTCAAGTCAGATTATTAAAACCTGTCAGAATACCGACAGATTTGCAGAACAGTCACACTAATAAATTCATAACTTCTGCTACAGAGGTCCAAATAATGCGATCTAGCACTTCATTGAAAGATGGTGATGTCCTCTACATTACTCTAGGAGACATCCAGAACTGAATCTGCTCGAAACTATGTCAAAACATCGATCTAACACGAACTATCCTGAACAGGCCTAATTACCGACATTGATAAATTAACCCGTAACGCAACTAACAAGGGGAGAATTGAGGTTACCCTTGAAGAATCTGTTGACGAACACGATGAACACCACACGATCTCTCTCCTTCCCTTCTCCTTTTCCTCTTCCTTCTCCTCCTTCCTCCTCCTTTCTCCCTTGGCTGGAAATAATCAATGGGGATCCTTCCCCTTTCCTTCTTCTTGGCTAGCAGAAGGGAGGCAACACAAGGGGAGGAGTTACAGTGGCAGTGCTACAGTAATGCGGTCGTGCTATAGTTTTAGGGCTAGGGTTTCCCCCCTTTTTAAGTGGCCGGTTTCCCTCCCTCTTGGGCCTAAATGCTGTGGGCCGAGAGCCCGCAGCCCAGGTTGTCTAAAATACTCAAATAAACCCATGAAACATTGTTAAATCCACTCTCTCCAATTAGTTCTCCTCCCTAATGTCTTTCTTCTCACTTAAATATACATGGGATGTTACAACAGGGTTTGATGTGAATAGTATAGCCCATTGTGTATGTGATGCATGAATGGATTTTCATGGCCAGCGTGTCATGCTGTGAGATAGCCATCAAGCTATATATTATTGTATAACGGTCTGCGTACTGACATGAGATGCTTGATAATATCCTACGTATTTCATTACTAGCTCTTAGGAGTAATTGCTTACACTACTACACGGCCTCATCACGAGCGGTTGAAGCGGTCATCACAGGCGGTTCGAACGTGCGTGTTTTTGTACGTCTGTGATAAGCGAGTGATTATCACGACGGTTAAAAATCCGTGCGTGATAAATCACAACCTGAGCGGTTCTAATTATATAACCGTCATGCTATCTAATTATCCGACGGCTCTATTAAGAAAGATGCATGCTATCTAATTATCACGAGCGGTTCTATTTACAAACGTGCGTGATATACACATATCGAGCGATTCTAATTATTTAACCATCGTGATATGCACATATCCCGAGCGGTTCGTAAATAGAACAAATGCAGTGATAAAGATATCGAGCGGTTCTATTTACGAACGAAATGCGAGATATGTATATCACGAACAATTATTAAATAGGCGGTGCAGGATATGCTTATTCCTGACGGTTTGATTGTTAAACCGTGCGTGATAGTTACTTCAACCTAACTATTTCTTTAAAATTTTATTAGCCTCGGGAATTGCTAGCCATGCCCTCTGAAAATAAGTAGGCGAAAAATAGATACATCACGAGATAAATCAATCGTTGACAACCCAAAGTGATCATTGTCAATTACAAACCAACATATATCAAATATTGTCGCTAGTGTACCATTGAATTACAACTATTCAAAGTTAATTACAACTATATCAAATATATATTAATTGTTTGAGTCGTTCAGTAGTGAAACTCTCAGTTGGCATAATGATATCCGTCATGATGAAGGTGCAGAGCCTCCTCGAACATCAGAGATCTCTTTACGAGCAGTGAATCTAAATCTATATTCAAAACCTACAAACAAGAGTAAAGTGTTACACGTATATATTTAAATTTATAATTAGCAATTATTATTGAGATTGACCAACCTCGGGATCAGGCAACCTAGCACTCATGAGAATCGCATATGATGGCAAATGTAGAATGCACATTCTTACGCTTTTCTTGGCGGCCTTGAAAAAATAGAATTACATACATAGGTATAGTCGGTTCGAGGCGCATTATTACAGTATGATATAGGATTATTGTGTTGTAGCACGTCAGGAAATCGCGTCTGTGATTAAGTGTGGCGTTCGTTCCCTTGTATAGCCCTCCTCGGCAATATAGGAGATGAGCGACCTACATGTTTCAAAAGTTAACCTCGGCCATTTCAAGCGAAGGAAGACTACAATAGAGTTATGTATGGAGAAATGAGCACACTGCCAGTACTTCTTGCACAAGGGTGAAGTCGTGGCCTTTTTCATTAGGGAATCAGGTATAGTACACGATTCCTCTTTGGTATAATGACTAAAAGGATCGATGGTGCCTACTCATGTATGTCGCTATAGTCATTAAACCTAAGTTCATACTGCATATAAAGTACAAATAAAATTTGTATAGCAAGTAGTGAAGCACTTACTTACGGTTGTAGGGCACCATTATGTAGTCCCAGTAGTTTTGAGCAAGCAATCTGCCGTTATGTATTTCTCGGCGTAGGATAAATGCGCCAAGATGGTTTGCTCGAGACCACGTGTGGGTCGAGAAACCACGATTCTTTCAATGTGGAGGCAGTTTAATCATGTATCTATACATAAGTAATGAGTTGTTATATTACGTGAATGTACGTGAATGTAGAACTTGATTGTACACACTTACGATGTCCAACATCGTAGAAGTGAGGCATCGAGGGCTTTGAGGTTGAATAGGTCGAATAAGTCGTGAAGCCCACGATGAAGGGGCCGCTCGTGGAGAAATAGTCCTCAGTGTATCGTGATGATTCCATCGCGCACCCTTTCTCTTTGGTCTTACGCAAGTACCAGCTATGCAAACTCGACAACCTAATCCGGTGAGGGCTATCGTGCTCGTCGCCAGCGGACTTCGAAAGAGTATTTCTTAGGGTTAGGAGGCGGGCGCCTTAATGTTCTTTGATTTGATTTGTCTGAGCGACTTGCAGCTCGCGTCTTCCTCTGTCCGGCGACTCGGAAGCCGATACGGTGGCACACTTTTTTGTTCGTTCGGTGTCTTCTCCACGGGAACCGTGAGGCGGGCTTACGGCGAAGGTTGAGTGCGATCATGGAGGTCTGTTGGAGAGACATGGTCGTGTCGAGATGGTTGGGGTAGAGTCATCAAAAGTTGGCGACGCTGCGGGTCGAGCGATGTCCTTCAAAAGTTGAATTGGAGGCATGGTCGTGTGGAGATGGTTTGGGTGGAGTCATCAAAGGTTGAGCGGCACTACGGGGTCGAGGCGATGTCCTTCTTTGGCCAGAATAAAGCTGTGCAGGCATCCCTAGTGTTATGATTTCGTCGTTGAGCGAATCTCGGCGAGGCGGCCTAAAATTATCATGTACCATGTCCACGGACCTGGCGTAACCTGCGCCACACAGGCACCGTCTTTGCACTATCCCTTCACTGCATGGATACACCACCCCCACCCTCAATAGACATCCCAACCATCCTCACTTGGGTGTGCGGTCGTCGGCTCCTACAAAGCGATACACAATTAGCTAAGGCGTCCTATAGGTCTATCTTTGGAGCATTCGAGATGTACATTACCTTGATGTCGTCGATAGGTAATTGGACATCATCATGTTCACAATTTTGCGTGGGCGGCGCTACTCCGATGTTGAGGAGGACCGCCTACCAAACAATGGGGCGGCTGCGGCTGGTTGTTGAGGTAGTAGTTGATTCACTTGGTCCTGCAATCTTGCTATCTTTTCTTCAAATTTTGCGATGGCACCGTTCTCTTCCTTCAAATTTTGAAGTAAGCACATGTTCAACAACGTGTCGTACTCGGCCTTGGATCTCTTCTGCTCCTATCGTGCGATGAGTCATGCAGGAATCCATCCCTCCAAGATCGTTAACCCCTTTGCCTCGCGTGCGACAGGGTGCTCCTTGTTTCCCGGGGCCGTCGATAGTATATCCTTCTCCCTATCGCTTGGAAGGAGCCTTGAACATGTGGAACTCAATTCTTGCTGCAAGAGGTCATCATGTTATTATATACATTATGAAGTTATAGACTTATTAACAACTAGGTAGTTCGAAGACATTTACCACGGTTGGCCACATCCCGGTCTGCGGGTTTGGAAAAGATTTCGCGAAGGCGTGGCGATGCCTCGCTCTTAACCGGGAGAGCGCGTGCGTGATATCGACAAATGGCCTTGTTTCGTTCGCGTCCTCCGCGCCCATTGCGCGGTTTTACGCGTACCAGCGTGCCGAGTTTGTGGGGTGAGTGTTAAGTGTGCGGAGAGCCTTGTGCGTCGCACTTTCCTCAAGAAATTCGGCGTCGTCTTCATTTGCACAAAGCGTCCCATATATCTCGCGACAAATTTATCGCCGTGAAGGGCGTTCGGCCGTGTTCCGTGCTTTGCGACAAGCACGCTCTTGAAGGTCCTCCACGCCTTTCCGATCGAGAGCAGCGCTGTCGTTCCACGCGCGCCAGTGCGAAGCGGGAAAGTGAACTATTTTAAAACCGTCCCACGGTGGCTTCTCGAACATCCGACCACGGTGTCCCGGCTCGGTGTGGTGATGGGGACCGTTCCTTCAAGTATCCCGCAAGGTGCGGAATCTCGCCATTGCTTTGGGGGACTCACGGGGATCCCATTGGCATTGACCTCGTGGCGGTCATTAGGCACGGAGGAATTCTCGATGTTCCTCGCCATCTCGCGTCGTACCACTTTCCTCGGAGATCGGGCGCGTTCGGCGACGTCGATGGCGGCGAAGATGGTGACGACGCCATGTCGCTTATTTGCTATCTATATATGCGCGAAGCAATATCGTAAGCTCTAATGACCAGTTAAAGCGGTTTACTCAACTTAGCGAAAATGATGCACAAGCGTATAATATATAAAGAAGGATTGATGGTAGTTTGTGCTCGGAAGAGAGTTGCAAAAGAACAAGTCTTTGTCATCTCAATCCTATTGTCTATACTCTTCATTAAATGAATATGATAGTATAAATTCAAACTATGAGCTCTAAACAATACTTTGCTTAAGCGTCGAATGATCTCAAGCTATTCTAGAAAATGATCTTAACTATCACATTCAATCTCGAGTATAAGAGAAAGTTCATCACGAGCGAACAGAACAAAGCCCGATCAATTTGATTCACATTATCAAAGACTATCAAAGTCACATCACAGACGGTTCGTCAATACAATAGAGCTCAAGAATGAACTAACAATATATCAAATTGGCGGTGGCATTCAACCGTGCGTGATAACTAGTATTCAATCGAAAGTAGCAAATTAACGATTATATGAAATTGTGGTAGCAAGTAATTTGTACAATAGAGCTCAAGAATCAACTAACTATCACATTCAATCTCGGTATAAGACAAAGTTCATCACGAGCATGTCAACAAAGCCCAGATCAATTTGCCATATCTTTAGTACTAGATTCGGTTCACATATTATCTTTAGGAATACTCACGAGAGAGATGCCGCACAACAACTCACGGTGCAAGGAGGAGGCCGGTGCGGGGAGGAGGCCGGCGGAGGAGGAGGAGCGCCGGGAGGAGGCGCGCGGGGGAGAGGCCGACACGGGAGGAGGCGCGCGTCGAAGCGGCGTCGTCGATGAAGGCGCGGCGTCGGGTCTTACGTGGGAGGTGAGCAGGCGAACCCTAGAGGCGAGAGAGCGCGAGAGCCTAAGGCGCGGGAGGCGAGCAAGTGGCGGTAAAGAGCAAAACCTAGGTGCGCTTTTTATAAAAGGATATCACAGCGGCTCTATTGAAGCACCGTTAATAGAGCCATCGTGATATTTAGAATATCACGAATGGCTCTATTAAAGCACCGTCGTGATAGTATATCACGACGGTGTTTTAATGAGCGTTTGTGATATTTAGAATATCACTGAGCGGTTCCATTAAATAGCCGTCGGTGATAGTGAGATATCGAGCGGTTCTTTAATGGAACGTGCGCGATGTGAGATATCACGAGCGGTGCTTACATAAAGCGTGCAGCGATATGTAATATATGACGGTTATTTAATATACCGTCGTGATATCTTATCACGACGGATCCATCATAGAGCCGTCTGTGCTATGGATCTCATTCCCTTCATCTCCGTAGCGAGTGTCTCTTCGTCTCTGCTCGGCTTTACTACTTCTTTTATATAAATAGACAACCCTTATCGGAGGATTTCTCACGAACCTCGATCCTGATCATCCCTCTCTCTCCACAAATTCCAAATGGCTTCCTCTCTCGTTAAGGTACATGGCCTACATTATGGTTGTGTACTGCTCTCTCGATCGCAACTTTGGCCCAAGCTGCGAACAAGGCGTCCGTTCGCAATGCAATCCGCTGTAGACCCTCCGATCTCTGGGAGACCATAACGGCGATCATCGGTCGATTGGAGCTCCTCCTCCAGAGACGGTCACGAGCTCTCGGCATCCGGCGAGTAAACCTCGTCGTGGAGATTGTCCTATGGAACTCTTTGGTCGCACCGAGGATGCGCCAGAGAGTCGGGGCGACCTCGACATTGAAGGAGGCGGGTCAACCTAGCGAGGCTGTGGAGACCGGGGTTGATGGCCTGCAGGTTATATGGGACTTGATTATGGGTCAGAACATCTACAAGAGGAAATTGGCGTGCAAGGTCACGGTGGGCGTTTGGTGAGCGATCGATCCGCTCCCGAAGGCGGCGAGAATGCGTCTGAAGATTTGAAGACTAAGATAGGATCGCTCATTCTTTTTATCGTGCGTGATGTAAAAGCGGTAAGGCCATCTATTATGCGTGATGTAAATATGGTCTTTAATTTTTATAAATGCGTGATGATATGGTCTTTTATAAATGCGTGATGATATGGTCTTTTATCATCTATTTATTAGTGGGCAAAGTTCATTTTGTTAATTATTTGTGCATATACATGCTCAAATGCGCTATCACGAGCGGTTGAATGAAGAACCATCGTGCTAATATCCTCATCTGAGCGGTTCCTATTACTAACGTCGTGTTGAACTTATCTGAGCGGCTCCATATGGGCAAATGCGTGATAGTCTACATATCACAGAGCGGTTAATAAGTAGAACTGTCGTGATATACTCACATCACAGACGGTTTGTTAATAGAACCGTCTGTGATGTGAGTATATCACAGACGGTTATTATTATTAACCGTCTGTGATATTGAGGATATCACAGACGGTTCCACATGGAGCCGTCTGTACAAGTTCAACACGAGCGATTTGTGAGAAACCGTGCGTGATATACTCGTATCAGAGCGGTTGAAAATAAGAACCATCGTGATATGCCACCTATAAATATAAAGACCAGCGCGAGGCCCCACCTTTGCGCCTCACGATCTCTTCTTTGGAATAGAGGGCTTGAGAAGCTTTGCTCTGTGTTGGTTGTAGGAGGCTTGTTTATTTTGCTTGCCTTGTTCTTGGTTGTGGGTTGCCCTAGCAACTTATGGCCATTGGCTTGCATGCATGCTTGCTTTGTGAGGCTTAGCTTTGGTGGTAGCTCTCGGTTTGGGTGTTGTGAATGAGTGTTTTTGTGAGTGGGATAAGCTTATGTGGGAGCTGGTGCATTTCATTGTGGCTCTTCTCTTGCCTGTTCATTGGCTGCAGGAGAAGGGCGGTGAGAATCTCGCGGGATATTAGGAATTTTAGTCGTGAGCTCAGAGGTAACGATCTTTAACTCTTTATATTTACTCTAGATTTATCTTTAATCAATTTTAGTGTATTTGGTTAATAGGAGGAATAACGTATTTGATTTATTAATATAATTTAACACTACTAATTATTACGTGTGTAGCGTAGATGGACCAAAGCTGGATGTGCGGTGCGAACGTGTGAGTGAAGAGTACATTAATGGCGTGATTGCTTTTAAAAAGCGCGGGCGAGATATTCGAATAAGGGATAGAATTTATGTCTTGTCCATGCATTGATTGCGTGTCGAAGATTTTTAACAACCAGTAGCGAATCGTAGGGCACTTGATTGAAGGGTTTCAAAAAGGGTATACATGTTGGACGATCCACGGTGAAGAAGCGAGTTATCTGGGAAGTTAATAATGATGATATCGCGAGAAGTCAACGATATGCGGATGTGGTGTGTTTTTGATGGCGATAGGTCGTGCGATGACAATGGGATCGGATGCTACGCGATGCGAGAAGAAACTACTGATGAGAAAGTTTTGTAAATTCGGCGCTTAATGGAGGACTCGGGAAACCTTTGTTCCTGGCTGCAAGCGGAATACACAAGGTTGTCAACGTATGAGCTGTTGAAATTGAAGGCGAGCAATGGTTGGTCCGACAAGAGTTTCACAGTATTGTTAGGTCTCTAGTGGACATTCTTCAGGAGAAGCGTGTTGCCCAGCACCACCTACCAAGCCAAGAAGGTTCTTTGTCCATTGGGAATGGAAGTAGAAAGAATACATGCATATCCGAACGATTGTATCTGTATCGTAAAGAGTATGCAGACTTGCATGTATGTCCGTGTGCAAAGCATCCCGATACAAGCATAAGAATCTTGCTAAGGTGAAGCAAGGACCTCTGCTAAGGTGTTGTGGTATCTGCTGTGATCCCACATTTGAAGCGTTTATTTGCGAGCGAAAGGAGGCAAGATTGTTGCGTTGGCACTCGGAGGCGTAAGAAAGATGGAAAACTAAGACACCTGCTGATTACGCGATGGAGAAACTTGATCGGACCTTCAAAGAGTTCGGTGCGGAATCGAGAACATAAGGTTAGGGTTGAGTCTGAGATGGAATGAATCCTTTCGGTAACATGAGCGGCCGACATAGCACTGGCGTGAACCTATGTATGTACAACCTTCCTCCTTGGTCGTATGAAGCGGAAGTACATTTTGATGTCACTACTTATCCAAGGGCGAAGCAACACAGGAACGATATTGATGTGTACCTAGCACCATTCTTTGGATGATCTTGTGACCTTTGTGGAGCGAAGGGTACAAGTATGGGATGCGTACAAGCGAGAGAACTTCTCTTTGGCGTCATGTTGTTACGCACTATCAATGATTTTCCTGCCCTTGGTAACTGTCGGGCTTGATGCGAAAGGAGCCAAAACTGTCGCCTTTGCTTAGATGCTACGGAGAGTGTATTTGAACAACTCAGCGCAAAAGCGTGTATATGCGTCACCGTAGGTTCCTTCGAGAGTCACCCATACATAAGATGAAAAAACAATTCGCGCGGAAATAAGGAGGGCAGTTCAACTCCAAGGGCTTTTAGAGGAAAGAGGTCTATGATATGGTTAAGGATATCGATGTTGTGCTTGGGAAGGGCGTAAATTAAAACCCGTCGGAAGAATATCGGAAGAAGCGGTCAATTTTTGGGACTTGCCTTATTGGGAGCACTTAGAAGTTCGTCCTTGCATCGGCGTCATGCGTGGAGAAGAATGTATGTGAAAGATTGATTGGTCTCTTCTTGAACATTAGTGGCCAAACAAAGGATGGTGTTAACGCACGCAGCGACTTGGTTGATATGAACATAAGGACCGAGTTAGCACGAAAGAGACCGATAAAGGGCGAACATACCTTCCACCGACTTGCTACACTATGTCCAAGGCAGAGAAATGAATGTGCCAAAGCTTGCATGGTGTCAAAGTCCGTCTGGTTACTCCGCTAACATTAAGAAACTGTTTCTATGCAAGATTTGAAATTAATTGGTATGAAGTCTCATGATTGTCATGTCTTGATGACACAAATGCTTCTGTTGCAATTAGGGTATCTTGCGAACAAGGTCAGTGGCAATCTTGAGGTGTGTTATTTCTTCAACTCAATTGCTCGGAAGGTCATCGATCCGAAGGACTAGATGCTCTGGGGCGAGTGGTGGCGACTCTATGTCAACTTGAGATGTATTTCCCTCCGTCATTTTCGATATCATGGTCCATCTCATTGTTCATCTTGTGAAAGAGATAAAGATATGCGGTCATGTGTTCCTCGTCATATGTACCCGTTCGAGAGTATATGGAATTCTCAAGTCCTACGTGCGGAATCGATCTCGGCCGAGGGCGGCATCATCGAAGGTTATGCAACGAAGAGGTCATTGAGTTCTGCGTCGACTACATGGCTCGGTGGAACCGATAGGTGTGCCTCTATCTCGTCATGAGGAAGGTGGATGGTATCGGGACCATCGGAAGAAATCAATCACTCCCGATCTGGATCGTGCGCTCAAGCCCATTTCACGGTCTTGCAACACATGACCCAAGTGTCCCGTACATCGACGAGCACAAAGACATGATGCGCCATGGAATCGGACGGTCGGAGGTTTGGATCACGAGAAGCACAACCGTCGGTTCAACGAATGGGTAAAGGTGCGAATCATGGTGGAGGTCATCAAGTGATGATCGCTGCTATGGTTGGCAAAGGGCCACAATTTACAATTGTCACATGGCAAGGATACAACATAAATGGGTACACATTTTATCGGTAGCTCGAGATAGGAAGAGCACTGATCCGAACAGCGGTGTCGCATAGATGCATTCGGTACCAATGGTGAGGAGCTCGTACTATGGGCAAATAGAGGAGATATGGGAGCTCGACTACATGCTTTTCAAGATCCCCTATTTGGTGCCGTTGGGTCCATCTCCCACATGTGAAGGTCGACAAATGCGGCGTCACTACCGTGGACCTCGATCGTGTCGTATACAAAGACGAACCATTATGGCAGGCTAACCAAGTTGTTCAAGTCTTCTATGTAACCGGCAGACAAATAAGAAGCGTCACGTAGTTCTTCATGGAAAAAGAAGGATTGTCGGAGTTGAGAATATAGTGGACGAGGAAGAATACAATCAATTTGACGAGTTGCCTCCTTTCGGAGACGACATCAGGCTCGAGGAAGAACCAGCGAGGAAGCTAGCTATATGCGCGTCGATCATCATGAAGGACTATATTTTAATTAAGAAATTACTCCATTGTAATTAATTTATTCCATAACATCATGTGTTATGAACTTGTAATATGTCGTACGTATATTTTGATGTCAACGTGGAATTGTAATCGCTCCTGTCCTTGTGGACCGTATATTTTGGTGCATTAAAAATTCATTTAATTTGGAAAATAGTCCAGCTGCACCACCTTTCTAGAAACCTAAAAACTAAAATTTTATGGCAAATAGTCTAACACCTTTGCAAAGAAACGGTATACTCATGCCTAATCTGCAGTAGTCATCTGCGAAGGCGGCGTGGTCGTCCACCCTTCCACACGCGGCGGTGCTCGTGCCCGGTGGCCATCCTCGACAGCGCCCACACGGCCCGATGGCGGCCTTCTTCCCCACGCGCGCTGGACCATGTCGCGGCGAGCCTCGCACACCGCTGCACTCCGGTTGGTCTTGGCCGTCTCGCGCCCACCGCGCGGTCGGCTCGTCCTCGACTGGCGATGTAGTGCTTCCCAACGTCGCGCGTCTCGCCGGCCGTGTAGAGAGAGGCGAGCACGTAGGCGCGGCCTTGTGCCGCCACGGCGCCGTTCAAGGAACATGAGCGCCTTGCATGTCTTGGGGCGCGAACAAGCGAGGCGGCGATGAAACAAGCCCGGGTTCTGGCGGCGGCGGTGGTTGGCGGCGGCGGTAGCGCTTCGTTGTCCTGCCACTTCATCGCCTCCTCTCGCTCGGCATACGCGCCTCCCCACGGCGCGTTCCTTGGACACCTTGTACAAGGCTTTGCAACTATCGTACATACATTCAAGATGTTAGAATAAATAGTAGTATGTACGTGCATATATTGTAGATATAAAGATGTACGTCGTTAATCGTAGGTGCATAGGTCCTCCATGGGCTGAGAGAGCTCGCGGCCACACGGCCGGCGATGTCGGCGGCGACATCGTGAGAAAGAGCGGCGATCACCGACCTCCTCGCCTTGGTGCTTTGCTTTGGCGCTCTGCATGCTCACCTTAGCGATTGGCGTACTCAAAACCGTGAGGCGAAGAGCGATGGGAGGAGTTTAATCTTGGTGAATTATTCCTTCTTATAAAGAATTAGTAATGGCGACACGTGAGGCGAAGAGGCGCATGTATCGTCGGCGTGCGAGCGAAGAGCGGTTGTGCGATGGTGAAGAGACACATCGCGTGGGAGGCGAAGGTTGGATATCGCGAGCGGCTCTATGTAGGAACCGTCGTGATAATAATATCACGAGCGGTTATTTAATAGAGCCGTCGCGATAGTAGCTTATCACGAGCGGTTTAAAAATAAAACCGTGCGTGATACTCCACGACGGTTTTATTTACAAACCATATGTGATAAGTTGTCCTCATCACGAGCGGTTCATATGCGAACCGTCGCGATACTTCACGAATGGTTAGTAATATGAACCGTCTGTATAAGTTCAACACAGACGGCTCCTTTGGAACTGTCTGTGACGAGGTGTCTGCTATTGCCTGTTTTGTAGTAGTGTTAGTAGATGAATACGGTCGGAGACTTCAAGCATGGAGGTCGGAGAATATGAAGCATGCTGATGGAGATCAACATGTTAAGGGCCATACTATTCATAGTTTAATATGATTATCTATGAATGTTTGTGTTTATTCCTATTATGCTATTTGATCATGTTTTGTCATTAGATGTTTTGACATGATAGAGTAGTATCCTTCAAGAAAAATTAAGTAATATTGATGCCTTTCTAATTACTGCGACTATCACGATTTTGATTGTTAATTGGTAGGTCTACCAAAGTAGGGTGCCGTTAACTATCTTAATAAGATGGGGTGGGTGTCGGACACCTACATGCATAGTATTGGTTTGACTTGACAAGGCTATCAAAATAGTTTTGGGCCTTGGGGCATAATGTTGGTTGTCGGGGCATAAAGATGCCACCCAACAAACAAGAGTCATATGTAATATGATTGGCAAGAGGTTGCCTACCTTAAATCACTAGGTTTCTAGTAGTAATGCCAAAGCTCACTAGGACTTAATGACTTTTGGATCTTGAACTCACTAAATGATGTTAGAGGGAAACATGGTTTAGAACATTTAGTGGGAGTATCTTTTATTATCTATTGTTGATTAAGTTCGACTAGGTATGAACTTGTCATATAGTGATACGACCAGGTTCAGACTAAGTTGTATGGAGATACGACCAGATCTAGACAAACCGTATGGTGATACGAGCTGGTCGTAGACTGGTCGAACATAACCACCAACATGAGTGTCTAATAGAAGATCTTACATAAACATAGTGCTGAATCTTTGCATATATTTTTCTGTTGTAGATCATGGCACCTACTACTTCTTTTGCACCTACCTTTTATTTGCGATCTATTCTTGAGAAAGAAAAGTTGAATGGTTCAAACTTCATTGACTGGTTTCGTAATCTGAGAATTGTTCTCACATAAGAAAAGAAGGAATATATTCTAGAGGGTCCCTATCCCGAGGAACCGAGTGCCGATGCACCTCGTGCTGAAAAGAATGCTTATGAGAAGCATTGCAATGATGCAGTCGATCGATGTGCACTGCCTAATGCTTGCTATCGTGAACTCTGAGCTTCAGAAGCAATATGAGACCACGGATGCTTACAATTTGATTGTGAGTCTGAAGGGTATGTTTCAGGATTAAGCAAGGGTAGAGAGGTTTAACACCTCTAAGGCATTGTTTTCTTGTAGGCTGTTAGAAGGTAACCCGGTCAGTCCTCATGTGATCAAAATGATTGGTCTCATTGAGAGCTTGGAAAAGCTTGGTTTTCCCCTTAGCCAAGAGTTGGCTACTGATGTGATTCTCCAATCGCTCCCTGTGGCTTTGAGCCTGTCATATTGAATTTTCGTATGAATAGCATGGAGAAGTCAAGACCGAGTTACATGGCATGCTTACGGGTGCTGAGGAGAGCATCAAGAAAAGTTCTAATCATGTGATGATGGTTCAAAAGACTACTAGCTTCCAGAAGAATGGTAAGTCGAAGGGAAAGGGTAAAGGCAAAGGAAAGACATAAGATGAGATCGAGAGTCTCAAGGCTAAGCTTAAGAAGCTCAAGCTGGGTCCTAAGCCTGACACAGAATGTTACCATTGTTATGAGACTAGGCATTGGAAGATAAATTGCAAGAAGTACTTGGCAGAAATGAAAAAGAACAAAGGAAGTAAGACTTTCAATTCAGGTATAAATGTTATACAAATTAATCTTGCCACTTCTCCGACCAATTTTTGGGTATTTGATACCGGATCGGTTGCTCATATTTGCAATTCAATGCAAGGACTGATAAGGAGTAGAAGCTTGACAAGAGGATATGTTGATCTTCGGGTGGGTAATGGAGCAAGAGTTGCTGCATTAGCTATTGACACTTTACCATTAGCTTTACCTTTAGGATAAGTTGTGGAATTAAATAATAATAATTATGTTCCAGCCTTAAGCAAAAATATTATTTCTGCTTCTTGTTTAGGAGTAGAAGGTTATGAGTTCAGAATAAATAACAATTGTTGTTCAATTTATTTTGAAGATATGCTTTACGGCCATGCTCTATTGGTGAATGAATTGTATGTTTTGAATCTTGAGGATATGCCTATCTATAACGTTAATGCTAAGAGATATCGACCCAATGAAATGAATCCTACTTTTATTTGGCATTATCGACTAGGTCATATAAATAAGAAGCACATGATGAAGTTCCATAAAGATGGTCTTCTAAACTTATTTGATTATGAATCATTTGAAACATGTGAATCTTGTTTACTTGGCAAAATGACAAAAGCACCATTCATGACCAAAGGTGAGAGGGCGAGTGACCTAATAGCCCTTGTACTACGGTTGCTGTTGCGCTTGAGGACGATCCACGATCTTCACAAGGAACTTCAAGGGTTGTTGGAGAAGATGATCGACTTACAAGGGCGTAGGACGATCGACTACGATCACTACATCGATGTGCTCTTCATTGGACCAAGCTGCTCCGATTTCATAGGCTAGTTGAATGGCAAGAGGCTAGTTGATTACATAAACAAAGGTAAGATTAAGAAGATTGATTATTGCTCTCAGAAGGCTAATTGCATAAGATTAGAACTTGCTAATATATTTAAACTAGTACAAGCAAATCAACCAAAATTAACTTATTACACAAGAACAAAATCTATCAAGATACTATCAACTGTGATGTAGGACAACAAGTATATCAAAATGTACAAATTGCATGCTCGAGATTGTATAAATTGCATGCTCGAAACAATACAAGTATATCAGAACACCACTCAATGCTACTCAAGGGCTTATTCCACACTAGCAGTATCATCCATATCATCACCAACACCATCACAGAGCAAAGGAAAGGGAACGAGATAGAGAATAAAGAGGAGTAGTTTACATCAGTGCGACGCGACGACGACAGCAAACACCACCACCAGCACAGCCGGCATCCATCTCCCCACTATGCATAAATCAACCAAACATTAGAACACCACTCAATGCTCAAGCATAAAAATCAGACTGTAGGAGAGGCAACCGGAGGGAGAGAGGGAGAGCCCCATGCGCAAACCTCAGCCAAAGCAAGCAACCACCAGGAGGGGAGTAGAGAGGGGAAGGTGGCGGTGCAGGAGGGGGAGTAGAGAGGGGAGGTCAGCGGTGTGGGAGCAGAGGGGAGCGGCGTACCTCGATTCGGCGGCGTAGATGGCGGGGCAAGCTCGATTCGGTGAGGGAGATGGCGGCGAGGTCGATTCGGCGGGGGAGATGGCGGGGCGAGCTCGATTCGGCGACGGCGAGGTCGAATCGGCAGCGGGGGAGGCACGATGCGAGAGCCCAAAGTCCTAGCGCGCGATGGGGAGGGGAACGGGTGAGAGTAAGGGCGCTGGGGAGACGGTTCTATTATGGAACCATTAGTGACACTTATCATAGACGGTTCCATAATAGAACCGTCTGTGATATGGTTGTTCAAAGTTCTATGTTTTGAGTATATATACTATCTTGTATACATTTACATGGCATTAATAAATTACATGTTTATATGTCAATTTTGTCATTTAAATACTGCTGAAAATTTGCTTTAACTATGATATATATCACAGATGGATATTTGTTCCACTAAACCGTCTGTGATATAAATGTATATATATATGTATATATATGTATTTCAACATATAATATATAGTAATTTGATTACCTTCAAACTAGATTTTTTTCATTTGAAATTTACATATGGCCAAACAGCGTGGCCACTCGCTTCTTACAAAGATGAAAAAAGTAGAAACCTAAATAAACAAAGTTTTTCTAGTGGCGGAGGTATGCTTCTATCTTCGTCTTCAAAATTTCGTAGGCAGCGGCGTTGGTATCGGACGGTTCGTGAGCGAACGAAGCCTAAAATGTGTCCATCCGCTGACGCGCTCATTCAAGTGTCTTCCGAAGACCCTCGGACTGCTGAATCAAGAAGAATTGAGCCCATATGCTCTCTTCTCTTGCTTGAGGGGTCTCGGCATGGTCGACTCGGTCGCTCGCTGCCTCGATTAAGCAGTCCAAGTGACGGTGAGCCTCCTAGAGACGTGTAATGTCGTTGTGGTGCCGGAAGTGGGAGATCACTCAGAAGACGCGGCAGAGGAGGATGTTAAGACGACAGAAGGTGGCCACCACCTGCTCCGGCAAATCCTCGGACAGAGGAGTGAGGACACTGTTGATCAAACAGTGTCCTTCCGCCGCATCGACCAATATACGGCCGGAGAGGTGCTCGTATAGTATGGCCAAGTGGGAGATCAATGCCGACGACAAGGAAACAGAAGAGGGAGCCATTTCTGCTAGCTTTAAAAGAGTAGAGTTATATGTGGGGATTAGATGATGATCATTTTCGATGGCGGATGATCTTTTTTATAAAACAAGAAATAAATTTGGCACATGAGACGAAGAGACGTATCGGGGAGCCGAAGCGGCATTGATGTGACGAAGAGACGCATCGGCGACTGCGGCGACGAAGAAATGCATCGGCGACGAAGAAACTCACCGGGGAGCTGAAGGGATATTATCACATACGGTTATAATTAAAAACCGTATATGAAGTCTACAATTATCACAGACGATTCGTGTTTAGAACCGTCTGTGAAGTATCACAGACGGTTATTTGTTTAAAACCGTATGTGATTTTTCTACATATTACAGACGGTTATTGTTAAGAAATGTATGTGATATTTCACAGACGGTTTTCATCATGAACCGTCTGTGATATTACCTCTTCACAAACGGTTTTTTACGCAGTCAGTAACACAAACGGTCTCTAAATCAAAACCGTCTATGATTGCATGTAATACAGACGATTTTGGTCAATCATCTATGGTAAAATGTCTAGTATTAGTCTTTTTTTTAGTAGTGTAGGTGGAGGTAGAAGGCAACCAAACCTCTTATCTCATTGTCTGCCACGAAACAAAACAAATAGACCTTCTTGCGAGCTAACGTACGCTGCCTTTTCACTTGTTTATGCGTGTCTGCCGTACGTGTACTAGCTCGTGTATGCGTGCGTGTCTGCAAACAATTAACAATCTAGCTAGCGCAGCGATCGAGGCTAGAGCCGCGCGTGCACGAGTGGACGATCGACATGACGCCGTGCAATTAGCTTAAACTATATCTATATGCACACTATATGTATATTTGTTAGCAGACCAGCTATGAAGAAGATGACCACGAGCTAGCTACACACACAGCGTTCATGCTTTTCATTAATTAGTTGGGCGTGGCAAATCATTGGCCATGGCTATCCTCCACGTGTGTCTATATATATATATATATATATATATATATATATATATATATATATATATATATATATATATATATATATATATATATATGCGTTAGGACATCTACAGTGCTCATCATGGGCAATAGCTAGACCGGCAGGCAGGAGCGGAGACATCACTGGCCGTCGGCCCCATGCTTTTTTTTTTTAAAAAAAAAAAATCTCGTGTGTAACAAAACTCTAGAAATACATATACGATAGCTCCGATTGCTTAAATGTTAAAATTTTAAAGGCTATACGTTAGCTATCTAATTAATATTAATATGTACTTAAGTACAAAAGATGAGTTCATCTTGTATTCCAACGAAGTAGCTAGTAGCTACAGCCTTTATAACTTTTGTTTCTCTCTCACAATCCCAAATACTCAAGGCATGAGAAAAGGAGCACCATGAGGCAGAGTAAACCGTACAAGCATACAACTTCCACTTATTCCCTCTTCTGCCCCCCCCCCCTCCCCCCTTTTTTTCATTTCTTCTCCCTAAAAACTCTCAAAACCATAGATGGATTGAATTCTTGAGGAGTGGGCTGTGAACTTGTGATAATTTTAGTGCAATGAAATGTTGGCAAGCATGGCTTAAGTAAACACTAAACATATATATTAGTTTATCTTATCTTTTTTTACTTGGCGTTTTGTATGTCTCACTCTCATGCAACTGTTTGACATCAAAATAATATGGAGATTTTTTTGGGTACATCATTAGGTAGATGAATGTCAAGCAATATATATATATATATATATATATATATATATATATATATATATATATATATATATATATATATATATATAGGAAATTGGTATGGTACTCCTGGGAGTACGTACTCCCACATCTCATATACCACTTAAATCGTATCATAATACCTCTTTATCTATTTGAGCATACTCCAATAATAATTATAAGATACTCTAAAGTGAGTTCCATGAAATTTTTTATTAAATACCACTTTTTATAGCAAACTTTGTGTATATACTTCTTTTATATGTGAAAAAGGGTATATAGCAAAAAAACAAAGGGCTACGATGAAAATTTTTCAATCAAATCGCATTGGAGTATCTTATAATTGGTATTATATATAGGGTGTTTACAACTTTCGCTTGAAACCAAATGAAACATAGTCTCTTTTTGTTCAATTGGCCTCCCCCATATAAAATTTCTAGCTCCGTCCCTGCCTGCAGGTCCATGTCAGAGGAGAAAAAGTTGGTGGCTTGCGGAGTGGTAGAGAGACTTCTAGAGGAGTCGATGTCTTGGAGGAGAGAGAGAGAGAGAGAGAGAGAGAGATGTAGCGGTCGTGGGAGGTAGGGAGTGAGGTATGGCACCTACATGCATATGCCTCAGATGACGGCGAGGGCCATTGGATCCGACTGGGACCGAGCGAGGACAGTGGCACTGGGGCTAGGCGAGTGTGTTGAGGGCGACAGCGACCGGTGTCAAGGAAGACGACACCTGATCTGCGACAAGGGGCCGGATCGTGCCGGAGAGCGGAGCGACGAGGACGAATCCCGGCATCGATGGTGGATGGACGGTGTGAGCTCGGGAGGGAGTCAGGGAGGTGTAAACGAAGGGATGGAGGGGGTGTGACCATATGGGGGTAGTGGCGTAGCCAGGATTGTAACCCTGTTGGGTCAAATACATGATTATATAACTATATGGGATCAATTCTTATTAAATTTCCATTGTTTTCTAGAATTTTACAAAAAATTTCACTTGTATTAAATGGTTTCCAAAAAAGTTGTGGGATCAATTCACCTCACAGCTTGAACGACCCCACAGCTTGAACGTGGCTCCGCCACTGTATGGGGGATAGGGAGTGGGAGGGGGTGGGGACGAAAAGGAAAACATGTGGTTGACAATTGGGCCATGGGTGGTGTTTGCAACAAGTTTTGTGTTAGGACGGCTCCCAATGTAATGTTGTAAATCAAAGTATATAACTGGAGGCCGAGCTGGAATATAAATTTTTGAGAGCTGAAATGCAAATTTTATCGTGGTCCAGTGAACCCACGCCACCATGGGTTGCGTGGCTGAAACACCTTGAAAACAAAGTGTGCAGTATATATGGTGGCTTCCATTGTGATGCCCTGCAGGTGCGTCGTAGGCTAGCCGCTCTGCTTTGTACTGCGATTACAGGTTTTCCGGCCAAAAGTTCTTTGATTAGCTTCCTCCCGATTGCTTTGCTATCCTACCCACTGCACCCATGCATGCATGTGTGCGTGGTGCGTCGCTAGTAGTCCAGTCCAGCCCAGTCTAGTGTACGTACGGCCGCTGAGGCAGTGTGCGTGTCCGTGTGCGTGTGCGTGCACATGCAATTAATTATGCATGTGTTGTACTAACATGCATTGTGGATGTGGTGCCAACCCTACCTTTTCGATGCCTCTTATTGTCAACGACACTTCACTGTAACCCTCCTGCACACGTCCCCATGCAGTATGTGCTCCTTCCTACCTTCTCCGATCCATCGCTCTCTCTAGTCTAGCTCTACCATTATATAACACGCACACCCCAACAGCGCTCCATCCATCGATCTAACGCTGCTACCTACCTGCTCTACTTTCTTCTTCTTCTTCTTCTTGTACATTAATTGATGGAGGAGTCCATCAGCTCATCTAGGACTAGTACCGCATTCTACTGCAACAACGACGGCTACTACGAGCACGGAATTACCGCCGCGGCTTCCGAGGACAGCGGCTGGACGGCCTACTTTGACGACTTCTTGCAGGGCGCCTCCAGAGAGGAGCCGGCGCCGGCGAGGAAGAAGCTGCACCATGGGGTCTGTGCCACCGCTTCCACGCTGTCGTCCAGTGCGAACAGAAAGAAGGCCGTCAAGGAGAAGATGAGGCCTCGTAGTTCTGAATTAGAAGACCCTCTCCAAGACACCGCTTCCTCACCAGCAAATGCAACCCAACTGCAGGTATATATGTACTCTGCCATGCATGCACCAGGTTCAGGTTATTACCATCTCCTACCTGCTACTATATTACAATATTACATAGATATTTTTGGCGAACGCATGTATGCAGTGTGTGTTCACTCTTTAGTGTCTTAACACGTTCGGTACTGATCATATGCGTAGAAGAGTAGCTACAACTTGATTAGGTGCTTGAACTGCCTAAAGCAGTTTCTGTGCATATCTGGTTGGGTCTTGTGCAGATCGTTTTAAACTTTGCTTGTTTTAATTCATCTGGGAGCATAGGTAGATGCCTGGACTCTCCATGGAAGGAGCCAACAAGGCATGGAAATGGAAGGCTTCTACCAAACTATGGTACTACAAATCTACGATAATTCGCTGCTTAAAACGGTTCAAGAGTAGTTTTTGCTGGGCTCTTCATTCACACTGTACAGATATAGCTGGTTTAGCAATAGCAGTTAACATATGTGTATTGGCTTCTTCAATTAATTGGGTATGATGATGAGCAGGATGTTTGGGGCACTACTAGCTGCAGTGAGCAAATCAGGCCACCACCAGTACAGCAATGGAGTGCAGGTGACGTCAATGGTGTTGGGATGGGCCAGATGCAGCAGCAGGAGGCAGCTAATGAATGTTATACAGAGCTGCAGAAAGGAGGGGTTTGCTAGCTTAGTTTAGTCCCTCAAAACTGTTTGTGGACCAGCGCCATCGATCTCCTGCAGTTTAAACTACAAATATAATGCTGAGCATTTGTAATTCTGCCTCAGTGCATCTGTGGATTCATGCTTGTGTGCTAGCTCAACAAATCTGATGCCAGCTTGGGCCCAAATCCTGTTGTCACTGTGCAAAAATAATAATACTTATAATTGAGCTCTAGTACCAGCTGCGAAATTTCATTTGTACCACAGTTAATTCTCTCTGGCCATGGCATGATTCCGGCCGTCCGGAGTTCCTGGTTGCCCAATCATTGGCTTAATCCCTGCTAGCTGATACTTATACATTCTACTACTTTCATCACAATCCTTGTAACTTCTGCTATTTTGTAACTTCTACTACATTCTGCTATTTTGTAACTTCTACTACACATATGCAATAGAACGGTATGGACCCTTATGTGTGATTCTTATTGAGATCTCCTTCCCACCCTCTATGGTTGACGTGTTCGACTGGGGTGCCACAAGTTTATTGTCCGATCGATACTCTCCTTCTTGAGCTTTTAGGTTCTTGTGTTCTAGGGGTTTTACCTTGGTCTTTCGCTGCGATCTAGCTTGCTAGAATCTACGGAAGTTGATCCAAGATCATCTTGACCATGTTTAATCTATGAGCAAGTTTTTGGACCAAGTTTTGGTTTTCACATGGTTTTGAGCCCTCTTGCACCCAAACAAGAAATTCATGGAATCTTGGTTATGATTGTATCGATATTAGATTGGAATAGATTCCTAACGTTCCTGTTGAGTCATGTCTAAAATCTCAATTGATTTGGACTTGTAGATCAAAAGTTAGGTCTTTTGTGGATCCAAAATTATGTTGATTTTTCTATTAGCCTGAGGGAGCGGTCAGGCTAGCCGAGCAGTTACACCACCCACTTCTTGGCGTTCGGACCGACCGAGGGGGTGTGTTGGGTGAGGTTTGTGTTTTCAGCCCAATTCTTCCTCTATGAATTGAAGACCTTGATCTTCGTAGTTTTACATAGCTATCGGAATGAAAGAAGAGTAGAATTCCATAAGAAAAAAAGTAGGCTTCTATTCATCCGCTCTAGTCGCTAACATGCATGCACTGATAGATCGCTAACATGCATGCAGCGATAGAGTTCTCCTCTCTTTAATCGACGTGTCGGTTCATTCCTAATTCGTCTCTCTCTATAGATCCACTTTATGTTTTTGAGAATACATTTGAAGCTTGACCATATACTCGGGGTGCGTTGTGCTTCGGTACTTCACCCAAACCCAAATATATAATTTCGATCTCTTATGCATCTTCCAGTGATATTATATATATATACGTCTATACAAGAACACAACAAATTAAACCACCTACATTTTGTTTCGTTCACAAAGCACCTACGTAACGTAGGTAGTTTTTTTTTTTGGCATCCAAGAGGCACTGCCAAATTAAATCAACTCGCGCGGTTCATTATGTTAGAGTCGTCGTTAATCATTCACAGCAATCATTACGTCCGGCTAGAGATAGCTATGGAGTACACTCTTACATATGGGGCCGGAGGAGTTAGGTTTAGGTTTTCTAGACTTACTTTTGTAATAGAGGGTGGTTAGCTCTAAGTGCTGTCGACTAGCTAATTTTCGCCCTTGGTGCAGAAAAAAAGTAAGCGCACCCTCAACTAATAAGGGTATCTATAATGGTATAGATAACTATTGTTTATAGTATCACTATATATCATCTAAACACAACACTAAAAACGACTTCTACAATGAGTAGTTGTCTTTTTAAATGTCTTTATAGATAGCTCATCCATGTATAATATATGTTGTTTTTCGTATTACAGTCGACTGTACTGCATGAGAGACAACCGAATTCTCTATGCTCTCTCTCTCCTCCACATCATTTTATGTGCTACATGTCAAAACTTATAGACAGTTGACGTCATACCATTGTATATGCTCTAAGTAGAAGACTAGTTTGACACATATACTCTTATATGCTGCACTGCCTTGAAAGGAGAATTGTATATAACAGCATCCAATATCCCGCACCATTAATTTTAGAGAAAATTAGCTCGGTGGTCAGTAACACTGCAAATTAGATTACTACTAGTAGGATGCTCAAGCGTTGCAACGGATCTTAAATAAACAATACCACAAGTGCAAAATTATGTTAATGTTGACCTCAATTATGTTAAGACCGAATAGTACACCATTAGAATTTGGAAACATACAAGTGTAGAATCAAGGATAACCGACTAGAGGGGGGTGAATAGGAGGTTTTTAAACTTTTAAACAATTTAACGAGATAAGTTAATTAACAACTTAGTCTAAACAAGTTATACTTCTAACTAAGTAATACAAGTACAAAGAACAAGTTAGAAATATAAATGCGGAAGAGTAAAGACTAGAAATAACCACAATGAGACAACGATGTTTTCCCGTGATATCGAAGACTTGCCGGTCTTCACTAGTCCACGTTGAGGGAGCTTGAACCAATCAAGCCGGCTCCACGAATTGAGCCTTTCCTCGATCACTATTGGTTGTTCTTCCTCTGCTCCGGAGATGGTGAACACCAAACCACTCACAATTAGGCACCGGGCCTCGTCACAATCTTCTTGAAGAGATCACCGTGCAATCACCGCCAAGCCGTCTAGGAGTTTGGCAAAACTCTAAGAGTAATAAATCAAAGACCTTCGCTTGACGACACTTAAGTGCAAGAGGATCAACTCGAATGATGAATGCCCTTAAATGAGCTCAACAACCTCTCAAAAAGTGAACAAGTAAATTTGAGGAGTTGAAAGGATGCACAAGGCTCAAAAGATGTTAAATGTGGTCTAGCACTCTGCCCTTGAGCAGTTGGGGGGGTATTTATACCACCCACCAACAAAAACAACCATTGGAGAGTCATACCCAGAAAAGTGGCGAAATGCGGTATGACCGCCATCTAAGGTCTGATACGACCGCTTTTAGAAATGGCTGACTTATAACGGTTAGAAACGGTGGCAATAAATGACTCGACATAGCCGTTGAACAACCCGTGCGATGCGACCGCCAACTAGGTGCGGAGCGACCGCAACCTCGGTCATACCGCCAGAGGAGCGGTACAACGAGCGAAGGTTTTCGAAAAGCCGAGATGACATGCTCTCTGTTAAAACGTATCGCTATTTTAAAATCGGTACAACCGCGGATCGGTTCGACCGCTTTTCAACCGTGCGACCGATTATCTCGAGAGCTCTCGATCAAAAATGCAGCGGTTGAAATATTCAACGCCAACTAAAATTGGAGCGACCGCAATACGGTAGTACCGTGAAAAAACCTATCGTATCGCATTAGCGCTTGGTTGGTTGAGGCGTTCAAGAAAGCGGTAGTACGCTGGTAAGATGCGGTCATACGCACAAAAGCGGTACAACCGCGGTGAGATGTCGGTTGATCCGATTTTTGACATTCACCTAAAAACTTTTGTTTTGAAAAATAAAACCAAATGCATGCATGATCCTAAGTTGATCCATATTGCACAAAACCATGCTATCAAGGTACTAGTCATGATCCTCTTAATAGTCGACATTTATCCTAAAATCCGGTCTTCCAAACTTTTCTCCTAAGACCAGGTAAAATATAAAAGGATCAGCGTCTACTTGTACCTGTCTTCAATCATGTAAGTCTTTATTGAACTTTTTAGCATGCTTTTTCATCATTGAATCCACCAAAAGGTCTTAACCTTGTAAAAGCTCAATAAACACGTTAGTCCAATAATCACATATAGTCATTAATTACCAAAACACGATTTTAAGGGCCTAGATGCTTTCAATCTCCCCCTTTTTGGTAATTGATGACAACATAATCAATAAGTGAGAAAGATTTTTGAGGATGATAAAAGAAGCTCCCCCTAAACTTGTGCATATAGATAAGAAGAAATTTCATAAGCACAAGAAGAAGAAAAAAAACATTTTGCGGAGTTCCTTTATCATGAATGAACTGGAGAGGGAAAGAATTTAAATAATACTACCATGACGATTGAAATTCAACTGGTATAACAAAAGTTCAAGTTCAACTGGGCACACATTACAAGTAAGATAGTTCAAAAGATACAAAAAGCATAACTTAATAGTTTTAATATTCTAATTCCCTTCTCACAATTTCTCACACCTTCTCCCCCTTTGGCATCAACGACCAAAAACACTAGCTCAGATGGCTTGGTCCTGAGAGGAAGAAACATGGTCTGTGGGCGGTGTCTGGCGGAGAGAACACGATCTTGGCATAGTAGCGATCTTGGAGTTGGGTCCAAGAAAACTGGAGGCATAGGAACTGGAGGTACTGAAGAGGTAGAAGCTCTGTAGGGAGGAACAGCAGTAAATGGGGGTGGACGACGAGAGAATCGCTGAGGAGTCCTCAAAATCTCTTCTAAATCATTAAAACTGTCAATCACAGCTGCCATCCTGTTATGAGTCTCATCAAAGAAATCATTCTGAGTTGCTTCTAAGTGAGCTAGCTTTGAGCGAGTCTCATTTGGAACTCCAAGCGAACCGTCTTCATTTCTTCTAGATTGCTAAGGATCAAGCTGCGATTTTGAAGAATCGATTAAGTGTACCTTGGCGGGAGCGATGGTAGAAGCGGTGCCTCATCAACATTAACCTCAACATCGGCCGACGAGGAGGAAGACCATCCGAGGTCGATAAGATTTGTGAGACGATCCCAAACCACCATGGTATTCTATTTTCTTGAATTAATGCCATGATATAGGAGCATAGTATATCCTCTTAATCCTATCATTCTTGGAAGATACTATGCCTTGGAGAATCACATCCACAACATCAAATTTTATCCCTTTCATAATATGATCAATAATATTCCAAGCATGTCCTCTGATTGCATCAAAGTTACCACTCTTGGGATAAAGGTATGATTAATGATTACATTGACCATCTTGGGTTCGGCTTAAGTCCGATGGTGTACCTAGCTTGTACTTGTGAAGTATCATAATAATCAACCAGTGGAGTAAGCAAAATTTGGACTATCAAAGATTTTCTCCCAAGAACTGGACTGAATCCTCAAGACTCTCTCAAATTCTTCTTTAGTGCTTTCCACATATCTGGTAACAGATATCCATCTGATTGATGTCAAGTCTGCAGAGACGTGCACTGTGGCATAAAACTGCCTGATCAGCTCATCATCGTAATTCTGTTTAAATGCTACAAGGTCATGAAGACCCACTCGATGAAAGAGCTGATAAACACCACTGTATTTGTCCAAGTCGTTCAAGTGAGCCCACTTAATCCACTTATGATCTGTAAATTTTCTGTGGTGTCCATAAATCTGCTCATAGACTTGTTCTTGAAAACCTGTATGAAACTTTGGATTTACTGAATCTGATCTGGAAAGGTATTGATTCACATGACGCTTGATCGCATAATCATCAGACGTGAGCAATCTCAAATCTGTGGGAGGTTCTGGAGGTGTTCCCAAATCATCTGACTGAGCATTCTCTTCTGACTCTGTCTCAGTCTGAGAATCTGTCTCTGCAAGTGATAGACTTTCTTGATGTCGGATGTGGGTCTTCCTCTGCTGGTCTTTTCCTTTGCCTTTCCTTGAGCAGATTTTGAACTTTGAGTCGCGAGCATGAGCTCTTTGAGGTTGAGGCGAAGATTTGCCTCCTCGGGAGGTCAATTGATTTTAGTCATGATTCTTGTCACGGGCATCTTCTTGAGGTAGAAGAAGTTACAAGAAGTTCAAAGGATCAACAAAATAGAATTAAGTGAAATGGAGGTGAATTTACTATTTTTACGTCGGGATAATCGGTCATACAGCCATTATAAGACCGATGCGACCGCATTGCGGTCGAAGCAGTGCTCAAACGGTTGTACCGATTTCCGACCGAGTTCTAGGGCAAGCGTGAAAACGAGATTTTTGATGTTTTTGTGTGGAGTGAATCCATGGCATAAGTGCGCAAGCACCATTAGACATCAATTTTACACAAATGCCCGACTAGAACAAAAGAAATCATCTACATTTAACTCAACCTAAAATGTCTCCTAGTGATGAAATCTTTCGGTAAAACTTGAATCAAAGGAAGTCTTACCTTAAGAGATGGAGAGATGATCTTCAAGGAGTCAAAGATGAGCGGGAGAGCAAAGGATCGCCGAGGATAGCGAGGATTTTGGAGGAGTTTGAGAGGTTTGGGTGGGAGAGAAGAACGCGAGGAAATGAACGGAAGGAGTTCGGTTGAACGCGAGAGGAGAAATAACTCCTTCGTTAAAGAAAGCCGCAGTCGAACCGCGAACAAACCGCGGTCGTGCCGCATTGCGATCGTCACGCGTCGTTATAAATCGATGCGTCTGGTAAGCGGTCGTCACGCCCATATAACGTCGGTTGTTCGATTTTCTCTGGGATTACAAGGCGATACGGATTACTTTGAGATTTAGAAAGATTTGCAAATGATCCTTAGTTTTGCACTCAAATAAACATTATTAAGGATCATTATGCATAAAATAGACTAATGTCTATTAGAGAATATATATTTTTATGAGCACAAATAATCCAAATAAGATTTTCGAAAAACCTTTATAAAATCTTTCAAATAACACCAAAATAAACCAAAATACATGAGACAATATTTCAACCAACATTTGAATAATCTATGATATTTAATTTATTCCTCAACTTGCAAAAACGGCCTTCATCTAATGGCTTGGTGAAAATATCTGCTAGTTGATCTTCGGTTCTTATGTGGCTAATTTCAATATCACCTTTGCCCACATGATCTCTTAGGAAATGGTGGCAAATATCTATATGCTTGGTTCTTGAGTGTTGGACCGGATTATTTGCTATTTTAACCGCAATTTCATTATCACACAAAAGAGGCATATTATCAATTTTAATTTCGTAATCCATCAAAGTTTGCCTCATCCATAGCAATTGAGCACAACAACTACCCGCGGAAACATATTCGGCTTCGGCGGTGGATAAAGCTATGGAATTTTGTTTCTTGGATGACCATGATACTAAAGATCTTCCTAAGAATTGACAACTCCCGAGGTGCTTTTTCTATCCACTTTGCAACCCGCATAATCGAGTCAAGTATCAATTAAATCAAACTTAGCACCTTTAGGAAACAAAAGGCCAATGCTAGAGGAATGCTTTAAATATCTTAGTATTCTTTTTACGGCCATCAAGTGGCACTCTTTTGGAGATGCTTGAAACCGTGCACACACGCAAACGCTAAACATAATATCGGGCCTAGATGCAGTAAGATAAAGCAAGCTACCAATCATAGACCTATAAAGCTTTAAGTCTACCGATTTACCTCCCTCATTTAGGTCGAGATGACCGTTGGTTGCCATAGGGGTCTTGATAGATTTTGCATCCTCTAATCCAAATCTCTTGATCAAGTCCTTTGCATACTTTGTTTGACTTACGAAAGTTCCATCTTTGAGTTGCTTGATTTGAAGTCCGAGAAAATAGCTAAGTTCTCCAATCATGGACATTTCAAATTCCCTAGACATCATTTCACCAAATTCTTTGCAAAAGTCTTGATTAGTAGAACCGAATATGATATCATCAACATAAATTTGACATACAAAGAAATCATCATCTAATACTTTAGTGAACAATGTTGAATCAATTTTCCCGATTTTGAATCCTTTTGAAACTAGAAAATCTCTAAGGCGTTCATACCATGCTCTAGGAGCTTGTTTAAGACCATAGAGCGCCTTGGAGAGTTTATAGACATGATTAGGATTCTTAGGATCTTCAAAACCGGGTGGTTGTTCAACAAACACAAGTTCGGATATTTCTCCATTTAAGAAGACACTTTTGACATCCATTTGAAATAATTTAATATCAAAGCATGATGCAAAAGCAAGTAATATACGAATTGACTCAAGTCTAGCTACGGGAGCAAAAGTTTCACCGAAATCCAAACCTTCGACTTGAGAGAAACCTTGTGCGACCAATCTTGCTTTGTTTCTTATAACCATACCATTTTCGTCTTGCTTGTTTCTAAACACCCATTTTGTACCGATGACATTGTGTTCTTTGGGTCGATCCACCAATGTCCAAACTTCGTTTCGGATGAAATTATTAAGCTCTTCATGCATTGCAATCATCCAATCCGGATCTTCAAGTGCTTCATCTATATTCTTTGGCTCAAGAGAAGAGACAAAAGAGTAATGTTCACAAAATGAAGCAACATGAGATCGAGTTTGAACACCCTTACTTACATCACCCAATATTTGATCTATTGGATGATCTTTTGCAATCGCATTGTGGATTCTTGGTTGTAGGTTGGATGGTTGATCATCTTTATTATTGTTCTCTTCCACTTGAATTTGACTTGTTGTGGAAGAGGTAGGAGGTTCAACTTGAGTAGAAGAAGATGGTTCATCTTTAGGTTTAATGTCGCCAATTTGCATATTTTTCATAGTCTTTCTTAACAATTCATCACCTACATCATCCAAATTCTCATGCCCTTCTTGGGAGCCGTTAGTTTCATCAAATTGAACATCGTGTCTTTCCTCAACTAAACCGGAGTTTTGATTAAAGACACGATATGCTTTGCTATTTGAAGAGTAACCAAGCAAGAAACCAACATCACACCGACTTGCAAATTTTGAAAGACGAACACCCTTTTTCAAAATGTAACATTTGCAACCAAAGACATGAAAATAAGAGATGTTCGGTTTTCTTCCAACAAGGAGTTCATAGGAAGTCTTTTTCAAAGGCGATGTAAATAAAGACGATTTATGGCATGACAAGCGGTGTTAATTGCTTCGCCAAAAGCTATCGAGTATTATATTCATCAAGCATTGTCCTAGCCATTTCAATTAATGTATGATTTTCCTTTCTACAACTCCATTTTGCTCGGAGTGTAAGTTGTGGAAAGTTAGTGCTTTATTCAAGTTCATCACAAAAGTCTTCAACTTTAGTATTTTTGAACTCGGAACCATTATCACTCTGATTTTCTTTATTTTGAAATCCAATTCATTTTGAGCCCGTTTTGCAAAGCTTTTGAAAATTCCGGAGGTTTCGCTCTTGTCATCTAGAAAGAACACCCATGAATATCTAGAGTGATCATCCACGATAACTAAACAATAGCTATTTCCCCCGATACTCTTATAGGTTGTTGGCCCAAACAAATCCATATGTAAGAGTTCCAATGGTCTAGAGGTTGACATGATACTCTTGGAAGCGTGAGAGCTTGCGACTTGTTTACCGGCTTGACAAGCACTACATAGTCGATTTTTATCAAACTTCACATCTTTCAAGCCAACAACTAGATCATGTTTGAAAAGCTTTTTAAGTTGAATCATACCAACATGAGCTAGCCTTCTATGCCAAAGCCAACCTAAGAAAGTTTTTGTAATTAAACAAGTTTGTAAGCATGATGCATTTGAGGAGAAATCTACCAAGTAAAGATTTTCAAATCTAAAACCTTTGAAAACCAAAACACTATCCTTTTCATTTGAAATTGAAACACCTTCATTAGAGAATGAACAAATTAAACCGAGATCACAAATTTGAGCGACGGATAACAAATTAAAATTTAGTGATTCAACTAAAGATACATTAGAAATGGAAAGGTCATTTGAGATAGCGATTTTACCCAATCCTATTACCTTTCCTTTACTATTATCTCCAAATGTGATCTTGTCACTTCCTTTTACGTTCTCGAATGTGGTGAACATTTTCCTATCACCGGTCATGTGTTGAGTGCATCCACTATCAAGCACCCAATGTTTTCCACCGGTCTTGTAGTTCACCTACAAAACAAGAATCAAGTTCTTTTAGGTACCCAAATTTGTTTGGGTCCTTGGATGTTAGTGACCAAGGTTTTAGGCACCCAAATAGCATTCTTTTTAGCGTCTAAAATCGAAGTGCCAATAAATCTTGCAATTATTTTACCATCTATAGATTTCTTAAGCATGTAGCAAGAATCATAAATGTCATAGGTTTTAACATTAGTATTTAAGCAAGCATTTGATATGTCTCCTACCTTACCACATTTATTGCAATATTTACCACTTTACTTAACAAACCTTGGAGGTTTGTTTACCGGTTTCTTACCTTTCTTGGGCATATACCCAAGTCCTTCCTTATTGAATGAGCAGCTTTGCTCACTCAATAACTTGTCAAGGGTTGCTTTACCCTTGAAGCATCTTTCCAAGCTCTTGCTTAGCTTGGTGACTTGCTCTTTCAACTCATTGTTTTCAACAATTAGTAAAGGATCACAAGTATTTGTAATTGAATCATCATTTGAGCAACAAGATATGGATAGCAAATCATCACAAGAAGTAGAAGTACTAGACATGGATTTTTCATTTGACATATTTTCTTCTCTAGGCATCTCATTCATTAAATCACAAGTAATACCAATATTTGAATGAGATTTTTCTATATCTTTTAGAAGGAGAGAATCATGAGCTTCCTTTAGCTCCTCATAAGAGTCTTTTAGAGAGATATACTCTTTCTTTAAGACTTTAAATTTTGATTTCTCTTTTCCAATATACTCATTTAAATCTTCAACCATGTCCATTAATTCATCATATGAAGGGGCATCATTATCAAGGGATTTTACCTTATCTCCTTTTGCCATAAGACATGTAGGAGACACGAAGAGTGAAGGAGCCTCCTTTATGGCGATGCCGACAAGTCCTCTTTTCTTAGAAGACTCTTCATCACTTGATTCGGAGTCAGAATCTGAATATTCTTCATCGGAATCCGAATATTCTTCATCGGAATCCCACTCTCCAATGTGAGCTTCATTTTTTCCCTTTTGTGAAGCCTTTTGAAAAGCTTCTTCTTTCCATCGAATTCCTTCTTCTTTGATGATTTATCTTTGTCATCCTTCTTGTTGGGGCAATTTGAGATTATGTGCCCCTTCTCATCACATCCATAACAACGAATGTTGCTATATCGCTTGTTGTCACTTGAGGATTGCCCTTTCTTGAACTTGTTGAAGTTGAAGTTTCGATGTGGGCGTCTTCTCATGAATTTCTTCATTCTCCTCACAAGAAGAGCATACTCTTCATCCGAGTCTTCCTCTTCATCCTCGTCGTCACTTGACTCCGCTTTAGCCTTGAAAGCGGTAATTTTCTTTTTGGATGAAGATGACTCCAAGAGCTCTTCCTTGTCCTTCTTGTATAGTTCATTAGTGATGAGGTTGCCCAAAAGTCCGGTTGGTGTCATTCTTGGCAACTCGGGAGAGTTGAGAAATAATGTCACCAACGTCTCATATTTATCCGGAAGGGCTCTAAGCATTTTGCGCACAACATCAACATCAAGAAGGTTAGTACCAAGACCTTTGAGTTCATTCACAATGTTGTTGAGTCTTGAATACATCTCGGTGATGTTTTCATGAGGCAACATTATGAATGTCTCATATTTAATCCGAAGCCTATGCAATTTGGCTTCTTTGACCGTGGATGTGCCCTCATGAATTTCGGAGAGGGTGGTCCAAATAGTATGAGCGGTTTCCAAATTGCTCACTCTATTGAACTCATCCGCGTTCAAAACACCAAAGAGAGCATTCATTGCTTGAGCATCTAAATGAGCATTACGTTCATCTTGAACCGTGAGGATTGTTGGATCAAGAGGCATAACATAACCCTCATTTACAATTTTCCATATGTTCGAACTCATGGCTTTTAAGAAAATAGACATTCTAATTTTCCAATAAGAATAATTTGAGCCATCAAACAAAGAAACATTTCCTATATGCATACCCTCACTAGCCATCCTTTCTCTCTTAGACGATAAAGTCTAACAAATTGAGAGACCAAGTTCTGATACCACTTGTAGGATCAAGGATAACCGACTAGAGGGGGGTGAATAAGAGGTTTTTAAACTTTTAAACAATTTAACGAGATAAGTTAATTAACAACTTAGTCTAAACAAGTTATACTTCTAGCTAAGTAATACAAGTACAAAGAACAAGTTAGAAATATAAATGCGGAAGAGTAAAGACTAGAAATAACCACAATGAGACAACGATGTTTTCCCGTGGTATCGAAGACTTGCCGGTCTTCACTAGTCCACGTTGAGGGAGCTTGAACCAATCAAGCCGGCTCCACGAATTGAGCCTTTCCTCGATCACTATTGGTTGTTCTTCCTCCGCTCCGGAGATGGTGAACACCAAACCACTCACAATTAGGCACCGGGCCTCTTCACAATCTTCTTGAAGAGATCACCGTGCAATCACCGCCAAGCCGTCTAGGAGTTTGGCAAAACTCCAAGAGTAACAAAACAAGGACCTTCGCTTGACGACACTTAAGTGCAAGAGGATCAACTCGAATGATGAATGCACTTAAATGAGCTCAACAACCTCTCAAAGAGTGAACAAGTAAATTTGAGGAGTTGAAAGGATGCACAAGGCTCAAAAGATGTTAAATGTGGTCTAGCACTCTGCCCTTGAGCAGTTGGGGGGGTATTTATACCACCCACCAACAAAAACAACCGTTGGAGAGTCATACCCAGAAAAGTGGCGAAATGCGGTATGACGCCATCTAAGGTGCGGTACGACCGCACCCGAGACTGAGCACTGTAACGGTTAGAACAGTGGCAATAAATGACTCTGACATAGCCGTTGAACAACCCGTGCGGTACGACCGCCAACTAGGGTGCGGAACGACCGCAACCTCCGGTCATACCGCACAGAGGAGCGGTACGACCGAACGAAGGGTTTTCCAGAAAAGCCGAGATGGCATGCTCTCTGTTAAAAACGTACCGCTATTTTAAAATCGGTACAACCGCAGATCTGTTCGACCGCTTTTCAACTTCGGTACGACCGATTATGTCGAGAGCTCGAGTCAAAAATGCAACGGTTACGGAAATATTCA
Organism: Ampelocalamus luodianensis; assembly: GCA_036346255.1. Classification (NCBI taxonomy): domain Eukaryota; kingdom Viridiplantae; phylum Streptophyta; class Magnoliopsida; order Poales; family Poaceae; genus Ampelocalamus; species Ampelocalamus luodianensis. Next base: position 53,985,076 of record CM070629.1, on the reverse strand, counting down.
ACCGCCAACTAAAATCGGAGCGACCGCAATCGGTGATACCGTTGAAAAGAGCGGTCGTACCGCATTAGCGCTTGGTTGGCTGAGGCGTTCAAGAAACGGTAGTACCGCCTGGTAAGATGCGGTCATACCGCACCAAGCGGTACAACCGCCGGTGAGATGCCGGTTGATCCGATTTTTGACATTCACCTAAAAACTTTTGTTTTGAAAAAATAAAACCAAATGCATGCATGATCCTAAGTTGATCCATATTGCACAAAACCATGCTATCAAGGTACTAGTCATGATCCCTCTTAATAGTACGGTATTTATCCTAAAATCCGGTCTTCCAAACTTTTCTCCTAAGACTGGTAAAATATAAAAGGATCAGCGTCTACTTATACCTGTCTTCAATCATGTAAGTCTTTATTGAACTTTTTAGCATGCTTTTTCATCATTGAATCCACCAAAAGGTCTTAACCTTGTAAAAGCTCAATAAACACGTTAGTCCAATAATCACATATAGTCATTAATTACCAAAACACAATTTTAAGGGCCTAGATGCTTTCAACAAGGCTGCTCCCAACCTTTGTTTCTCAACCTATCTTTACCGCTCTTCACTCTAGCCCTATCAAAAGGAGAAAAAATATCTCCACTTTTACTACTCAATCTTTTCTTTGCATTACGTGCACCATAGAAAGTTAACATCTAGAAATTTATCAGTTTACAGAAAGATCTTTGATGATAATTTTGCTCAAATTTATGCAAAGATCACTTAATGCAATGGGTGAATTTTGATAGAGTGGTCGGAAGGCAAAATAATAAATTTAACTATATGAAAGCATTCTAACGTATCTAGGTCAACTTCACGTAAGAGATGAATAGATAGGAGCAGTAATGAAACAAATAAGAAGTATCCAGGCCATAGTCAGACTTCACAAATCATTGACACGTCAGCTAAATAACAAAACACAGATGCAAGAACTCTTGGCATATTGTGTTGATGTCGTTAAGATGTTTGAAGCTTGTCGTTCATGAGCATGCTCAGAGACATGGAGTTTACAAATAAGAGTAAAATGGGTTTATAACCTGATCAGGTCTATGTAGGTTACACGGAACACTTATTACATAGGTCATGAATGTAAAAATAGGTGTGCACTAGATACATACATGTTGCAGATCTTGGCAATAAGTAACAGACAAGAAGCAAGTCCGGTAAACTATTGTTACTTCAGGTATGAGGCATGCCAAAGGAGTTATTTGTATTTGTGACCTATGAGGTCCTTCATTTGCATGGACCAAAGGCGAATAGCTGTAAAACATTTGAATATCAATTAGTATCGTATAAAACATCAAATGCTACAACGTTATGAAATAGCGCTCTACCTTTTTGATTCAGATGATGCATTAACATCGGGAAAGCACCAAGCTAAACAAAAAATTGGTTAACATGATAAGGTAACAAACACACGGTGATGGTGAGGGACAACGGAGACATATTTATACATAGATGTTGATGATCATATTCGGTAGGAAGCATTGATGATTTAGTATCGGTAGAAGCGCATACATACATAATTTCACATGTCAGATGCAACATTTCAGGAAATGGCTTGCCTATACTCGTATAGGATGCACATAACCTTTCTCTCGGGATGCACATGCATAACCATTCTCTCGAGATGCACATGTCCATTCTCTTAGAGTATTGGAGTTAGTCTGGACTATTTCAATTGCTTCCTCATTCCTTTCTTTTCAAAGATACATATCTGCAGCTAGTTAACACCCAAGGCACAAAACTTTTTTAAGGCAAAATACAACTTTTAACACAAACTACATTGTACTTACCGCTTGGTCTTCAATGGCTGATTTTTTGCCTCAATTTCTTCAATAGTGGTATGCCTCAAAGTTGCTCTAATATCATATTGATCATAAGTTAATTAAGATTAATTGGAAGGTCAATAAGTTGAAGAGATATTTAAATCTACTACAACTTGCCTCTTGTCTAAGTGTTGAAGAGCCAGATGCACCAGTCATATGTCGCACTCCACCGTCGCCCCCGGCGACAACCTCTCCACACATTGTCTGCTTGTCATTGTGCACATGGCGCTACGAGCACACACACCGCTGTGAGGACAATAACCTTGATGATCGTGCACGGGAAGCAGTAGTAGACATTTTCACACTTGGCCGTTGTCTAGCCGGCCACCTTCCCGCACAGTGGATGCTCGGCGGGGCAAACGCATGGCGCGGTGGCATAGCACAGCGGGCACACACACCACAACAAGGACTATGAGCTTGACGGTTGTGCACAAAAAGTAGCAGTAGACGGCGATGTGCCATCGTCTCACTGGCCACCTTCCCGTGTTGTGGCTACTCGCACTCTCGCCGCACCATCTCGCCAGCCACCTCCCTGTGCCGCGGCTACTTGCGCTCCCGCCGCATCTCCATGAGTGGCTACCACATTAGCCGCTGCTCCTCCACCACCGACGGTGCAAGCAACGCTACCTGCTTCGTGCGATGGTGCACCCTGGCGGACATGGCGATCGAGCACGATGGCATGGCGAGCGAAGAGGAGCAAATCTAGCCAAGGGGAGGGCAGCGACGATGACATAAGCAGGGGAAGCCTAATAGTAGTGACCCGTGAGAGAGGGGCAACAGAGATAGACCCCTGTAGGCGGCGGAAGCTTGGTGATGCCTGGGACACACATATCCGGCAAGGGCCGAGGCACCGACACCCCAAAGGTGACCATATTTGACTTGAATCGAGGCCTAGACCAGATCCAGTGGAGAGCAGCCGAGATCAAGTTGGGAATGCGACAACAACATGAAAGGCTTGACCGACAGTGGATGAGTTAGGGGCGGCGGGGTAGTGTGGATGTGAGGAGGGTGAAACATATGAGGTAGCGCGAGGGCGGGCGGTGATGGCTGATGGGGAGGGGAAGTTGTGGACAGTTGGGGTGTCGGGGGCATGACCACGTGTGGAAGGGGAGAGGAGAGGTTGGGGTACGCGAGGTTGCAACTCACGAGCAGTTCGGGGAGAAGAGAGAGGCTAACAACACGGGCCCATGACAATATTGGATGCTTTAAAACCCATTACAACTATTTTTGTTAACCTATCTTGGTCATTAGCGCTTCAGTCACTTGATCTTGTGTAGTCTTAGTACTAAATTACTAATTGTATTTCTCAAAATGAAATTCACAATAAGACATCTAGAGCCCATATCTTTAGAAAATTGGAATATATGGAGATATAGCTGAGTGCCGACGGATTGTTGCCAAATTGGCATATATAACCATTCCATTATGTTTGTTGCAAAATTGGCATATATAACCATGCCATTGTGTTGCATGGCTAAGTCAATAATTTTATCGCAAATGACCATAGTAAGCTCTTCTAGCCATCCTTTACAAAAGTTCACCCATTTGTGGATTACATATAGGATAATACCCAAGCAACGCTCACAAAAAGTTCACACCAATCGCTCCAAATTAACAAAACAAAACACCATTTGCTCCAAATAGAACAATAAGTATGCCCCCAATTTCAACGAAGAAACAAAGTGTTTTTCAAGTTTAGCAAATTATAGGAGCTACACACCAATAGTCCAACCTAAAAGAATATCTTACCACAAAATCACTACTGATCTATTGGAGCATAGCAGCTCTTGTAGACTCGTCAGATGCTCATAACAAATGTTGAATGCCCAAGCCTTAAATTTTGTACCTTCCACTGCACGTGAGAACATAATTTACTAGTTAATTCATATATCAATCAACATAGATTTCTTATAAATGGAAGCATAAATTAATCTATTGTACAAAATATGGAACAACCTACGGTATAGTTTTAGACGTACAACAATACCATGGACAACACATGTATCATGTGCAGTCATCTTCTCCATTTCTTTTGTCAGAGATCCGCCTCCAGCAACAATGATAGAGCTGGATAGCACTTGCAAATGCATCAACTGATATACAGAGCTCTACACTTAGGTTAGTACATTCCGTATACAAGACAATATATAGCAGTTCAGAATAAGACTATGATAAGAGGGGTTACCTTTTTGGTATCACTACTGTCGTTTCTTTGATCTATTAATGGCTAGATTTGCTCTCACCCAACTTGTTTCTGAGCTTGAATCGTACACCCTGGAAGTCACATTCCACCTGCAGAAGGTCCAGAACCATCATTAGATACTTCAAATGAAACAAAGTTAAGAACTCAAAATCATATTGGAGTCCCTTGAAAAAACATAGCGTATTTGATCAGATTCAAGAAAACTCTGCATCAACCGGTGCTCTCATATATTGATTTTACAAAGAGCATGACATCATGACATTGCGGTAGGATCCTTCCAAGCAACTAGTAAAATTGAAAGAGAACAAACCTCATTCATCTAGTTAGCCGACTAATTCATCCAATTTATCACAAGAATTAGCAATTTTGACCCCCACAAGCAGATCACTGTTCAACTCTCTAGATAATGGGAGGTCGAGGGGTATGGCCTAGTTACATTTAGATTTTAGTATACTTCTCCCGTTATCCTACTTTTCATTTTCTACTGCATTCTTCTGTTCAAGAAAACATCGAATTGTATGGCTATTAACTTACATTCAGAACATAAATAAATAAACAAAATTAGTTGCATTCAGGATCAAATATTTTCTCATTTCTCAAACTATTCTACCAGTCTCATTTCTACTCATAACTTCTACTCAAAGCAATCATTCATCAACTAAGCCAAAAGAAAACTAACCTGGTGGAGTGATTGATGTTTGTACTGAGCCCAAAGTCTTGCGGACCATGAGCAAGTTGTGCGGCTTGAGGTCTCAGTGCAGCACACCGTGTCCCTGGTAGAAGGCCACGCTCTTGCAAAGTTGATACATCAGGATCTGCACGCACACATGACATCACCATCACCATCCATCGAATCAACCATGGCTGACGCATTCAAACAAACACCTTGCATGCACGAATTGCAGAAATGGTAAAGGAACACAATATCTACGATTTGTATGGTGTTGGTACTCATTTCATATGCTTTACTCGCCCCATATTATTCTCATTTACCTCGTTATTTGTGCTGCACTATTTTTGAACTAACCCTAACAAAATCCAGATATATGTTTTATTTTACTTATTTCGCAGGAAATTGGCTAAAAAGAGTAGATAAAGAGCTTTCTTTGGAAAATTTACAAAAATTAAATTCATCAAATCAAAAATTGTAGGATACCATGACATCTGCCTCATCAAGCCAATCAAAACGCATATATTATATTCTCGAATCGGAGGTCATACACAAAAGTTACGAACCCGGAAGCTGTCGAAGCCCAACCTATCAGGCCCCTGCGCCGCTCGGCGCTGGGCCTGCGCCAACCGGCTCTTTGGGCCCGACACACCCTTTTCGGCCCGAATTAAGCTCCGGCAACTTGGGAAACTCTTGCGCCGTCCAGCTCTTTCTTTGCGTCGCTCAGTGCACTGCCATCGAAGACCTCGTTTCTTGCCGCACAAGGTTGGGAAGCCTCACCCCCGAGCCCATATAAGCACACAAAGACCACCCTATGGAAAACAATCAATCAATCTCGAGAGAACCAAGTTTCAAAGCCAAGAAGTCGTCAAAATCGCCGGATTAGGGTTTCATTGAGCCAGGAGGAGAAGTCGCCGAGGAAGCGCCGGCCAGCACTAGGGCAGCGCCGGCCGATGTTACCCTTGCGCTGAGCGAAGCTACACCTTGTGCCTGCCGGCGCCTAGATATCCTTTGTCGCGGCGACTTTCCTTCGATCCCCACTTTTTCCATAATGTTTCCACCACCCAGAAGGGGGTAGATCCTATTCTTTCCCTAGGGTTCTAGCCTTCTAGGGATCTTGCGATGTAATCAACACTGATATTATCTATTATGCTTATGGTACTTTATTGCTTCAACCAATCTATTTGATATTGCATTATTTTGTTGATTTCTAGAATCAACTTATTAGTTGCTAGATTGAAACATTGTTTTTTGGATATAGTCATCTGATCTATATCAAATAGTGCAGAGCTCGCTACGCTTAGATTAGCCTTATCACGTGACACGTGAATAGGTGAAAAGATGGTATTGATCTGTAGTGTGAGTGATCATAGCCTAGTACCAATTCACAGTATACTTATCAATTTACATGTAAGTGATCCTAGCCCAAGGGAAGATCTAGTTAGTCTTGATAGAACCTTAGTGATTTCTATTCTCTTGTAATTTAGTTCTTGGGATTAAATATTTCATACAACGTTCTTGGTAGAAGTAATTGTCAGTCTTAGTTGTAATCCCAACTATTCCCTAAGATCGATAACCCTGGATACTCAGGTGAAAAGCTACAACTGACTTGTGCGCTTGCAGTTATTATTGTATGCGCATAGATTGCATCAACATATGGATGGATGGATACCTTGATGGTGTGGGCGGGGATCTTCTCGTGGTTCTGGTGGTGGTCGTGGAAGAACTTGTTGAGGTCAGTGTCCATGTAGTCGAAGATGAGGTAGAGAATGGTCTATCCCTCCTTGTCTTGGCCTTGCTCCCTGATCGACACCGTCAAGACCCGCCTCTAGGCCACCATCGCCAATGGTGTGTAACAGGGCTCATGGTAGACATCCTTTGCACTGATTGACCTCTCGGCCCATGCCACGGCCTACGCCAAGAACAAAGCCGGCGGTGCGACAATGGTTACCATGTCCTCGGTGCTCGGTGGCGAAGGCGGCATGGTTTTTGTCAAACCATAGCGAAAAATAAATATGAATTCCTTTCACGCGAAAACATCAAAATAAAGCCGAGGAAATAAAAATAATCGAGGGAAAATAAAAATGTGTCTTCTTCACAAACCTTCTCTTGCCTTGTCGACGAGACCACGACTACCGCCAGCCACATCGACACCGCCATGCATCTCACCATGGCATGGAGTAGATCGGATCTGGGCTGCCACATTCCTCTACATTGCGACCCCCGGTGAGCAAATCCCCACCATCACCACGCCATGTTCTCGTCCTTGCACTGCATACTTATCGGCGCTGGGGGCACTCCATGCCATCTTGTCGCCGTTGCAGGTATGAATCAAGAAGCAGCATGGAGTTGGAGAGGGGCGGCACAAGGTGTGGGGATTGCCGTTGAAGGACGTTACATCCGAGGAAGATGAGCACACAACAGCCCAGATCCGACAGATCTACCCAACGTACCATGATCTGGTGGCACCATGTCTTCCTCACCAAATTATGACGCGAAGAGATGTGGTGGGGATTTGGGGATGGCGTGGATCGGAAGAGAGGGGGAAAGGATTGGGAGCGACTTGTGCGTGGTTGTCATGTGCACTGCAGCCCACTGTGGTGCTGCCCCAGTGCCATTGGACGCGTTTCTGGCTTGCAACTCGGTAAGACCGGCACGCTGCCACCAATGCAGGGGATGGAGGGAGAGGATTGGAGGTGGTGGCACTGAGCGGGAGGGGATGGAAGAGTGGTGGGCTAGCTGTGGGTTGCTGGGGCATGGCCACAGGAAGGGGAGAGTGGTGGGATGTTGCAATCGTGGTAGACATGTCAGCCCCAATTTCCTGTAAGTGAGAGGGGGAAGGGAGGACGAACGACCACCAAGTTCTTTTTAGTAGTAGAGATATATGACAGACATACAGTGTGAGGCTACAAGTATGACCTGACGGCCCGGCTCGGGCCAGTCGTCAGTTGCACACCGTTATTGTTATTTCCCAATTGGTCACATGATATTTTGTAGCCTACTTGATTTTGCTTTGATCTGCACCCACCTATATGTATATGTATATGTTGATTTGTACCATTCAGCTAAAGTTTGTAGACGTGTTTAGCCGCATAGGCAGATGCATCCCATATGTATAGCATATTGCTGATTACCAAGTTGCAGGAATTTATTTGTTAGAGATCGATGATACTAGGTATGATCGATGCACATGCATATGGTGCTGGTCGAGTGCCCATAACAAGGGACCACAGATAACGTACTACGTACACTGCATGCATGTCAATTGTCAGCTAGCTCCGGAGATATTAGAGCTGGCAGCTGCTGGCATGTTAGCTAGCTTAGAAAGGTGGCCCTGCAGCTCTTTCATGAATCATGCATGCACGGGATCGACCGATCCATCTACCGCGATAGATCGATGTGGTCACTCCTAGATAGATATAGCTACACCACGCGTGTACATACATACAAATGTATGTAGACAGCTAGCAGGTACTTTGAATCTATACATAGCTGATCGATACACCTCTTGTAACGTCTCAAAAATTGGGATTGTTTTCAAATAGGTAAAAACGTGAACTTTTTAAAACTCTTTATGGATCTTGTTGACATTTGCTTTTCCAGATTTTATTGCAAGATTTATTGTCTAATTAAGAAGTTTGAAAATCAAATACTGGAAATCCAAAACTCATTAAGAAATTAAAATGAATTGAAACGAGGGATGATAAATAAACAATCCAAACCTAGTTGATAATTAAAATAACCTAAAACAAAATATGATAATACAAACTTGGTGTAGTTATAATGTTAATAAAATAAGAAATAATTAAAGCATGATTTGAAATTCTCTTCACCTCAAATAATAAAAATACATACAAAGAGAAGCTTAAGAGAATTTTTGAGAAAAATACAACAAATTTAAAACCCTAGAAAAATTACACAAAATTATACACTATGTCATAACCCTTCCTTAAATTTTCACAAGTTATGGACTTGTTTTTCCACATCAAAAAAAATTGCCTAACACTCTCAGCCTAATTAGCAAAATCTGGAAAACTGAATTGTTTTTCTAGGCCATGCTGCGCTCGCTAGCGCCAAGGCCACGCGGCGTAGCACCTCACACCAACGCAGCCCGCTGAAGAATCTAGACCCGCCATTATGAGTTAATGGAGTATTTTGGTGATTAATGACAAATCTATTTGTGAGACTAACACTTCTGTTGTTATACCTATTATTTAGTCTCATGTGGATAAAAAGGTGAAAATCATGGAGGTATACATTCGACATCATATTCTTATATCTTGTTGCATTCCTCGGATCCAAAATATAGGTTGAATTCTACCAAAAGGTTAACTTGAATATGTGCATATGTTCTTATTACACATTCGTATATGCACACATTTAGGGGGAGTTCATTCTATGTTTTGTGATTTTGTTGGTATTGATCCATATTCCTTTTTTCACATATATTAAGGATCTTTATTTTGAAACATATCAAATGAGTATATAAGACTTGTGTAGTTCATATATACTCATATATTTTTACATTCAATTATTTGTAATTGTGATGGTCGTCATAAATTACCAAAGAAGGAAAGATTGAAGTATCTTATCCTACCATTATGAGTTAATGGTATGTTATGGTAATTAATAACAATCAAATTATGAAACTAATATTTTCCATGAGTTAGATGAATAGGTTATGTTCTACGATGATGAAGACTTTGGATGACATCATAAGTTGATCGTCATCAAGTCAAGAGTTTGGAATAAAGGACGCATCATGTATTGATACGTATCAAGATCTCAAAAAAGAGATGATCATGAGTTGATCATCAAGTCAAGAGAAGATTCATCATGTAGTGTTGATGGAGGGAAAAGTGAAGCATGCATCATATGTTGATGCATATCAAGACTCGGGATGAAGGATGCCATCATGTGTTGATGAGCATCAAGTCAAGATCCTGAAGTAAAGGAAATCATCATGTGTTGATTATTATCAAAGTCAAGACAGTGACCCAGACTTGAAGTGAAGATGTGCGTCATCAAGCTTCAAAAAGGTGTGCAAGGCTAAGGTATGACTGACTAGCTAGGGCTAAGAATGTGTTCCTAGTCTTTTACCGGTCTTGGTGTTTGGTTGGAGACCAGATTGCTAGTATAGGTTGCCATACTATTAAGAGGGGCCTTGTATAGTAGCTTGAGTGTCATCATGTGTTGATAGCTCAATCTTGTTTGCTCTAGCTCATCTAGGCATGATGCTATTATTTGCGAATATATTTTGCAAATAGTTGAAGCTCATGCATAATCTTTGTAGCATGAGACTATAATTTGCAAATGTGTTTTGCAAATGGTTGAAGTCCATGCACCTTCTCCTTGTGGCATGATGCTATTGTTTGTGAATGTGTTTTGCAAATAGTTGAGGCTCATGCATGTTCTTTGTAGCATGTGACTTTAGTTTGCAAATGTGTTTTGCAAATTGTCTTAGTCCATGTACCTTATTCCTTGTGGTATGATTCTAAAAGATGGAAAATATGTTTTACAACTTGTTAAGAATCTCGCTTTTAACCCTTATTTGCATCGTGCATCAATTGACAAATGTGTTTTGCAAATTGAGTTGAAGCGAAATGCAAAATCCTTGTTTTTTAGTCTCTGACGGTATGACCGCATGCTGTTGGTGGTATTACCGCAACTGGTCGTAGACCTGGTCGAAGACCTTGTTGAACAATAGTTGAAGACCTTGTCATGAACAGTGGTCGAAGACCTTGTCATGAACAGTGGTCGAAGACCTTGTCGTAAACACTGGTCGTAGACAGTGGTCGAAGACACTGGTCGTAGACACTGGTTGAAGGCAGTGGTCGTAGACCTGGTCATAGAACAGTGGTCGTGGACATTGCTCATAGAACTGTGGTCATAGACACTGGTCGTACACAGTGGTCGTAGACTCTGGTCGCGACCTGATCATGGTCGTAGACCTGCGTGATCGTGGACCTTGTCGTGGTCGTGGACCTGATCATGGTCGTAGACCTGTGTGGTCGTAAACCTGGTCTACGGTATGACCGCATTTGCTCAGTGGTATTACCACATGGCGATAGTATTGATTCTATTGAAGCGGTACGCTTTTTTTTTCACAGAATGTGTTTTTCTGGATTTTCTGGTTTCTTTGTGGAGCGATCTGGCCGCAGTTGTAAGTCTAGTCCGACCAGACTTCCAGGTCAAGTGGCCCGGTCAGCTTTTTCCAAAGAATGTGTTTCTCTGGTTCTGTTGTGCGGTCTGACCGCCTTGTGTTGGGCCGTCGAGCTTCGTCTACACGCCATGGTGCTATGTCTACATGCCATGATGCTGCATCTACATGCCATGGTGCTGCATCACCAATTATTGGCCCACGGGCTATGTAATGTATTGGTCGACGACTTGACCCATCTAGCGAACGATCTGGCCCATCTAGTGACCAGCCACCCCTAGGCCCGTGCTGTTCACATGGGCACTATTCACACATGAACAGTATCCACGCCCTAGGGTTTCCCCCTCTTGGCTGCCCTCCTCATATAGGAGCCGTCGCCCTTTAGTTTTGCTCGGGTTTTTCTTAGATAATATTCTGCTTTGCAGTTTTCGCCGTTCATCGGTTTGAGGAACCCCAACTTGTGTGCTTCAATTATTATTCGCAATACAGATTGCATCTTCTACTCTCTTGCTTGTGTTCTCGATTCGCTTGCAGGAGATAGCCTTCTTGGTGAGGTCAACCGCGTTTGGCACGGTTGATAACCAACGGAGCAGTGGTGTAGTGATTGCGAGGGGGTCGATCTGTTCGGGCCGGAGCCTTCGGATCATCAATGTTGTGTTCTCCACAATCGACGTATCATTACCTATCGGAAGATCGGGCCACACTTACATCAGTTGGTATCAGAGCTTCAGTTGCTCGTTAGGTAATCTCAGTTTTCCCCTTTTAGTTTCGGTACTGTTCATCCTCCTAGAACTCCAGAAAATTAGCCCCACAAAAATAATTGTTCGTCGTGTTCTTCCGCTGTCCCATCACCCCATTGAGCCATTGCAATTGTTGTTTCAGTCTTTTGCTTGTTGAATTATTTATTGCATCGTCGTGTCAGTTGCTGATTTCTAGTTTAGTTAGAGTCTAGTTCGTCGTTGTCTAGTTGCATCTCGTGTTCGTTTGCGTAGCTTCATCTTTGTTTAATTCGCATCTTGTGTTTTATTCTTTGCTGCCACCACCACCAATCGCGGCCGCGACCACCCATCACCGCATCTTCTGCCGCCACCATCTTCTGCCCAACACCGATCGTGGCCACCCCCATCTTTCTGCGCGACCACCAACACCAGTCGCTGCCACGCCACCACCCATCTTCCCTACCACAGCCACACAATTCCTGTCGCGGCAATCCCCTTGCCGATCCATCCTCCCTGCCGATCCAGAGGCAATACCACGGCAACCAATAGATGCCACTCCCTTGCTGCGGCCCCTGAAAGTCCTCCCGCTGCTGCTACTACTCCTTGCCGCGGCCACCAAAGCCGCTGCTGGCCTATCTCCAATTCGGTTGTGAGTTTCCAAATCGGGTTGGCCGAGGTAACTTCGGTTTTGACCGCAACGAAAGTTCCCTAGATTGGTTTCGGGATTCAAGGAGAAGAACAAAAAGCTTTTGATTTCGGGCTCCAGAGAGAGAAAAAAATCAGAAAAGAAAGAGAAGAAAAAAAAGAGAAGAAAAAAAAAGAGAAGAAAAAAAAAGAGAGAAGAGAAGAAAAAGAGCCCTCTGTCCCGAAAATTGAAAAGCCATCAAATCTGCGCCGAATCCAGTGAAAATTGGTGGAGCCCTTCCTGATATAGCCACCAGCTCCTAGAAAAATTTGGGCACGTTTGGCCGACGGGATCAAAAGATATAGCAGTTTGAAGTTGAAACCGAAACGAATTCGAGTCCATTTCCGACACCCCTTCACTAAAACGGGCATAACTTTTGCATACGAAGTCGGAATTCGACGTTCTTGTGCTCGTTTCGAAGCTATCGACGACGCGCATCTGAAAATCTGACAAGCAAAGAGCCTGTCGCCCTCCAAGACCCCCAAAATCGGTCATCTTTAGCCCCGAAATCGCATCGCAAGTTTTCTGTTTTCTGTTTTTTGCGATTCTTTCGGTCTTGCCTTCGGAATTTGGGGTTTTCCCAGTTGAGAAAGTTGTAGATCTCGTCGAAACCTTTCAAACGAGTATATATAAGCCACATAAAACTTTGCTTGTTCATCGTTTGAGACTAGCTGTTGTATTTGCTGAATCTAGAGGGTCGTCTACGTTGCACATTTTCTCCGTTTTTGTGCTCTACATCGCGTGAACGATCTTGTGCCCTTAGAACAAAGTTTGAGTAGTTGGCTAGCGTCTCTCCTAGCACTTGTTGTGAGGCTTTCCATTGCTTACATCAAGACACATTGATCGTTGCGTGTGCGTACATACACTTCTCTCTATAGGACAGTGATTCACTAGCTTTGATTAGGCTAGGATCAGCAACATTGGCTAAGTACTTTGAACAATCTTTTAATTTGCACTAACTGAATTGATTATTGCTAATCCTTTTCTACATATTGTGTCTTCCAAGCTCCACCTACTCTTGATCAGAACAGGTTCCCTCTTGCAATCGTACCCACACTCGACACGGTATCACGAACCAGCCACCGGTTGTACCACCTCCTGTATGTTTTGGTAAGAACACTTGTAAGAGTGTGGTAAGACACTTGAGAGTGTGTGATTCCGCCTTCCATCACCTAGTAGTTGATAGGGATAATACATTTGTGTTGTCTTTTGTTTTCTACTAACCATGGCAGGTGAGATGACTGATGAGACAGAGTGCGTGATAAAGCGAGAGTTCATGACGCTCCTGGATGAGAAACGCACAACCATTAATGAGGACATCGACAGGAAGCTTCAAGCTACTACAACTACATTGCAGCAATCAATTAACGATAGTCTTGCAGCGCTCACTATAAGCCTCGAAAGAATGGTGAATCGGTCACCTCACAACGGACGTGGGTATGATCAGGATGCAGCCCAAGATCTTGAGGTGGACGATGATAATGAGAGCTGAAACCGCGACGTCGGGGCTGCCCTTGCTGACCAAGATGCACGTCAACGATACCGCCTACATCACAACCGTCACGGTATGGGAGGTAATAATTATTTTCAGCACAACAATGCTCGTGTTAATGATGACCCGTTTGCTAAAGTCAAATTTATTATACCATCTTTTGCGAGTGTTTATGATGCTGAAATTTATCTAGATTGGGAGATGACAGTTGAACAAAAATTTAATGCCCATCTAGTTCCTGAAGTGCATAGAGCCAGACAAGCCACTAGTGAATTTAAAGATTTTGCTATCATTTGGTGGAATCAAATAGTTAATTCTGGCTTAACACCTGATACATGGGATAGATTGAAGGTAGCTATGCGTGCTAGATTTGTTCCTCCTGCTTTTAATCGTGATATGCATAAAAAATTGCAGCGCTTAGACCAAAGTAATAAATCTGTCGAGGAATACTATCAAGAACTACAAATATGCATGCTGCGTTGTAACGTTGTTGAGGATGAAGAGGATAAAATGGCTCGTTTTTATGGTGACTTAAGGCGTGAAATTCAGGACATAGCTGATTACAAAGAGTATAATGATATCAATAGGTTGTTCCAGCTTGCTTATTTGGCAGAAAAAGAATTGCAGGAAGACAACAAAGGACTAGGAGCAACTTTAGAAGTACGTCTACATCGAGACCGACGCTAGGACAAGCCAACACAGCCCCACCTTCTGTTGTTCAGTCTGCTGCCCCCTCCGTGAGTAGGGCGCGTTCAGCAGCACCGCCACCACCGTCACGTGCATCCGAGGCAAGTAAATCCACTAGTGTGCGAGCACCAATAGAGCTCTTCATCAGTTGCTTCCACGGGTCGCACGACGGGAATTGTGTACCACCGTTGCAAAGGGATGGGCCACTTCATGAGAGATTGCCCAAGTCAGCGAGCATACATTGCGACAGACGACGGTGGTTATGCAAGTGCTAGTGATGTTGAGGATGAATATGCTCTTGCAGCTAACCTTGCAGGTAATGATGATGATCATGAGACAGATAGCGACGGTGATGAAATTTTAGGTGCCGCTGCTACTAAGAATTATAGGACCTTAATTGTGCAACGAGTATTGAGCACTCAAATGGAGCAAGCGGAGAAGCTACAACGCCATAATTTGTTTCAGATGTTCCTCATCGTCAAGGATCGCCGTGTTCGTGTTATAATTGATGGCGGGAGCTGTAACAACTTGGTGAATTCAGATTTGGTCAAGAAGCTTGGCTTGACCACACGTGCG
The DNA here is from genome assembly GCA_036346255.1 of Ampelocalamus luodianensis. NCBI lineage: Eukaryota > Viridiplantae > Streptophyta > Magnoliopsida > Poales > Poaceae > Ampelocalamus > Ampelocalamus luodianensis. The sequence goes on along the minus strand of CM070629.1, from coordinate 53,970,027 downwards.
CATCCTTACCCGTACCATATTCAGTGGTTCAACAACAGCGATAAGGTGAAGGTAACACAATCTGCGATAGTGCATTTTTCTATTGGTTCCTATGATGATGTTGCTAATTTTGACGTAGTGCCTATGCAAACCTGCTCACTTTTATTAGGACGTCCATGGGAATTTGATACTGATGCAACTCATCATGGTAGAAGTAATAAGTACTCTATTATACACAAAGGAAAGAAAATAACTTTGCTACCTTTGACACCTGCTGAAATTGTGCAATGTGATAAAGAGATAGCTGCAAATGAGATGAAAGAACGTGAACAGGAATCTGAAAATCAGCAAGTAGTAAAGAACAATTTCCCACCTAAGAAAGAGAAGTTGGCACCTAGTTCTACTAATGAGGGAATTAAATTAAAGGGTTGTGTCATGCTTACAACCAAACCTATTCTTGCTGAAAATTTTGATAATGATATGCCATGCGACGCTTTGAAATGCAAAGATGCTTTATTTTCTCTTGATGATACATCTAGCTCTTTCTTTGCCGTCTGCTGTCACTAACCTTTTGCAGGAAAGTGATGATTTGGAGACAACGATTGAGTCGAGGACGACTCAAATTCAAGAAAGGGAGGATGATGAGGACATCAACCCTAAGGATGCAACCACTACTACTTCGACCTACTGCACTGCATCCTCTACTTCTGCGAGACTTCCAAATTTCCCGGTTGGACCGTCGAGCTTCGTCTACACGTCATGGTGCTATGTCTACATACCATGGTGCTGCATCTACATGCCATGGTGCTGCGTCACCAATTATTGGCCCACGGGCTATGTAATGTATTGACCGACGACTTGGCCCATCTAGCAGACGATCTGGCCCATCCAGTGACCAGCCACCCCTAGGCCTGTACTGTTCACATGGGCACTATTCACACATGAACAGTATCGTGAACAGTACCCACACCCTAGGGTTTCCCCCTCTTGGCCACCCTCCTCATATAGGAGCTGCCGCCCTTTAGTTTTGCTCGGGTTTTTCTTAGATAATATTCTGCTTTGCAGTTTTTGCCATTCATCGGTTTGAGGAACCCCAACTTGTGTGCTTCAATTATTATTCGCAATACAGATTGCATCTTCTACTCTCTTGCTTGTGTTCTCGATTCGCTTGCAGGAGATAGCCTTCTTGGCGAGGTCAACCGCGTTCGGTACGGTTGATAACTAACGGAGCAGTGGTGTAGTGATTGCGAGAGGATCAATCTGTTCGGGTCGGAGCCTTCAGATCATCAACGTTGTGTTCTCCACAATCGACGTATCAGTACCTATCGGAAGATCGGGCCACACTTACATCATGTGTACCATGGCTTATCCAAATAAATTGGAGATAAAAATGGAGCTCTTTTGGAATATGAAACAAAATACGACGATGCGTTGTTGACTGTTCAGTAAATAATAATAAAACTACATATTGGAATATAAAGAAATGCACTATGTTACACCACACTGTATTCCTTTTCTTCATACAATCTTCATATTGCTCAAATCAAACCTATCTAGCATACATATTTTTCTCCCAGTGAGCAGTGGCAATTTCAACACACACACAATGAGCATGAGCATGAACATGGGCATGAGCATCATGTACAACCACAACACAAAAGGGGAATTTCTCCATGATGTACCATTCCCAAACCAAAAAATCTATCTCACACCTAGATCTACCAACAGAGAGCATGAATCAGATGTCATTCATGCCAAATTCACCTTGCAGCTAGCACTTGGGGACGAGGATAGCGTCGTTGGGCGAAGGAGTAGGGAGGAAGACGGATGATGGTGTTGGGCGCAGGCGGCCGGAGGGCGCCATGGTCGGGATGAGGCTTGACCGCACTTGGTGAAGACGATGACGGCGAGGGGCGCGAAGAGCGGAGGCGGCAGGCGATGATTGGGGAGAAGGCGGGGACAACGATCGAGATAGGCGGTGAAGAAGCCAAAGGTGGGACACAGAGGAGGGTGGCGCCAGCGGGAGGTGGGCGGAGGATAGAGACCTAGGCGAAGGCGACATCAATCAAAGGAGGAGGGAGGTGGTTGGGGCGAAGGACAGAGGTTGCAAAGTGGGCGGAGGCAGTTTGAGGCGATGTCGTTAGGGATGGGAAGGGGGAGGCGGCGATGTTGGGGGAGGAGTGGGGAGGCGGCGGTGTTAGGGGTAGGGAGATGCGTCGGGTGTGGGGGAGCCGAAGGAAAAGAACAGGTGGATTAGAAAAAAAAAATTGAAAGGTTTTTCACTTATATACGAATGGTATTTTCAAGGTAATTTTAACGAAGTTCAGTGGTAAAGGGTTATTCTATTCTGCAAAAGCCAAAAAAATACCTCACATGTCTTATAACTTTTAGGCTTAAAATAGCTTAAACTTTTTTTAAGCTGGATGAAAAAGACACCCCTTTTTTAAACTTAAGTTTTTTTGCTTTTAAGCCAAAAAAAAAAAGGCTAAACAAACAGGATCCTAGTGGCAGATTAGATGCTACATGCGTATAACTGGGAAAGACATGATTACTAGATCTTTCGTCTTTCAACACTCCCCTTACCCGAGGCGGATCTAGGCCTTGGGGCTAGGTGGGTTGTAGCTCAAGACCTAAAAACCTTACTAGTGTTAAAGCCCATGAAAATCTTTTGAAAAATCACTAAACATTGGAGTCTGATGCAAGAACAGCTGGCCCATCTCGAGCCGTGGCTGGCTCCACCCCTGCCCATTCGCATGTCAATTGGTACTGGTAACCAGGGACAAGTTTCCATCCTAAACACCGCAAGGAACAGAGCGTTGTTATATATATGTATGAAAGTTTGATTTACCTCAACGTCGGGGGGATGGCTACCTCCAGTTGAAACTCATTGGTTTTGTAGTTATTTGCAAACAAACTATGTCAGCCATTGGGCCCTATGCATTGGAGCGCAATGAATGGAAATTGCTAGTCCAGTCTGCAGAGTTCAAACCTTTCTTCATATTTACCATGTGAGCATTAGCTCTGAATCTCTGATATGAGCAGTAATTTGTCAAGTACAGTCCCCATTGCCCAAGTCCCAAATCCCAAGCCCCAACTGAGGTTAGCAGAACTTCAACATCGCTAAAAAGATACCTGATCTTACGCTGAAAGTAAAGGTATGCTATGTTGCTGGGACAATAAGCTGCCGAGTTCTCACAGCTCTGTGCCTGCTGCAGCGCTTTCATCTTGATGGCTCTCCTCGTCGTACTGGGGCTTTGGCTCCAAATCGATAAATTGATTTGAGTTGTTGGCCAAGTGTGATATGCTGACTCTCCCTTGTTTCCTGATGTATTCTGCAACAGCCTCCATCTCCTCAGTTGATATGTATATGAACTTCCCACGATCATCCATGACACCGGATAATCTATCTGAGGAACCAAAAACAAGCCTATCAGTTCAAATGATATTGCGGGGTTCAGTATCTGGCAATTCAAAGTTTCAAAAGACTTGCACATATGTGATCAAGAAAAATATCCAGATAGCATAAGACTATGAGGTGGATGCACCAGCACAAGACAATAGTTTTAAGTCACAGAAGAGTCACATACCCATTCCTTCAAGTGTAATAATTCGGTTGATGCAGTCCTGCAAAATAGCAAAACTAATCAGAAGATAAGCAAACTGAACACCACTAAAGAGTGAAATGAAGGTTTTTTCTGACACAAGAGTATTACAAAACAAAGGGGGAAAATATGTCCCAAAGATTACAAAATAAAAAAACTCAACAATAGTCAAGAGGATAAATATTTTCCCTAGGTGAAAAAAAAACTACGGTAATACTCTTGAAGGGCATTCTAGGCCAAATTCAGGGTTACATCTAGAGAATTTACTATGATGTTCATTTATCATCATGTTGAATATTCAGAGCTCTAGGAACAGCAGAGCAGGGATTTTGCTACAGAAAGTATGCCAATCTCATGTACTCGGTATATAAAGGGGTAAGGAATTGAGGTTTCTGTGTTTTCAAGGAATTAACAATCCATAATTTTGATCTACAAAATCAACTAGCTACAGAAAACAGCACTGTGATAAACCACATGTTGTCTAATTGGATATATGGAAAAGTTTTAACTTTTTAGAAACTGAAAAAGTTTTAGATTCCTCTTGGTGTTTTTTCCAGTCCGACTCGTGGTGGTTTAAGGGGGTCTTTTTAGTTCATATCTTACAAAGTTTGCCTCACCTCAACTGTGTCACGTGAAAAAAATATCTCAATCACTGTTTCAGTGGTATCCTCTGATGCTGGCCTTACCTAAAGAGCAGTGTTCCCCTAGGCGCCGCCTAGGCGTTGGGCATAAGCTACCCACCGCCTAGGCGCTTGGCCCGCCTAGGTGGTCAACGTGGTCCAAGGCGGACCGAGGCGGGCAAGGCACGGCGGTGGCTGGGCGGTCCGGGGCGGCAGTGGGCAGAGCTGGGCGGCAGCACGTGGGAGAAAAGAGGGGTAAGTGAGGAGGCTCTCACCCATGTGGTTCCAAACCCCGGCTTCTGTCGCGCCGCCGCCTCCTTGGCTCCCTGTCGCACGCAGCCTTCCACCTAGTGCCTAGGTGAACACTGCCTAAGAGCTTGCCTCATGCGAGGCACCAATTTTCCAAGCCTTGCACGAGGCACATTTTGTGATGACTAATCCTAGTAACTTGTTTTTACAGAAAAAACAAAACATTTTAAGGCAAGATAGTTTTAAATGAAGGCAAAGTTGATTCAACTCAAAACATGCTTCTCAATGGTGAGGACGCAAGCCAGAGTTACCAGACAATTCCTAAATGCCACTTTAGCACATCCACAGCAAGGTAGTAGGAAACAGAGTATCAATTGTAAACTATCAGCAATCTAATGGATTTATCATTATTTCAGTTTAAAGTTTAAACAATATAGAATCTTAGCGTTCTGGTAGGGCCTCAAATGTCAATCAAGTTAGCAATGGCAACACCCAACACTGATGTATAAAGGCTCTTTAATTACCTGGGTTCGCATCCTGAACTCTGCAGCAAGGTCCTCTAGTGGAACACACTTCTGCTTCTGGAAAGTTTATGAAAGATTTAACAGCAAAGATTATCAATTTACTAAGTCAAGCAGATCTTACCAATGCAGTATACTCAAGACAATGATAAGACAATACCACATCCTTCGATTTTTTTGGCCAAGTAAAGTCAACAAGAAGGTATCATTGATAATAACTTCTCATAAGAGACTCTTGACAGACTTCAGTGTAATCGACATGCGACAGTAGTTGTCTAGACTAAGCACTAGTACAATTTTTATTATCATAATAACAACAAATTACTGTTAAAAAAAGCTTTGCAACCTATCTTGTAGTATACAAAGGAGATAAATTTATTTGGCTGTCAGCTTTGACAAAGAAATCATGCCAACTATATAATATGGATTAAGTTCAAAGAATTATATTCATGATAGCAAAAGTAAAGACACTTTATTTCGTGAAATAATGAATCATCCACATACGCTAGAATGTAACACTGAACTACATCCACAAAAGAACAATGTACCTTGATGTATTCCACAAAATTGTGGAGCAAACCCTGGCCATCATCTTGTGCCTCGCTCTCTGTTGTACCTTCAGCATCAACTGAAAAGGCCCCTTTCCATTTCTCAAATTCCAGAGCAGCAGCCTCCACCTCCTTGGCTTTCCGTGCCCTAGCTTCTTCTTCCTAAAGCAATATAAGCAACTTAGCATGAGAGTTGATTACATACCAGCATCAAACTGAACAATCAACAGTTAAACAATCTATAACCATTAATCTCTCTTGCGCTTCGCGCTCCTCGTCCTTCTTCCTCCTCATTTCCGCATAACGATCTTGTTTAGTCCTCCTTGAATCCCGTGCGGCTTCTTCAGCCTTGCATGTAGACAATTTCTTGTGTGAATTTTTTTTTCTTTAATAGATATCAGTACAACCAGGAAAGTAAATAAAAGGAAAAAATACACTTCCGTTCCATACTATATCCTGAGATGAACAATCAAATTTGCAAAAACTCATGTGCATTAAGAAAACAAGAACACAGAGTCATTTGGAATTTGGACTGCCATAAAATCTGCAATCAGTCATCTTACAGTAAGAACTTAGTCTAAGATGAAAAGAATCATGCTAACTAACTAGTGCTGGGAGCTGAAAGCATATTGTGACATACGGACATTGTAGAGGAACAATTTATATATGCTCAGGTAGGTAAAATTGCAGTTGAAGGATTTAACTGAATACCAATGTCCTAAAATAATACAATTGTTCATAGCTTGTATGTGTAAGTGCTTGCAGAATTGAAAAGCATGGCATCCTAATTGTTAACCAACCTGACGCTGCGCGTCTCGCTCTTGCCTTTTCTTCTCCTTCTTGGAGGCTTTGGGGGCATAGTGATCCTCCTGGACCTCCTCCTCTTCACTCTCAGCATCGTCCTCTGCAACTGCAAGAACCGAACAAGCTAGGGTTAATACAAACACGACGCAATCGAAGGAAAAGGTCAGGGCCTTTCCCTGCTCTAGTACCATCGCGGCTGGTGGAAGCGACCGACGAACTCGCAGCAGCTGGCCGTCGACGCATGCGGCGCGCCGCAGCGCCGCCACGCACCACCCGTTCCTCCTGGAGTGTAATACACGACGACGAGATTTGCAAGGGATTAGCTATAGGCAGTGGGAGAGATTGGGCGTACCGTGTGGATGGAGAGATGGGGATCTCGAAGAGCGGGGTACCTGGAGGGGCTGGGGTGGGAGGCGGTGGTTGTCGGCGGCGGCATCGGAGCGACGGTGCCATAGGAGGAGGGGAAAGATGGCGAAGACCAGCAGCATACACACCACCGCGGCGAGGATGCCGCCGCCGTCCATCTCTCCAACCCCCGATCTCCCCAAAACCTCAATTTCGCTTTCGATCTACAACAAATCGAAGGATGGATGGATCGATTTCCGATCGGATCGGATCGAATCGAACCCAACGCAAGGGGACGCCGCCAAGCCAACTCCTCCTGTCCGGCAGAAAATTCAGCTTAAGGATGGGCGGTCCTGATTGAGAGCATCTACCAATTTGTCGTCCGTGCCATCATCCACACCGTCCACCACGCTATGCTTACTTTTCAGACTATTGCCGTCAGAGTTTTTTTGCAATTTGGCCAGTGCTGCCATCTTAATTGCAAAAATAGACTCATAGGTCTCAAAATTACAAATCTAATTGTAAAAATGGACTCATTGGTCTCAAAATTGTAAATCTAACCACCTGTCGAGCACGGAAGCACCAGAGCCTGACACGTGTCACTTTCCGTACCGGGGGAGCGCGGAACCACGGTGACTGCACGAAATGTCGAGCGAACGCGAGGATTAGAGCAGAAGGTGATGAACCCGGGCTGCTTCCGCATCACTGGAGTGCGACAAGCAGGTGGCGGCCTTCCGCTCCACCCGAGCGGCAAGAGGCTGACAATTCGCTTGATTGGCATTAAATGCTTGATTGAGTTGCAAGCATTGCAAAGCAAAAGAATTGCACAGTTGCAAGCATTCCAGCGCATGAAGAACCTTCTGCCGCCACGCTCCGGTGGTGCGGAAGCAGCTTCTGCACTAATCCCCTCGTTCCCACGCTCCCCCGGTGCGGAAAGTTACACGAGTTAGACTCCGATGCTTCCGTGCTCGGTAGGGGGTTAGATTTGCAATTTTGATACTAATGAGACTATTTTTGCAATTAAGGTGACTATATATGGCCAAAATTTTTTTAAAAAAATGCTTGCCCGTCATGCTGCTGATCATTAATTTGCTATTTTTTTTAAAAAAAAAACTTTTTCCTTTTACTTGATCTAAAATATATTGCTTTCCTTGTTCCAAATGAAATAAATGATTTTTTTAATATTGAACCATTGAATTAGTGGACACTTGGACACTTTTTTTTTTGGAAACTCGCCGGAGATCTAGCCATCATCTCTCTATATAAAAGGGCACAGAAAAGGCTGAAGGAGAGACGGGACACGTCACCCTTTTTTCCTGGGGCGTTGGATTTCAGCTCAGCTCGTCTGCGGCGTCCGATGGGTTCGGCGTCGTTCGGCTCATGGCGGCTCGCTCGCGACGCGTCTTTGGTTCCGTTCGCGACGCGTGGCCACGTCGCCGTGGTCGTGTCGGTCGGCGGTCCGCGCCTCTTCCGCTTCGCACCACCCTACTCTCCTCGCACCCAACGCTTCTCCATTCCGCTCGTCGTTCCTCCTCGCCTCCCACGACGACCGCCTCCTCCCCGCTCGGCCCTGCTCCTCCGCCTCTCCTCCCTGTTCCTCCGCCTCCCCTGTCCTCCCTGTACACTAGCGCCGCTGCCCCTACCCACCTCCCACCCCGCCGCTGCCTCCTCCCCGCTCTGCCCTCGTCCTCCCCACCCCGTTCCTCTACCTCCACTGGCGCGGCCGCTCCCTCGCTACCTTCTTCCCGCTCCTCCGCTTCCCTCCTCCCATCCCTTTCCTCCCCAACACCTCTCTCTGCTGCCTCTCTCCGCTTTTCCCCATCGGTTGCGTATGTTTTTGGGGATTTCGCCTGTTCTGGGGGACGGTTCTCGATTGACCTATGTTTGTTTCATTTGTTGTTTTTTTGGTGTGGGAGGACCTCTCTGCAGGAGGCGTTCTTGGAGGTGGTGCTGGCGAGGATGCGGCGAGGGCTGGCGCGGTACCTGGAGCTCCGGGAGCTGGTGGAGGTCATCATGGACCTCGCCGCGCCGCTGCTTCGAACTGGCGGCACCGAGGTCCGAAAGCTAGTGGAGGTCGTTATGGACTAGGCCGTCGCCCGCTCGCGCGCTTCCCGTTCGGGGACTGGGTCATCTACGACTAGCTCGTCACCGCCGATGACCTCCGCCAGGCCAGCTCCAAGGTGATGTCTTCTTGCTCCTACTAGAAGTCTACAACTAGCTTTGGATCATGGTACTGATACCGTCATACCGAACACACGATGCACATTGCTCCAAATGAACTAACTGATTTATCATGACGCACGCTATCCTAAAATTGACTAGCTCTTTTCCAACAAAAGTACCAAGGTAGATCTAGGCCAATTTACTGTGACTTCTTTTCCTTCTGTGGAGAACCGAGATCTTTGTTTTGCTCATTTGGAGAATCGGTGTTTCTTCTCGGTGGCGATTTCTCGGAGGACAATCGTTTGGGATCAACTGTTCGTTGCATAGGATCAGTGCCATCAGAAACCGGAAGGCGCAAATAATTGGTCTCACTTGCCATGTTGGCCGACTGGCTCCTTGTTGGTGTCCCAGAGAAGATGCGGCGCGCGGAACTGAGGAGGGCTGAGCCAGAGTTTAGCCTTTCTGCCGCCGATCATCTCCAGTATAGCATTGAACCAAATTGGCTCATCTGGTAAGCACCTTCACCTACGAGGTATGAAATCGGGTTAAGACTTTTGTTTGTATCTTATCACTCGCGGCAATGTTGTGAGTTATGACCTACGGTTATTAGCTATTCTGAATTTATGATGGGTATTTAGTTAGTCCCGTACTACTGGACCAATTATGTCTATATGGGTTTAGTCTTGTCTTGTACAATACAACTTAGCAATGGCTACGTACATAAGCACAAACGAAATTCTTGCCTATTTCTTAAAATGGGTATTTTGCATAATTTGATTGACCGTGTCTCACTGATATCAAATTCTTAACCACCTCAAAGATAAGCCACTTTTGGACAACGTAATACAACAAGTCATCAAACATTATATCACAGTTGTAGGCGCACTCTCTTGAAAAAGGCTTTATTTTCCGATTGTTTTGTGTGTCCATTATAGGTCACGCTGGTTTTGGGGTGTTTGTTTGTCTTATCATATATGGATAAAGTCCGCAAATTCTAAGTGAGGCTCAAGAACATCATCCACAAAATCATAAATGGTAGATGATCATGGGATTTGTTCTAAGATCTCCCATCAATTGAGAGAGATGACAATGAAGTCTTTTGAGTTGATGTATCGCAGTAGGATAACGGTTGTCCTTTGTGTTTATCTTGCTCATTTTCCCCTCTAAAATGGCATTATTTTGTGCATCGATTTTCAAAGTCGCTTTGAGATTCTCGTGATTGACTGCTCTGTCTCGATGAAGGTGGTAGGAGATCCGTGGGCTCGATGTCTCACTTGCGGGCCACGATGGCGTATTGTTGGTGGTGTAATGCCTGGGATGCTGCGTGCTGCTAGTCCTATTCTGGTATAAACCGACTAAACAACCCATGCCAAATTACCAATGCTCTCACAAAGTTATCAAAAAAAGAAAACACTGATCTCTTTTTCGATAGCTATTACCTGTTATGTACAGCTATGATTACGATATGCATCGAAGTTTTGATTTATGATCACCTAAATTTACAATACACACACACACACGCACACGGAGGAATAAACAAACGATTTTGACCTAGAGAACAACAAGGCCTCCATTTTCTCATTGCTGTTCAAAATGCTACATCGAAGTAAAGAATAACACAAATTGTAATTATACATAAGAACACTGTACGGACAAAGTATCCAGAACATCAGAAGCTACATTTATGTGATTAACTTGGAGTTAGGAGTGGTACTGTTTTGTGGATTGATTGCTTCGAACTATCATGCAAGAACCCCTTTCCCACAAAATTTTTGGGAGTTTTTGAAGACAATATTCAACTTCCTTTCCATTTATGTGCTCATCTTTATCACTCTCGTTTTCAGAAGATTTTGAGCCTAAAGGACGAGGCCCACTTTAACACCCCCCTTCAACCATTTTTCATTGTTCACCTGGGTAAGTTGCCTCGTGATATCTTCTTATGCATCCTGCCCAAGAACATCGACATGTGCCATCCTATAGTGCAGTTTGTTCAGTAGTAGGACGTAACTTGATTAGTTAGTAACTTAGTGCAGGATTTGGTGTTGACCAAAATATTTTTTTTTCATGTTATTTGATTAGGGTAAATGAAATAATTTTGAAGTTAGATGGGGATAGAGATAGATCAATGATAAATTTTATTCATTGTATTTTGAGCTAATGCAATATCACTGTGCATTTTGTTTGGCAGATATGCCCTTTCTTGTTTAGTGTGTGCCACATTTTTTTTTACTGTGTGCCACAGTCCTACAAGGTGATGAGAAGTTGTGTGGTAATACATCTGCTTTCAAGCTTGGAATGGAACTATTCTAAGGTCAAAAAAACAAGAACAGGGGTTTGTATGAATCAAGAAACGGTACTACAGGGGTTAGATAATGTGGTTCTTGGATTTAGGTGAACAATAAAATCAAGAAACATTTCTCTACATGATAACATAATGTACCTCCTAAGTTGTGAAACTGTTTTGCAATTTTAGGTTTAGAGTGCACACAACATGGGAAATTCTAATAAATGAGCCTGTCTATGAATTTTTCCTACAACAACATGTCAGACTCTCTTGACTCTTCTCATTAACTGCTCCTTCCATTTTTTATAATCCAATCGAGAAGCCAACATGCCAGGTTGTCTGCCATGGGTTCTATTATCTACATTTTCTCACATTGTTAGCCCATATGTTCTTCCTTTACTGAGCTGCTGTGTTCTATTTTGAAAATCAGATTTTACTATTTGCTATTGCAAACGAGTCTTCGAAATTTCTACCCATCTTTAAGGAAGCATCAAAATCATTCAAGAGAGAGGCAATTCTTTCTGTTGATCCATCCAATGTTTGGTGAACCTCTTTCTATTCTTATTCCATGAACTCGAATTTTTAATCCAGCTAAGTTAGTAGAAGAAAGCGGAATTGTGTGTGAGACAGACAGTGAGACTGTAAGAGTGAGTGAGCGAGCGAGAGAGAGGAAGGGTGGGTGAGGGAGGCAATGCAAAGAGTTGTCATTTATATTGTTTGTCCCAAGAACAGGACATTTGGTCCTTACTCATTACTATAACAAAAGCAATCATTTATGTTTTATATTTATATTTTGATGTGATCATCAAATGCTCACATGAAACTTAAGGATTATGTTGTTGAATGCTTCTGGAGTATCATTATGTATAAAGCTCTTTACATGTCTGCTGTCTGTTGTTTACTTTCAGGACATGGAGTAGTGTCTAATTGTTTATCCTAGGAACATGGGTCTCCTAGAGCTCATCATCACGGCATGTGTCGGTTTTTAACATGCTTTTGGTTACTGGTGTTAGATCATTCCTAGCAAGTGACTTTGCTGGCATACTGAACAAAGAAGCAAGAAAACATTTAAACAATGTAAGTGGTGGTGATTGGCACAAGTAAAAGGCAGTAAAATCACCTAACCAATTGGTCTACAACAATTAGTTTCGTTTAGCATTTTCAGTTATAATTTTGTCTTACTAATACTACCCACCTCGTTCTTGAATCATTTTTGTCTGCCGATATTATTTTATGTATTTAATCCATCTCTTGTTGCAACCTATTTAGCACACTCACTCACCCGGGAAAGCTTGGCTAAATTGTGTGACATTTTTCTTAATTTGCCTGTTGGACAGTGTTAGTTAAATGCTATGACGCTATATCAAAATACTGATAATTTGTTTTCTTTGTCGTTTCTCATGTCACAAGGATCCTTGCTATCTTGCTAGCGGCAGCATTTTTCTAGGAAATTTAAGGTCATACTGTACATTCTGCTCTCTTGGCATACTATTGTGCCTTCGTAACATCACTATTCACGACCAATCAGATCTCCATTTAGTAGCCTAATCTAGAAGCAGATATACATGTCTGTAGTTTGCTATTTAGTTATCTTCTTTTTCAATACTATTGACCTGTTAATGCACTAGATTTGTGTGCTCTATTTAAGCCTCAATATAATGCTTTCTCATAGATATAATTTCTTTTGCAGCCCAAGGCAAACACTACCTGACGACACTGCTCCCTCTGTCGGTGTAAGAATGTTCGAATAAGAACGCCAAAAAATAGATCTAGGTATATCATCTCCACTCGCGTGTTCCATTATTCATGTCTTTTTCTCGGTGCACGCAGATTTTGTAAGTTTCAACCTATTCGTTAACGTAGTTCTAGAGCTTACTGGTTTCTATTCTGCCCTTCCTACAGCAACAGCTACCGAGTATGCTGCTATCGCACATCGCCTGTTTTGCTTCCCACCTGCGCAGCTATGCTATAATTTGCGCAACGACAACAGCATTGTCTCTATCTTAAAGAACTTGTAGTATAATTTATGTCCGTCTTATGTGTTCATATATATGTGTAACGTATTGTCGGCTCTAGGAAATCTGTCTTTTGTGACCAATAAACAATCGCGCCTACATGCGACTGAACATGAAGCATCAGTTGTAGCTCCTTTTATCGTGTTCCTGCTCGTATCTAGCTTGTGCTGCTATGCTTTCCTACACGTTTATCCACATTTACATCTTGCTCATATATAGTTACATAAGCACAAACATATTCATCGGGTTTGGTACTGGTTGGGTCTTTACTCGTGCATAGTTAAAACATTGTACAGATTTCCAACTCCCAACTATCTTAGCACCATGTACTGTTATCCATATACCACATACACGTTCTTGCAATATGCAAATACTTAGATCCTTCACTAAATTCGTACCATATACTGCATCTCTACAATTCTATTTCCCCTAATTACCACCCCGTGCCTTTTCCCCGCGCCAAGGCGCGCGCAGGCTTCTAGTTATATCAAGAAAGAAGAGTAAATAAGCAACAATACCGCCAAAAGCCTAGAGAGCTGCTGCGCCTCGAAAACTAAACAGTTGAAAGCTGTTTTCTTGTATGTTTAATTTTTTTAAAGTAAAAGGTCTCCGTTGTTTATATTAAAAGAAACTAGATTACAGAGTTCACAAAACAATCCAAAAAAACAGAAAACAACCGACATCGATTACAGACAAAGTATCAAGGCGAAGTTCAGATAAAACGACAGCGGGCCAACTAAACGACTGTTGACACCATGTTTAATGACGAACCATGTTTTATCTCTCCGAGGGAACCATGTCATATCTACGATGCTACTTTGCAAATGGTCGATAAATTAACTAGCCCAGCTTTATATGGAATCGCTTGGGTTGTTACAAATAATTTGTTATACATGACATTTTTATTTATGTCACAGGTTTTTTCATCATTAAAGACCAGATTTGATGTAGTATAACTTGTGTAGAGCCTGAATCCAACGGGGAGCTTTTGGTGGGTGAGCTCGAGCTCGGTCTCCGAGTTCTGAGGCACCAAGAGAACAGGCAAAGGCAAAGGCAAAGGCGAGAAAGATATCTTAGGTGGCGTGGGCGACATGGCTGGATGGATGCCTATACAGTAGATTGGTTGTTGTGTTGTAAGGCCCACAGGCAGTTAAGTGCCAAGTTGATAACCCTAACTCCCCAGAGCCCAGTGCCTACTATTGGACCCGAAATAACCACTAGAAGGGTGAATAAAGGGTTCACTTTTTTCACCTATGGTATTTAACTTCTTTTTCACTCTAATAGATATGAAAGCTATGAAGATCCAAATCTCAATATCACAGCGGGAGACTTGAGTTGAAACCGAGAGAACCAACCCTCAATGCCCTCTGCTAGTCTGACTACCGAGACAAGGCCGGTGTAACAACGGGGTCACCTTTCATTCATCATAACAATATAAATATATAAAGGATTAACTTTCACAACATGGAACCATGCGTCAGGGGGCATTGGTTAGCGACATTAATATAATCAAACTATGATTAAATAAACCAAGTTCCAATCATTAAGCTAATGATAACCAAATCTACTGATCAACAATTCTAAACGAAAGTATCGTGTGTTTGGATTTAATGAAAGCAACTAAGTAAAAGATGTCTGTACGATTTGATTACATGTGATGCACATGTACTACTCCATCCCATATGTGTCGCCTTCATTAATCACCTAAAAACAGCAACAAAGCAAGAGTGCAGAGGCGGGTTCACTGTTGGAGCTAGTTGGTTGGGGCTCAAACCTCACCTCCATCCGCCGGCACCTTTTTTTTTGAGTGGAGGCGGCGCAGGCTCGGCAGGCAGGGAGGCGGCAGCAGCGATAGAAAGAAAGGCGCTGCTGGTGCTGGAGCCTGCAGGAGGAAGATGGAGTTTTTCTTCTAATTGCGCCGCCGCCGGTGACACCCTGCCCTCGTGGAGTGCACCGCCGTCATCGTTGTCACCCAGGCTACCTCCAGAGACCACCCACGCCACCTAGACCTCACCGGAGGCTCGGTCCGACAACAGCAGAGGAGTTCCGCCGCTCAACCCTCGCCGCCTGTAACAGCCCCAAGTTTATAAACAGTAATAATCTGCATTATGAACAGATAATGGGACACTGTTCATAGCATTCTTTATTCTTAATTACAGATTGGGAGTTCTTTGTTACAAGTAAAACCTTCCTCTTTAGCCAAAGACTAAAAACTTATTTAAAGTTTTCAAGGAAATATAAGATAAAACTTGTATTGTGACTGGGAAGTATTTTTACTAAAGCCTAGATAAATTATCTTGGCTGAAAATATTTTGTTGCATTTTTAGAAATTATATTGACTTAAAGAAAAATAATTGTCTTTAAATGAATACTTTGGGCTAAAATAAATATTCATGTATTTTACAAAGTGATTATGTGATTTTAAAATTTATCTGGGAAATATATCATCCCAAAGCCTCCAAAAAAAATTTCATGATTTTACAAATTTATTTGCTATTTTTAAAAGCCAGTCAAACCTTAAAGCCTTTAAATAAGGTTTGGTCAACTAATCTGTGCGGACTCAAGATCTAGCATCTTATGCGACTCGATCCCATGCGGTTGGGTCCAACCCGAGTGCAACCGGTCCGGCTCATCACGTTCGAGCGCGAGTCCAATCTCCTCGCGCATTGTGAGCCGTTGATTTTCAATCGAGCGGGTGAGGCTATGGCGCTTCGCGAGCCGCCCACGCGTGCGACTTGATCTCCGCCGTTGGATCTTGATCTAACGATCGAGATCGGTGTATGCAATCGAACAACTCGGAGCTGTGCGGATCTCCACCGTTCATTTCCGATCCAACAGCGCCTCCTTTTCGTTTTAAACTTAAAGGCGCTTTTATTAAGGCCGACCGATTCAAATCCTCGGCTTTCCTTTTCTGCGTGTTATTAAGGCTGCGTTCCTGCGGGCGTTAGATCTTCATCGTGTGGTCGAGCGGTGTATGCATTCGGACGACTCGGATCCCCTCACGATCCCGCCGTCCATTCTTGATCTAACTGCGTCGCTCGTTTCATTTTGAAACCATAGGCGCGCTTTTATCTGGGCCTTTGGATTTAAATCACGGCGCTCCTTATTGATCGAGTGCATTTAAGGCCCAAATTTAGTGGTCCGTTGGATTTTAATCGTAGGGTCCGGTGAGTGTATGCAATCGGACCATCCGGATCGCGTCAATCTGGACCGTAGAAGTTTAATCGGACGGTCTTTGCATCGCGCCTCTAAGGGATGACGTGTATCTTTTGAGTTGGGCCGTTGGATTTCAATCCAACGCCCTATTTGAACAAAACCCAAATCCTTTTGGGCTCTGTTTTAATCTCGATCGACCGATCTAGATCGCACGGTCCATATTAAAAGATACCGATTAAAACCTTTTAACCTCTCTATTTATCACACCGCCATTTCTAATCGGACGGTGATATTCTTTGAGGCTTTAGGAGCGCAGCTGGCTGTGTTGCCAATGGGACCCACATGTAAGAGTGTTCTTATCTTCTTCCCTCTCTCTCTGCGCAGCAGCTCTCTCTATAAACAGAGGAGAGGATTTATCCCAAAGTTTATGCAACTAATTTTTGGGATAATTAGCCCTAAATGGACACCTCATCAACTCTAGACCTTTCCATCTTGCCACAGAGCTCAACCTCTATATATATAAACCCTAGCTTTTCTTTATTACCATTGTCGACCACTGAAGTTCATCCTCCATTGTTGTCCAGTGGAGTTTCTTGCTCTTGTCTCTTTTGCTTATCCATTCTAAACCCTGGTTCCATCTTGTAATAAAGATTTGACATCTTTTGTAGGTTGAACCAGAGTTTATTTCTCTGTTGATCAACATCGAGTTTTCAGAAACTTTGGTGTCTTTCTTCTACTGGTAAGATAAAACCCTAGTTTTCGATATCTTGAGCATCTTAAGGACCTTAGAAGCTTTTGTGAATCATTCTTTTGAGCATCAGTAGCTTCAACTTGCTTCAAACTGAAAAGTTGTTATTATAACTTTTCGGTTTTCCATATCTTTTTCAAGACCTAGGGTTTCTCCTGTCAACTTATCATCCTAGTTAGGTTTCAATTGAACCCTAGTAGCATGATAAGTGGTTCTTTTAATCATTGTCATCATCTATTTAGTTTGTTGACAAGATATGTCTCTGTTCTCTTTTGTTGGCTCAACCGACAAAAATAGGTTTCTTTTTAGTTGATGTAATCTAATCGATTAGGGTTAGATTAAGGTTAGTTTGGGATATTAATTACCCTAAAAGATCATGCTAAGTTTCATTTTTGAACCTTTGCTTGATCTATCTTCATTTTCCCAAAATCTGCTATCTGTCCTGTTTTCTGTTCTTTTCAAAATGTGAAAACCGAAACTTTGAACTAAACCCTAGTTTCTGCCATTTGAAAACAGTAGGTTATAATATGGGTTATTATCACTATTAGGGTAGTTATGGCTTAAGCATATTGTCAATCATGCATTTCAGTTGATCATGCATATTTCTTCCATTTTGTGCTTATTGTCGATTTTGGCATTTATTGGATCTTATTACTTCTTTTAGAATCTGGTTTTGCTGAAGTGGGTGAATTTATTTCTGAACATCCTGAGCCTGCAACAGAAGTTTATTACTATCAAGGCAAGCTTCCTCTCTGCACCATATTGGTCCCAAATTTTATACAATAGCTTTTACAAATCCAGTGACAACTGTGCATGCTATTTTTCTGAAAATACAAATTGTGATCTGTTAGTAGTTAGTTATGACCTAACATGATGGATTACCTCAATTGTCACCATAAACTCAAACTTAGTATAGTATTGTATATTATAGTAGGTTTTCAGTTTTGGCTTAGACATGCAGTCTAGAGATTTTAGAGTTTGACAAGCATATCTTGTCAAACATGGGAATCACAAAAGACCTTATGTTATTTGAAACTCTTTGTCCAGTTTACTTATTTCAGAAATAAGTTTTATACTTAACTTGATCTGGACAAGAGGAAGCTAGCGATGGTGCTTTTGTGCACGAGATTGAGATTTGTGGTGGACTTGTCCGGGTTAATTAAGGACTGAACTCTGACTATTCAATTCAAGTCCCCCACGTACTTCCACATGCAGTGTATGGGCGCTGTTTGGTTAAGTAAAGGGTTAAGACTATTGGGTTGGAAACATGAAAGTAAGAATATGTGTATTGACCTTGTATGACATAGATGCTTAGGTCTTTGGTGCGTTTTATGCCATGTGGTGGTATGTCGATGTCGGATGTTCTTAGAAGGGTGAGGCGTATATGTGCTCCGTAGCATATCGTACCTTAAAGATGCCGATTGCAAACTAGTATGGGTAGCGAACCCTACGCACTTCTTTTGTTTGGGTCGGCATTACTGACGCAACATGTGTGCCCCGGTTGAGCAGATGCTATCAGTCATTGTTTAAGCGAGATCAGCTCACACATGGGGGTCCAACTCAATAGTGTTAGCTTGTTGAAAATACCAAATCTTAGTTTCCCGGTCGGCATACCAAAGGAAGTATGTCATCATTCGGAGGCATCCAGAAGGCAACGGGCTAGCTAAGTCATGTGGGTAAAGATGTACACCCCTGCAGGGTATAAACTGTTCGAATAGCCGTGTCCACGGTCATGGACGATAACTTGAATTGATGTCACCTTTATAGAAGTTTTGATTTAAAAATCTGGTTTCGGTTTTTATGGTTTTGCATGAGGGATTCATGCACTGTACTGTTTACAATTATGTCATTTACTTACTGTTCTAGCTAAACTTTGATTTACTAAATTGCTTTGTCAAAATTTAGTAGTTGTAGGTTAAGATGTATCGCTTTATGCAAATCTGAACCTTTATGCCTTCCTGTTGTAACCTTATGCATATATAAATTCTACTCCTTTGTATAGGCTCTAATAACCACTTTCTTTTATTAGTTTGTGTAAGACTTGCTGAGTACCTTCCGTACTCAAGGTGCTATCACCTATTGTTGCAGGTGAGGATGGTTATCTTTATGAAGTACCCGTTAGCGCCGATCAGGGTGACGCTAACGAGTAAAGCTACTTCTTTCCTCCACGCAATTGCCTGCGGGTGGATGAGGCCATTGGTGGATTTTGAACTTTTATTTTGCTTCCGCTGTTGAACTTGTTGTAGTGACCAAGTCACTTAATAATTGTAGTACTAAACCAAATGTTGTAAACTTATGTTTAATTATGTCAATGTATGACTTGTATGTATTTGATGCAATGTTGTTGAAGGATATATATGCAATGGTCGTTGATCCTGGGAACCATTGTGGTATATATATATCCGGGGATCCCGTTTATTGGAATTGTCACTTGTTAAATTTATGCCTTTAGCATGATCTTTAATAAAGGGACAGGACTGTTCCTTCATTAATAATTGTGCTACAGTATGAATTTAATTAAGTACATTTCCAATAACCCGGGGCGCCCACAGCGTTGGTATCAGAGCATACGTTGCCTGTAGGATAGAAGTAGCATGGCCGAAGTTCTTAGAGGGTCTTCTAATAAAACTATTTTCAAGCAGTAATATAATTTTGAAAGTTTAAGTATGACATCTTTTATTTCTTATCTTCCTTAATGTCAATCCTTGCCCCAACTTTCTGTTGGTTTATTTAAAAAGTGAATTGTGTCTTACCTTGTCCTTTTGTCTATAGATGAGTGGGTGGTACTTGGTCAAGGAGACCCGAGCTGAAGATGTTGATGGATTTCCAGCCTTACTTCGGGACATGATGTGGCGAGCCAATTTCACCTACCAGCCGGAGTATGCCATCTATCGACGAGACCGAGGACCAGGGATGGAGGAGTATCGTGCCTTCATCAACGTCATCGCTAGGCATGTAGCTGGCAGTGTTCCCTACTGTGTCCAAGCACTTGCCACCTCTGAGGCTATGGCGGTTCAGAAGTCGCAAGTAGGATGATGAGCCTTCTTCGTCATGATTTGTGGAATTGTCTCAACCACCCTATGACCACTTCCGAATCAAGGTCCTACCTCAAGTGAGCATGTTCGATGAGATACGATTTGGGAAGACCCAGTGCGGCGATTGGCGAGGATGGTCCGCATCATGGACCAAATCCATCGCTGTCTTGTGAGGGAGCTGTGGGAAACTCGGCATCGTCTTAATGAGGCCCAGGAGTACTGCTTCTTGGAGTCAACATGAACCGCGTTCCTTCGCAACGTGCTTTATGGTGACAACGAGACCTCTCCTTCGCTTTGCACCACCTCTTTACTGACTTCCGGAAGTGACCAGGTGCGTGCTTGTTTATGGACAAGTGCGCCAAGCCCGGATGACTGCAGGTTTTCCTCGCACCCTGCGGACTTCACCTCCTAGAGGCCATCAGTCCCTGTTGGGTTCTCCGAGGCGTCTCATTAGCCCTTTGGATCCTGTCGACACGGGTTCCCCTGGAGCTCATCTTTTGAATGAGTTTCCGGTGAACTTTAACCGGGATCTTTATGCTAGTACCTCGACGATGAACCCTCGTGGTTAAGTGTCTTTTAGTCTAGTAGTTGCCCTTAAATAAACTGTATGTAATAGGGCAGTGGTGTTTTGTACTGAATATGTAAGTTTGACTTTTGGGGTTTGTAATCTGACCTCTATGACCGACTTTGATGAGAGACTGGAACCGAATCTTTTGTTGTATATATGAAGTTTCTGATTTTGGTGTTAACTTGAATACATGGCATAGCATGATGCATTGTATGTACAGTCTTTGTTTCTTTTCTAACTGTAACCTTGTTTGTGTTTGCCGAGTATATCCTTGTTATGTTGTTAACCATGAGATGGTGACAGGATGACAGACCTACTACTCGTCGCAAGCGCAACAAGGAAGGGCATGTCGACTCCGTGCCCCATTCTCGGGGAGGGCCGATCGAACCTTCCTCTCGTGGTCCGCAAGGTGGTCCCGGGAAGAGGAGCTTCCTCCACCACCTTCGATGGCCGATGTGCTCATGCAAATCGGCGCAATCGAATGGATCAAGCAGCGCATCTTGGAGCGGTGCGCGCAACACTTCTTCTCTGTTGCACCACCGTCGAGCAGAGGTCACCATGTGCGAGGCGTCTTGCCGACTTTGGCGGACTAACCCACCTGTTCTCGAGTTCTCGGATCCCATGGAAGTCGAAGACGGCTTCGACCATTGAGAAAAAGCTATTAATTGCTCGGTGTTAGAGAGGAAAAGGTTCTTTTCGCGATTATCAACTTGATGGGCCAGCTAGCATATGGTGGGATAACCTCCTTGCCATTCACTGCTTGGACATGTCCCTACTTGGGATGAGTTCGTGGAAGCTTTTACGCGAAGCTCATATTCTGAGGAGTGATGATGATTAAGCAACGGAATTTCTCGCTCTCAAGCAAGGCGAAAGTCGGTGACCGAGTATCTTCATGAGTTCAACTTTCTTGCGGATATGCCCACGATGATGTTTCGACCGACCTTCGCCGTCGTAAACCGTTCTTGAATGGGCTATCGGAGGAATTGCGATGGTCGTAGCTTTGCATGACTTCGTGAATTTCTCCCATTTGGTCAACAAGGCTATTGTGGCGGCAAAGCAAGGCTTTGGAGGAGTCACGCATGGCGGCAATGGACTTCTCGATTTGTTCTGGCGCGGTTCGCGAGGCCTCGCATGTGGGTGCCTAGACCACCGCGAGCACCAACTCCATTTGCCCCAAGGCGGCGGTGTTTGCCTCGCCCATCCTCTTCCACTAATCAACAAGACCTAGTGGAAACCGCCACCATCCGTTGTTCTTGTCGGTAGTTATATGCTACCATTGTGGGCGTCGGGGCATTTCGCCAATCGATGCTATGCCAAGGCTCAAGGATACCACCTATTTCGCCTTCCCGGTGTTGTGCGTCTGCACCACCTTCACCGACCGTGGTCAAGCGACCACTGTTCGGTTCGAGGTCGTGTGAACGAGACATCTTCTTTGAAGCGGTATCCTCTGAAGTTGTTCTTGGTATGCTCCTAGTTAATTTCAAAGATTCTTCTTTGTTTTATTTGATTACGAGCATCCCATTCATTTGTTAGTAGGCAGTTTGCTACTCAACATCATTTAATTGTGCATCATCTTCATCCACCCCATATCATCCATTCACCTGGATCAGCCTTTATGACTAATCAAGTCTGCCGTGATGTCAATATAAATATTGAAGGGGTAGACTTTTGGGCTGATTTGATTGTGATAGATTCAAAAGGGTTGGATGTTATCTTGGGAATGGATTGGTTATCCAAGAACCTTGGGCAAATTAATTGTGCTCAAAGATCTATTTCTTTAACTAATGAAAGCGGCACTTCAGTCGTTTTTCAATCCAGGACAATGGGTTCTCATCTTTGTGCTCACCAAGTTGATACCACTCCCTCCTTAGAGTCGGTACCAATTGTTTGTGAGTATGTTGATGTCTTTCCTGAAGACCTTCCCGGTTTGCCACCAGATCGGGAAGTGGAATTTGTTATTGAACTCGTTCCTGGAACTGCTCCTATATCCAGGAGTCCTTATCGAATGCCTGCCAATGAGTTGGCCGAATTAAAGACACAACTTGGAGAGTTGCTTGACAAAGGATTTATTCGACCGAGTTCCTCACCTTGGGGATGCCCGGCAATCTTTGTCAAAAAGAAGGATAATACTTTGCGGATGTGTGTGGACTACCGTCCGTTAAATGAGGTCACTATCAAGAACAAGTATCCTTTGCCTCGTATTGATGATCTTTTTGATCAGTTGATTGGTGCCCGAGTCTTTTCAAAGATTGATTTGAGGTCGGGCTATCATCAAATCAAGGTTAGAGTGAGGACATTCCCAAAACAGCTTTCTCTACTCGTTACGGTTTATGCAGTATCTTGTCATGTCCTTTGGTCCGACCAATGCGCGAGCTATTTTATGAACCTTATGAATTCGGTGTTCATGGATTTCTTGGATAAGTTCGTTGTCGTGTTCATTGACGACATCCTTATTTATTCCAAGTCTGATAAGGACCATGAACAACATTTGCGACTTGTGCTAGAAACGCTTCGTCGGCATCGACTGTATGCTAAGTTCAGCAAGTGTGCTTCGCTCGGAGAAGTTGTATTTACGGGACATGTGTTATATGAAGGAGGTATCATTGTTGATCCAAGCAAGGTACAAGATGTACTAAATTGGAAGCCTCCCAAGAGTGTCCACGAGATCCAAGTTTTCTTGGACTTGCGGGTTATTACAGTAGGTTCATTGAAAATTTTCCAAAATTGCTAGACCTCGACTCAACTTTTGCAAAAGAGAAGAAATTTGAATGGTCGACTAAGTGTGAGGAGAGTTTTGGCTTTTGAAAACTCTCTTGACTAAAGCTCAGTTCTCACTCTTAGGATATTCATAAGAACTTTGACATTTATTGCGATGCATCTCGCCATGGACTTGGTTGTGTGCTTATGCAAGAAGGCCGAGTTGTGGCATATGCATCTCGACAGTTGCGCCCTCATGAAGTTAATTATCCTACTCATGATTTGGAATTGGCTACCGTAGTCCATGCATTGAAGATTTGGCGACATTACCTTCTTGGTAATCGTTGTGAGATCTATACCGATCATAAAAGCCTAAAGTACATATTCACTCAATCTGATTTGAATATGAGACAAAGAAGGTGGCTTGAACTGATCAAGGACTACGACATGGGTATTCACTATCACCCAGGCAAAGCCAATGTGGTGGCAGATGCTTTAAGCAGAAAGTCACAATGCAACTGCACATTTTCTCTACCTGCGGCCAGGGACTTGTGTGCTGATTTTGAGCGCCTAAGTCTTGACTTGGTGGAAAAAGGTTTTCTTGCTGCATTACAAGTGGAGCCTACCTTAGAATCTCAGATTCTTGAGGCCCAGAAAACTGATGCCGAGGTAGCCGAAATCAAGGAAAACTTGAAAGCGGGTAAAGCCAACGAGTTTTCTGAAGATGATCGCGGTATGATTCGATATCTCAATTGTTTGGTAGTACCTGCAGATCCTCAACTAAGGAGTCTAATTTTCAGAGAGGCTCATAATTCCAAGTTTTCTCTACATCCTGGAAGTACCAAGATGTATCAGGATTTAAAGAAAATATTTTGGTGGAGCCAAATGAAGAGGCAAATTGCTCAGTATGTCGCTGAATGTGATATTTGCCAAAGGGTCAAAGTGAACATCTAAAGCCAGTGGTACCCTTCACCTTTGCCTATTCCACGATGGAAGTGGAAGAGATCGGTATGGATTTTGTTCTTGGTCTTCCCAAAACTTCCAATGGGTCCGATGCCATTTGGGTAATCATCGACCGTTTGACAAAGTGGCTCATTTTATTCGGTCAAAACCATCTTGATGGCAAGCGAGCGAGCTTTATATTGCTAGAGTTGTTTGTCTTCATGGTGTTCCCAAGGTCATTGTTTCGACCGTGGCCTCGGTTTACTTCCCACTTTTGGAATTGTCTTCATCAGGCTATGGGACTGAACTCTCTTCGATCTTGCTTATCATCCTCAAACTAGTGGTCAAACTGAGAGAGTAAACCAAGTAATGGAAGATCTTCTTCGAGCCTATGTGCTATCCTATAGCAAAGACTGGGAGAAATCTTTGCCATATGTGGAATTTTCCTACAATAATAGCTACCAAGCAAGCATTCAAATGTCACCTTTTGAAGCCTTGTATGGGAGAGCTTGTAGGACTCCATTGAATTGGTCCGAGTCTGGTGAAAGATCGTTCTTTGGTCCAAACTTGGTAAAAGAAGCCGAAGAGCAAGTTCGCCTGATTCGAGATTGTTTGAAAACTGCACAGTCTCATCAGAAGAGCTATGCTGATCATCGTCGTCGTGAATTGAGCTTTGAGGTAGATGATCATGTCTATCTTAAAGTATCACCGATGAAAGGCACTCATCGTTTTCAGGTTAAAGGAAAGCTCGCACCTCGTTATATCGGACCCTTCCGAATCATTGCAAAACGAGGAGCTGTAGCTTATCAACCGAACTACTGAATCACTCTCGTGATGCATGATACTTTTCATGTGTCTCAATCGAAGAAATGCCTTCGTGTTCCTATTGAGGCAGCGCTATGAGCATCTTGATCTCAACGACCTTTCCTATCAAGAGCAACCGATGCGTATCCTCGACACAATGGAGCGCAGGACAAGAAATCGTCTTGTTAAGTCCTTGAAAATCCGATGGGCTAATCATTCGAAGATGAAGCCACTTGGGAGCGCGAAGATCGATGCATTGAGCACCCCATCTTTTGTTGTTTAGAACTTTCCTTTGAATCAAGAAAGGAAAGTTTAAACAAAGCAATGTAAACAAAGATGTAATGATAACACTATGTTGTCATGTAAAGTTCCTCTTTGTTATCTTTGAAGGAAATCAAGACAACAGATGTTGAATTTCCTTATAAATCATTTCAATTTCACTTCTTCCTAATCTTTAACTTGTTCCAAATCTCGGGGACGAGATTTTCTTAAGGAGTAGGTTTGTAACAGCCCCAAGTTTATAAACAGTAATAATCTGCATTATGAGCAGTAATGGGACCTTGTTCATAGCATTCTTATTCTTAATTACAGTTGGGAGTTCTTTGTTACCAAGTAAAACCTTCCTCTTTAGCCAAAGACTAAAAACTTATTTAAAGTTTTCAAGGAAATACAAGATAAAACTTGTATTGTGACTGGGAAGTATTTTTACTAAAGCCTAGATAAATTATCTTGGCTGAAAATATTTTTGTTGCATTTTTAGAAATTATATTGACTTAAAGAAAAATAATTGTCTTTAAATGAATACTTTCGGGCTAAAATAAATATTCATGTATTTTACAAAGTGATTATGTGATTTTAAAATTTATCTGGGAAATATATCATCCCAGTAGCCTCCAGCAAAAATTTCATGATTTTACAAATTTATTTGCTATTTTTAAAAGCCCAGTCAAACCTTAAAGCCTTTAAATAAGGTTTGGTCAACTAATCTGATGCGGACTCAAGACCTAGTCTTCAGAGCGACTCGATCCCATGCGGTTGGGTCCAACCCGGTGCAACCGGTCCGGCTCATCACGTTCGGCGCGAGTCCAATCTCCTCGCGCATTGTGAGCCGTTGATTTTCAATCGAGCGGGTGAGGCTATGGCGCTTCGCGGTATCCCACGCGCGCGACTTGATCTCCGCCGTTGGATCTTGATCTAACGATCGAGATCGATGTATGCAATCGGACAACTCGAGCTATGCGGATCTCCACCGTTCATTTCCGATCCAACGGCGCCTCTCTTTCGTTTTAAACTTAAAGCGCGCTTTTATTAAGGCCGACCGATTCAAATCCTCGGCTTTCCTTTTCTGCGTGTTATTAAGGCTGCGTTCCTCGGGCGTTAGATCTTCATCGTGTGGTCGAGGCGGTGTATGCGACCGGACGACTCGGATCCCCTCACGATCTCCGCCGTCCATTCTTGATCTAACCGCGTCGCTCGTTTCATTTTGAAACCATAGGCGCGCTTTTATCTGGGCCTTTGGATTTAAATCCCACGGCGCTCCTTATTGATCGAGTGCATTTAAGGCCCAAATTTAGTGGTCCGTTGGATTTTAATCGTAGGGTCCAGGTGAGTGTATGCAATCGGACCATCCGGATCCCGCGTCAATCCTGACCGTAGAAGTTTAATCGGACGGTGCTGCATCAGTGCCTCTAAGGGATGACGTGTATCTTTTGAGTTGGGCCGTTGGATTTCAATCCAACGCCCTATTGAACTTAAAACCGAAATCATTTTGGGCTCTGTTTTAATCTCGATCGACCGATCTAGATCGCACGGTCCATATTAAAAGATACCGATTAAAACCTTTTAACCTCTCTATTTATCACAGCCGCCCATTTCTAATCGGACGGCTGATATTCTTTTGAGGCTTTAGGAGGCGCGCGCGGCTGTGACTGCCAGCGGGACCCACATGTAAGAGTGTTCTTATCTTCTTCCCTCTCTCTCTGCGCGCAGCTCTCTCTATAAACAGAGGAGAGGATTTATCCCAAAGTTTATGCAACTAATTTTTGGGATAATTAGCCCTAAATGGACACCTCATCAACTCTAGACCTTTCCATCTTGCCCTGTAGCTCAACCTCTATATATATAAACCCTAGCTTTTGCTGTTACCATTGTTGACCACTGAAGTTCATCCTCCATTGTTGTCCAGTGGAGTTTCTTGCTCTTGTCTCTTTTGCTTATCCATTCTAAACCTTGGTTCCACCTTGTAATAAAGATTTGACATCTTTTGTAGGTTGAACCAGAGTTTATTTCTCTGTTGATCAACATCGAGTTTTCAGAAACTTTGGTGTCTTTCTTCTACTGGTAAGATAAAACCCTAGTTTTCGATATCTTGAGCATCTTAAGGACCTTAGAAGCTTTTGTGAATCATTCTTTTGAGCATCAGTAGCTTCAACTTGCTTCAAACTGAAAAGTTGTTATTATAACTTTTCGGTTTTCCATATCTTTTTCAAGACCTAGGGTTTCTCCTGTCAACTTATCATCCTAGTTAGGTTTCAATTGAACCCTAGTAGCATGATAAGTGGTTCTTTTAATCATTGTCATCATCTATTTAGTTTGTTGACAAGATATGTCTATGTTCTCTTTTGTTGGCTCAACCGACAAAAATAGGTTTCTTTTTAGTTGATGTAATCTAATCGATTAGGGTTAGATTAAGGTTAGTTTGGGATATTAATTACCCTAAAAGATCATGCTAAGTTTCATTTTTGAACCTTTGCTTGATCTATCTTCATTTTCCCAAAATCTGCTATCTGTCCTGTTTTCTGTTCTTTTCAAAATGTGAAAACCGAAACTTTGAACTAAACCCTAGTTTCTGCCATTTGAAAACAGTAGGTTATAATATGGGTTATTATCACTATTAGGGTAGTTATGGCTTAAGCATATTGTCAATCATGCATTTCCAGATTGATCATGCATATTTCTTCCATTTTGTTCTTATTGTCGATTTTGGCATTTATTGGATCTTATTACTTCTTTTAGAATCTGGTTTTGCTGAAGTGGGTGAATTTATTTCTGAACATCCTGAGCCTGCAACAGAAGTTTATTACTATCAAGGCAAGCTTCCTCTCTGCACCATATTGGTCCCAAATTTTATACAATAGCTTTTACAAATCCAGTGACAACTGTGCATGCTATTTTTCTGAAAATACAAATTGTGATCTGTTAGTAGTTAGTTATGACCTAACACGATGGATTACCTCAATTGTCACCATACACTCAAACTTAGTATAGTATTTGTATATTATAGTAGGTTTTCAGTTTTGGCTTAGACATGCAGTCTAGAGATTTTAGAGTTTGACAAGCATATCTTGTCAAACATGGGAATCACAAAAGACCTTATGTTATTTGAAACTCTTTGTCCAGTTTACTTATTTCAGAAATAAGTTTTATACTTAACTTTTTTCTGGACAAGAGGAAGCTAGTGATGGTGCTTTTGTGCACGAGATTGGGATTTGTGGTGGACTTGTCCGGGTTAAATAAGGACCGAACTCGACTATTCAATTCAAGTCCCCACGTACTTCCACATGCGATGTATGGTATTTGTTTGGTTAAGTAAAGGGTTAAGACTATTGGGTTGGAAGCAGAAAGTAAGAATATGTGTATTGACCTTGTATGACATAGATGCTTAGGTCTTTGGACTGCGTTTTATGCCATGTGGTGGTATGTCGATGTCGGATGTTCTTAGAAGGGTGAGGCGTATATGTGCTCAGTAGCATATACGTGCCTTAAAGATGCCGATTGCAAACTAGTATGGGTAGCGAACCCTCGCACTTCTTTTGTTTGGGTCGGCATTCGGCGCAACATGTGTGCCCGGTTAGCGGATGCTATCGATCGTTGTTTAGCGAGATCGGCTCACACATGGGGTCCAACTCAATAGTGTTAGCTTGTTGAAAAATACCAAATCTTAGTTTCCCGGTCGGCATACCCAAGGAAGTATGTCATCATTCGGAGGCATCCAAGGCAGCGGGCTAGCTAAGTCATGTGGGTAAGATGTACACCTGCGAGGGTATAAAGCTATTCGAATAGCCGTGTCCACGGTCATGGATGATAACTTGAATTGATGTCACTGTATAGAAGTTTTGATTTAAAAATCTGGTTTCGGTTTTTATGGTTTTGCATGAGGATTCATGCACGTATCTTGTTACAATTATGTCATTTACTTACTGTTCTAGCTAAACTTTGATTTACTGAAATTACTTTGTCAAAATTTAGTAGTTGTAGGTTAAGATGTATCGCTTTATGCAAATCTGAACCTTTATGCCTTCTGTTGTAACCTTATGCATATATAAATTCTACTCCTTTGTATAGGCTCTAATAACCACTTTCTTTTATTAGTTTGTGTAAGACTTCTTGAGTACCTTCCGTACTCAAGGTGCTATCACCTATTGTTGCGGTGAGGATGGTTATCTTTATGAAGTACCAGTTAGCGCCGATCGGTGGCGCTAACGAGTAAAGCTACTTCTTTCCTCCACGCAATTGCTGCTGCGGTGGATGAGGCCATTGGTGGATTTTGAACTTTTATTTTGCTTCCATTTGTTGAACTTGTTGTAGTGACCAAGTCACTTAATAATTGTAGTACTAAACCAAATGTTGTAAACTTATGTTTAATTATGTCAATGTATGACTTGTATGTATTTGATGCAATGTTGTTGAAGGATATATATGCAATGGTCGTTGATCCTGGGAACCATTGTGGTATATATATATCCGGGGATCCCGTTTATTGGAATTGTCACTTGTTAAATTTATGTCTTTAGCATGATCTTTAATAAAGGGACAGGACTGTTCCTTCATTAATAATTATGCTACAGTATGAATTTAATTAAGTACATTTCCAATAACCCGGGGCGCCCACACCGCCGGTCGTCTCCGTCGACCTTAACCACCCGGAGTGGGCTCAATAGGTTCGCAATAACCTCAGCTACACGCCGGTACCACTCACCGCCGGTGGATTGCCGCCGTTCACCGTTGCCGTTGGTTCCCGAGCCCGTCACCGTCGAGCTGACGTGGCCGTCCACGTGACTCGCCACCTCAGCTCCGGTGCCAACGTGTTGTCTCGCGTGGCATCCCCGTCAGCCTACACGTGTACGCCCGAGTCAGCGTCGGTCGTGATCGCCGGCGGCGTGTCGCGCCAAGGCCAGTCGGTCGGATCCACGTGGCAGTCCACGGTCTCCAGATCCCGAGGCTTGGTGGGCTTAGTCCACCGTGAGCCGTGTCTTTGACATGTGGGTCCCACATGTCAGTAAATTCTTTTTATTTCTTTTATTTCTGGAATTCCTTGCTAACGTCAGCATTGCGCAATAATCCAATTTTTCTTTAGAGAAATAATTCGGAAATTCTAGAAAATCCAAATTAGGGTTTCTTTTAGATTTAAAACTTCGAGAAGCCATAACTTTTGCATCCTAACTCCGATTGAGCACATTCAAATTTCTAAATTTATCTAAATTCGAGCTCTATTTATCTGAGATTTTTATTTAATTTTTGGAGCTTGTTTTGCCTCTGTTATTTATTTGTTTTGTTTATTTTTGTCTCGTTTGTGAGTAGACGTCGATTCATCGGTAAATTTTGGTGAAGAAGGAGCACCCCAAGATCAAGACCAGTACATAGACCTTTTCCAAGGCAAGTCATACCTTTGATCATCTTGAACCCATTTTTCAAATTACTTTGTGTTACAGTATTGCACTTTATGTTAATTATGTATTTAAATGCTTTGGGCATAGTTATTATCCAATTTGTTATCATCCCTTGACTTTGTATGTCATAATTCCTTGTCACCCTAGCTTGGTTATTAGTTGGTAATATTCTAGCACCAACGTGGGTTGGTTAGATGCGAGTACAATTGCTTAGCCATGCTACGAGTCTCACATCTCATGAAAGTTGCAAATATTAAATGTGACTAAGTGACTATGGAACTTTGTGTAAAACTGTGTGCTGTATGTTATTACTTCGTGATAGCATGTGTTGCACTAAAACCAACTAGGTGGTAAAGGATTTAGACTGAGGCAAGTGGTGGAAGCTGTGTGATATGGTGGAAGCTTTGTGCATGGGTTTGATAATTTTTGTGATCTAGTTAGAATATGGAAGTCTTGCCTTGGTCAATTAAGGACTTAACTTTGTGCGCCATTGAACTGAGCCTTCTTATGCGACCACATGCCCGTATGGGGCGGGTCTAACTTAGTAAGTTATGGATTCTCGGCATTGATGTTCGGTGGGTAGGTTGAGGCCGTGTGCGGGGTGGAGGTGTGACTACTTAGTGGTCGCATCGCGGGCGATTCGCGCATCCTGTCGATGGTGCGTGTTATACTCATTCTATGTGAGCTGGTATAGCGGGAAAGCACATCGGGAATGTCAATGTTTGAGATGAAGTTTCCGAACTATTTTGTTATGATTAGTGCTTGCTACACTAGTTGTATCTTGTGGGTAAAGTGTACAATCTCTGCAAAGTGTTAAATCAATCTATTCGAATAGCCGCGTCCGCGGTCATGGATATGCTCGAGGATTTCACACGAGGGGTTGTTTTCATAAAATGTTGGGATGGGAGCTGTGTGACCTCAATCATATGGCTATGTGAAATAATCTGTTAGCTGTGTGTCTTTGGGGAAACAACTGTTAAATTAATATTGTCTATTTGTTTTGAATTATGCTTTCAATCTATTGTTCGTATTCAATTACAAAAGTTGCTTTTATGCAAAAGAACAACAGAAGCCTTTTCTTTTGGAATAAACTTGCATCTATAAATTGCATTCTGTGGTATGATTTGTGAGTACGGTTGTGTACTCACGCTTATTGTAAAACTTGCGCCCAAACCTACAAAAGAGGTGGAGTCTACGCGTGCTTTCGAGGAGGAGTTCGCCGAAGGTTGCTGATCGTTAAGGTCTGGATCCCAGTCGGTTGCCTGTGGTGAATTGGTGGGATCTGTTGGAGTTATTTTCGTTCATTCTTGCTTTATTCTCTATTAGCCCTGCGTGGCTTAATAAGTGTAAACTCGACCATAAGGTCAAAACCTTTATTTGTTATTCAAACTAATCGTTTACTTTATTTATCACTTGTGTGGATCGATATTTACCTATGTTAACACTGTGAGCACTAGCGTGATCCTGGACTAGTGCAGTTTACACAGAGGGTTTCAGAATCGTAATGCAGGTCCCGGCAGAGGTGGTATCAGAGCCATCTTGTGTAGGTCTTGACCTTAGTTAGATTGGCCGTCTTTAGAGTGTCCAAACTATTTTCTAAAGGAAAAATTAACTTGCAAGGTTAATTAATTGCTTAACTCTCCTCATATCTCTCTCGACTCAACTATTGCTATAATCTTTTCTCTCCCCGCTGTTTTAAAGTGCTCTTACCCTTCCTTCGTCTGTCTTGACAGATGCCTCGTCCCCAGAGCTATGGTGAGCGCACAGGAGGATACGCTACTGAGCTTTGGAAGCTGCTTTAGGTTCTTGAAGGCTTTGATCGTCCGTTGTACGTCGGCAACAACTGGATTATGAATGGACAAAACCGTGGAGTAATCTGTCATCTGACGATCTACGCCAGGAGGAACGACAAGGCGAGCCAACCGTCGCACATCTCTGTGAGGAAGATCACCTGGCTGGAAGGCATCCAGGAGTCGTCGTGCTTGGTCATGTTTCGTATCTGCAACATCTACGCACGGGAGCTTCAAGACACCGTCTTAGTTACCATCCAGTGCTGCGATCGTGGATGCCAACATGCTATCCGTCTCTGAAGAGAGAACAACGCTCTGATTGTGCACCTCGCTCGGTTGCAAACGCCGGGAGGAAGCATTGGAGCGGACTATCATGGAGCTGGTCATGTCTATGAGGCGTTGCAGAGAGCTGAAGAGAAGGTCGCTACGCTGCAAGAGATTCTCTATGACCAGGATGACGAAGTAGAAGAAGACCACGAGGAGGATCTGAAGAAGATCGAGAGGAAGGCCCGTTGAGCGAGAGGAAGACACGAGCGGAGGAGGTGAGCGAGTTGCAGAGCGCTGTCTCTGCGCACCATTCGAGGCATCGGGATCAGTTTGCCAAGATGCCGGCTCACTTTTGAGTCTACAGCCGTCAGGAGCGTCGCCGTAGTTGTGGAGGCTTTCTCGAGTAGTTGGTCTTAGTTTCAGTTTTGTGGCTTAGCCAGTTTCAGTTAGTAAGTCGCCCTTTAGGCGGTAGTTTTGTGTGCTTAGGTCGTTGTTTCTTTTGTGTGCAAGTATGAGCTGCAAAAGCCCTTAGGCATTTGTTGCAGCCATGCTAAGACCCTAATTAATAAAGGTATTTCGTTTGAGTTTCTTGAGCTGTGTTTTGTTGGGTTTAACCTACCCCCTTGCTTAGTTCTTAACTTATCTTGTGCTTGCTAAATTATCTAACCCATGGAGCTTAGCGGATGGTTCAAACCGTCGAGGCTAACTGCTAGTGGTTCCGGCACCCAGTCTTGAGAAGCAATAGGAAACCAGCCGTAGGAGCAGTTCTGCCACAAGCACCCCCAATTGACTTGCAAAACTTTGGAGCTTTCATGGCAGCCCAGACTCAGCTGATGAATACCATGATGACTCAGATGCAAGCTATGAGCAACCCGGTCAACAACAACAACAATCAACAGCATGGAGCCCTAGCTGCTCATGGTCACTATGGACCATCTAAACTTGCGGAGTTTATGAGAACCCGTCCACCAATATTCTCCGGACACGTATCCCCAGTAGAGGTAGATGATTGGCTTCGGGTCATCGAAAGGAAGCTGCTGATTACCCAGTGCAGTGACCGTGAGAAGGTCCTGTATGCCACCTACCAGATGGAGGGCATAGCCGCTGAATGGTGGGAGAACTTCTGTGCCGCGCATGAGACGCCACAGGATATCACATGGGAGGAATTTTCTGCAGTATTTCGCTAGTATCATGTACCGGAAGGCATTATCGATCTGAAGAAGGATGAGTTCCGCGCTCTCAAGCAGGGAGCTATGTTAGTGTCTGACTATCTCAACAAGTTTTCTCAGCTAGCTCGCTATGCAGCAGAAGATGTAGCCACAGACAAGGTTCGCCAGAGTCGCTTTCTGAAGGGGCTAAACACTGGACTGCAAGTCAGTCTAATCGCCCATACTTTCCCCGACTTCCAGGAGCTGGTCAATAAAGCCTTTGTTCTATAGGACAAACGCAAGGAACTGGAAGATAATCGCAAACGCCGGATGGCTCAGCAGGGAACCATCAATCACAGCGAGGGCAAAACGGTGCCATCACGGTTCAACGGTTTCCACCCGCACTTCGTTGAGCGCTTGCACCAACTTCGGCCTCGTCCGGTGCCTAGAACTTCCGCAACCCCGCACTGTCAACTAACCGGAAGCAATCGGCAAAGGAGACCAAAAGTCCATATGCTGTCGTCGGCCGGACATTTTGCCAACTAGTGTCGCAAAGGGGAACAATCACTCCGATGCGTTTTAACACAGGAGCTACTCCATCAAGACGCCAACGCCAGCAACAACCAAGGAGCTTCACAAGTCGCCGGTCAAGCGGAGGAGCACCACGATCCGTGATCGGTGTGTGTCAACCATGTCACCTGGAAGGAGCCCAGAATCACGGACGTCGTCTTGGGTAAGTTTACGTTAACTTCGATTACTGCATCGCTTTGTTTGATTCTGGAGCTTCGCATTCGTTTGTTTCTGGAATGTTTGCAACCAAGAATAAATTGGAAGTTATGCAACTTAAGCATACTCTGTTAGTCCAGTCGCCTGGAGGAGAGCTAAGTGCTAGAGTAGGATGTTTAGGAGCTAAGTTACTCATAGCTGGAGTTAAGTTTCTAGCCAACCTAATTGTTCTAGACACCCAGACCTTAGATGTCATTCTTGGCATGGATTGGTTATCCAAGCACAAAGCCGTACTAGATTGTGGCCGAAGGGCCGTAACAATCGACCTGCGATCAGGTTACCACCAGCTAAAGATTTGTCCTAAGGATATGCCGAAGACCGCTTTCTCAACGCGGTATGGACATTATGAGTTCTTAGTCATGTCTTTTGGTCTGACTAATGCCCCGGCATACTTCATGAACATGATGAATAAAGTGTTCATGGAATATCTGAACATGTTCGTAGTTGTGTTCATTGATGATATTTTGGTTTACTCCAAGACGGAGGAAGAACACGCCGAACATTTAAGGATAGTCTTGGAAAAACTCAGAGAGCATCAGTTGTATGCCAAGTTCAGTAAGTGTGATTTTTAGAAAAAGTAAGTTGATTTTCTTGGTCATGTGATCACAGTAGAGAGTAGCATTGACCGGTAAGGTTAAGCGATGTTACATTGGGAGCGGCCAAGGCCGTAACTTCAGTTCGCGATTTCTTGGGAATGACAGGTTATTACCGCCGTTTTATCGAAGGATTCTCATCAATTGCGAATCCTCTTACGCAATTGTTGAAGAAGGAGAAAAAGTTCACTTGGACTCCAGCCTATGAAGAAAGTTTTCAAGAGTTGAAGAAGCGTTTGACTTCAGCCCCAGTGCTGATTTTGCCAGATATTCGCAAGGATTTTGATATCTATTGTGATGCTTCGCGTCAAGGATTAGGATGCGTCCTGATGCAAGAAGGAAGAGCTGTCGCTTATGCGTCAAGGCAATTGAGGCCTCACGAGGAGAATTACCTCACTCATGATCTGGAATTAGCTGCCGTGGTGCATGCTTTAAAGATTTGGCATCACTACCTCATTGGTAATCGCTGTGAAGTCTACACAGACCATAAGAGCCTGAAGTACATCTTCACTCAGTCAGATTTGAACATGAGATAGAGGAGATGGTTAGAGTTGATCAAGGATTATAATCTTGGAATCCAATACCATCTCGGAAAAGCCAATGTAGTTGCAGACGCTCTAAGTCGTAAGAGTTACTGCAATGCTTTGGAAGTAAAGGAAAGTTGCCCAGAACTCTATGAAGAATTTCAGAAGCTACGGCTAGAAGTTGTGTCCGAAGGATTCGTAGCCAATTTGGAGGTACAGTCTACCCTAGAGAAGCAGATTCGTGAAGCGCAACCAAAGGATCCTGTGTTGTCAGACATCAAGGTCAAAATGGCGGAAGGGAAATTCAAAGATTTCACCAAGGATGATCAAGATATACTCTGGGTAAATGGTTGTATCTGTGTCCTAGATATCGATGGTCTAAGACAGATAATCTTAAAAGAAGCCCATGACTCAAAGTATTCGATTCACCATGGAAGTACCAAAATGTACCAGGATATTAAGACTAAATTTTGGTGGCCCAATTTGAAGCGAGAAGTCGCAGAGTTTGTTGCCTTGTGCGA
This sequence comes from Ampelocalamus luodianensis, assembly GCA_036346255.1. NCBI lineage: Eukaryota > Viridiplantae > Streptophyta > Magnoliopsida > Poales > Poaceae > Ampelocalamus > Ampelocalamus luodianensis. The sequence goes on along the minus strand of CM070629.1, from coordinate 53,933,649 downwards.
TGTCTATCAGAAAGTAAAGGTAGAACATCAGAGGCCAGCAGGGTTGTTGCAACCGTTGAAGATTCCAGAATGGAAGTGGGAAGAGATCGGAATGGACTTCATTACTGGTCTACCCAAGACCCAATCGGGTTACGATTCGATCTGGGTAATAGTCGATCGTTTGACCAAGGTCGCCCATTTCCTGCCAGTCAAAACCACGTACTCAGGAGATCGCCTTGCGGAGTTGTACATGGCCAGAATTGTCAGTTTGCACGGTGTGCCCAAGAAGATAGTATCGAATCGAGGATCTCAGTTTACCTCTCGTTTTTGGCAAAGTTTGCATGAAGCATTGGGTACCCATCTGAATTTTAGTACTGCGTATCATCCACAGACAGATGGACAGACTGAAAGAGTTAATCAGATACTAGAAGATATGCTAAGAGCTTGTGCTCTAGCTAATGCTACCCGATGGGATAAGAGTTTACCATATGCAGAATTCTCGTACAACAACAGTTACCAAGCTAGTTTGCAAATATCACCATTTGAAGCTTTGTATGGTCGTGCCTGCCGAACCCCGTTGAATTGGTGAAGCAATTGAGCGATCGATTCGGTCGGACATCATCCAAGAAGCGAGAAGAGCAAGTGGCCATGATAAGTGAAAGATTGAAGATAGCTCGATCGAGCGGAAGAGCTATCGCGATAATCGTCTCGTGATCTCGATTTTGAACCCGAGGATTTCGTCTATCTTGAGTTACTCCGCTCGGAGGTGTCAAAGGTTTCATGCCAAAGGAAGCTTGCCCGGGTATGTTGGTCCGTTCAAAATTTTGGAGCAGCTATGGAGAAGTTGCTTATCGGTTGGAGCTACGCGATCGTTAGCGAGTGCATAATGTCTTTCATGTCTCGCATAAAGAAGTGCCTTCGTGTGCGGAAGAGCAAGCCCGCTAGAATCAATTGACTTGAAGGAGGATCTCACCTACAAGGAGCGACGGTCAAGATTTTGGATGTTGCGAGCGCCACAATGAAGCAAGGCATTCGTTTTGCAAGGTTCGGTGGAGCAACCACTCGGAGGAGAAGCAGCGTGTGAACGTGAAGAAGAGCTAAAAACCGAGTTCCCTAGCCTTTTCTCTAGCTAGCCTGAATCTCGGGGTCGAGATTCCTTTAAGGGAGGGAGGTTTGTAACATCCCAATTTTTCTGAGATAAAAATCTTTTAATAGTTAGTAGGGAGAAAATTTACCATTTGGATTTATTTGAATTTAAATTCAAAAGCTTAATATTGGACTTTACAAACAAAAACCTTTAATGTGAATAATCCCAACATGAACATTAGCCAAAACTATTTTATTTGGGTTCTATGTGCTCAGTTATATTTTCTAGATTTTTCTAGATTTTTTCTGAGTTCATTTGCTATTTTCTATTGCTTATTTGAATTTCTGGTATTTTCTAAAAATAGAAAAGCTATTAAAATCTCAGAAAATCCTCTCGGGCCGAATCCCTTTCCTCCGGCCCGTTTTCTTTCTTTCCGGCCCAATCCCGCGCGAGGCCCAGCTCCCCGCGCGCGCGCTCTCGTCGTGCTGATGTGTGGGCCCCCACACGTCAGTCTTCATCCGCGCCCGACTTCTTCCTCATGACGGCGCGCTGTCGCCATTGCCGATCTCAGAGTCACATGCGAGAACGCGAGATTTCTAATGAACCTCTTCTAGAAAACGCGTAGAATCTTATCCTCTATCTCCCCGCATCCTTCCGGATCAAAATCGTATCCCGTTTCCGTTTTTATCTCCGTTTTCCTTGCGAGTTCATCTCGGACTCTTCTAGAGTTTTGCCGCCGCACACCGCCCTAGCCCCTCCCGGGCCCTATAAAAGGCACCCCCGTGATCGCATTGGCGTCCCGCACGAGAACCCTCAACCTATTGCGCCGCTTGAGCCTAGCGCGCGCCTTCGAGCTTTAGGGTTTTGTCGCCGCTGGCGTTTTTCTTTGAATTGTGCCGCCGCCGGTGACACCCTTCCCTCGTGGAGTGCACCGCCGTCATAGCCATCACCCGGGCTACCTCCAGAGACCACCACACCACGGACCTCGCCGGAGGCTCGGTCGAACAACGGTAGAGGCTCGCGCTCAACCCTCGCCGCCGGTCGTCTCCGTCGACCTTAACCACCCGGAGTGGGCTCAATAGGTTCGCAATAACCTCAGCTACACGCTGGTACCACTCACCGCCGGTGGATCTCCGCCGTTCACCGTTGTCGTTGGTTCTCGAGCCCGTCACCGTCGAGCTGACGTGGCTGTCCACGTGGCTCGCCACCACAGCTCCGGTGCCAACGTGTTGTCTCACGTGGCATCCCGTTAACTCTGCGCGTACGCCCAGTCGGCGTCGGTCGGCGATCGCCCGTGGCGTGTCGCGCCAAGACTAGTCCAGATCAGATCCACGTGGTAGTCCACGGTCTCCAGATCCCGAGGCTCGGTGGGCTTAGTCCACCGTGAGCCGTGTCTCTGACATGTGGGTCCCATATGTCAGTAAATTCTTTTTATTTCTTTTATTTCCGGAATTCCTTGCTGACGTCAGCATTGTGCAATAATCCGAGTTTTCTTTAGAGAAATAATCCGGAAATTCCAGAAAATCCAAATTAGGGTTTCTTTTAGATTTAAAACTTCTAGAGGCCATAACTTTTGCATCCTAACCCCGATGGAGTCCATTCAAATTTCTAAATTTATCTAAATTCGAGCTCTATTTATCTGAGATTTTTATTTAATTTTTTGAGCTTGTTTTGCCTCTATTATTTATTTATTTTGTTTATTTTTGTCTCATTTGCGAGTAGACGTCGATTCGTCGGAAAATTTTGGTGAAGAAGGAGCACCCCAAGATCAAGACCAGTACATAGAACTTTTCCAAGGCAAGTCATACTTTTGATCATCTTGAACCCAGTTTTCAAATTACTTTGTGTTACAGTATTGCACTTTATGTTAATTATGTATTTAAATGCTTTGGGCATAGTTATTATCCAATTTGTTATCACCCCTTGACTTTGTAAGTCATAATTCCTTATCACCCTAGCTTGGTTATTAGTTGGTAATATTCTAGCACCAACGTGGGTTGGTTAGATGCGAGTACAATTGCTTAACCATGCTACGAGTCTTACATCTCATGAAAGTTGCAAATATTAAATGTGACTAAGTGACTATGGAACTTTGTGTAAAACCGTGTGCTATATGTTATTACTTCGTGATAGCATGTGTTGCACTAAAACCAACTAGGTGGTAAAGGATTTAGACTGAGGCAAGTGGTGGAAGCTGTGTGATATGGTGGAAGCTTTGTGCATGGGTTTGATAATCTTTGTGATCTAGTTAGAATATGGAAGTCTTGCCTTGGTCAATTAAGGACTTAACTTTGTGCGCCATTGGTGAGCCTTCTTATGCGACCACATGCCTGGTATGGGATGGGCCTAACTTAGTAAGTTATGGATTCTCGGCATTGATGTTTAGGTGGATAGGTTAGGCTGTGTGCCAGGGTGGAGGTGTGACTACTTAATGGTCGCATCGCGGGACGGTTCGCCGCATCCCTGTCCAGTGGTGCGTGTTATACTCATTCTATGTGAGCTGGTATAGCGGGAAAGCACATCGGGAATGTCAATGTTTGAGATGAAGTTTCCGAACCGTTTTGTTATGATTAGTGCTTGCTACACTAGTTGTATCTTGTGGGTAAAGTGTACAACCTCTGCAGAGTGTTAAATCAATCTATTCGAATAGCCGCGTCTGCGATCATGGACATGCTCGGGGATTTCACACGAGGGGTAGTTTTCATAAAATGTTGGGATGGGAGCTGTGTGACCTCAATCATATGGCTATGTGAAATAATCTGTTAGCTGTGTGTCTTTGGGGAAACAACTGTTAAATTAATATTGTCTATTTGTTTTGAATTATGCTTTCAATCTATTGTTCGTATTCAATTGCAAAAGTTGCTTTTATGCAAAAGAACCACATAAGCCTTTTCTTTTGGAATAAGTTTGGATCTATAAATTGCATTCTGTGGTATGATTTGCGAGTACGGTTGTGTACTCACGCTTGTTGTAAAACTTGCGCCCAAACCTACAGAAGAGGAGTCTATGCCTGCTTTCGAGGAGGAGTTCGCGAAGGTTCTTGATCGTTAAGGTCCGGATCGATCGGTTACTGTGGTGAATTGGTGGGATATACGCTGGAGTTATTTCCGTTCCACTGCTGCTTTATTTTCTGTTAGCCCTGCGTGGCTTAATAAGTGTAAACTCGACCATAAGGTCAAAACCTTTATTTGTTTTTCAAACTAATTGTTTACTTTATTTATCGCTTGTGTGGATCGATATTTACCTATGTTAACACTGTGAGCACTAGCGTGATCCTGGACTAGTGCAGTTTACACAGAGGGTTTCAGAATCGTAATTCTGGGTCCCGACAGTAACGATCTATGATCTTCTACTTTCTTGGCTTCCTGGTTTAGGTGGTAGAATTTTTGAATTGCTAACTTGTGTAGCCTACTCGTATCCCTTCAACACAAACAAGAGGGAGGATGTGAAGGAGGCGTTTGAATTTGAGCGTGGTGACAATTTTGTTGATTTCTCTGGATATTCAAAAGGAACTTGCGAAATGTTGTGCACAAGAGGTCACATAAGTTATTAAAGATGATATTGGAGATAGGAATTCTACAGTGCTTATTGATGAGTCTCGTGATTCATCAATAAAGGAGCAAATGTCTGTGATTGTGAGTTTAGTTCTGCATATTATGTTTTTAGTCATACCATTTACGATTTGTGCATTGTGTTTTTGTTCTAACTCTGCATAATTCATGGCATGTAGGTTTGTGAACAAAGAAGTGAAGATCATGGAAAGGTTTTGTTGGTATTGAGCATGTAACTCTTTGTACATCAGTTGCATTGAAAGAAGCTTTGGTCGATTTGCTTGCTAAGCATGAACTACCTATTGCTAGGCTACACGAGCAAGGTTATGATGGAACTTCTAATATAAGAGGAGAATTTAATGGCTTGCAAAGATTAATACGGAATGAGAATCTATATGCTTTATATGTCCATTGTTTCGCCTAGCAGTTGTAGTTAGTTGTTGTCACCATCACAAGTTGTAGCGGAGCTATTGCTGATTTTGTTCACCTATGTTCCCTTGATAGTGACCATTGTGAGTGCATCTTGTAAGAGAAATGATGCTTTGATGGAAAAGCATCGGGAAGTCTGAAGGATCTAGACTCGCCATTATGTATTAATGGAGTATTTTGGTGATTAATGACAAATACACTTGTGAGACTAACACTCTTATTGTCTATCACATTTAGTCTCAGTTTGGATATAAAAGCAAAATCCAAACATGTATGTACTCATTAATGTCAAATCTATTTGTGAGACTAACAATTTTATTGATTATCTATTGATTAGTCTTGTTTGGATATAAAGATAAAAATACAAGAAGTATGCATTCTACTTCTTCTTATTATATCTTATTGCATTCCTTGGATCCAAAATATAGGTTAAACTCCACCAAAAAGGCTAACTTGGATATGTGCATATGTTTCCATTACACATTTGTGTATACACACATTTAGGGGGAGTTCATTCTATATTTTGTGGTTTCATTAGTATTGATCCATACTCTCTTTCCACATATATTAAGAATCTTTACTTTGAAACATATCCTTGAATATATTTAACTTGTATAGTTAATATATTCATATAAGTATATGAGAGCATATGAGATTTGTGTAGTTCATAGATGCTCATATATCCTTGAATATATTTAACTCAAGTAATTAATATATTCATGTGAGTATATACAACTTGTGTAGTTCGTATACACTCATATTTAGTATATACAACCTGTAGGTCGTATATACTCTTGGTATATATAACTTGTGTAGTTTATATACACTCATGTTTATCTCTATTCAATTATTTGTTATTGAAGTAATTATCATCAATTACCAAAGAGGGAAAGATTGCGGTATCTTGTCCTAACTACTATGAGTTAATGGTATGTTGTGGTAATTAATGATAATCACTTTGTGGAACTAACTATTTCCTTGAGTTAGATAAATAGGTTGTGTTCATTGTGAGTGAAGACTTTGGATGATATCATGTGTTGATAGTCATCAAGTCAAGACTCGGGATGAAGAGAAATCATCATGAGTTGATGATGTTCTAAACAAGATCTCGAAGAGAAAAATATGATCATGTGTTGATGATATTGAAGTGAAGAGCTTGGAGTAAAGGATGCATCATGTGTTGATGCATATGAAGACCTTGGAGAGGAAATGATCATGAGTTGATCATCAAGTCTGGAAGATCCATCATATATTGATGGAGGTCAAGAGAAGAGTGTATCATGTGTTGATGTATGTCAAGATCTCGAGGAAGAAAATCATCATGAGTTGATGATGATCGAGATGAGGAGATGATCATGAGTTAATTATCAAGTCAAGAACCCAGACCTGAAGCAAGGATATGCGTTATCAAGCTTCAAGAAGATGTGCAAGGCAAAGGTATGACTAGCTAGGGCTAAGGATGTGTTCCTAGTCTTTTACCAGTCTTGGTGTTTGGTTGGAGACTGGATTGCTAGTATAGGTTGTCGTACTATTAAGAGGGGTCTTTGACTAGTAGCTTGAGTTAGTCATGTGTTGATAGCTCATTATGTTTGCTCTAGCTCATCTTAACATATTGCCAATATTTGCGAATGTGTTTTGCAAATAGTTGTGGCTCATGGATAATCCTTGTAGCATGTGATTTTAGTTTGCAAATGTGTTTTGCAAATGGCTTAAGTCCATGTACCTTATTTCTTGTGGTGTGATTCTAAAAGTGTGCAAATTTGTTTTGCAACTTGTTGAGAATCTCACCTTAACCCTAGTTTGCATCGCTTGTCAATTATGCAAATGTGTTTTGCAAATTGAGTTGAAGCGGAGTGCAATTTGTGGCAATGATTCTAAAAGTGTGCAAATGTGTTTTGCAACTTGTTGAGAATCTTGCTTTCATGCCTTGTATGCATCTGGCATCAATTTGCAAATATATTTTGCAATTGAGTTGTTCGTTGAAAGCCAATTTGTGCTTTTCTCAGGAACATCGGAAGTACCGCAATGTACTGGGCGGAACTACCGCGCTGTGGTAGTACCGCATGTCCCTTGGCAGAACTACCGGAGCACTTTTGGACATCCGATTGTTTGTTCTGATCGTGCGATTAAGACCAGTGGTCCGAAAAGATCTAAGTGATCTGAGTGGTCCACGTGGCATAGCTAATCCTTGGGGTTACAACTGTTCCTTGGTAAAACGGTAGTATCGACGTATCTTAAACGGAACTACCGTGTGGTGGTTGTATCGGCTCTGTGTGAGCGGAACTACCGCACATCGGTTGTACCGATTAAGTGGCGGTACATGTTTTCCAGAGAGGGATGTGTTGCTCGCTCAGAAGCACGGTTGTACCAGCGCTTTGTGCGCGGTATGACCGGATCGCGGAACGACCGATCTCTTGTTGGAGGTACGTAAATTCCAGAACGTATGCACTTTGGTACTTAGCCGCGTTTTTGAGCATGTGTTGCTATCTCGGTTTTGCGGTTGTACCACAATGTGTTGTGAGGTATCACCGTCTATCGGAACTACCACGTATTGGTTGGCAGTAGTACCATACCTCTTCGCAACGGCTAGTTTTATAGCCGTTACTGTGCTGATTCCTTTTCCCAACGGCTAGTCTGTGTGTATAGACTATAAATACCCACCTTGGCCGTATAGAGTAAAAGAAAAGAAAAAGGGGGGAACGCAGCTGATGCTATTATTCACTCTCAAGAGCTAAGAGCAAGCCCTCTCTAGCATCTGTGCATGTGTTGCACATAGTGTGGCTAGAAGGCAAACCCTAAGTGCATGTGTTGCCTTAGATAGTAGATAGAGTATCCACTTTGTGGATATCATGAGGATATGTGCACGATCTTAGGATGATGTTACAATTGGCAATTGTGCTTTTGGTTTGTCGTTTCTCATGTTTTCGGCAAAGATTTAATTGTTGTCAGGTTCAGGCGGTCTGACCGGCGTTGGGAGCGGTCAGACCGGCCATTGAATGGCGGTCTGACCGGTTTTGTGCTGAATGTTGATTTGATTGGTTAGTTGATTTTGGGATATGTCATATCATTGTTTGTCTTTGCATATGAGTTGCATATTGCATGATTTGAGCTAACATGGGTCAAGTTGTGAAGAACTTATTCTCGGAGATGATTTCTCTATCTATTGCTGTGCAGGTAGCTTGGAGGTCAATGACGGTCAACGGTGAGGAGGATCGGGACTAAGCTTGGCGAGCTGAGGTCCAGAACGATCATGGATGCCAGGTGAGGTCAAGTGGCTCAAGCGTGGCGCAAAATGGACGAGGATGACCGAACGGGCAGTTTAGTGCGACAGGTTGATCAAGCGGCGTGGGGGTCGGTGCAAGTGCCTTGGTGGTTCCGGTGGGATTCGGACGGGAGAGACTTGCCGACATGATGAGAGTCGTTGATCAACCTACATGTGGCGAAGCAGGCGATTGCCGGCGAGTTGGACTCGGTCTTCGGAGAAGGATCGAGAAGGGGTATTTTGGTAATTTCACCAAATACCGCCTTTGTGACTTTTGGCTAAACCGCGGCGTGGGACGGTGCAAGGTTAAGAGGTTTAGGTCAAAAGATGATGGAGATGGCGCTTTAAAAAGCATGCGTAAGTGTCCCGTTTGTGTTGGGCCTTAACGGGAGCGCATTAGAGAAACTTTTCTAGATGCTAGGCCTCTAGTATAAATAGGAGGGGTGCTGTCATACAGCCTCCAAGCACTTCATTTGTAAACCCTAGTTTGGTTTTAGGAACTTGGAGAGAAAGAGAGAGGCTTAGGAGGCACTTCATTTGTAAACCCTAGCCAGTGATGTGAGATCAAGGTCGGGAATGGATGTGTATAGTTAACAGCTAGCTAGCTCATATGTATAGTGCCAGCATGCAGGCAACTAGTAAAATTTACTACTACATTTAGGGCCCGATCGATCCACGAATAGTGTTTTATTTACTAGGCGCGCTGCAGCTTCGATCTTTGCACACGTACGTACGGTTCGTTGACTTAGGCTATATATATAGATCGAGCCCGAGCCCGTCCGTTGCAGCAGAATCTTAATTTGCGTTGCCATTACGCTGGCCGGCCGGGGAGGTGATTTGATAGTCAGGGATTAATGATTCTTTACTTGATCACTACCCCCATAATGTACTAACTTTGACTAATAATGTATAAAAATACTATTAGATTAATCATGAGATAGTGATATCATTAAATCTACCACGATAAATATTTTCATAATATAATAATTTTATAATTTTTTACCAACATAATCATACGAAAAGCAATGATCAAAGTTGGATATTAGAGACCGTGCCATGTCTAAAACTTTAGGAGTAGACATGACACGCGATCCAATACCGTTTTATCTTATTAAAACTCATATATGCATAAATATGTATCCTGTAGTTTATAGTTATTCACCTCACGTACATACGATGGCAACACGGTGACAACCAGTTGATTTTGTTATGGATCTGCGCTATATATCTCTACGCTACTTGACTGCACTATTTACAAGGCAGTAGCACATGTCATGCATAGTTAAGCCTGGATCCTTCTCGTTTCAAGCATATTGCCTGTTATCTATTGCAGGGGAGCTGCGGCGAAAATACAACTCAACTCTCCAGATAAGAAACGTGCACCGTACACTAATTAAGCAAGCCAAATCGAACTCAACATTGGGTTTGAGTACAGACTAACTAGAGAGGTTGCAAGATTTGAGAGTCCTTGTCGTCGAATTAATCCGATACTTTTCTTTCTATGCGAGGACACGCAAGAGCTTTGCTATATGGTTGATACAACAGGCATACACCCTACAAGCAAATACCTCGAGATCGTAACAAGACTGTTACAGAAAATTTAAGAACCGATCACATAGCGACCAACTAGCCTTTGTACAATCTACTAGCCGAACAATCTCTGCAGTTGAGCAGCTTTGTTAAAGTATCTGTGGATATCATGCGGATATGCTCACGATCTTAAGGTGATGTTACAATTGGCAATGACACTTTTGGTTTGTCAATTCACACATTTTCGTCAAAGTCTGAATTGCTGTCAGGTCAAGGGCGGTCTGACCGGGCATTGAATAGCGGTTTGACCGGTTTTGTACTGAATGTTGATTTTATTGGCTAAGTGATTTTGGGATAGGTCATATCCATATTTATCTTTGCATATGTGTTGCATATTGCATATTTTCACTGACGTGGGTCAAGTTGTGAAGAACTTGTTCCCGGAGACGATTTCTCTATCTATTCTTGTGCGGTGTCTTGAAGGTCAATGACGGTCAACGGCGAGAGGATCGGGACTAAACTTGGAGAGCCGAGGTCGAACGATCATGGATGCGGATGAGGTCAAGTGGCTCAAGCGTGGCGCGAAATGGGCGAGATGACCGAACAGGCGATTCGGTCGACGGCGGTTGATCAAGCGGCGCGGGGTCGGTGCAAGTGCCTTGGTGGTTCCGGTGGGATCCGGATGGGAGAGACTTGCCGACATGATAAGAGCCGTTGATCAACCTACACTTGGTGGAGCAGGTGATTGCTTTGACAGGATTGGACTCGGTCCATGGAGAAGGATCGAGAAGGGGTATTTTGGTAATTTCACCAAATACCGTCTTTGTGACTTTTGGCTAAACCGCGGCGCGGGACGGCGCAAGGTTAAGAGGTTTAGGTCAAGAGATGATGGATACGACGCTTTAAAATACGTGTGTAAGTGTCCCGTTTGTGTTAGGCCTTAACGGGAACCCATTAGAGAAACTCTTCTAGAAGCTAGGCCTCTAGTATAAATAGGAGGGGTGCTGCCATACAACCCCCAAGCACTTCATTTGAAAACCCTAGTTTGGTTTTAGGGATTTAGAGAGAAAGAAAGAGGCTTAGGATTCTAGGGAGATGAGTTGATTGTGTGCTCATGGATTGAGCTCTTGTCCTCCTTGAGGGAGTGGCTGTAACTAGCAACAATCACGAATCAATTCATGGATGATTTCCCAAAGATGTGTCTCTTTGTGTTCTTCCTTATTGGTTTGTGATTTTGAGTCCATCTTTGATATTTTGGTTTTTGGTTGATCTCTTGCCCTTTTCTACCTTGCTGTGATGTGTGGGAATACATCTAAGATCATCTAGATCATCAATCTCCCACGAGCAAGTGTTTGGGTCGAGTTTTCATTTTTGCTCGGTTTTGAACCCTCCTTCGGTAAAACTGAAAAAGATCAAAACTTTAATGTAGATCTGTTCGATCGTCACTTGGAATAGGTTCCAGATATCCTTAGGAAAACATGTTTCAAGTTTGGTCAAGTTTGGCCGTGTAGATCAAAAGTTAGACCGTTTTTCGTTTTAATTTTGGGTCATGCGATGCTTTGTTTTAGTCGAGGTGGTCGACCGTCCATTTGCCGACGGTCGATCGCACCGATCGACCGCCCAATGCACACCGATCGACCGCGGAAGATTTTGATTTGCTTCTTTTTGGGTCTTTTGCTTTGGGGATTGTTTAGATTCAGCACAAGGCTTCTGCTGTGCTTTTACTGATCTTCATAGCTTTCATAGCTACTGGAGAAAAGTACGTGTTGAATCTAATTAAGGTGAAAATCGAGAAAGCGTCTATTCGCCCCCCTCTAGTCGCCTTTCCTATCCTACACACTTGAGCTTAGACACTTGATTGGTTCAAGTGGAAGTCTAAGACTTGTTACTCTTGGTGTTTGCCGACACCTAGATGGCGTGGAGCCGTCGTGGTCTGATGATCTTCTCAAGTGAAGCTTGTGAGAAGGCCCGGTGTTTGTGAGTGGCTTGGTGCTCAGCATCTCCGGAGTGGAGTACGAGCAACCCTAGTGAAGTGAGGTATTGATTACCTCAGAGGCGGGTGCTCAATTCATAGAGCCGGTCCAATTAGTTTGGGCTTGCCTCAACGTGGATTAGGAGAGACCGGCAAGTCTCCGAACACCATGGTAAAACATCGCTGTGTCATCTTGTGGTTTCCATTCTTGAGCTTTACTTATCGCAATTTATATACTTTGTGTATGAATGCTTACCATGTCTTGTGCCATATTTATTGCTTAAATTGAATTGCTTACAAGTCCATGCTTAATTGACTTGTACTATTGGTGCACTTAGGTGAACCTAGTTAATTGAGCAAAACCGTATTTGTTTTTAAGCTTCCGCATTAGAAATCGGTTTTTTGCTCATAAAAGTTTTTAAAATGACTATTCACCCCCTCTAATCGGCCTCCTCGATCTTACAAAGTCTTATTGGGAAAATTGGAGAATGGTGTGCTTTCAACTGGAACATGCTTGAATCAGGAAACTAGCATAGCTAGACCTGGAGATACTAGATGTGGCTTACATATTAAAACCTTGCTTGTATATACCAAATGAGGGAATCAGTGCTTGGGGTGTTAGAGATGATATGTGAAGATGCATGATTCCCGTTAGGTCATGGTGGAACAGCAGGTTTGATACAAAAGATGGAAAGCTTTGAATTTGTATTCAACATGCATTTCTTGATAGGCTTGTTGACCGTTACACATGAGTTATCACTTTGTTTGCAAAACAAGGGACCAAGACATTATTGAAGCCATGGATTTGATTGTGGATGTGAAAGCACGCTTGGAAAACATAAGGGATAATAGGTGGAGCCATTGTTAAACCAAGTCAAAAGCTTTTGTGAGACAAATGAGATTGATGTGCCAAATATGGATGACCACATCGGTGTTAAGGGTAAATCTGCACGCCGAAAGCATAAAGTGACTCACCTTCACTATTACCATGTTGACATTTTCAATGTTGCTCTTGATGCCACTATGGCAGAGATGGATCATCACATCAAAGAAGTTTCTTCAGAATTATTGGTATGCATATCTTGTCTTGATCTAAGAAACTCCTTCTCTAAGTTTGATGTGGATAAGCTGGTTCAATTTGCTGAGATTTATAATGTTGATTTTACCATAGCTAACCGTTTATTGTTAAGAAATCAGCTTGAAACCTTCATTCTCAATGTTCAGAGAAATGAAGAATTTCGTGGATGTCGTGATCTTGCAAAGGTCGCTCAAAAGATGGTTGAAACAAGAAAAAATTGAACTTTCTCATTGGTCTATCGCCTCATTGAGTTGACATTGATCCTTCTAGTAGCAACGACATCGGTTGAAAGAATCTTCTCAATAATGAAAATTATCAAGACAGATTTGTGCAACAAGGTAGCAGATGAATGGCTCAATGACTTGATAGTGTGTTACACTAAACGAGAGATATTTAGTAGCATTGGTAATAAAAGAATCATTTGAAGCTTTCAAGACATGAAAAGTCGTAGGGTGAATTTGCCTCATAATAAGATCTAGTATCTTAGTGGTATGTTTCGTTTTCTGTTTTATGTTTATAAGTATTCACAATTTACTATTGTATCACTAAACTTGATATTTTTGATCAACATATTGGTATTCACATATTTACGGGCATTTAGGACATAACTTCCATTAGCCAGGTACTACATTTATTGTATTTGTTGATTTCACTTTGTTTTTATTCTATATATGTATGCATTTGGATGGCAAAAGATCAGTAGATGTATTTGGTATGCCTGTCTTGCGTTAGCTTTGATATGTGAACACCACCTCTATTTTTATCCTGGCTTTGCCACTACAAGAGTGAGTACATAATAGAACAATAAACAAATAACTTATCGCTCAATTAAACTATTATCATCCTTGTTCTCATACTCAATTAATCTTATCATCTTTCATGTAGTCATTTAACATAAACATACATTTTATCGTTCAATTAAATCATTATCATCCTCGTTCTCATACTCATGATAGTTAACCTTATCATGTTTCTTGTAGCCATTTAACACATATCTTTCCATGTATGCATTGCTCAAGTATGCTCCATGCTCATATGAAACTTTATAAGTTGATTCAATTATAGCATAGTGATCATCCGTCGGTGAACCACTCTATCCTCCATCCCATGGAGTCCCTACCTCTGTAGGATTTTATCTAGAGCTCTCCGGACTATCCATGTAACATTACTCATAGACCTTACAAGAATAGTTACAGACTTTGTCACTGCCCTGACTCATGAAATCATGTCATGATGAATGCAAATGATGCAACATTTTTAATTATCCATTAATATGAACCATTATCATTATAACCATGTCAACCTCATCCTCATGGTCATATATCATTATCATTACCATATCATCATCATATCATAAAATTTAAATAAGCATAAATAAATGTCATGGAATGTTAATTTTAAAGACAAGTGGTAAACAAACCGATGTTTACCGCTCTACCATGTACTTGCCTTTTAGCCACGGAAACCGAAATGCTGCAAAGGCGGCACCGAACTCGAAGCAACACTTCCTGGAAAAAACCAATAATCCATCTAAAAAATATGCAATGGCCCATTCCCTTGCAATGATGGCAAATAATCCCAGTTGTACTACCTGTGGAAGCAACCAAAGAAGAACTCTTGGCTGAGGCCTGCACACTAGTAGATTTGTTTACCTCGGGTGCATGTGTTGGTGTCGGAGGTCTTCTTTGAGCGCGCCTACTCGAGGAGGGCAGCGGGGCGTGTAGCTGAAGGTTGGACTGTTTTAACTTGCCCTGATGTTGATCTTGGTGTAGACGTGCTTCCAAAATTGTTCCTTGGCCTCTGTTATCGTCCCTGCAATTCCTTTTCTGCCAAACATGCAAGGTGGAACAATCTAGGAACACTATCATATTCTTTGTAATCAACTTGTCCTGAATTTCACGTGTTAGTCCTCTATAAAAACATGCCATGGCAGCCTCTTCGTCCTCAATAATATCACAACGCAACATACTAATTTGAAGCTCCTGATAATATTCTTCTACGGATCTATTGCCTTGGTTTAAGCGCTGCAGTTTCTTACGCAAGTCCCGTTTAAAAGAGGGTGGAATAAATCTGTTACGCATAGCAACCTTTAAAGCATCCCATGTAGTAGGCGCTAATCCATCATTGCAAACTCTACTCCACCAAATGATGGCAAAATTTTAAATTCACTTGTGGCTTACCTAACTCTATGCACTTCGGGAACTAAGTGAGCATTAAATTTCTGTTCTACCGTCATCTCCCAATCTAGATATACTTCAGCATCATAAGCACCCGCAAAAGATGGTATAGTGAACTTGACTTTAGCATACGGATCATCATTATCACGTGCATTATGGTGCGGAAAGTTATTACCTCTCATACCTTGACGGTTGAAGTTCAATCGGTTCAGTTGTCATGCATCCAAGGCATCGTGGTGGTGCATCTCATTATCGTTGTCGATCTCATGGTCATGGGCTGCACCTTGAGGATCCACACGACCATTGTTCGGTGGTTGATTGACCAAACCATCAATACGTGCATTGAGTGTTGCAATACTAGCATTGAGCTGTTGTAGTGTAGCATTTGTCTCCGCAAACTTCCTTTCGATGTCGTCATTAATAGCATGACGGTGTTCATCCAACACCCGGGTGAGCTCTTCCCTCACAACACACTCTTGCGCACCCAATTCCTCACCTACCATGGTTAGTACGAGACAAAAGACAACACAAATATATTATCCCTACCAACTACTAGGTGGTGGAAGGTGGAATCACACACTCTCAAGCGTCTTACCAAGCTCTTATGAATTTCTTACCAAATTGCAGCAGGTGGTATGATCGGAGAAGGTGGGATGTATGACTGCGGCGGAGGCGAATGCGAGGATCCAAATATGAGGGCCAAAAGTACGTGGAGCTCGGACAGGCAATGTTTAGTAGCAAGGAATAGCAATAATGAAATCAGATTAGCAAAGCTAAATCAAAGTCCACATGCTAAATCACGATTCTTTGGCCCAAACACGCTCCTAGCACTAGCTCAAGCAAACCGAAAGATAGGGTAGATACAAGCACAAAGGAACGAGATTTGCAAAGCAGCCGATATCTCTTGTGGGTGGTCGTGGAGCACCGGTGGGTTGTCGTAGACCAGCTGAGGGTGGTCGTGAGCCAACTGAGGTGGTCCTTTTTTTTATATTCTTTCTTCTTCTTTTTTTTAGATTCTTTCTTCTTCTTTTTTGACTAACGAAACCCAACCTAGGATTCCCCCCTTTTTTTTGCGTAAGTGACCTTGACTCACAACTCTTCAAAACCCTTTTCCGGGCCTGGGGATATATATAGGTCACAAACTTTTTGGAGAGCAGGGGTATAAAGGTAATAAAAAGATACTCTCTCTGAACTTTGGCTATATCTGTTTCAGCTATGGAGTTTCTTCTCAGTCTTTGTTTGGTCGGGCACGATATGATGAGTGCGTGGGTGTCCGAGAGCAACCAGAAACAGATAGACTCAGGGTAGGATGTCGGGGCAGAAACGAGTAGATGGTCGAATCCGACTAGGTAGTCGAACACGAGGAGGTGGTCGGATAGGGGTGTTGGCTCGAGTAGGTGGTCGGATGGGGGTGGTGTCACGAGTAAGTGGTCGGATGGGGTGGTGACTCAATCTTGGCTATAGCAGATAAACCATAATTACAACGGATGCAACCAAGGACAAGCCGAGATACACGATGACCAAAACAACAAAGACTCGACACTAGAAACTAGATCATGATGACTAGACCAGCAACAACGACACCGACGATGGACTCGAACTCAACAACGCGAATACTGAAAACAAAATTGCGAAAGGCACAAAGTGGTTTGGACAGCGGAAAAACTAAGATCTAAAACTTTTTGTGGGGCAATTTTCTGGACTCTAGGTGATGGAAACAACTAACAAAAGGGGATAAACGAGATTACCTAACAGGCAACCTTTGCTTTGATACCAACTGATGGATATGGTGGCCCGATCTTCCGATAGGTTCGATTGATTTTGTCGAGAGGACGTTGACGCTTTGAGGCTTTCGACCAGCAGATCGTTACCTCGCAATTCGCTACACCCGCACGACTGTCGTTATCGACCTTACCATGAGGGTTATTGCTCCTGCAAGCAATCGAAGCAACTCACAAGAACAAGGAAGATGCAATCTGAATTGCATTGCGAATATGAATGAAGATCACAAAGTGGGGTTCCTCAAACCGTACAACGACGAAACTGCAAGTGGCAGAATAATTCTTAGAAAAACCCAACCCTATACTGTGGCGGCTGTTGTATATATATAGGGGGCGTGAGGAGGTTGACCTAGGGTTGTGCGGCCATAGGAGAGGCATACACAACCTAGGCTTTGACCTCGACACGCTTACAATGCCCTATTAGGCCCAAAACGGTGTCGCAGCACCTAATGACTGGTCGTAGAACTTGAGACATGGTCGTAGTGCTGGCAGGTCTGGTCGTAGCGCTGGCAAATTTGGTAAAAAAGCTTGAGACCTGGTCGTAGCGTTGGCAGGTCTGGTTGTAGCGCTGGCAGGCCTGGTCGTAGTGCTTGTAGACCTGGTCGTAGATCCTCCCCATTATTCCTAAGTAACAAAAGATCAAAATTATTAGGTAGTATACCATTCCGCATAGATAAATTATTAGCACCTAGAAACGAGCTCACCTCATAATTTAAGTGACGTGCACGAGCTCTTGTCATAGGACCTGGAGGATTTTGTGTAGTGCGTGTATCCAAAGGAGTGATGTCCTCATCAATCCTTGTCATGGTAGCTGGTGACGTCAACTAGTAGCAAGGTGCGGCGACCAGCAGCAGTAGCATAAGATTGGATAGCAGCGGTAGGTGGCAATGGTGGCGCTAGTTGGCGGTGGCAGTACCAGGAGGTGGCGCGGAGCTGATTGTCGGGACTCGGATTAACACATCCAAAATCCTCTGTTTTTCTTAACTAGTCACATGATCAATAGCTAGCTCACACAGTGATAATATTGATGAAATACCATCCATTCAACGAATAAACTAAAAAGGAAGCAAAATAGTAAATAGTAATTATTGGATCTTATGGTCAACGTTTACTTAACTTGCCACGCAGGGCTTAAGAAAGAAACAAAACTCTTGTAACAGAAAAGAAACTTGAGGTGGCCACTCGACATGCCCATAGGCAATCGAGTGGGGAGTGCATCGTAATTCACAAAGTCTTCAAACAACTTCTCGTAGAGCTCTTGACTAGCTTGACCTTCTTTAACTGAGCAGCAAAGCTTTAAGTCATCAATACATAAAGTACTCAGTAAGTCAAGTAGTGACGGTAAATATTGTAAGTAGATTGTAAAGCGTAATTGAAAAAATAATAATAAATAAAGAGTAAACATTGCTTTGAAACAATAAGTGAACCTCCCATTCACTTCACAACCAAACCACCAAGTGAACATCCCATCCACCAAGCGAACATCCCATCCACTAAGTGAACATCTCATTCACCTACCAACCATTTTTATAAAAACTCTATACCTTGTGTGAAATCTACAGGCATTATCCATATCTAGGGATACGGCTGTTTAAACAATTTTACACTTTGCAGAAGTTGTATAGCTTAACCCACAAGAGATAAATCAATTTATAATGTCCGTTCACACACTTCCATGGGTGTGCAACTAAGTGATTATCATAAGTCCTTTATAAAGCTCTTTCTCAACCCAATTCTGCCCGCTAAGGTTTCAACATTTAATTTCATCACAACCAGACAGCCCCCTCTTGCGCCATGCGAGTATACATCCATCCTGGAACTCACACCATCACAACAGAACTGAAGTTGAGACATTCCTAATTAATTAGCCATGTTCATTCTATGCTAGACATGTAGTTGTACAATATGACTCAGTTCAATAGCGCACAAGATTATGTCCTTAACCGGTACTCAAGCGAGACTACTTCATCCCAATGTGTAAACAACACCTTCTTTACTGCACGATCACTCGCTTGAGCGAAAACCATTTTGTTTAACCAAACCAATGACAATCCCCATCATGGCACAAAATTTTATAACAGCGGCATCGCACCACAACTTGTACAACAACAACATCCCACCACTAGTTGCACAACAGTGACATCGCACCACAATTCCATATATCATTAAGTCAAATTATCATTATTAAACATGTGGCATGAGCCCATCGTATAACTAAGCATGACTAAGCATATCTACGATAACCCATGTTGGTGATACAAATATGTCCAACTAGTAATGACCATCCTATGGTGACAAAAGTTTCAAGGTATTCAAATAATCAATGGTGGCATAATGAAAACTAGGTTATTAACTACTCCCAAAAGCAGTTGATATAAAAGTAGCATGCAATTTAATATAAAACAATATACTTTTGAAAATATAGGTTCCTCATGATCAAAGGATTACGACTTGCCTTGGGCTTGCCCAGTTACCACACTTTGGTCTTCAAATCTTGCTCCTGCTCCTTGAAAAATGTCGTCTAAACGAGAGAAAGACAATAAACGAAACACAAATAAATCCAAAATAAAAACAAATCAAATAAAAAAAACAAATCTAAAATGGAGAGATCGATTTTAGATAAAATTAGGAACATGAACGGGCTAAATCGGAGTTCAGACAAGGAGAATGGGCTTTCGAAAAATTATCGAATTGGAAAATTGCAAGAAATTGAGAGGGAGTGGAATATTCCAGAGAATATTCAATTCGGATTAAACTAAAGGAAAACACCTGGAGGCTGATAGTAGGACCCGTTTACTAGAGAGAGAAAGAGAGAATAAGAGGGGAAGAATGACAAGTGGGACCAATTGTCATTGAGAGAGAGAGAGAACAAAGAACAGAGAGGAGGAATAGAGGAAGGGGGTGGCGGCTCTGGTGCATGACATCGGTGGCGGATGGTAGCGAGGGAGTGGCTAGCAATGAGCAAAACGGAACCCAGTGGCACGAGGGTTTCCCAGGTGGTGGTGGCATGGCTGGGGAGGCACTATGGCGGCAGCATAGGCAGACGGGCACACGGCGGCTGCGACGACTCGACGACACTCTTTGGGCGGTGGAGTGAGCACGGCTCGGGGGGTCACCATGGGTGGCTCGGGGTGGCCGGAGAGGAACCGAGGAGGCGGGGCGACGGCGACTGGAGGTGGAGAAGAAGGGACGGCAATGGTGTAACTCCATGGCAGCACAGAGGCAGAGTTAAGGTGGGGTTATGGTGGGGAATAGATGGCAGACGGTCGAGAACACGTTGTGACGTGCTCAAGTCGACACGAAGCTTACCAAAGAGGAAGATCGAGATAGGGGTTGGCGTAGTTGGACTTGGGGAAGAATGTTGCAGAGCAAAACAGCGGGTTCCTAGGGTTGGCGAGGCAAGCTTCGCGTAGAACGTGATGGGGTGAACTCGATGGAGGAAAAAACACGAGCAAAGACTGAACGTCGGCAACAAATTACGACAAGGAAACACTTCGGCAATGAGCGTCTCCTTGGGCTCTACCGGCAACTTGGCGGCAGAATCATAGGGGCAAGCTAGGTCTTCGAGAGAGGAGAGCGAGGCGAAACTTTTGACACGTCTGTTGGGCTATTTATTGGCTCGGTGTGCGTGCGCTGCACGGAAGCTAAAACTGGGATGGTGGCGAGTTTGCAAGCAGCACGGCAGCCATCTCCTGGACAATGAACAGTTTATTGAGCTCAACATGCAAAACATGGTAAGAGGCACATTCATCACTATCAAATTCCTTAGCATTCACAAGTTCAAGAGTTAAATTATCAACTTGAGACTCTAAGTCCTTAGCCTTAGCCATGAATTTCTTAAGAGATTTATCCTGACTAAATTGTTGATCATATAGTCCTTCACAACGCAAGGTGAGCAACTCATAGGAGGAAAGTACCTCATCGGATGTGTTGACGAGATCGTCGTCGTTATGTGCCATAAAGCACATGCCGATGAAGTCATTGCCCTTACCCTTGTTCTTCTCTTGAAGGATCTCTACCTCCTTGTCTTCCTCGCTCCTAGAATCCACATCACTCATGGAATGTTCTCCAAAAGCGGTAAGGACCCGGTGAGCGGCCTTTAAGAGCTTAGAGGGATCAAACTTGGCCTGGTGTCTTTGAAGCTTTTCCATGAGCCCTTCTCCTCCTTGTGGTTGCCCTTGCTCCTCAGCTTGGGATAGTTAGATCGAACATGGTATAGCTCACCATACTCGTAGCATGTCACCAGATCACCCCTCTTCTTGCTTATCACATTGTTATAGGCCCAGGTGAACTTTGTGGCTCAGAGGGATAACTTTGGCTTAGGAATAGACTCAAGCCCCTCTTCATTGATTGCGGAAAGACAAGCAAAAAGAAACCTAAAGACTTAGAAAAACCACCATCATGAGATCTCCTAGATGGATCAGCTACCAATGCCATATTTTCTTTCTTGGGATGGTCAACTCTTTTGATCTCATGGGTCTTGGGCTCGCTATACAGCAACTCCAAGTTGAGATCGCTCAAGTTGATGTTCTCCTCAATGGTGGTAGCTTTCATCTCCCACTCCTTTGTGTTTACGATGGCTAAGAGATGAGTGACATTCTCATACTGAGAATACTCAATATCAGCGGCTCTCAATTGATTGAACACCTTGTTGAAGCAAGTAAACACGTCATCGATGCTCTCTCCAGGAAGTATCTTGAATTTGTTGTACTCTCACTCGAAGATCATTAGGCACACTTGTTTGATCTGGGAAGATCCCACATGATAGGTCTCAAGAGTGTGCCAAAACTCATGCACGGTCTTAAAGTGACAAATCTTGCCATACTCTTGTCTACCAAGCTCGGCATATAGGAAGTTCTTTACCTTATGGTTGTTAGCCAAAGCAGCCACCGAAGCCGGTGTAGCAACCTCGAGTAGAATAAAGGGATCATAGATGATCTCCCATATGACTTGGCCTTGACTCTAAAGGTAGACTCGCATTCTGTTCTTCTAATAGGCAAAGATTTGCGGCTTGGTGGAGTACTTTATAGTTACTATGTTTATCGATTGGTTAAGATTAATTATGAACTAATCGGGCTATGACACCACTTGTTTGGACTGAAATAGTGACAAGAGGGGGTGAATAGGAGCCCACTCTTTTCCACCTCTGGTATTCAACTTCCTTTTCACTTCAATAGCTATGAAAGATATGAAGATCTAAGTCTCAAGATCACAGCAGAAGACTTGAGTTGAACCTGAGAGAACCAATCCTCAACACTCTCTACTAGTCTAACCGACGGGCCAAGGCTGGTCTGAATGCTGGCACTGATTTGACCGTTGGTGAGGCCAGTCTAGCCGTTGGCTGAAAATTAGCACGATGAAGGATCCACAAATCAACCTAACTTTTGACCTAGTGATCCAAATCAAGTGAGATTTCATACATAGATCAAGAAAAGGCCAGGAACCTATTCCAATTGAAGATCGAGACGATCATCGCCAAGGTTCCACAAATTTCTTGATTAAGGGCAAGAAGGCTCAAAACCAGGGGAAAACCTAACCTTGATCTAAAGCTTGCTTGTGGGTGGATGATGGTTTAGAAGACCTTAGATCAGATTCTACAAGTCCTAACACGCTAGATCACAGCAAGAGAATAAGGCAAAATCCCTATAACACCAAAGCCCTAACATCGCCAAAGAGAAAGCAAAAACAAGAGAGAACTCATCTTGAGAACAAACTTGATTGGATTGATTAGGGGGATTGTAAGTTTACAGCCACTCCACCATGAAGGACAAAAGTTTACTAATGAGCACCCATTCTCTGAATACATCTCTAACGAGGATTGAATAATCCTCAATTAATGAAGGTATTTATCTATAATATTCATTATAGATAATGGTATTCTAATAGCTTTCTAGTAAACCCCTAGGTGGAGATGCTTGCCACAACCAGTACAGATTACGACCAGTTTAGGTTACGACCACCCCCAGGTCAGAACGTATGTTATGACCAGGTCAAATCACCACCACCTTTTGGTCGATAAGTCTCACAGACTGATATGTGGGCCATATCTTATCAACTAGGAACCCTGTACACCATGCTTAACTATGCGTGGTGGCAAATATAACATGTGCACCTTTGTGTCTCTGATATAACTGCACACACCTCTCTCCATCTCTAGCAACAAAAGTCTAGAGAATGTGCAAGGAGAACACCTCACAAACAACAACCGTCATCAACATGCAGATTCCAACAACTGTCAAGGCATCTTCAGATGGACAACAACTATCACCCTTTCAACGCTTTATAAGGGGTGGTGCTAGGAGAGGGAGATAGAGAGGTAAGAGGCCATTGACAACATTCTTAGCCATTGACAACATTCTTAGTTTTCGTGGCACATTGTGCATTGTAATATAATTCAATACAAGAACACAGGAGTAGTGTTGTTATTCTCCCCGAAGAAAGCCTGAACCTGTCTAAAAAAATCTTGTCTCTTCATGCGTGATCTCGAGAGCTGTGTCCCCTACATTTACTCACAAATATCGATAGTAATTCATCAACAATCTCTCTATCAAACCCTAGCCTACTCTATTTTCTCCACTTTAACCAAATCTCAAATTGAGGTTTCCAAGGCTTGGTTGTACAAATTCTGCACCAACCCTTATATAGTAGAGGATAGGCCTAGAGAGAAAATCTTATCGGGCACTCGTTAAGTCCACACACAAACAGGTCTACACTCATGTACACTTCTCAAAGTGGATGATGATCCGGGTCTCCCGAATCTGTCTCTTCGTGATCTTCTCTTTCTCTTGATGTAAACCGGTTCTCCTTTTTGTTGTCTTGCATCAAAGTTTCTCCAAGGTCACCAACATGATCCTTATCCATGACCGAGTCCAATCACGCGAAAAAATCCCATGCTTCGCCACACATAAGTTCATCAATGGCTATCCACATGCAAGTGGCCCCAATCCACTTGATGCAATCCGTTTCCCCGAATTTTTCGTTCAGTCATTCTTGTCCATCTTGTTCCGTGCTTGAGTCCAACCAGTTCACCTGGTATCTTTGATCATTTTGGACCTAAGGTCTCCTAGCCTAGTCCCGATCATCCTCAGCGTTTATCGTCGTCGACTCCAAGAGTCACTGCTAGACCAAGAAATCGATTATGGGCATAAGTTCTTTGCTACTTAACCCATGTTAGCCAAAATATGCATAATGCAACATCTATGCACTAAATCCTATGACTTTAGCCAATTCCACAAAATCACCACAGCTCACTGTGCATGATCTTGCCTTGTTCGGTTAAACCGCCAACCACCGGTTTGACCGCTCCTAGCCTATCTGATCACCAGCCTCGATAATAGGGGACCAGTCTGACCGCCAACTCCATACCGGTCATACTGCTTCCCAAAATCCAAAGCACCCATTTCTGGACTTTTCAGCAAAACTCTATAGTCTTCATTTTCAATGGCACCTGGTGCAGATTGTTGGTGATATGCCCTAGAGGCAATCATAGAGATGATTGTATCACGTCTATGTTTATAAAGATTAACAAGTATGCGACTTGTTGGTAAAGCTCTTTAAGTTATACGATGTCATTCTAAATGTATCCCTGGTCAGAACACTAGTGACTTATCGACCAACACATGTACTGATTGATGACTATGTTTCACCGGTCATGGATATGGGCATATCGAATCAATAATGTGAACACATGTAAGAGAATATGGTGTTGGATTGACCCACCTTGAGATACTATTGAGATTGTTATGATTTTGTGTGTCATCAGTTGGTCTCAAGTAATGATGATATATAATCTTTAGACCTGAAATTAGCATAGTTTCCTAAATGTGTAATAGTATATTTAGGGGCTACCAAATGCTACTCCGTAACTAGGTAGTTATAAAGGTAGCTTTCCGGTATGCTATGAAATATGCAGAGGGATGTGACTGGTCAGATATGTGATTTGCCCCTCCTAACATAACAGGAGAGATATCTTTGGCCCCTTGATGTAGTCGGATAAAGAAAGTGCATGGCCATGCCCTTAGTGGTCGAAGAGTCGACTACATGAAGTTATCCATCACAAGATCGAGAAAGTATTGAACGGTCCA
The DNA here is from genome assembly GCA_036346255.1 of Ampelocalamus luodianensis. Classification (NCBI taxonomy): domain Eukaryota; kingdom Viridiplantae; phylum Streptophyta; class Magnoliopsida; order Poales; family Poaceae; genus Ampelocalamus; species Ampelocalamus luodianensis. The sequence continues at coordinate 53,908,719 of CM070629.1, read as the reverse complement.
TTGATGACAATTATCTCACCTGGAGATCAACAAAATATCTTGAGGCAAAGGGTCAATATGCAAGCAAGTCGTTTAGTCCGACTAGATTTCCTTAACAAAACTGTCATCTCACTGTCTGGTCAGCACTGATTTCTGTAGGACCAGAAAGGCGACTAGAGGGGGGTGAATAGGAGCTCAACCAAATTTTTGTTTTAAGATTAGATTCAACACAAATTTCACTCCAATAGCTATGAGAGCTATGAAGATCAATAGATAAACACAGTGGAAGACTTATGTTGAATTCCCTTCAAACCCCCAAAAGAAACAACTAGAAACACAAAAAAATAGCCTGATGAACAGTACTAATAAACATGGCGGTCGGGCGGTAACTGATGGCGATCGGACCAGCTCTGATGTGATCGGTGATGAATAGTAAAATCAGCACAGAACGTGAATTTTAGCACTATTTTAAAAACGAAAATTGATCTAACTTTTGATCTACACGGCCAAACTTGACCAAATTTGGAACACACCTTCCTAAGGATATTAGAAACCTATTCCAAGCAACGATTGAGTAGATCCATGTCAAAGTTTAGACCTTTTTCAGTTTTACCAAAGGAAGGTTCAAAACCGAGCAAAAACGAAAACTTGATCTAAACACTTGCTCGTGGGAGATTGATGGTCTAGATGATTCTAGATGTATTCCTACACATCACAGCAAGGTAGAAGAGGGCAAGAGATCAACCAAAAGCCAAAGGATCAAAGATGGAGTCAAAATCACAAAATAAGAAGGAAGAACACAAAGAGACACATCTTTGGGAAATCATCCATGGATTGATTCGTGATTGTTCTTTGATTCTGACCAATCCTCAAGGAGGACAAGAGCTCAATCCATGAGCACACAATCAACTCATCTCCCTAGAATCCTAAGCCTCTCTTTTTCTCTCTAAGTCCCTAAAACCAAACTAGGGTTTACAAATGAAGTACTTGTGGGCTGTATGGCAGCACCCCTCCTATTTATACTAGAGGCCTAGCTTCTAGAAGAGTTTCTCTAATGGGATCCCGTTAAGGCCCAACACAAACGGGACACTTATGCACGCTGTTTAGAGCGCAATCTCCATCATCTTTTGACCTAAACCTCTTAACCTTGTGCTGTCCCACGCTGCGCTTTAGCCAAAAGTCACAAAGGCGGTATTTGGTGAAATTACCAAAATACCCCTTCTCGATCCTTCTCCATGGACCGAGTCCAATCCTGTCGAAGCAATCGCTTGCTCTACCACGTGTAGGTTGATCAACGGCTCTCATCATGTCGGCAAGTCTCTCCCGTCCAGATCCCACCGGAACCACTAAGGCACTTGCACCGACCCCTGCGCCGCTTGATCAACCCGTCGCACCGAACTGCCCGTTCGGTCATCCTCGTCCATTCTGCGCCACGCTTGAGCCACTTGACCTCACCCGGCATCCATGATCGTTCTAGACCTCAGCTCTCCAAGCTTAGTCCCGATCCTCTCGCCGTTGACCGTCATTGACCTTCAAGACACCTGCATAGCAATAGATAGAGAAATCGTCTCCGGGAACAAGTTCTTCACAACTTGACCCACGTTAGTGAAAATATGCAATATGCAACACATATGAAAAGATAAACATGGATATGACCTATCCCAAAATTACTTAGCCAATAAAATCAACATTCAACACAAAATCGGTCAGACCGCCATTCAATTGCCGGTCTAACCGCTCCCTGGCCGGTCAGACCGCCCTTGACCTGACAGCAATTCAGACTTTGACGAAAACGCGTGAATTGACAAACCAAAAGTGCCATTGCCAATTGTAACATCATCTTAAGATCGTGAGCATATCCGCATGATATCCACAATTTCTAGCAACGGTTCTAACTCTGGGGTTCAACAAATATCCTTGCAATTGACTCAAGATCCAACTTCTGAATTTCACAGGTAACCTTGGCAGACTGATCAACAGATCCTTGTGGTAGCTCTTCTAATTCGAAACATCTAACACTGCACTGATCTGTTATGAGGGAATGGATTTCAACCTCATGGTTCTCAATCCAATAACCATCTTTGTTGCTCCACGATAGCAACTTTGAATTATGACTAAGATAATTCACTTCTTAAAACTTTAGTTGTCAGGAAGTGCACACGAAACTTCTTAACACACGAATTATTGGATGTTCCATGATAAAAGCTATCAAGGTTCTTTATGGTATCTGGCAATACGAACACTAGAATTGTGATTAATCTCTTCTGAACTTCTCACAGACTCGGTTTGCTTCTGGCGATCTGGGTGAACTTGTTCTTTTACCACGATGAGGGTCTTGGCTATCTTGAAATGACTATCTCACTGATCTTCAACTAACACCGTCTGGTTCACAGATGATTCTGGAGAGAACTGATATTCTTACTCAAAACTCAAACACGATGATTATTAGGTTGTAACGTCCCAAAATTTGGTTTTTCAAAAATCTTTTGAGTAGTTTAGGTCCCTGAAAAATTTCACCAATTTTATTTGAATTAATAAAGCTTAATCTGGAATTTTCCTAAATTAAAAATATTTAATTTGACTAATCTAAACATTAATTAAATAAAAACTTGTGTTATTTGGCTTCCTTGTCTTTCAAGGAATTGTTCGGTATTTTCTAAGATTTTTTCGTATTTGTTTGCTATTTATTTGATCTCCTTGATTTTTGGCCTTTTATTTTAATTCTAAAATCAACCTTTTTCTCTCTACCACGTGCTATAGTAAATCGCGAAACATTGTTCATCTTCCAGCCCGAACCAAACAGACGAGTTCGTTCTCTGTATGTGAACAAACCAAACCTTCTAAATTCCATATCTTCCTCCACAGTGCATATAAAAGCGAATCGTTTGCGCCCACGCGTTCGTCTTGATCTCCTCTTCCAATCCCCTGATTTGGTTTCCTCCAAACCGATCTATTTTCGTCGCAATCTCCAGAAAACCGAGCTCCAACCGAAGGTCTTCTCCGGCGAACTACGCCTTCATCCGACGTCCCCCGGCCGAACCGTTAGTGGCGTTGGCTTCGCGTCGTCGCGTTCTATGCCATGGTTCTTTCCTCTTCGCCCAAAGATCACCGGAGCATCGTCGGCCATGTCAAGCCATAAAGCCAAAACGTGTTCATCGCGTTCCTCACTTCCTCGATGAGTTTTTCCAAAATCCTATCGCGTCATCTTGTGCCCCTCGTCGATACCTATTTTCCCCTCTTGTAGATTCAAGTTTCGTCCACCGTGTGCCGAGAATCAGGCGTTCTCTCGCCTCTTGCCCGTCGTCCATCTCCGGCCAATTACTCTGCAACCGTTGATCCTCTGCCTTCAACTCCACCACCGTTGAGTTCGCGTCGCCATGTTCTACGCCGTGCTCACCTCTCTTTTCGCAGAGCATCGCCCGAAGTGGTACGCGCCCGTGAGGCCGTCGTCGTCGCCGTTCTTCACGTCACTGCCGTCGCATGGAGCAAAATCTTGATGTCTGGACCGCGTCATCATCTCCGGCTCATCGTTTCCTTTCCGTTTTGCCCCTTTGCCACCGTTGGTTTGCCTCCGTTCGTCGTCACCACCTTGCGCAAGAACGGCCGCCTCTCTGTTCTTCGTTGCCAACAACATGTATGTCTGTTTCTTCTTTCCAACAGAACATGGGTTCTATTGTGGTCTCTATTGACTTAGTCAACCTCTTTCTTCTCTCTCATGTGTGGTCCCTTTATGTCCTTCATACAAATCAAGCCATATATATATTCATCTATCTTACATGTGGGTCCCTTGTGTCATCCACCTAAACCATAATTTGAGATCTATCTCTCGCTTACATCTAGACCCCACATGTCATGCATGAAAATATAGTTCTTTCCACTTCCATGTAGACCCCATGTGTCATTCACCCAATTAAAAACTCTGATTATTTCTCTCACTTACATGCGGGTCACGTATGTCAGTCAACCTTAGTCAAACCCTGCTCATGAGCTTGGTCCACCATGGATTAGCATATCTCTGTGGACCTGGTCCATAGACCAGTGGCCCCACATGTCAACCCCTAATCCTATTTTCGGGAATTAATTTAATTCTTGAAAAGTCATTTATCTTATTGGTCCCACATGTCACTCTCTCTACCTTATTTTTGAAATTATTTTAATTCTAGAAATCCATAAATACCAGTCGGTCCCACCTATCATACACTCATTCTATTTCTAAGATTTTCGGAATAGAATATTCTGAGAATATTCCGTAGACCCTAATTGTCATTTCATGTGAATTCCAATCTTCCGAGAGCCATATCTTCTTCACCCGAATTCCGATTGAACCCATTCAAGTTCCTAAATTCATCTAAATTCAATATCTACCTTCCAGTACCATTCAATTTCAATTTGGAATTTATTTGATTTATCTTTTGAATTTAGTTTTTTTTGCGCTTTCTTTCTCGTTAGACGTCGAAGTCCCGGAATCGTCCGAAGGAGCTGAAGATCAAGCAAGTAGAGGATTGAAGATAAAATAAGATCATCATTGCTATAGTAAGGCAGGTTATACCTTTGATCGTATTGAATCCCAGCTTTCAAAATTACTTTGATTCAAATTATTACATTTACTTTAAGTAATTATTTAAATGCTATTGGGTTTAGCTATTAATCTAATTTGTTATATCCACTTTTTCTATTGTATGTCATAATCTTTTGTCACCCTAGATTGGTTCATATTTAGTTGGTTCTATGGTATTGCCAACGTGGGTTGGTTAGTACGAGTAGATTGCTTAGCCATGCCACGAGTCATCATCTCATGTGAGTTGCAATTATAAACTTGACTAAGTTTATCACATAATTCCATAGTCACTTAGTCAAGTTTATAATTGCAACTCACATGAGATGATGACTCGTGGCATGGCTAAGCAATCTACTCGTACTAACCAACCCACGTCGGCAATACCATAGAACCAACTAAATATGAACCAATCTAGGGTGACAAAAGATTATGACATACAATAGAAAAAGTGGATATAACAAATTAGATTAATAGCTAAACCCAAAAGCATTTAAATAATTACTTAAAGTAAATGCAATAATTTGAATCAAAGTAATTTTGAAAGCTGGGATTCAATATGATCAAAGGTATAACTTGCCTTGCTATAGCAATGATGATCTTATTTTATCTTCAATCTTCTACCTGCTTGACCTTCAGCTCCTTCAGACGATTCCGAGACTTCGACGTCTAACGAGAAAGAACGCGTAAAACAAACTAAATTAAAAAAGACAAATCAAATAAACTCCAAATTGAAATTGAATGGTACTGGAAGATAGATAATGTAAGTGAGATGAGATATTTATTTTGATGCACTAACATATGGGAACCATAATCAGAAAGAGAAAGAAAGACATATAGAGAGAAAATAACCGAAGAAGTGTTTGGAAAGTACTGTATGTGCAATGTCTAGAGAAGACAAAGAGCAGATAACAGAGACAACATAAGGGAATAGAGGAGTTGCTTGGCTGATTGTTGGAGGCATAAATGTTGATAGTGAGATGGGAAGCAAAAATGAAAGAAAGAAAGAGAGACTTGAGGCTTCTGTACGATAGAGAAACAGAAAGAAAGGAAATCAACACAAAACTGAACGAAGCAACAAAACCACATCAGCCATGAACAGTGAACAGAGGATTGGCTGGTTATGGCGCATGAGGTAGACGGAGGCGAACCAACGGTGGCGAAGGGGCAAAACGGAAAGGCAACAAAGATGCGGAGATGATGACGCGGTCCGGACGTCAAGATTCGGCTCCATGCGACGGCAGCGATGCGAAGAACAACGACGATGGCGGCCTCACGGCGCGTACCACTTCGGACGACATTCTGCGAAAAGAGAGGTGAGCATGGCGTAGAACGCGGCGACGTGAACTCAACGGTGGTGGAGTTGAAAGAAGGGGATCAACGATTGTGGAGTAATTGGCCGGAGAAGGATGACGTACAAGAGGCGAGAGAACGGCCGATTCTCGGCACAAAGTGGATGAAACTTGAATATAAAAGATGCGAAAAATAGGTATCGATGAGGGGCATGAGATGACGCAATCGGATTTTAGAAAAACTCACCGAGGAAGCGAGAAACGCGATGAACACGTTTCGACTTTATGGCTTTACATGGGCGGCGGTGCTCCGGTGATCTTTGGGCGAAGAGGAAGGAACCATGACGTAGAACGCGACGACGCGAAGCCAGCGTCGCAGACGGTTCGGTCGGGGGACGTTGGATGAAGGTGCATTTCGCCGGAGAAGGCCTTCGGTTGGAGCTCGGTTTTTTGGAGATTGCGACAAAAATAGATCAGTTTGGAGGAAACCAATTTGGGGGATTGGAAGAGAAGATCAAGGTGGACGTTTAGACGCGAACGGTTCGCTTTTATACGCACCGTGGAGGAAGTTATAATTTTGGGAAGGTTTGAGTTTGTTTCGTACACATTCTGGAGACGGGAGCACCCTGTCCAGCTGTAGGTTGCAGATGACCAGTAAATCGCGATTTACTATAGCACGTGGCAGGAGAGAGAAGGATGGATTTTCAGAATTAAAATAAAAGGTCGAAAATCAAGGAGATCAAATAAATAGCAAACAAATCCAAAAAATCTCAGAAAGTACCAAAAATTCCTTGAAACACAAGGAAACCAAATAACACAAGTTTTTATTTAATTAATGTTTAGATTAGTCAAATTAAATATTTTAAATTTAGGAAAATTCCCAATTAAGCTTTATTAATTCAAATAAAATTGGTGAAATTTTTCAGGACCTAAACTACTCAAAATATTTTTGAAAAACCAAATTTTGGGATGTTACAATGCATAGGGCTATTGGGACATAAGAGTTGCTTCACCAAAACCCTAGCCGCTGCCTCCTAGAAGGCCCTACTGTGCACATTGGTGCTAGCACATTGGTATACGACGTTCGACCTTTGGATGTGTGGATATCGTAGAGGCGCTACTGCGGTTGCTATTGTGCTAATCGAGGATGATCCACGACCTACGCATGGAACATTATAGGTTGCTGGGGGAGATGATCCCGGCCGAGGACGTTAGACGATCGACTATGACCACTACATCGACGCACTCGATGTTGGATCAGGCTGTTTCAACTCTTCTTCTGCTACACTGCACGTCTAGTGGTAACGATCTATGATCTCTTGCTTGCATAACTTCCTGGTTTACGTGGTAGAAGTTTTAAATTGCCAGCTAGTGTAGCCTACCCGTATCCATCCACAAACACACCCCTAAACACTCCTACACTAGTGTTTGATGTGCAAACCTTAAAAGCTCATACCACCAGTCTGTCCCGTCGGTCAGGTTGTCATCTCCCAAACAACAAAAATGTCATTTTGCTAAACTGAGGGTTTCTCCCCAAAACACATTAACACCAATCCTAATTGTTCAACACTAAGATTAGGACCATACCCATGGTCTCCACACCTACCTAGAGTTGCCAAGGTTGGTAGGGAAGCAGGGGCGTGTGACGAATGGGCAAACTATGACTATAGGCGACGCATCACACAACCAAGAGAGCAAGGAGACGCGGTGGCGCGCCACATGGGATGGCCAACAATGGGAGCTAGGAGGCGCGGCGCACTAAGAGGTGTAATATCCCAAATCTTGGCTTGTGTTTCAAATGTAAGAAAATGTGAAGAAATTAAAACTTTTCTTGCATCTTGTTGTTGTTTGAATGTTTTAAAAATTCTTGTAAATGAATTATGGAAATTCAAATTCACAAGCTCCTTTTTACCTAAGTCTTGACCCTTTGAAACTTTTCTGGATAACCTTGCGATCATCTTCTGGAAATATTTTTCTTGGTTCTAGGGCTGTGGTGTGACTCCTCTAAAAAAATTTACAATTTTTAGAAATTGTTTGAATATTTTAAGGGGTCAGTCAAACTAATTTGACTTTTGGTCAAACCCTAGATCAGTACCTTGAGGAATTTTTGGAGAAAAAAATGCTTTGCATAAAAACTTCTAAAATTTTTATACAAGGTCAATCCTGGAGTTGAGCACCTCCTGTAAAAATTTTGGAATTTTTGGAGTTGTGTAGATCTATTTAAAAATTCCTCAAAGTTTCAGCTCAATTTCAAACCCTAATCAAAGCCACTATTTGATCTGAGTCGGACTCGAACCCTTGGTTGAGCTCAACCACCTAACCGCACTCGGGCCCGTTCAAGTTGGCGCTTTTCTTTTGGGCCATTGGATTTCGTTTCAACCGCCCAGATCTTAGTGAACGTTCGGACCACCCGAGAGTGGGATTGAATCTGAGCCGTCCATTTCTGATCCAACCATCCAAGTCTTTGGACTCAATCTTTTGACCTGAGCCACTTGTTCTTTCGCTGAAGTGTGGGCCCTTGCTGGTCCTGCTCATCTTCTTCCTCTGGTTCGCGCGCGTGTGACAGAGTAGGACATGGGAGAAAGCCCCTTTGTTAACTTTCGTGCGTCACCTTCAACGGCTTCTAGCCCATGGTTTTATTCACCACCTGTGTTTTAGCACTCAAAGTTGTCATCTTCAACTGCACCCATCCTCTCCAGCTCGTCCATGGCAGAGCGTGAACCAAGTTCACCGTGAGCTTCGTTTTCACGTTGCCCATTGCCCTTCGACTATAAAAAGCCCAAGAGCTCCTCCTCATCTCTTTTCCAGCACCACTTTGGTTTCCCTTAGTTCCTCTCTGGTGTTGAGCTCAAACCTCAAAAAAGCCCTAAGTCACCATTGTTGGTTGTGAAGATCCTCCTTCGGCACTAGCGCTCTAGTGGTTCTTTTACCCATCTTTTCGCATCGCTTTGCGCCTCTCATTAACTCAATCATTTCCCCTTACTCAATTTTGGATTGCCTTCACAGGAATCATCAAATTTGGGTTTTGCTCTTTTGCGGCCGAAGTTCATCCCTTTCTTCCTCAACTCCGGTAAGGACCTCCTCTCTTCAATTGCTTGCTCATGAACCATCTCTGGGCTTTGTTGAAGGTATCCTTACCTTTCTTTCACCTTCGTTTTGCTCAGGCCGTCCTCTCCTCATTGTCGTCCTCGGCGCTGGTGCTGGTTGTTGTCGCCAGAGTTTCTCCGGCCACCTCCTAACCTCTCCTGTGCTCAGGTTGCTCCTTGGTGGTCCCTAAATGCTTGGGCACCCACTTCTTTGGACAATGCGGAGCTCATTGTCGTTTTTGCTAGTTGGTCGTGCTTTGCACCGTTGATCTCCTCCGGCTCGCCGTCGTTCTAGGCTAGCTCCGCCGTTGAGGTCACCTCTGTGAGTTGCGTAAAGCTATTGCGAACTCATTTCTGTCTTTAGTTTGCACCGCCGTGACCAGTCGTCGCCGTGATGTGAGGACCCGGTTTATTCGACATCTTTGTTTAACCATCCACTTGGTCCTAACGGTACAAATCAAATAAACCAAGCCTCGAATATGTATACTTCCTGAGTGCAGTATACACACCTGTTACAAAATCATGCATCAATTCCATTCATACACATAGAGCCAAGTAAAGCAACAACTTAAAGACATAGATAATATAAAGAGAGTTATTACAAAGAGAGGCCGACCGCCAAAAGTCATACAAATCGATAAATACACGCGGAAGCAAAATGGCCATAAGATGGCGATAATCAAAAGCCAATCGCCTTTACCCACAAGGCAACCAACCGGACCGCCAAGCTAATCGTCCCGACAGCGCGCAACACAACTCACAAAAGTGAGGCCCTTGGGGCTCACCTTCTTCCTCTGCAACAATTAATATTAAGCAAGCGGATGAGTACAAAACTTGTTTTGTACTGCAAAACTGACGTGTGAGATAACGAGAACTATAATTAACTACATGCAAGCTCTATTTAAGTGGATGAGGCTTTGGACTTATTTTCAGCATAAAGCAAGTTTTCATTTGCAATAGGGTAATAGATTCAAAGCAAGTTTGCAATTAACTTTTATTGTTCAAATAAGAGAGAGACAAATATAACAATAGATAGATGACAACACCAACCTAGAAGTGACTAACCCATAGTCACCACAACAATAGCATGAAGTACCCCTTCATACCACCCATGTCAAGTTTAAGTTTTTTAAAAGGTTGTAGTCTAGTTCTTGCGACCTTACCAAGCATGTCCATAACCTAGGGCGAGGCTATTCGAATAGTTTTAACCTGCGGGGTGTACCAATGTACCCACACGATAGACCGCCTTTCCACCACCCACGGTTAGCACACTTCCTTTGGTATGCGAGGCATGGCTAAGTCTAACAAGGCGCTTTCCAATGGGCGATGCTAATTAAGAGCCGCAACCCACGGAGAAGGACACATTAGGCGACCTAACCGGTGCGCTAATGCTCCCTCCAAACACCACACACAAGGACACACCCACCAACCACTCATAATTAACACCTCCCAGTACTTAGTCAAGAGAGGTTCCATATCCCCTCGTGTGGTTAGCACGCAATAAGCGCTGGCTTAGTGACACAAGTAACTCGGTCCTTGGGGACTTAGGCACCATTCCACACACCAACGGATCACATCAACATACCATTGTGCCCAAGTCAAGATATAGTTTTGTTTTGATTTTTGATTTGTAAATCAATAAAACACAAGGGTTGGACATAATGGAGTAGTATAAGTAGTTGTGTGATCAAGATCATCGACTAAGTCGATGATGGCCCAATACTCTGGATAACTAGGCATGGCTAAGCAATATTCATTCGTAATGTACTAAGTGATAAGAGTTCATCCATCGAACTCTAACCACGACAAATAACCTAGGCTCGGGTAGTAGAGGATAACCATTTACCTACAGATTATGCAACTAGAGGTCTAACTAATCAATTTAACAACAAAATAGCAATGCATACATAGAAGTTAAACAAAATATTAGACTTTAAAGTAATGGGATCAATGGAAATGATCAAACCGCTTGCTTGCTTGTTTGCTCAATTTGTTGCGGAGGGTCGTTCTGGGGTTACCGCAAATGTCGAAACCTAGCGAGAAGCAAAAGAAGCAAGAACAACCCATAAGACGAGCAACACTTAAACAAAAGAGCAAGCAAAAATTATCCAAATGCGACGAAATTTATACACAAGGTAAAGTACTAATATACCTAGTCATAGAAACTGGAAAAACCTAATTTGGATTTGTGGTGCAAAAGATATTCCCTAAACACCTATTTTCGGCCATAATTAGGTACTGTAGCAAAAATATTTTCTAGAAAGATTTTGAAGCTAAAACTTTTATGGTAGCTACCTACTGGTATAGTGATAATCCATATAAATTTTCAGGTCATTTGGAGTTATAACGAATTAGTTATGATTTTTCTAAGTTCTAAAACTAGGACATCATTTATATCAGTAGCAAAGACCACTAGCAACTGGTCCTTCACTAAAGGTCATCCCTAAAGGAAATTAACAAAATTTAGTTCGCTCTATTTGGACTTATAGAGAACAAGTTATAGATTTTCTAAGTTTTTATAGCATTTTTGGAATATTTAATACAGGCTGAAAAGGCTAAAATCGATTCACAACATTTCTTGGTTCTTAACGAGGTCTGAAACATTTCTAGATTAATCTCTAGCCTAAAAGAAAATTAACACTACTGAAATCACCCAAAAAGGATCTATAATGAAAAAGATATGAATTTCTAAAGTTTTAATCAACATTTTCAGTGGAAAGATAAAGCTTACAGGAAATTATATCCCTTAACCGAAAGAAAAGACGTGGTTGATTATGGACCGTCGATCTGGATCGAACGGCCCAGCGCCTGGCGTGCCACAAAGACACACACGCACAGGACCCACGGAGGCTCACCGTTGGATCAAGATCCAACATCCAGATCGAGATGGCAATCGGACCGGCGGATGCGCGCCATCTGGGCGTCGATCAAGCGATGAAGAAGTGGGATTGAGGAGCCTTCTGACGATCAATTGCTCCCACGATCCCGCCACGGATCCAAGATCGAGCAGTGAGGTTGATTGGGCGTTCACGATTTGAACGAGGACTACTAACAATAGGGGCCCACCGTCGGTGGCGCTAAGTCACATGCGGAGTTTAAACACACGCGCCGTGGGGGTTTGAAGATGGCGGGCCACAGTCGATGGCCGTGGAGGTGGGTTTAGGACACTAATGATTACTAACCCATGATTAACAATGATTAGCATTAATGAGCGTCATTCACGTGTCAGAAGCGACATTACACGGCCTGTCGTTTCGTCGACAACAAAACCGAGGGCACCTCGAAGCTGCCGCAACCCAAGGTGCGGCGGCGGGGCCTAAATGCCAAAATGGAATCGCAATAGCATTACGCACCCATCGGGACCACCCACACCGTCGGCGGTGTCCCGAGCAGCGGCTGGCCGACGATGAGTGGCGCGACCAAAGCGGCCAAATGCATAATGACAAAAAGCTCGCAACGAACCATTTCGGTGAGTGCCAAAGCTTCTAGGGGCTACTAGAAGGATACACGAGGGTAGGGAGGTCCAGGATGGACGGAGTTGCTCGTGACGAAGAAGGTTGCGGACTTGGAGAAGACAACTTCGGAGAAGGCGCTGCGAGCAAAGATAACACGACCAGCGTCATCGGGTTAGCTCCAACCAAGCTCAAAGAAGCCCCGAGAGAAAAGAATTGAAGAATAGAGCTTCTTACGGTGATGAGGAAGAAGGGGGTGCTCACGGCGAAAGAACAATTCCCCAAAATTGAGCCGCTCTGTGAAAAGCAACTACAATTAAGTTAGGGTTTTGTTCCGGAGGTGAGAGGCACACACTGAAACGAAAAGAGAGGAAGAAATGCCAGCTGGAGCACGGTTGCGAGGAGCTCCAGACTCAACAATGGCGGTTTTAGGTGCTTTTGGTGTTTTGAGCTCACAAAGCACCAAGGATGCTTGCAAGACTCTTGGGTTTTGAAAGGAGGCGAGGGAGAGCCGGGGAGCTACTTATAGCTCAGGAGCTCAAGCTAGGTTAAGCCCAAGGTCTCGGGTGGGTGGGTTCATGCCCGCCATGGGCATCGTGAGTGGCGGGAGGCGGTGAGAGGCGACTTTGGGGAGGAGGAGGCGGTGTGCATTTAATGCATGGCGGCATTTAGCCGTTAAAGGGCTCAAGGAGGTGACAAGTCACCTCCTCTCTCGCCATGGCGCCTGGCGGGCATGCGTGCGGTGGGAGGAGGAAGATGACCACGGCGGCGGCGGGCCACCGATCAACGCACTTTCGCGGCTCGAGCCCAAAGCGTTTTAGTGGGTTGAGCCCAACCTCAATAGATGCTGGCGCGGATAAGATTTGAGCGGCCACGATCGATCGCTAATTGGAAAGAAGCGAACGCGGCCGATGCGATCCGCGGCGGTTGGATCGAATCAACGGTGAGAATCGGATGGCAGCGGAGTTGTCAGAATGCTTACGAATGAGAGCCGTTCGATGGAGATCCAACGGTTGATAAGCGCAGCAGCGGTTGAGCCCAGCGCGGCGCGGTTAGTTGGCTTTCGGTCGAGTCAAGTGACTCGAGCGAGCGACTCGAGTCAATGAGCAGTGCAAACCGATTAGGGTTTGATTTTTAAACCTGAAACTTTGGGGATTTAATTGAGGCATCAAATCAACTCCAAAATTTATGAAATTTTAACTGGAGCTTCCTGACTTAAGGATTAACCTTCCTTAAAATTTTTAGAGATTTTTGTGCACTGAACTTTTCTCCAGAAATTCCAGAAGGTGATTTGAGAGGTTTGACCAAGGTTTGACTTGCCTCTAAAATATTTCAAATAATTTCCAAAAATTATGAAATAATTCAGAGGTGTTACCAACAACCCTAGAACCCAGGAAAAATTATTACCAAGGGTTTGACACAAGATTTCACCCAGAAGGTTTTGACTTGAGATAAATGAGGATTTTGATTTTGAATTTCCCAAAATTCCTTTACAAAATTTCAGAAAAGTTTCAAGAGTAAAGGATGAAGGAAAAGTTTTAATTTACCCTCATTTTATTTCATTTGAAACACAAGCCAAAATGGGGATGTTACAAACCTCCCCCCCTTACAAAAATCTCGTCCCGAGATTTGGTTCACTCGGAAAAGAAAGAGGGGTAGTCTTGCACGAGACGATCTTCTCGCTCCCAAGTAGCCTCATCCTCGAATGGTTTGACCATCGAACTTTAAGGAACTTGATGGTCTTGTTCCTTGTTCTTCGCTCGGCCTCCTCGAGTATGCGAACAGGGTGCTCGCGATAGGTCAAATCCTCCTGAACATCAAGAGTTTCCAATGGAGCTTCCTCTGTTGGGACACGGAGGCACTTCTTAAGCTGGGACACATGGAACACATCATGTACCCCCGCAAGTGCAGCAGGCAACTCCAACTTGTGGCGGCGGCTCCTTCTTTCGATGACACGGTATGGACCGACATATCGAGGAGCTAACTTGCCCTTGACACCAAAGCGGTGACCTTTGGAGGAGAAACCTTGAGGTAGCGAAGTCATTGGGCTCAAAGCTCAACTCACGGCGACGGCGATCCGCATAGCTCTTTTGCTGGATTGAGGCGTGCGTGGCGATCACGAATGAGCTGGACTTGACCCTCGGCCTCATTAATCGAGTCCGGGCCAAAGAAAGGTCTTTCACCGGTCTCAGACCAGTTCAACGGGGTTCTACACTTTTTCCCGTATAAGGCCTCAAATGGTGCCATGCCGAGACTGGCTTGGAAGCTGTTGTTATAAGAAAACTCGGCGAATGGCAAGCACTTCTCCCAATGCTTCCCATAGGAAAGGACACAAGCTCGCAGCATGTCCTCCAAAACTTGGTTGACCCTCTCGGTCTGACCATCTGTTTGGGGGTGAAAAGCTGAGCTGAAAGAAAGGCGAGTTCCCATAGCCTCTTGTAGGCTATGCCAAAATCGCGAAGTGAACAGCGAACCACGATCTGACACAATTGTCTTTGGCACACCATGCAAACTCACGATGCGGGCTAGGTAGAGCTCTGCGAGGAGACCCACTCGAAGGTCAGTCTTGACAGGAAGAAAATGAGCCACCTTAGTCAATCGATCGATGACGACCCAGATGGCATCATTCTTCTTTGGAGACCGGTGAACCGGTGATAAAGTCCATCGGCCGAATCCACTTCCACTCGGAATTGGTAAGGGTGACGATCTGCTGGGCGATGCTCGGCCTTGACACGACGACACCGTCGCGATCGACAACGAACCTTGCGATCTCCCTCTTCATTCGGGTCCACCAAAATCTCTAGCGAAGATCCTGGTACATCTTCGTGGCCCCGGGATGAATGGATAACGGAGAATCGTGGGCTTCGCGGAGGATCAAATCCCGCAACTCCATGTCCTTTGGAACCACGAGGCGTTGCCCGAACCTCACGACACCAAGCTCATCTACGGAAAAGCACTTGGCTGTTCCATTCTTGACATTTTCCTTGATGCGGTTCACTCCAACATCTGACTGCTAAGCAGACTTGATCCGATCCACCAAGGTTGGCTGTACAACTAGGGTAGCGAGGGAACCATGCTCAACCAAACCCAAGTTGAGACGCTGGAACTCCTCCAGAAGGGTGGGCGGAGGCTCCTTGAGCCGCAATGCATTGCAATGCGCTTTGCGACTAAGCGCATCCGCAACGACATTGGCCTTGCCGGTTGGTAGTGAATACCCATGTCATAGTCCTGATCGGCTCAACCATCTCCTTTGCACGAGGTTCGGATCTGTTGGGTGAACAAATACTTTAAGCTTTTGTGATCGAATACGCCATAGCGATTACCGATTAGGTAATGTCGCCAAATCTTAAGTGCATGGATCACGCGGCCAACTCCATGTCATGGGTAGGATAGTTGAGTTCATGAGGTCTCAATTGCCTTGATGCATAGGCCACTACCTTGCCTTCTTGCATAAGGACACAGCCGAGGCCTCGGCGAGAAGCGTCACAAAGATATCGAAGCCGGCGGACATCGGGAGAACAAGAACGGAGCGGTGGTCAATCGCTTCTTAAGCGCTTGGAAACTTTCCTCGCAATCAGCGGACCACGAGAACTTCTTATCCTTCTTGAGCAACTCCGTCATCGGCCGCTATCTTGGAGAAGTTCTCGATAAAGCGGCGATAATATCCCGCTAAACCAAGAAAACTCGAACCGGTGGCCGAAGTGGTGACTCGAGAAAGCACGTCGCCGATCTTGCTAGGATCCACGGCTCGCCCCTGCCGAAAGAATATGGCCTAAGAAGGATACTTCCTTCAACGAGCAGCGCACTTGTCGAACCGCATCTGGTGGTGCTCACGGCTTGCCCAACACAAGCCTCAAATGCTCGGTGTGTTCCTCATCGCTCTTGGAGTAGATAAGGATATCATCGATGAAGACCACCACGAACCTATCCAAATACTCCATGAATACCGAATTCATGAGGTTCATGAACAAGACCGGAGCATTGGTTAAGCGAATGACATGACGGTATACTCATACAAGCCATAACGAGTAGAAAAAGCCGTCTTTGGGATATCCTCGGTCGAATCCGAACTTGATGATATCCCACTCTCAAATCAATCTTGGAAAGACTCGAGCTCCGGTTAATTGATCGAAGAGGTCATCGATACGGGCAAAGGTACTTGTTCTTTACCGTTACTTCATTAAGTGCACGGTAATCAACGCATCGCAGCGTCTTGTCCTTTTTCGGACAAAGATTGCCGAGCATCCCCAAGAGATGAGCTAGGGCGGATGAAACCCTTCTCTTGAAGCTCACCCGTTGCTTCTTCAACTCCACCAACTCGATTGGGTCCATCCGTGAAGGCCTCTTTGAAATCGGGTGATGCAGGAACCAACTCAATGACAAACTCGAGGTCTCGAACCGGTGGCATCCACGGAAGGTCGTCGGGAAGACATCAACAAAGTCACATACCACTGGGACTTCACTAATATCTAGAGTGGCTTCGCTTCAGCGCGAAGAGATGCGAGATCTGCGGCTTGGTGAGAAGCAAACTCGCTTTCGCCGAAGAACCGGTGAGGTAGGCGAGCCTCCTAGCGCAATCAATTTGTCCCATGTCTTTGAGACAACCAATCCATGCCTAGGATTACATCTAAGCTCGCCGGCCAGAGGAGGATAAGGTTTGCCAAGAATCCTACCCCTTCTATCTCAACAGGACATCCCTACACTCGGACTCGGCTCTCAACTCAGAGCGAGAGGCGAATGAGCGTGGGACCAACAATGGAGTAAAATGAAGACCTCCTCTGACAAAAGACTGAAACAAGCGAATGAGATGCGCTGAATCAAACAAAGCGTAGCGAGGAAAAGAGTTAACAGAAGGGTACCCAACACGGCGTCGGGTGCCTCCTGTGCCTCCTCGCGGAGATAAGGTGACACGGCCACTACCCACGCCTTGGGTAGCGGGGACAACCTTTTGATCTGGGAGGACCACCTCCCCGCGCGTCCTCCATTAGGACGAGGCGCTCGATCTGTTAGGGCAACTATTGGCATAATGCCCTTCGGTTGCACGCAAGCAAGTGACCGGCGGCCGGATTGCGGGGCCACCTCTGCGGTTCGCGGCGCGCGTGGCCCAGGGCACGGCTGCGGAGGCGAGAGCTGGTGCTTTGGCGGCCTCGGTGGTAGTGAAGCCACGAGCGGGCCCCGGGTAGGCGGACACGGGGGCGGGAGAGGCGGCTGTGCGGCACGGGCCTCCCACTTGCGCTTGCGGGACTCGCCAGCGCCTTGGCCTTGTGCTCGGCAACAATGGCCTTGTCCACCAAAGCACGAAAGTTTGCAAAGTCCACAATGGAGACTGTCTTGCGGCTCCTCGGACAAACCCTCCATGAACTTCTCTGCTTGGCCTCATCGGTGGCCACCTCGGATGGAGCATAACGAGCCAAGTGGTTGAACTCGTGCAGTACTCCATCAGCGACTTACGCCCTTGCTTGGCGCGAAACTCCTTCTTCTTGACTTCATCAAGCGGCGGGGATGTGAGCTCGACGGAACGCCGTCCGAACTCATCCCAAGAGCGGTGTGGCGGCGGGTGCATGGCCAAGAAGTTCTCCCACCGGAGAGTCTTGCCCCGAAGGCGATGGGGGCAAAGAGTGCCTATCTGGTCGAGCAGCGAGCAACGTCGAGCTTACGCTCAACTTTGCGCGGCCAGTCATCTGCGTCAAAGGGTCCTCGGTCACGGAGAACGTGGGGTTGAGTGCGAAGAAACTCACCAAACCCCACGAGATGATGTCGCCCCTGCCGGATCTGAGGCACCGGTCGAGCGGAGGTGTTATGTAACATCCCAATCTTGGGCTTGTGTTTCAAATGTAAGAAAATCAGTAGAAATTAAAACTTTTTCTTACATCATGTATTTCTGTTGTGCCAAACAATTCTTGTACAAGGGATTATGGAAATACATTGTCACAAGTCTAGTTGATCCAAATCTTGATATTCCCAAAACTATCTTGTCAAATCTTTTGATCATCCTCTGGAAATATTTTCCTAAGTCTGTGATGGTATGTGACCCCTCTGAAAAATTTCACAATTTTTAGAAATTGTTTGAATATTTTTAGAGCGATCAAACCTGTTTGACTCTTAGTCAAACATTAAAACAGAGCCTTGCAGAATTTTTGGAGATTTATTCACAGTATAAAAACCTCTGAAAATTTTACTCAAGGTTAATATCTGAGTTAGCAAGCTCCTGTAAAAATTTCATAATTTTTGGAGTTAATTTGCTACCTCAAATAAATCATTCAAAGTCTCTGTTCTTATTTCAAAGTCAAACTTGGTTTCTTGTTACTCGGGTTGAGTGGACTGGGCTCGAGCCAAGTGACTTAGTCGATCAACTAAGCGCAGAGCCACTCTTTAAAGCAGCGTTGGATCTCAACCGTTGGATCTAAATCGCACGGCGGCGCGTGTAACCGCCGGACCCTCGGTTGCATTTTTGAATCGAGCCGTTGGATTAAGATCCAACGCGCGTGTCCGCCGTTGTAAACGCGTTTGCGGCGTGGGGCTATCTGAGCCGTTCGTTTCTAATCGTAGGGCTCGCAATCTCCCGTTGTGTTTAAAGCCGGGCGTGGCGCCCGTAGCCGTCGATTTAGATCGTGGGGCTCTGAATCGCCCAAGCTTTTTGCGCTGGTCATCTTCAACCTCCCGCCGTGCGAAAACAGTGCAAGGCATGGAGATGTCATTTCTTGCTCCCTAAAGCCACCCTAGCCGACGTTTAGGGGCATGGGAGGTACACCGAGCTAGGCCATGCCCTAATGCACGTCTTCACCTCTTTTTCCTTGTCGGTCGCACCTTGTGCTTTGTGTTTTGCCGCCCGAAAGATGTGTGGTGCAAACCCTAATGCTTTCATGGCTTTATAAGCACTCTCAATGCTTCCTAGTATCTCTTTAGACCACCACCAAGCTTCATTCACCGTATTGGAGCTTAACACCTCAAAAATGGCAAATCGCCATTGTTGACCCGAAGAGCTCCTTTGGTGTTCTTGGTGTTCCAGTGGTCCTCCTTCATGTTTCTTTGCCCTAACCTTATCTATTTACTTCCTTGAACATTTCCCCTCACTTAATTTTGGATTTGATTCTCAGAATTGTCCAATTTGGGGTTTGTTCAAATTCGGTAAATTTGGTCATCTTCTTCCTCATTTCAGTGAGTGCTTTATTTTCTAATTACTTGCTCATATAGCCACGTGAATCATTATGAAGCTATTTTGATGCTTTGGAATCACTCATTTGGCTCGGGGTATCTATCTCGATTTTCTTCTCCAAGTCCCAGTGAGCTTTCACGTGATCAAGCGACTCGGCCATCTTTGAAGCTTCTTGTCACTAAGGTAGCTTCTTATTAGTCCTTAGAAGCTTTAGCACCCGCACCTAGGCTTGCGGTGGAGCTCATCGCAATTTTAGTGTTTAGCGATAAACTCCATTTTCGTTTTCCGGCTGGCGGCGTTCTAGTCCTTGCACGGTGAGAATACTACCATTAGATTCGTTGTGCTATTGCGAATCCATTTTGGTTCTTAGTGGCGCCGCGTGTGATGTCGCGGCGATTTGCGTTGAAACCACTCGGGTTTCTTGACACTGAGCTCCCATTTTAAATCATTTGATTAGGACACATTAATTGCTAATCATTAGTTATTAATTATGTCTTAATCATTGTCGTTGAGCCACCGACCGATGGGCCCAATATCCTTAAATCACTCTACGGTTCAATCCGCCTTTGTTCGACATCATTAATGTTAATCATTGGTTAATTAATGTGTCGGCATTTATCATTGTCGAATTTACCTGCGAATTACGACTCGTGGGCAGGGATTAAAATCAAATTCGGTAGCCATTAGTGTCTCTCTTAGATCTAATTAATGATAATCATTAGAATCTTTAATCTGTCCTAACCGCCACTCTCGATCGCCGACAAGTGGGCGGTGCCGCTGTGCACGTGGGTTAAACCGGTAGCGTGGGAGACTCGAAGTCACCGACATGCGGTCCCACATGTCGGCATCTCCCTTTGAGCTGCGATCAATATCTACCGATTCGTTTCTAGATCTGTGTACGATCTCTGTGTGCGTCGGACCCTCCGGATGCCTTGATCGTTCTCGGCGTCGATCTTGCGATCAACGGTGAGATCGTGTGTGCAATCGGACCTTCCGACCGTTAGTGCGCTCTGGACCGTCCATTTGCGGATCTGCGGTGGGATTGGCCCAAGCAACCGCATGCGTCGGATGCATACACTCGTGTGGCCGTTGGATCGTGATCCAGCGGTGGGCTCCGATTAGGTTTAGCGCGTCTTGTTTGTTTCGGCGTGGCCGTGGGATGTTAGATCAAGGGTTGGGAGTTGTCCACGTCGTATTCTTTTATTTGGGTTGTTACGTATTTGGTAAGTATTTGTTTAACAATGAAAATGATGTAAAACTTTAGAAACTCATAACTAATTCATTTTAAGCGCTTTTAGATAATTCCAAGCGTAATAAATCGTGTTATCACTTTAGTTTATTATAAAAATGGATTTTAGCATGTTGCAGTAGTAGAAAGTTGTACATCTAGAAATAACTTGATTTACGTCATTTTGAATATTCAGTAGTTTTAATCTTGAAAAATGCATATCTTTTCTCGTATAAATCCAATTTGTGCAAAATCAATTTTGTTAAATTAAATCTGTTAATATACTTTCATATAAAATAGGATTTGAGCATGTTCATAGTTCTGTAAAATGATTTGCATTAGATTTACAACTTAGAAAAATCATAAGTAATTATGTATAACCCCAAAATTAGTAAATCCAACTTTGCTTGTTATTAGGATGTCATAATCTACCTGCTATAAAAATTTCAGACCTTAGATCATTAGGGAAATTTCGTCATGAGCAGTATTAATTATTAATTAGGTTGTTATATCTTGAGAAGGAGCATTTTGCTCATATCTTTTGCATGCTTAGTCCTAATTGCATGATTCTTGTTCTGTCACTTTATAAAATCTTTCCCTAGCTGTAGTGTAAATTTTATTAGATTTGGATGTGTTTCTTTGTTGGAGTTTATTTGGTGTTCTTCGTTCTTATTTGCTTATCGCCTTTTCGCGTTAGGTTCAGAGATAATATTATTAATCTTGATATTGAGCCACAGCGACCATCGAGACTCTGCACTTGACCAGACAGCGGATGTAGCATTCATTTGATCATATTGTTCCTACTATTTTCAAATTCTAATATATTGTTTGCAAATTCTATGTATGCATTGCTATGTTGTTTTAAACTATTGTCATTAGTTGGCCTACTAGATGCATTACCGATGGAAATGTTTATTCCTCTACTCATGAAGCCTAGGTTACTTCTTTGTGATTTTGGGTTATTGGATGGACCCTTGTCACTTAGTAGTTTACGTGTCATTATGCTTAGCCATGCTTAGCTATCGGTAGAAATGGGTAGTTATCGATTAGTCGATAACTTTGATCACCTAAACTATTACTATGTGTATATTTCAGCCTTGTGCTTTGTCTAAATTGCAAAACTAAAACCGAAAATGAAAACAATTTAGACTTGGGCACAATGGTAAGATGGTGTGATCTTTTGGGTGTGATTGGAATGGTGCAGGGTCAATTAAGGACCGAACTACTTGTGAGTATCATTATCAGAGCATTCGGTGCGTGCTAACCACACTAGAGGATATGAGACCTCTCTTAGTTTGAGTACTTTGGGTGTGTTAATTAATGAGTCGCGTGGTGGGTTGCATATTTGATTATATGCAACATGGGCGCGTTGTGAGAGGAACACCGCAGAGGCGGTGTATCTTGCTCCACGTATGGGTCCTTGTGATCCATAATGCGTCGGCGGATCACTGAGGATTAACCCCATACGTGCGTCTCTTGATTAGCATGTTCCATTGGAAAGGGTTCGTAGGACTTAGCCGTGTAGGCATACCAAAGGAAGTGTGCTTAATAGCTTGGCAAAAAGGCGGTGCGAGTGTGGGTACATTGGTACACCTGCGCAGGATTAAAACTATTCGAATAGCCTCGTCTAGGTTATGGACACGCTTGGATAAACTTTTCAAGAGTTAGACTACAACATTTTAAAATTAAAACTTGATGGTGGTATGAATCGAGTTCATGCTATGTTGTGGTGGCTTTGGGGAAAGTCACTTCTAGGTGGATACTTGTTACTTATGCTTACTCATTGTTATTTAAATGCTTAAAAACAGATTTTACAAACTATTTGTTCAATCTATTACAATATTGCAAATGAAACTTGCTTTATGCATCAAAGAACCATATAACCACATTCCTTTGAATGCGACTTTCATGTAGCTATGTATAGGCTTGCTACTCGTAAGTCTTGCGAGTACATTTTTGTACTCACTGCATTGCTTGTGTTGTGCAGAGGATGATAGTGAGTCAGATGGACCTCACTTTTGTGAGTTGTCTTTGTGGCGATTTCTGGCGATTAGCTTGGCGGCCGGTCGGTTGCCACGTGGTGTTATGTGGCTAGCTGGTCGTCTTTTGGTTTAAGCCATCTTATGGCAACTTTGCTTCATTGTTACTTATTTGCTACTTATGTCATTTGGCCGGTCGGTGTGTTGTAATAACTTATAATATGTATGTCTTTTGGTAGACTTGTTATATTACATTGTATGGAAATGATGCATGCCCAGGAATTGATGTATGTGTCTGCTTGTTCAGGAGGCACATGTTCATCGAGGCAGATTATTCTATTTGTGATACTAGAACCGGTGGAAGGTTAAGTATTACAAGTTTAATAAACCGGGTCTCCTGAGAGCTTGATATCGAGCCATCTTGACCGTAGAAACCCCTAGCTTGGTGCGTCCCTAGTATATTTTGAAAACTTACTTTCCAAATGTCAGTGCTTTCTGAAAATCTTAAGTAAGTTCTCGATTTTACTCCTCACCTATCTTAGTTTGCTCATCTCACCTCATTCTAAACTAAATTTGAAAATGAGTTTTCCTCTCATCTCCCTTCAAAAGATAGTTGTTAGCAAGTAAATTGGTTTTGGGTAAACCATGAGAGTTATAAAATGAAAGTGATGGCTGTCTTGAGAAGATTAGGAGCTGCGGGGAGCTACAAATTTCGGCCAGAAGTTGAAAAGAAAAATCTGGACAGCAAGCAATACATTTCTGGACAGCTAGCATTTAATTAGTGGGAGGTGCTGAAATGAGAGGTTAATTCCACTAAAACTTGTGGGGATAAAAGGGTAAGAAGTGATATAAATTAGCTAAGTGTCTAACCATTCTTTAGTAGATATCTCACCCTATTTCCTAGCTATTTCGAACAGAAGTTGTTATTCTGAAATTCCCTTCCTGAAAAATTGATTACTCGTTTTTCCATACGAGTTAGTCATAATAGGAAGGTGGTTGTTATCTTTATGATCTTGCTGTAATTTTATGTGGTTACTTGAGCTTTTAAAAGGTTGTTTTGTTTAGAGGTTAGTCGTCTTCTTTGTCTCCTGTTCCGGAGTTGTGTTTAACCTATTTTTGTGGAACAGGATGACAAGAACCACCCATAGCAGTGATCAGTGACTGGTTCCGATGAGGAGCCCCTCCTCAGACCATGGTGAGGTTACGCTCGGTCGGCGGAATCGCATGGACGGACCGGATCTTGGAGGTCATTGCGAGAACACCTCGCTCCGGCTGCGCCGGGATGCGGAGGTGGTGGCCACGATCTCGTGGTGGGCTTGCGGAGTTTCTCCGTCTGCGGCCGCCCTTTTCTCGATCAGAGATCCACTCGACGCGGATGATTGGCTGCGTCTTGTTGAGCAGCTCAATATCGCTCGATGCGAGAGCGAGGAAGCGAGGCGGGCACTCTTTGCATCCCATCGGCTGAGGGTGCGGCACTCTCTTGGTGGGAGAACTTTCTCGCCATGCGGCCCGCGCCACGTTGTCTCGTGGGATGAGTTTCGATCGCTTTCGTCGGGCCCACATTCGGATGGCACGATGAAGCTCAAGAAGAAGGAGTTTCTTGCGCTTAGCGGGGCGCAAGTGCTGTCTCGAGTATCTTCTGAGTTTAACCACTTGGCTCGTTATGCTCGGGGAGGTGGCCTCGATGAGGCTAAGCAGAGAAGTTCATGGATGGTTTGTCAGGAGCTACGGGACAAGCTATCTATAGTGGACTTCTTTGACTTCCGTGCCTTGGTTGACAAGGTCATCGTCGCCGAGCACAAAGCGGCGGCGCTAGGTGAGTCCATAGCGCAAGTGGGAGGCCCATCGGTGCGCACAGCGGCCTCACTCGTCCCGTGTTGAGCCCGCACGAGAGCTCGTGCTTTGGCTTCACCACCGCCGAGGCCGTCGGCGCGATTGCTCGTCCCCGCGGCCGTGTTTGACCACGTGCACTGCGACTTCGATGCGAGTTGCGCTCGCGCAACCCACCGGCGATGTTACTGCACCCACTGCAACAAGAAGGGCCACTATGCTGATTGCCCTCGGAGGATTGGAGCAGCCCCTCGTCCTAATGGAGGGCGCGGAATGGTCACACACCGACGTAAGGTGATCCGAAGACTCAGAGTGTCGGGAGTGGTGAGTCAACCACATCTCGGCGGAGGAGGATCGGGAGGCACTGACGTTGTGTTAGATGCGTTCCTTGTTAGCTATCGTCCTGCTGCGGTATTGTTTGACTACGAGCATCGCATTCCTTTATTTCGAGATCTTTTGCTGCTGATTGTGACCTTCACTTTGTTCCTTTGGGGATTCCTTTGCTTATTCGCTCTCGGGAGCGGAAATGAGAGCTGATCAAGAATGCCGGGGTGTTCCCATTAATATTGAAGGAGTGGAATTCTTGGCGAACCTCATCTTACTTGATTCGGCACGCCTAGATGTGATTCTTGGTATGGATTGGTTGTCCCAACACTTGGGGCGGTCGATTGTGCGGAAGATGGTTTCCTCACTAGTCCCTCGGCGAGCAAGTTGGGATTTCACCACACTGCAGGGCCACATCTTTGTGCCCTCGGCTAAGCGACCATGGAGATTCGGGCGTGCCCACGATGCGTGACTTTGTGGATGTCTTCCCGAAGATTTGCCTAGTATGCCTCCGATTCGAGACTTGGAGTTTGTGATTGAGTTGTTGCCGTGCAGCTCCGATTTCTAAAGCGCGCGTCTGAATGCCTCTAATGAGTTGGAGGAGGCGAAGAAGCGATTGGGTGAGCTTCAAGCAAAAGACTTCATCCGTCCTAGCTCATCTCCTTGGGGTTGTCAGTCATTTTTGTGAAGAAGAAGGACAAGACCTGCGTATGTGTGTTGATTACCGTCCATTGAATGAAGTAGCGGTGAAAAACAAATATCCTTTGCCTCGTATTGATGATCTCTTTGACCGATTGGTGGAGCTTGTGTGTTCTCAAGATTGACTTGAGATTGGGGTACCATCAAGTCGGATCGAGTGAGATATTCGAAGACGGCGTTCACTACTCGTTATGGCCTTTCGAGTACCTTTGTCATGTCTTCCGGTTTGACCAATGCTCCACTTTGTTCATGAATCTTATGAACTCGGTGTTCATGGAGTATTTGGATAAGTTTGTTGTGGTTTTCATTGGCGATATTCTTATCTACTCCAGAGTGAAGAAGAGCATCTTTGAGCATCTGCGGTTGTATTGGGAAAGTCTGCGTGAGCATCATTTGTATGCTAAGTTCAAGCAAGTCTGAGTTACGGTTGAAGGAAGTGGCATTCTTGGGCCATGTTCTTTCGCCGGTGGGTGTCGCGATAGATCCTAGCAAGGTCGCGATGTTCTATCTTGAGGCAGCCCAAGTCGATCACCCGATGTGAGGTTTCCTTGGTTTAGCGGGCTACTACCGCCGCTTTATCGAGAACTTCTCCAAAATTGCTAAGCCCATGACCGAATTGCTCAAGAAAGAAAAGAAATTCGTGTGGTCATCTGCTTGTGATTTGAGTTTCAAGAACTCAAAAAGCGATTGGCGTCGGCACAGTGCTTGTTCTCACTGATGTGCATAAGAGCTTTGACATTTATTGTGATGCCTCTCGCGAGGACTCGGTGTGTTCTTATGCAAGAAGGCAAGGTAGTGGCCTATGCATCGAGGCGATTGGCGCCTCATGAACTCAATTATCCTACCCATGATTTGGAGTTAGCGGCGATGGTTCATGCACTCAAGATTTGGCGGCATTACCTCATTGGTAACGGCGTGAGGTGTATTACGATCACAAGAGCTTGAAATATTTGTTCACCCAGACGGATCTGAACCTCGAGCGAGAGAGATGGTTGGAATTGATCAGGATTATGATATGGGCATTCATATCACGGGCAAGGCTAATGTTGTTGCAGATGCACTCGATGCGCAAGGTGTATTGCAATACCTTGTCACTTCAAGAGCGACAACCTACCCTTCTCGAAGAATTTCAGCGGCTTAATTTGGGATTGATTGAGCATGGTTCTCTTGCTACCTTGGTTGTGCAACCGACTTTGGTGGAACAAATCAAGGCTGCCAATGAGCAGAATGTTGGTGTGATCCAAATCAAGCGAAACATCAAGAATGGGACAGCTAAGTGCTTTTACGAGGATGAGCACGGTGTTGTGTGGTTTGGACGCGCTTGGTGGTTCCAAGGTCATGGAATTGCGGGATTTGATTCTCCGTGAGGCCCATGACTCCCTTTGTCTATCCATCCTGGAGCTATCAAGATGTATCTAGACCTTGGCGAGATTACGGTGGACTCGCATGAAGCGAGATCGCGAGTTCGTTCTTGAGTGCGGCGTATCTTTGTCGTGTCAAGGGTGAACATCGGCGTCCAGCGAGCCTTCTTCGATCTTTGCCGATGCGAGAATGGAAGTGGGATTCCGTTGGTATGGACTTCATCACCGTGCGCCCGTACTTCTTACGGAAGGATGCTATCTGGTTGTCATTGATCGATTGACAAAGGTGGCACATTTTACGCGGTGCGTACCAATCTCGATGTTAGTCGGTGGCGGACCTCTATGTGTCTCGCATTGTATGTTTGCATGGTGTGCCACGAGCGATTGTGTCGGATCGTGGTTCTCTTTTCACCTCTCGCTTTTGGCATAATGCAAAAGCGATGGGTACACGTCTTTCTTTGATTGACTTATCATCCTCAAGCGATGGTCGAGACGGAGAGAGTCAACCAAGTGTTGGAAGATATGCTCGTGTCCGTGTTCTTTCCTATGGAAAGAAGTGGGAGAAGTGCTTGCCGTTTGCGAGTTCTCCTACAACAACGATTACCAAGCTAGTGCGGGCATGACACCGTTTGAGGCTTTGTATGGGAGGAAGTGTAGAACCCCATTGAACTGGTGGAAGCGGTGGCGTCGAGTTCTTGGGCAATTCCATCAATGAGGCGAAAGTCGAGTCGGTGATTCGTGAGCATTTGCGGCGTGGCGATCCGAACAAAAGAGCTATGCGGATCGTCGTCGTCGGGAGTTGAGCTTTGAGCCCAATGACTTTGTTTATCTCAAGGTCTCACCCTTGAAGGGCCATCATCGTTTTGGCATCAAGGGCAAGTTAGCTCCCGATATGTTGGGCCTTATCGCATCATCGAGAAGATTGGGGCTGTTGCATACTGATTGGAGTTGCCGCTTCACTCGAGTGTGCACGCGTGTTCCATGTGTCACACTTGAAGAAGTGCCTCCGTGTTCGATTGAGGAAACTCCGTTGGAAAATCTCGATGTGCGAAAATTTGACCTATCATGAGCATCTGTTCGTATTCTCGAAGAATGCGAGCGAAGGACAAGGAACCGTGTCATCAAGTTCCTTAAGGTTCGTGGTCAAACCATTACGAAGATGAGGCAACTTGGGAGCGCGAGGATCGTCTTCGTGCATTACCCATCCTTCTTCTCAGTAAAGAATCTCGGGTGAGATTCTTGTAAGGGGGAGGTTTTGTAACATCCCAATCTTGGGCTTGTGTTTCAAATGTAAGAAAATCAGTAGAAATTAAAACTTTTTCTTACATCATGTATTTCTGTTGTGCCAAACAATTCTTGTACAAGGGATTATGGAAATACATTGTCACAAGTCTAGTTGATCCAAATCTTGATATTCCCAAAAACTATCTTGTCAAATCTTTTGATCATCCTCTGGAAATATTTTCCTAAGTCTCTGTGATGGTATGTGACCCCTCTGAAAAATTTCACAATTTTTAGAAATTGTTTGAATATTTTTAGAGGTATCAAACTGTTTGACTCTTAGTCAAACATTAAAGCAGAGCCTTGCAGAATTTTTGGAGATTTATTCACAGTATAAAAACCTCTGAAAATTTTACTCCAAGGTTAATATCTGAGTTAGCAAGCTCTGTAAAATTTCATAATTTTTGGAGTTAATTTGCTACCTCAAATAAATCATTCAAAGTCTCTGTTCTTATTTCAAAGTCAAACTTGGTTTCTTGTTACTCGGGTTCGAGTCGGACTGGGCTCGAGCCAAGTGACTTGGTCGATCCAACTAAGCGCACCGAGCCACTCTTTAAAGCGCGTTGGATCTCAACGTTGGATCTAAATCGCGCGGCCAGCGCGTGTAACCCTTCTGACCCTCGGTTGCATTTTGAATCGAGCCGTTGGACTAAGATCCAACGCCCGCGTGTCCCGTTGTAAACCGCGTTTTGCGGCGTGGGGCTATCCCGAGCCGTTCGTTTCTAATCGTAGGGCTGCAATCTCCCCGTTGTGTTTTAAAGCCGGGGCGTGGCGCCTTCGTGGCCGTCCGATTTAGATCGTGGGGCTCAATCGCCCAAGCTTTTTGCTGGTCATCTTCAACCTCCGCCGTGCGAAAACGATTACAAGGCATGGAGATGTCATTTCTTGCTCCTAAAGCCACCCTAGCCGAGCGTTTAGGGGCATGGGAGGTACACCGAGCTAGGCCATGCCTAATGCACGTCTTCACCTCTTTTCCTTGTCAGTGCACCTTGTGCTTTGTGTTTCCGCCGAAAGATGTGTGGTGCAAACCTAATGCTTTCATGGCTTTATAAGCACTCTCAATGCTTCCTAGTATCTCTTTAGACCACCACCAAGCTTCATTCACCGTATTGGAGCTTAACACCTCAAAAATGGCAAATCGCCATTGTTGACCCAAAACTCCTTTGGTGTTCTTGGTGTTCCAGTGGTCCTCCTTCATGTTTCTTTGCCTAACCTTATCTATTTACTTCCTTGAACATTTCCCCTCACTTAATTTTGGATTTGATTCTCGTGAATTGTCCAATTTGGGGTTTGTTCAAATTCGGCGGTTTGGTCATCTTCTTCCTCATTTCGGTGAGTGCTCTATTTTCTAATTACTTGCTCATATAGCTTCGTGAATCATTATGAAGCTATTTTGATGCTTTGGAATCACTCATTTGGCTCAGGTATCTATCTCGATTTTCTTCTCCAAGTCCGTGACTTTCACCGTGATCAAGCGACTCGGCCATCTTTGAAGCTTCTTGTCACTAAGGTAGCTTCTTATTAGTCCTTAGAAGCTTTAGCACCCGCACCTAGGCTTGCAAAGTGGAGCTCATCGCAATTTCGTGTTTAGCGATGGCTCCCATTTTCGTTTTCCGGCTGGCGGCGTTCTGATCGCCGCGCGGGTGAGAATACTACCATTAGATTCGTTGTGCTATGCGAATCCATTTTGGTCCTTGGTGGCGCCGCGTGCAGATGTCGTTGGCGATTTGCCGTTGAAACCACTCGGTTTTGCGACACAGAGCTCCGTTTTAAATCATTTGATTAGGACACATTAATTGCTAATCATTAGTTATTAATTATGTCTTAATCATTGTCGTTGAGCCACTGACCAGTGGGCCCAATATCCTTAAATCACTCTCTGGTTCAATCCCGCACTGTTCCGACATCATTAATGTTAATCATTGGTTAATTAATGTGTCGGCATTTAAATCATTATCGAATTTACCTGCGAATCGACGACTTCGTGGGCGAGGGATTAAAATCAAATTCCAATAGCCATTAGTGTCTCTCTTAGATCTAATTAATGATAATCATTAGAATCTTTAATCCTGTCCTAACCGCCACTCTCAGTCGCTGACAAGTGGGCCCAGTGCACTGTGCACGTGGGTTAAACCAGCGCGTGGGTGACTCGAAGTCACTGACATGCGGTCCCACATGTCAGCATCTCCCTTTGAACTGCGATCAATATCTACCGTTCGTTTCTAGATGCGTATGCGATCTCGTGTGCATTCGGACCCTCGGATGCCTTGATCGTTCTCGATCGTCGATCTTGCGATCAACGGTGAGATCGTGTGTGCTGTCGGACCTTCCGGCCGTTGGTGCGCTCGGGCCGTCCATCTGCAGATCTGCGGTGGGATTGGCCCAAGCAACCGCACCGTCGGATGCATACACTCGTGTGAGCCGTTGGATCGTGATCAACGGTGAGCTCGATTAGGTTTGTGCGCGTCTTGCTGCTTTTTGTGGCGTGAGCGTGAGGATGTTAGATCAAGGGTTGGGAGTTGTCCACGTCGTATTCTTTTATTTGGGTTGTTCGTATTTGGTAAGTATTTGTTTAACAATGAAAATGATGTAAAACTTTAGAAACTCATAACTAATTCATTTTAATCGCTTTTAGATAATTCCAAGCGTAATAAATCGTGTTATCACTTTAGTTTATTATAAAAATGGATTTTAGCATGTTGCGATGTAGAGAAAGTTGTACATCTAGAAATAACTTGATTTCATCATTTTGAATATTCGAGTAGTTTTAATCTTGAAAAATGCATATCTTTTACGTATAAATCCAATTTGTGCAAAATCAATTTTGTTAAATTAAATCATTAATATACTTTCATATAAAATAGGATTTGAGCATGTTCATAATTCTGTAAAATGATTTGCATTAGATTTACAACTTAGAAAAATCATAAGTAATTATGTATAACCCCAAAATTAGTAAATCAACTTTTTTGTTATTAGGATGTCATAATCTATCTGCTATAAAAATTTCAGACCTTAGATCATTACGAAAATTTCGTCATGAACAGTATTAATTATTAATTAGGTTGTTATATCTTTGAGAAGGAGCATTTTGCTCATATCTTTTGCATGCTTAGTCCTAATTGCATGATTCTTGTTCTGTCACTTTATAAAATCTTTCCTAGCTGTAGTGTAAATTTTATTAGATTTGGATGTGTTTCTTTGTTGGAGTTTATTTGGTGTTCTTCGTTCTTATTTGCTTATCGCCTTTTAGCGTTAGGTTAGAGGATAATATTATTAATCTTGATATTGAGCCACAAAGACCATCGGACTGTGCACTTGACGAGCAGCGGATGTAGCATTCATTTGATCATATTGTTCCTACTATTTTCAAATTCTAATATATTGTTTGCAAATTCTATGTATGCATTGCTATGTTGTTTTAAACTATTGTCGGTAGTTGGCCTACTAGATGCATTACAGTAGGAAATGTTTATTCCTCTACTCTCTGAAGCCTAGGTTACTTGCTGTGATTTTGGGTTATTGGATGGACCCTTGTCACTTAGTAGTTTATGTGTCATTATGCTTAGCCATGTAGCTATCGGTACAAATGGGCGATTATCGACTAAATCGATAACTTTGATCACACAAACTATTACTATGTGTATATTTCAGCCTTGTGCTTTGTCTAAATTGCAAAACTAAAACCGAAAATGAAACAATTTAGACTTGGGCACAATGGTAAGATGGTGTGATCTTTTGGGTGTGATTGGAATGGTGCCCGGTCAATTAAGGACCGAACTACTTGTGAGTATCTGTTATCAGAGCATTCGGTGCGTGCTAACCACACTAGAGGATATGGGACCTCTCTTGGTGAGTACTTTGGGTGTGTTAATTAATGAGTCGCGTGGTGGGTTGCATATTTGATTATATGCAACATGGACACGTTGTAGGGGAGGAACACCCGTAGAGGCGGTGTATCTTGCTCCACGTATGGGTCCTTGTGATCCATAATTCGTCGAGATCACTAAGGATTAACCCCCATCGTGCGTCTCTTGATTAGCATGTTCCATTGGAAAGGGTTCAGTAGGACTTAGCCGTCTTGAGCATACCAAAGGAAGTGTGCTTAATAGCTTGGCAAAGGCGGTGCGAAGTGTGGGTACATTGGTACACCTGTAGGGATTAAAACTATTCGAATAGCCTCGTCTAGGTTAT
Organism: Ampelocalamus luodianensis; assembly: GCA_036346255.1. NCBI lineage: Eukaryota > Viridiplantae > Streptophyta > Magnoliopsida > Poales > Poaceae > Ampelocalamus > Ampelocalamus luodianensis. The sequence goes on along the minus strand of CM070629.1, from coordinate 53,876,303 downwards.
GGACACGCTTGGATAAGCTTTTCAAGAGTTAGACTACAACATTTTAAAATTAAAACTTGATGGTGGTATGAATCGAGATTCATGCTATGTTGTGGTGGCTTTGGGAAAGTCACTTCTAGGTGGATACTTGTTACTTATGCTTACTATTTGTTATTTAAATGCTTAAAACAGATTTTACAAAGCTCTTGTTCAATCTATTACAATATTGCAAATGAAACTTGCTTTATGCATCCAAAGAACCATATAACCACATTCCTTTGAATGCAGCTTTCATATAGCTATGTATGGGCTTGCTACTCGTAAGTCTTGCGAGTACATTTTGTACTCACTGCATTGCTTGTGTTGTGTAGAGGATGATAGTGAGTCAGATGGACCTCACTTTTGTGAGTTGTGTTGTGGCGGTTCTGGGCGATTAGCTTGGCGGCCGATCGGTTGCCACTGTGGTGTTATGTGGCTAACCGTCGTCTTTTGGTTTAAGCCATCTTATGGCAACTTTTGCTTCATTTATTACTTATTTGCTACTTATGTCATTTGGCGGTCGGTGTGTTGTAATAACTTATAATATGTATGTCTTTTGGTAGACTTGTTATATTACATTGTATGGAAATGATGCATGCACATAATTGATGTATGTGTCTTTGCTTGTTCCAGGAGGCACATATTCATCGAGGCAGATTATTCTATTTGTGATACTAGAACCGGTGGAAGGTTAAGTATTACAAGTTTAATAAGCAGGGTCTCACATGTTGCGCGCAATAACATCAGCGAGACCCTCAGGTCCTCTGAGCAGTTGCGCTCGATCAAGAAGGACCTCGACCATGGTTGGAGGCGGGAGCTCCTCATCCAAACAGTTCACGACCACCGACGCTTCTGAGTACCTCGACCATCTGATTCAAGAAATTTAGGTTAGAACCCAAAGCACTAATACTAGAAGTTGATGAAAGCGAAAAGCTAACGATTAGGGGAATGAGATACCACCCTAACCGAAAGCCAAAACAGCAAGTAAACAAACTTTAAATGTTTCCAAAGAAGCTCCAAAACAGCAAGGAAACTCTAAACCAAGCTCAACTTCTCAATGCCATTAACCCGTATTGAAAGAACGAGCAATGGTTTGAGAAGATAAAAACTTCAGCACACTACAACAAGTCTAACACTACTCGAGAGTAAGGTTAAATCAACGAAATAGGTGTTAGATACTTAGCTAACTAGTATCACATCTTACCCTTTTGTTCCCACAAGTTTTAATTGATTAACATCTCATTTTCTACCCTATTTAGAACCTTTGAGCCTGCTGTCCGGAAATTGAATGCTCGCTGTCCAGATTTCGCATCCAAGCCTCCTAGCGAAATCTTCAACCGGAGCTTCAAAATCTTGTAGAGGCGGCTAACACTTCAATTTGCCAAACTCATTGGTTCCCAAAACCCCATTTAAACGATAATGACTATCTTTTGAGAGAAGGAAAGGAGGACAACTTTTAAAACTCAAATTAGAGCAAGATGAGATAGAAAGCTAAGATAGGTAAGGAATAAAATCGAGAACTTACTTAAGCTTTCATAAATCATTTGATACTTTGAAATTAAGTTTTCCAAAATATCCTAAAGACGATCAAGCTTGGGTTACTACGGTCGGAATGGCTCACGATACCAACTTTGTGAGGACCCGGTTTATTAAACATCTTGTTTAACCATCCACTTGGTCCTAACAGTACAAATCAAATAAACCAAGCCTCGAGATATGTATACTTCCCGAGTGCGGTATACACACCTGTTACAAAATCATGCATCAATTCCATTCATACACATAGAGCAAGTAAAAGCAACAACTTAAGACATAGATAATATAAAGAGAGTTATTACAAAGAGAGACCGACCGCCAAAAGTCATACAAATCGATAAATACACAATGGAAGCAAAATGGCCATAAGATGGCGATAAACAAAAGCCAATCGGTGTGCCTTTACCCACAAGGCAACCAACCGGACCGCCAAGCTAATCGTCCCAGACGGCGCCGCAACACAACTCACAAAAGTGAGGCCCTTGGGGCTCACCTTCTTCCTCTGCAACAATTAATATTAAGCAAAGCAGATGAGTACAAAACTTGTTTTTGTACTGCAAAACTGACGTGTGAGATAACAGAACTATAATTAACTACATGCAAGCTCTATTTAAGTGGATGAGGCTCTGGACTTATTTTCAGCATAAAGCAAGTTTTCATTTGCAATAGGGTAATAGATTCAAAGCAAGTTTGCAATTAACTTTTATTGTTCAAATAAGAGAGAGACAAATATAACAATAGATAGATGACAACACCAACCTAGAAGTGACTAACCCATAGTCACCACAACAATAGCATGAAGTACCCCTTCATACCACCCATGTCAAGTTTAAGTTTTTTTTAAAAGGTTGTAGTCTAGTTCTTGCACGACTTACCAAGCATGTCCACAACCTAGGGCGAGGCTATTCGAATAGTTTTAACCTGCGGGTGTACCAATGTACCCACACGATAGACCGCCTTTCCACCACCACGGTTAGCACACTTCCTTTGGTATGCAGGCATGGCTAAGTCTAACAAGGCGCTTTCAATGGGCGATGCTAATTAGAGCGCAACCCACGGAGAAGGACACATTAGATGACCTAACGGTGCTAATGCTCCTCAAACACCACACACAAGGACACACCCACCAACCGGCTCATAATTAACACCTCCCGAGTACTTAGTCAAGAGAGGTTCCATATCCCCTCGTGTGGTTGTACGCAATAAGCGCTGGCTTAGTGACACAAGTAACTTTCGGTCCTTGGGGACTTAGGCACCATTCCACACACCCAACGGATCACATCAACATACCATTGTGCCCAAGTCAAGATATAGTTTTGTTTTCGGTTTTGATTTGTAAATCAATAAAACACAAGGGTTGAACATAATGGAGTAGTATAAGTAGTTGTGTGATCAAGATCATCGACTAAGTCGATGATGCTTAATACTCTAGATAACTAGGCATGGCTAAGCAATATTCATTAAGTAATCTACTAAGTGATAAGAGTTCATCCATCGAACTCTAACCACAACAAATAACCTAGGCTCGGGTAGTAGAGGATAACCATTTACCTACTGATTATGCAACTAGAGGTCTAACTAATCAATTTAACAACAAAATAGCAATGCATACATAGAAGTTAAACAAAATATTAGACTTTAAAAGTAATGGGATCAATGGGAAATGATCAAGCGCTTGCACGCTTGTTTGTTGCTCAATTTGTTGCGGAGGGTCGTTCTCGGGTTACCGCAAATGTCGAAGCCTAAGCGAGAAGCAAAAAAGCAAGAACAACCCATAAGGCGAGCAACACTTAAACAAAGAGCAAGCAAAAATTATCCAAATGCGTGAAATTTATACACAAGGTAAAGTACTAATATACCTAGTCATAGAAACTAGAAAAACCTAATTTGGATTTGTGGTGCAAAAGATATTCCCTAAACACCTATTTTCGGCCATAATTGGAATGCTGTAGCAAGATTTTGAAGCTGAAACTTTTATGGTAGCTACCTACTGGTATAGTGATAATCCATATAAATTTTCAGGTCATTTGGAGTTATAACGAATTAGTTATGATTTTCTAAGTTCTAAAACTAGGACATCATTTATATCGATTAGCAAAGACCACTAGCAACTGGTCCTTCACTAAAGGTCATCCCTAAAGGAAATTAACAAAATTTAGTTCGCTCTATTTGGACTTACAGAGAACAAGTTATAGATTTTCTAAGTTTTTATAGCATTTTGGAATATTTAATACAGTGAAAAGGCTAAAATCGATTCACAACATTTCTTGGTTCTTAACGAGGCACTGAAACATTTCTTGATTAATGTAGCCTAAAAGAAAATTAACACTCTGAAATCACCCAAAAGGATCTATAATAAAAAGATATGAATTTCTAAAGTTTTAATCAACATTTTCGTGGAAAGATAAAGCTACCGAGGAAATTATATCCCTTAACAGAAAGAAAAGACGTGGTTGATTATGGACCGTCGATCTGGATCGAGCGCCCACGCCGCAGCGCGCAACGACACTACGCGACAGGACCCACGAGGCTCACCGTTGGATCAAGATCCAACGAGTCCGGTCGAGATGGCAATCGGACGAAGCGGATGCCCGCCATCTGGGCCGTCGATCAGCGATGAAGGGTCGATTGAGGAGCCGGGACGATCCAATTGCTCCCACGATCCGACCACGGATCCAAGATCGAGCGGTGAGGTTGATTGGGCGTTCACGATTTGAGCGAGGACTATCGACAATAGGGGCCCGGCGGTCGGTGGCGCTAAGTCACATGCGGGTTTAAACACACGCAGCGCCTGGGGTTTGAAGATGGCGGGCCGCGTGTCGATGGCCGTGGAGGTGGGTTTAGGGCGACTAATGATTACTAACCCGCGATTAACAATGATTAGCATTAATGAGCGTCATTCGCGTGTCCGAAGCGACATTCAACCTGCCGTTTCGTCCGACAACAAAACCGAGGGCACCCTCAAACTTGCCGGGCGACCCAAGTGCGGCGGCGGGCCTAAGTGCCAAAATGGAATCGCAATAGCATTACGCACCCATCGGGACCACCCACACCGTCGGTGTCCCGAGCGGCTAGCCGACGATGGCGGCGACCAAAGCGGTGAAATGCATAATGACAAAAGCTCGCGAACGAACCATTTCAGCGAGTGCCAAAGCTTCTAGGGGCTACTAGAAGGATACGAGGTAGGGAGGTCCAGGATGGGCGGAGTTGCTCGGCGACGATGAAGGTTGCTTGGACTTGGAGAAGACAACTTCGGAGAAGGCGCTGCGAGCAAAGATAACACGACCGCGTCATCGTGTTAGCTCCAACCAAGCTCAAAGAAGCCCCAGAGAAAAGAATTGAAGAATAGAGCTTCTTCTGGTGATGAGGAAGAAGGGGGTGCTCACGGTAGAAAGAACAATTCCCCAAAATTGAGCCGCTCTGTGAAAAGCAACTACAATTAAGTTAGGGTTTTGTTCCGGAGGTGAGAGGCACACACTCGAAACGAAAAGAGAGGAAGAAACGCCATGAGCAGTTGCTGAGGAGCTGACTCAACAATGGCGGTTTTAGGTGCTTTTGGTGTTTTGAGCTCACAAAGCACCAAGGATGCTTGGCAAGACTACTGGGTTTTGAAAGGGAACTGAGGGAGAGCCAGGGAGCTACTTATAGCTCAAGGAGCTCAAGCTAGGGTTAAGCCCAAGCTCTCGGGTGGACTGGGTTCATGCCCCTGCCATGGGCATCGTGAGTGACGGGAGCAGGTAGGAGACGACTTTGGGGAGGAGGAGCTGGTGTGCATTTAATGCATGGCAGCATTTAGCCGTTTAAAGGGCTCAAGGAGGTGACAAGTCACCTCCTCTCTCTGCCATGGCGCACAGGCGGGCATGCGCGGTGGGAGGAGGAAGATGACCAGCGACGCGAGCGGGGCCACCAGTCAGCGGCACAAAGCGGCTCGAGCCCAAAGCGTTTTAGTGGGTTGAGCCCAACCTCAATAGATGCTTGCCGCCGGATAAGATTTGAACGGCACGCGCGCGATCGCTAATTGAAAGACCGAAAGCGAACCCAGATGCGATCCGCGGCGGTTGGATCGAATCAACGGTGAGAATCGGATGGCAACCGAGTTGTCCGAATGCTTACGAATGAGAGCCGTTCGATGGAGATCCAACGGTGATAAGCGTAGCAGTTGAATTAGCGCAGCGCGGTTAGTTGGCTCGGTCGAGTCAAGTGACTCGAGCCCGAGCCCACTCGAGTCAATGAGCAGTACAAACCAGCTAGGGTTTGATTTTTAAACACAAACTTTGGGGATTTAATTGAGGCATCAAATCAACTCCAAAATTTATGAAATTTTAACTGGAGCTTCGACTTAAGGATTAACCTTCCATAAAATTTTTAGAGATTTTGTGTACGTAAATTTTCTCCAGAAATTCCAGAAGGTGATTTCAGAGGTTTGACCAAGGTTTGACTTGCCTCTAAAATATTTCAAATAATTTCCAAAAATTATGAAATAATTCAGAGGTGTTACCAAGCAACCCTAGAACCCAGGAAAAATTATTACCAAGGGTTTGACACAAGATTTCACCCAGAAGGTTTTGACTTGAGATAAATGAGGATTTTGATTTTGAATTTCCCAAAATTCCTTTACAAGAATTTCAGAAAAGTTTCAAGAGTTAAAGGATGAAGGAAAAGTTTTAATTTACCCTCATTTTATTTCATTTGAAACACAAGCCAAAATGGGGATGTTACAGGTGAGCCCAGTTTTGAGCTTAATTCCATTGTCGTAAGCCACGACCACTCTCTTAGTTTTTGCAAAGACCACCCTTTGTCTTTTGCAAAGACCACTCCAAAGACCACCTTCTGGATCTTTTGCAAAGACCACCCTCTTGGACTTTTGCAAAGACCATCCTCTCGGCCTTTAGCCAAGACCTCCCTCTCAACCTTTTGCAAAGACCACCCCCGTGGTCTTTTTTGTAAAGACCACCCCCCTTGGCTACAACCACTGTCCTGTGGGTCCACGCACTTAAACCCCAGTGCGTGCGTGCGTAGCGCTAAGTTGATCGTTGACCGTCCATTTTTAGATCTGCGTCTCAGATCTGTTGGGACGTTCAGACCCCGTAAACGCCCCTTTCACTGTGGACCGTCCATCTTTAGATCAACGCTCCAGATCACGTGAGATGCTCGGACCCCCCCGAACCTCTCCTTCTTTTGAGCCGTCCAATTTTGATGTAACGCCAGGAGCGTTTGGGCTGTTCGCGAAGCTGTTCACCCTCGTTCGTTTGGGCCGTCCGATTCAATCTCAACGGCCTATGTGTTTCCACATTAAGGGTTAATGAGAAAATCCAGTAGTCTTTTAATTGTGAACTATAAATTGCTTAAAATTTCAAAAGTGCTTAAGTATTTCGTTTTAACTCCATTTTAGATGGTTCAAATTTTGTTAATTCCCTATTTAACTGAACTTTAATCTAAAAATTGTTTGAACCTTGTTCTGTACCAGAAAAATTGTGTAGGCTGTATTATCTTGTTTTAGCATTAATTGTTGCTCTAGAAATTCATTAAACTTGTAAAATGCATAAGTTTTTCTCTGTGACTCCAAATTGAGTAAACTAAAATTTGTTAGGTTCCTCTGTTAATATGCTTTAGTGTAAAATAGGTTTTAAATATGTCTTTGCCTCTGAAAATGTTGTGCACTACTTTCATAACTTAGAAAAATCATAAGAAATTCATTTTAACTCCAAATGAAGTGAACCAATTTTTGTTGTTCTTAGAATGCCATGCTCTGTGTACTATAAAATTTTCATGTTCATAAACCTTTTGGAAATATGTGCAATGAACAGTAATAGAAAGCTATTTAATTGGAATTTCCAGCCGATTAAAATTGTTTAGGCTATAACTTTTGCATGCTTAATCCAAATCGATTGATTCTTGTTGCTAAATTCATTTAAAATCATGTTCTACCTGCTGTGTAAATTTTATGGGTTTTGGTTAATTTTGGTTTTTGAGTCTTTTTTGGTGTCATTCGTTCTTATTAGATTTTCTCGTTCTTGCGATAGGTTCCGATGAATTTATTGAGTACGAGAGTGATCCTCTGCAGCAAGACTGTGATCTCTAGTAAGGCAAGAAGATGTTCCAATTTATTTGATCATGTTGCTCCTATTATTTTCAAAGTCTAATATCTTGTTTGCAAAGTCTTTGCATGCATGCTCTATTTTGTTGTTAAACTATTGTTTGATTAGTTGATCCTCTAGATGAATAATCTGTAGAAAAATGTTTATCCTCTACTACTGAGCCTAGGATTATGTCCTCTGTGATTTAGGGTTCATTTTGATGAGGATTAAAACCTCTATATATTATCTTTAATATATATAAGACCATACGTCTTCATGGTCGTAACCTTTGAGGTGCACGACCTCACTGGTCGTAGAGATTCGAGAGGTTACATAATGGGTACCCTGGTGGACGAAGGCCCAAGCCAAGCTTCCAGGCGGAGAACTACTCGTAGAAGGTAAGAACCGATTCCAAGGTATATTCTCTCCGTATGATGAATGGAACACGTGCATATTCCATACGACGTATCTTATCCAAGACACACGATGAACAACCTCCGTGCGGTTATATGTTTCATAGACATATAATCGTCAAGCAGTTGATTCTGTATCAACCGTCACTTGACTCGACCGGACGCAACGCCGCATCGGCGCCTTCTCGGGAAATAGCGCACCTCTTGAGGGCTATTTAAAAGATGGAACTCGGCGGATCAAGAGGAGAGGAAAAAAGGCAATGAAGAAGGAAGACAAAAGCACAAGCCATAGATTCGTGTAATAGTTACGAGTTAGCAAGAGGGCAGCGAGTCCTTAGGATATACCTTGTAAATTCGGTTCATATTAATAAAGAGCGGTCCCATTATTCCGAGATTTCCCGTCATTTTCTCCTTTCTATTTTCGTAAGATCGACGTCTTGATAAATCGGCGGTGCGCCGTCAGTGGGGAACGCGGCGTGGAATCTCGTAAGATTTTCTCTGCTCATCAAATCTTTGTCCATTCCCCGTGCTGTGATCGCCGATGAGGTTATGGCGGAAGTTGGGATGAAGAAAATTGGTTCGACTTGGAGGACTATGCCGACCTCGACATGGATGCATGTATGCGCGCCATGGAGGAAACGAATCTCTTCATCATCCTCGTGCATCGGCTCGCCGAGCGTAAATCGGCGAATACAACCGGATGGATGAAGACACACCGCTCGATCGATGGCGGTCTTAGAGGAAGTGTTTCCGACCAGTTGAACACCCCAAATCCTCGACAAGCGGCCCTTTGGACCGGCAAGAAAGGTGACGAAAATTCAACACGCAACCCAAGTTCAACATACCTTTGATGCGATCATGGTTGATAGGTACTCACCAGCCGCTTCTAGTAATTCCGGAGCCAACCGACACTTAGTGACGGTGTCAATGAAACCTCCATTGGTCGTAAACCAAGTAGGGATGATAAAGCTCAAGATTCGATCGATTCGCGAATCAGTGAGGTCCTTCCAAAACCTCGGAGGTGCGATCACCGACCGCTCTCCGTCGTGGAAGCTTCGCGAAGCTCCGAGAGGCTCTCCGTTGATTACGATGGAAGCTCATCGAGGACCGCTGGAAGCACGAGGTCAATGCGATCGGAGATACGGATCACAATGCGTACGCGGTCCTCCACATTGCCTCGCCACCACGTCCTAATGGAGATGGTACGGGTGGTCAAGCACCAAATGCCGAAGTGACATAAGCGGTAGATGTTCACGGTTAATACTTGATCCTTCCCAAACCAATGTGAGGGACGGGCAAGATCCACGGAAGGTCGGAGGATGTAAGCCATCAAACACCTTCTTCTCGCGAAATCCTCGAGACCTTGGTAACTATACAAAACTGCGCAATGAGTCGGGATATTTTAAATACTTCACCACCTTACCCGCAGACTCGGTTTTGCCTTTCATCGCAGTCAAGTATCGAGATTATCCAACAGAACAATGCAATGCCTGAAGCTTATCGGGAACGAAGGCACCCGCAAAGTCAGACCATGACTTCATCACAGCATTCTTCCCAAAGCAGAAGCCTACATGGTCGCGTTGGGGATCAATTGACACTGCGACCACCTCGACGATTCCGACCAACCAGTCACGAGGGGAGAAGATTATTTCAAGAATCCTCGCCATCACTTTGTCGAGACGAACCATCGCTTGGACCTAGTGATCTCCGGCATCATCTGAGCCACGCAAGCAGTCGAAGGCGTTTTACTAACGTCCACGACCGGATCGGGACATTGGAGCATCAACAATCTATTCCTAGAAATCGATCTCCAACCGATTACAATCCAAATAGCCTTTTCAAAGAAGGCGCCACGAAATATCACAGGTGTCAAGCTTTCTCGTGAGGCTCCAGTGCATGCGTTGGCCAAATAGGTTCCGATCGCCAATATGGATAAATTCAATGGGACCCAAAATCCCTTAGAATTTCTCCAGATATACATCACCGCTTCTCGAGCTGCGGTGGTGATGAAAATGTAATGGCGAATTATCTTCCTCTGATATTAGAAGGATCGGCCGATCTTGGTTGCTTAACCTTCCGATCGGATCCGTGTATACTTGGGAGCAACTCTGCGACCTTTTAATTGCAAATTTTGAGTGCACGATGATCGCCTCGAAAGGAAGACGATCTCCATAGGATCGGCAAAAATCAAGCGAGACTCTCGTGATATATTAAAAGATTTAGCCAAGTCCGTAACTCAATACCGTCGGTCGAGAATCTTCCGTTATCCAAGCCTTCAAAGCGGGATTAAGAAATCAAAGGTTTACGGAGGATTTAGCTATACATCCTCCACGAACAACCATCGAGCTCTTCGACATGGCGACAAATGCGCTACGGCCGATGAAGCGGTCGAGTGGAGCAATGTTGATCGAAAGGATAAGATCCCCAACTTTGGCTTAGATAGGCGGAAAAGAAACTAAAGAAGACTCTCAAGAAAAAGAAACATGGCAGAGCCAACGACAAAGAGGTTCTAACTGTTCCTGAAAAATCTACAAAAGGAAGAAAAGATTATACTGGTCGTGGCAAGGCCAAATCTCCGACTAATGGTTACAAGAAAAACAAAAATAGTGTCCTCTTCATCAGCAAGCAGGACACGATTTGCGCAATTGTCGCGCTTGGCAAAAGAAGCTGGAAGATTATTATGTAGGTAAAGGACCACTCCCGTCGATTCAAGAGCTCAGGGAAACAAGCTCCAAGAAGGACAAAGATGGTGACGAAGAGATGGAGTACCAAGAACCTCAGCACACCGTTGATGTGATCTTCGCTGGGTCTTCTTCGTGCGAGTCGGGCGTCACCAAAGCCATGGGCGAGAGGTCAACCTTACCAACCTTCGATCGCCGTTAAACCTTCAAGGTGGTCGGAGACAATAATCTCCTTGACAAAGAAAGACGCCTATTCCTTCAACTCGACCGGTAGGTTTCCAATTGTCGTTGAGCCTACTATTAATAATCGCAAGGTTAATCGGGTTTTGATAGATGGGGTAGTTCTTTGAATATTCTATTTGTAAGTGCTTTAGAAGATATGCGATTCCCAAATCCAAGGTAAAACGGTGAAATATGCCTTTCACGGCATAGTGCACGGTCTCTTGCTAAACCAATAGGGCACTTGTCCCTACTAGTTACGTTCGAAAACCCACAACTTCCGAACGTAAAAGTTTCATTCGATGTGGTGAACTTGAGGCGCATACAATGCAATTCTCGGTTGTCCGCTTTAGCAAAGTTCCCGATAGCCACGCATTACGGTTATCAGAGTTTGAAAATGTCGGGACCGAAAGGTGTAATCACGGTCCGAGGTGATCAGAAGATAGCCTACGCATGCGATCGGAAGTGTTTAGAGTGGTCGATGAACTTCCGACCAGGAACTAACACCGCTAACATGCGGTCAAAAGTTCAAGGCGAAGATGACACCAAACCTTCCGACCAGTTGAAAGAGGTACAACTCGATGGGCGCTTCTCGGAGGGTGCCAAGATACTGGTCGGACAGGACTCGACCCTAAATAGGAAGAGTCGCTCGTCTCCTTCCTCCGAGCTAATCGGGCGTATTCGCATGGCGGCGTCCGACATGCCCGAGTCCCGTGGAGGTGATCGAGCATAGGCTAGCTCTGACCTAACAAAACCGGTCAAGCGAAGCTACTGCGTTTACTTTGATCGAAAAGAAGAAATCGATCGGAGATCAACAAGCTTCTCAAAGCTGGGTTCATTCGTGAGGTCGACCACCTGCAGTGGCTCGCCAATCCGTAATGGTTAGAAAAGCCAACGGAAATGGCGAATGTGTATTGACTTTACAGATCTTAATAAAGCTTGTCAGAAGGGTGACTTTCCCTTCCTCGCATTGATCAACTTGTAGACTCTACTTAGGTGTGAGTTGTTAAGTTTTTGGATGCTTATTCAGTGGTACCACAGATCAATATGAGTAAACAAGATGAAGAGAAAACTTCCTTTATCACCCCATATGGTACTTCTTGTTATGTAAAAATACCATTTGGTCTCAAGAATCTTTGGTGCAACATTCCAAAGGTTGATGCAAAAGACCTTTAGCCCTCGGTGGGTCGAATCTTAAAGCCTACGTTGATGATCCGTCGTTAAAAGTGTCAACACTGGGGATCATATTCTAGACCTGCAAGAGACTTTCAATAACTTAAGACGTCATAACCTTAAGTTAAATCCAAAGAAATGTGTGTTCGGAGTTTCGTCGGGAAAGCTTCTTGGGTTCCTAGTTTCAGCTAGAGGCATTGAAGCAAATCCAACGAAAATCGCCGCCATCGATCGATCGCGATCCAACCACAAAGAAGGAAGTCCGGTTAACCGGTTGTATGGCGTCGTTAAGTCGTTTCATAGCACGGTTAGGCGAAGAGGACTACCTTTCTTTAAGCTTCTCTGAAACATGGGAGTTTCAATGGACTAAAGAAGCAAGCAACCTTTGAAGAATTAAAACGGTACCTTACGAGTCCCCAATCTTAGTTTCTCCAAGATTGGGAGAAACATTACTAATTTACGTGGTTTTAACGCCACAAACGGTTAGTGGTGTAATGGTCGTAGAAACGAGACAATGTTCAACGACCAATATATTACGTAAGTGAAGTCTTACATGGACCAAAAGAAAGGTATCCGCAGGTACAAAAATTGCTCTATGGTCTCCTTATGGCTTCAAGGAAACTAAGGCATTATTTTCAGGCCCACAAAGTGGTCGTACCTACTGGATATCCCCTTGGTCAAGTCCTGGGAAATAGGGAGTCATCAGGACGAATATCAAAATGGGCGGTTGAGCTTGGGGCGTTCGATCTCCATTTTGTCCCACGAACAGCAATCAAGTCCCAGGCAATAGCAGAATTCATTGCCGAATGGACAAACCCTGAACCCACCCAAGGGCCCGAGTACGAGCACCACGACGAGTGGACAATGTACTTCGATGGTTCCTTGATGTTGCATGGCTCGGGGGCTGGGGTCGTCTTGATTTCCCCTACTGGCGAACAAATAAAGTACGCCATTCAGTTTAACTTTCCTGCTACTAACAATGTGGCAGAATATGAAGGTTTACTGGCCGGACTTCGGGCAGCTCGTTCGCTCGGATTCGCAGATTGCTAGTGAAAGGCGATTCTCAACTAGTAGCGAATCAAGTAGGGAAAGAGTATCAATGCTCTAGTACCAAGATGTCATCATATCGGCGGAAGTACGTAAACTCAAAAGCATTTCTTCGGTTTCGGATCCAACACATTCCTAGAAAGGAAAACTTTCGGCGCACCGATTGGCGGATGGCTTCCACACGGACATCCGTCCCGCCCGAGTTTTTCTCGAGAAACTGATTCACCTCGTGAGTCGAGCCTTCCGAGGACATAGATGTTAGCAAGAAGGTTGCACACCTCGATTATGCGAACATGGATGCTCCACAGTCGATGATGGTTGGCGCCATCACGATCACGGTAGAGATTGGATGACATCGATCTACAATTATCTTCAAGATGACCTAATTCCGTAAGATGATGTAGAGGCTGATCGCATTGCACCTAAAAGCCAAATCATACACTCTCATTGAACGCACCTTGTATAAGCGAGGATCTCACGAGTGTTGATGAGATGCATATCTCACTCGGATGGCATTAAATTGCTAGCGAAATTCATGGAGGAGTCTGTGCAGCACATCATTCCTACAGAACTTTGGTTGGTAAAGCCTTTAGGCAAGGATACTACTGGCCAACTGCCCTCCATGATGCAAAAGAGCTCGTGATGAAGTGCGTACAATGTCAGTTTCATAGTCGACAAGTACATCATCCGTCTCAAGCTTTGCAAACAATTCCTTTTTCTTGGCCTTTTGCAACCTGGGGACTGGACATTCTGGGACCTTTCCCAAGAGCACCCGAGGGCTTTGAGTTCCTGTTCGTTATGATTGACAGTTCACTAAATGGATCGAAGCCGAGTCGGTTGTAAAAACTACAACTGAAGCCGCCAAGAGGTTCCTAACAAAAAGCATGATTACACGGTTTGGTGTACCCAGTCGTATAATCACTGATAACGGTGCCCGCCAGCGGCAATTTCGTGAATTCGTGAAGAACTAGGTATCAAGATACATTTCGCTTCGTTGCTCATCCACGAGCAATAGAGCGATTAAGCGAGCCAATGGTATCATAATGCAAGGGATCAAACGATTTAGTATTCGATCAGCTAATTCAGCCGGTCGAGCTTGGGTTCAAGAACTTCCTTCAGATTATGGGCGTTCGTACCACGACTAGTCGTGCGGCCGTGAAACACCATTCTTTATGGTTTACTGAGCCGGCCATGCTTCCTCCGAGCTTAAAATTGGTTCTCGCTCGAATCGATTCCTTTTCCGAAAGTGATCGGTGAACGCGGCGACTTGACGACATCAATTTCCTTGAAGAACGACGAAACCAAGCTTTGCTACGATCGATCTACCAAAGAAGCCATGCGTCGGTTACTACGATCGTAAGGTGCAACCTCGCACTTAATCGTAGGTGATTTGGTTCTTAGAAAAATTCGAACCAAGCGGTCGCAACAAACTTTCACCTAAGTGGGAAGGTCCATACACTCGTGGTCGAGGTTACCCGCCAGATCGAATACGATTAGCTATGACCGATGGGCAAGTTTTGTCTAATTCTTGGAATATTGATCAATTGCGTATGTTCTATGTTTAATTTCATGTATTTCATTTACATTCTTTTTCAATAAAGATGCTTTTCCTTAAAAACGATAAGTATGGTTGTTTATGCTTATTATTTGTCGATCCGTCGTATGCCATTCCCGTTCTCGTTGGTCGGAGAAGACTCTCATTCTCTCCGATATTCCTTTCATAGGATCTCCACTACTCATGGTTGCCGACTTGAATGTCACCGACCACATCGGTTTTAGACGTGATCATTGCTTCAATGATACACACGCACGACTGCACATTCTTTTCTTAAAGAATCATACGAGTATGAGGAATACCAACTCGACGGTTTACTTGGTTTTCGCTTTCTTGAATTTGAAGATTGTTATTTTATTTCAACATTCTGCTCTAATCAAGTTTGGCATCGGTCGACACGTAAAGCCTCCCGGTCAAGTCTCTCCTCTCTCGACGTGGTCCCGCCCACCGGAAGGAGCTTCCTAGTGATGGTCCTTTTCCACGATCCTCGCCGCAATGGATTTGATCATGAGCACGTTTCACGACATATTTTAACAAATCTTTAGTTCTTGAGATTCGATACGACCGGATCCAAATATTTTCTAAACAACGGTACTTATCTCTTCTTTTCTTTTCTTTGCATACATTCTTAATGCATATCTTCTTATCAAAGAAAATCTGGTCTTTGTTATGTCTTACGACTACAAGTGGTATTTTATAGTACTTCGATAATGGACAAGATCTAGACTAGTCGAAATCGTTAGCTGGTTCCGACCACATGATTTCCTAGTATTTCCTAGATCGTTGTCATAGACATTATCAAGACTCTTACCATGGTCATCGTTATTACTCAATTTCTGGTCTCTGCGCTTTTAGTAACGCTCATCTACTAACATAAGTAGTCGGGGGCTAGGAGATATATGAGTATTTAACAACATTGACAAAGCAGGATCTTCTTTGACAAAAGGTAAGTTTTTCATTTTACATAGTCTAATGTTACATCTGTTTACATATTAGGACCTCCAGACTGGTCGCTATGAGATGGAGATCCGACTTCCATTTCCTCAAACTTTCTCTCGAGAGGTTTTACTTCCTCGAGAAGTTTTATTGCTTCACTCTCAGAGAAGTCGAAGTCCTCTTCCACAGCTTTAAGGTTAACAGAAGGATCGGAAGCCTTTAGTTTTGCTAAAGCAACACTAACTCCAGTTACAATAGCTTCCTTCATTGTCCGGGTATGGTTTTCCTCATAGTTTTGAGCGCACCTTTGAGATCTTCCAAAGTTGACCAAAGTAGTCCATCTTTTCCGTTGGATCTCCTAAAGAAGGCAAGCTTGATCCCGATCCCATATCGAAGATCATCTTGTTAAGAGCCTTGATCTTCTCATCAAGGCCAAATACAAAAGCTTCCTTTGGCCACGCTCAAAATCGAGGGTCTTCTCCGCTGCTCAAGTGCTACGCTTTTTCTCGCACGAGTAGATAAACAAAATTAATGTACTCTTTACAATTGGAGTTATGGAATATCGTTAGGTCTACGACCAGTTACCTTTGATTTTCTTCTCACAAGAGTCGAAAACCTCTTTTGCTCGGTCATCGCATGCTCGATCGACCGTCTTTACTCTGATTTTCTTCCCTCAGCTTTATTATTGGGAAATTTTCAAATATGCCACTGCTCATTTCATTGATCCAAATCTACCACTTGCTAGTGTTTTGCCCCAAAAGCCACACACTATGCAATGGCATTTCTCTAAGAAAAAACTTTTCAGTGGCACATTTGTGAGACATCACCTTTGCAGTGGCATATATCAATTAAATCCTTTATTATTAGGGCTTCCTTGGCCTTGATCACTTCTTTAATTTTCTCTAAATCTATCAAATATGATAGAAAGAGAAGGAGAATCTATAAGGAGAATCAAGATAATAAACCTTAGGAGATCAAAAAGAGAAATGTACTTACTTCTCGATCGGAGTGTTTTTCTCCAAAGTTTTTATTCACTGGTCATCCTCCGATCACAAAGATAATTTTCACCAAATGCTACAAAAACAAAATTCCTTTCTTTAGCAAGCTTTCAAAGAAACCGCAAAAGAAAGAGTTGTAAGGATGGTCGAGAACACTTTCCCGAATTGCTATATCATTATATTCGGAAAAGATGGTATCCGACCAATCTTGGCTTGATGGTCCGACATCTTTCCCTGTGCTTCATCAAGTTCCTTATCCTCGATAAATCGGGAGAAAAAGGGAATTTGTTAACCCGAGAAGTATTTCTGGAGGAGGTGGAACTGTTGAGGGTCTCAGGGATGACTACCTCCGAGAAGGAGTAAGGATTACTAGAGGATCCTAAGCGATGTCAAACCTGCTCTCGGGGCTTCTTTTGCTACTTCATCCTCGGTAGTTTTTGCTTTAGGAGTATCCCGGTCGAGCCTCCACGACCACTTCTACCTCAGGAACTTTTTCCTGAGGGGTGCTCTGCTCGGACACGACCGGAACACCAGAAGATCTAAAACGAGAGAGAGAGAAGGTAAGGAAGATTCAAGGTATGTATAAATACGACCTCTTCATTTTATATATATACCTTGTTGTTTTTCTGAATTTACCCTTTGTAGCGCATCAAGTGAAGTTCGTTGCGCTGGCCTTCCTCTTCTTATCAACCGATTTCACCGGTTCTAAACCGGTAGGGTTGACTAGATCTTACACATCCACCGATCGGAAATCGAAGCGATATCCGCGACCATTTGGTCGAGGTCCCCGATCGCCGGTCGGTCAGATGTAGATTCGCCTACCTCCACAACAAGGCCTCGTGAGGCACCGGAGGGTTCTCGATGACCTTCTTTGAAGGTATGACGACCGCCAAATTCATCACCAAAGATAGTTAGACGATGAACATAATTTATCCGAATATTATTTGTGTTCTGCTACCTACCTCGAGGGTCGACATCCCGTGTGGTCGAAGGAGATTGGATCATCAAATGGCTCACATCTTTCGGTGGCCTCGTTGATTCTCAACCCAACCGACTACACATCAAAGAGGGTTTATGGTATACCGATCAAAAATAATATGTACGCCAATAAGACAAAGATTGATATTTTTACCTTAAGTCTTTCAATCCTTTCTTCAATGAAAAACCGCTAAGATCCTGTGGAAACTAGCCTTATCGCCAGCTCTCCGTGCAGATCATCTTGATCCGGCTTCTAATCTCATCGTAGATAGAGTCATAAAGGTAAAATGAAAGAGTTAAGAAATAATCAATCAAATAGGTAAACTGTGGAATCATTAAAATGGCTTACCATCTTTAGAGTCTCTGGTCGATCATCACGACCAATGTACGAGCATCTTATATGCTCGGGCCTTCAAAGGCTAACCCGCGTGGAAAATCCTTCACCACATGCCAAGATGTTAGACCTTTGACACTAAGAAGCTTGATTGCTTCAGCCCATTTCCTACATTTCCCTCTTTCTCTGTAGAGGAGCACCATCTCGATTCTCGACCGCCTTCTTACGTAATAATAAAGGTCATCTTTCTTCGTGATCTTCATATAGAACCAGCTCTTCTTCCACGACGACCACGAAGATTTTGAGTACATAAAAATGTACTCATCGCCTTTTCCATCATGGAGACGCAGTGCACTCTCCAAAGGCCCAATCGCTTCCGGACTTTGTCATCCCGTAGTAGTACCGAATAGATCCAGATCTGCTGAATCCCCAAACGCTTCGCAGAGATAGATAAAAATATCGAGATTGGTGATGGCATTGGGAGCGATTCACCAATTCAACTCCATAATACTCCAAAACTTGAGGAAGGAAGGAGTGAATTGGTAGCTGAAATCCGCATTCGATATATGCGAGAAAAACAGATTTTCTCCATTTTCATCGCCGGGAATGTTCCCAAACGCGATCTCCAAGAAATCACATCCTTGCCGGGAGCATCCCGATCTTCTCCGCATTCTCCAACTTTTTTCACTTAGGTCTGAAACCGACTGGCTTGGTGATTTGGTCCGACATGGTTAGGTTCTTTTGGGTGAGAAAAGCAAAGGAGGTCGGAGGTAGTTTTACTCAAGATGAGAAAGAAAGGAGGAAGTGAAAAACCCTAAGTTTACAAAGGGGTTTTATAAGCTTCTAAATCCTAAACCGTAATAAGGAGTTACCCAAAAAGTCCAACGGACACGAAACTCTTCAAGTCCCAAGGCAAAGTTCTCAACTTTAAAGTGAATACAAACCGCTTCAAATGCCCTTGTATTTAATAAGCGCCATCCCGATACGATTTCATCGGAAGAAAGGTGTTCACACGACCTATTCATTTAAAGTTCGGGGCTAGGTAGACGAATTAAAACCTCTATATATTATCTTTAATATATATAAGACCATACGTCTTCATGGTCGTAACTTTTGAGGTGCACGACCTCACCGTCGTAGAGATTCCGAGGTTACATAATGGGTACCACAGTGGACGAAGGCCAAGCCAAGCTTCCACCGTGAGAACCGCTCGTAGAAGGTAAGAACCGATTCCAAGGTATATTCTCTACCGTATGATGAATGGAACACGTGCATATTCCATACGACGATCTTATCCAAGACACACCGTTGAACAACCTCCGCGCGGTTATATGTTTCATAGACATATAATCGCCAAACGGTTGATTCTCAGATCAACCGTCACTTGACTCCGACTGCACGCAACGCCGCATCGCGCCTTCTCGGGTAATCGCCACCTCTTCGAGGGCTATTTAAAGATGGAACTCAGGCGATCAAGAGGAGAGGAAAAAAAGACAACAGAAGAAGGAAGACAAAAAGCACAAGCCATAGATTCGTGTAATAGTTCTGAGTTAGCAAGAGGGCAAGCAGAGTCCTTAGGATATACCTTGTAAATTCCAGTTCATATTAATAAAAGAGCAGTCCCATTATTCCCTGAGATTTCTCACGTCATTTTCTCCTTTCTATTTTCGTAAGATCGACGTCTTGATCGTCGACACATTTGATGAGCCCTTATCACTTAGCTTGTAATCTACGAGTGGTTGGGGCTTAAAAATGCTTAGAACGGTAGAATTGGGCGGTTATCGACTTAGTCGATGATCTTGATCACACAAAAACTTATTATGACTTTATATCCAACATCTTGTGCTATGTTACTTTGAGAAACTAAAACTGAAAATAAAATATTTTAGACTTAGGCACAATGGTAAGATGGTGTGCTTTTGGGTGTGAATGGTTGGTACCCGAGTCAACAAGGACTGAATTACTTGTGTCACTGATCCAAGCACTTTTGCGTGCTAACCACATGAGAGGGATATGAGACCTCTCTTGACTTAGTACTTTGGCATGTGTTGGCTCTGAGTCGCAGGAGGATGTGTGTGTGTGTGTTGTGTTGTGGTAAAATGAGGATGGTGTTTATGTGTTGGATGCATGGGAGTGGAATCCTTTCTAGGTTCTCCACACTAAGGGGTATTGTAGTTGTCTAGGTTGCTTTACCCTATATGGGTAGTTGACTCCTGGTTTTACAATAACTCCAACGCAACGTATGGGTGTCTATCCATACGGAGGACTCGTGGTTAATACACAATATTGGAAAATGTCTCGTAGGACTTAGCCGTGCTGGCACACCAAAGGTAGTGTGCTAAATAGCTTGGCAAAAAGGCGGTCTGACATGTGGGTACATTGGTACACCCCTGTAGGGTTAAAAGTATTTGAATAGTCTCATCCTAGGTTATGGACATGCTTGGTATGGTCGTGCAAGAATTAGATTATAACCTTTTCACTAAAACTTGAATTGGGTGGTACGACTGGGGAATTCGTGCTATGCTATGAGGGCTATTGGGTTATTCACCTCTAGGTTGTTATTTTTGTTACTTATTGTTGTCTCGCTGTTATTTCAACTATTAAAAATAGATTTGTCAAATTGCCTTCAATCTATTACAATATTGCAAATGAAAATTGCTTTATGCGTCCAATGAACCATATTGCCATCTCCTTTGTTCAGCTTGCATGTAGCTATGTATAGGCTTGTTACTCGTAAGTCTTGCGAGTATATTTTTGTACTCAATTGCATTGCTTTATTGTTGTAGAAGAGGTTGACCCCCAAGGGGTTAGCTTTTGTGAGACAGACTTACGCTGGACGACTAGGTGGGCGGCCCAGTCGGTTGCCATGTGGGTTGTTGGCAAACCGATTGGCTTTTGTTATCGTCATCTTATGGCACTTTGCTTCTGCTGTTATTTATGTTGTTGGTGTCATTTGGCGGTCGGCCCCTTTTGTAAAAACTCTATATTATGTATGTCTTTGCTTTACACTTGGTACTGTAATCTTGTATGGAAATGATGCATGATTTTGTAAAGATGTATGTGTACTGCAATTCTGGTAAGTACATGTACATCGAGGTCTAGGATGTTTGATTGGTAATACTAGAACCATTTGGAAGGTTAAGTATTACGAGTTAAATACCCCGGGTCCTCACAAAGTTGGTATCAGAGCCATACTGACCGTAGAAACCTCTAGCTTGGTCGTCCTTTAGGATGTTTTTAAAACTTAATTTTAAAATATCAAATGGTTTATGAAAGCTTAAGTAAGTTCTCAGATTTTACTCCTTACCTATCTTAGCTTGCTCACCTTACTTTGTTCCTGTTGAGTTTGAAAAGTTGTTTTCCTCTCTTTTTTTTCCAAAAGATAGTTGTTATCGTTTAAATTTGGTTTTGGGGAACCAATGAGGGGAACCAATGAGAGTTGTAAAATAAAAGTGTGGCTGTCTTTTGGTGAAGTTGGAAGCTGCTGGAGTTGGAAATTTCAGCTTGGAGGGTGGATACAGGATCTGGACAGGAAGCCTTATTTTCAAGATGTGTCTGAAAATGAGAGGATAACTTAACTAAAACTCATGAGAATAAAATGGTAAGATGTGATATTAGTTTGCTGTGTACAGCACGCCCTTTGATGGTTTTTACCTTGCTCAGTAGGTGTGTTAAAACTTGAGTTGTGTTCTGAAATTTTCTTCCTAATCGATTGTTCGTTCTTTCAATACGAGTTAGTCGTACCGGGAAGTTGACCTTGTGTCTTGAGGTTTTTGTGCTAATTTTGGTTCCTGTTTGCAAGCCTTTGGAGTTCGTTTCTTAGCTGTATTGTTGTTTTTCCGTGCCTCCAATTTTTGGGTTTTGTTGTTAACCCATTTTGGTGGAACAGGATGGCTGGACGAACTCGAAGCGGACAGAGTCAGCAGGCTGGTCATGATGAGGAGCTCCCGCCTCCTCCGACCATGGCCGAGGTTCTCGCTCAGGTCGAGCGTAACCGAATGGATCAGACGAAGATCTTGGAGGTTATTACGAGGAATACCTCTGCTCTCTCTGGTGTCTCGGTGGTCGAGCCTTCCGAGGACATAGATGTTCGTAAGGAGGTCGCACACCTCGATTATGCAAACATGGATGCTCCACAGTCGATGATGGTTGGCACCATCACGATCACGGTAGAGATTGGATGACATCGATCTACAATTATCTTCAACATGACCTCATTCCAGAAGATGATGTAGAGGCTGATCGTATAGCACGAAAAGTCAAATCATACACTCTTATTGAACGTACCTTGTATAAGCGATGATCTCACAGAGTGTTGATGAGATGCATATCTCAACCGGTTGGCATTAAGTTGCTAACCGAAATTCATGGAGGAGTACTGTAGAGCTCATCATTCCTACAGAACGCTGGTCGGTAAAGCCTTTAGACAAGGATACTACTGGCCAACTGCTCATCATGATGCAAAAGAGCTCGTGACAAAGTGCGTACAATGTCAGTTTCATAGCCGACAAGTACATCAACCATCCCAAGCTTTGCAAACAATTCCTCTTTCTTGGCCTTTTGCAACCTGGGGACTAGACATTCTAGGACCTTTCCCAAGAGCACTCGGGGGCTTCAAGTTCCTTTTCGTCATGATTGACACGTTCACTAAATGGATCGAAGCCGAACCAGTTGTAAAAACTACAACTGAGGCTGCCAAGAGGTTTCTCACAAAAAATGTCATTACAAGATTTGGTGTACCCAGTCGTATAATCACGGATAACGGTACCCAGTTCTCAAGCAGTAATTTTCAGGAATTCTGTGATGACCTAGGTATCAAGATACATTACGCTTCTATTGCTCATCCACAGAGCAATGGAGCAGTTGAGCGAACCAATGGTATCATAATGCAAGGAATCAAACGACGAGTTTTCGACTAGTTAATTACACAGTCAGGGGCTTGGGTTCAATAACTTCCTTCTGTGTTATGAGCCGTTCGTACCACAACTAGTCGCGCGACCGGTGAAACACCATTCTTTTTGGTTTATGGGGCTGAAGCCATGCTTCCTCCAGAACTAAAAATTGGTTCTGCTCGAACTGATTGTTTTACTAAAAATGATCAGTGCGAACGACGACTTGATGACATCAATTCCTTGAAGAACGACGAAATCAAGCCTTGATACGATCAGCGATCTACCAACAAACCATGCGTCGGTATCACAGTCGTAAGGTGCAACCTCGCAGCCTAACTGTAGGTGATCTAGTTCTCAAAAAAAATTCAGAACCAAGCGGGTCGCAACAAACTTTCACCCAAGTGGAAAGGTCCATACACTGTGGTCGAAGTCACCCGACCAGGTTCAATACGGTTAGCTATGTCGGACGAGCAAATCTTGTCTAATTCTTAGAATATTGATTAATTGCGTAAGTTCTTTGCATAATTCCTTTCATTTCTTTCATTTCATATTTCAATAAAGATGCATTTCCTTTTTCATGATAAGTATGGTTCTTTATAATTATTGTTTGTTGCTAATGGTCATATAACATTATTGTTGATCACTGGTCGGAGACGACATTCATTCTCTCCAATATCCCTTTACAAAAAACCAAGAGGGATCTCCATTACCCATTGGTTATGACTTCATTGTCAAAAGCCCAATCGGTCTTAGTCGTGATCATTGCTTCAATGATTCTCACGCACGACCAAATACTCTTTTCTTAAAGAAACATACGAGTATAAGGAGCACAACTCAGACAGTTTATATGGTTTTGTTATTCCTCGAGATTTTGAAGATTACTATTCTATTTCAACATTTTGTTCTACTCTTGTTTGGCTACTAGTCGGGACACGGAAAGCCTCCTAGTCGAAGTCTCTCCTCTCTGCACGTGGTCCTGCCCACTGGAAAGAGCTTCCTAGCGACGGTCCTTTTCCTACGATCCTCGCTACCAGTCGGACTTGAGCATGAGCACGTTTCACGAAATATTTTACAAATCTTCAATTCTTGGGATTCCTTACGACCAGTTTCAATAATTTATATAAACAAAGATACTTATCATTTCCTTTTTTGCATACATTTTTTGCATACATTTTTTTGCATACTTTTCTTCTCATCAAAGCAAGTCTTATTAGATCTTCCGACTATTTGTGGTATCTCACAGTGATTCGATAATGGAAAAGATCTAGACTAGTCGAAATCTTAAACAAGTTCCAACCACATTATTTCCTAGTGTTCACTAGATCATTTTTTACAAACATTATCAGCACACATACCATGGTCGTAGTTATTGCTCCATTTCTTGGTCTACTGCTTCTTTAGTAAAGTTCATCTACTAATATAAGCAATCGGGGGCTAGGAAATATATGAGTGTTTAATAACATTGATAAGACAGAACAAGAACTTCGTTGATGATAAAAGGTAAGTTTCATTTACAAAGTCTAAATTTTACATCCATTTACTTGTTAGAACTACCAGACTGGTCGCTACGTGATGGAGATCTGACTTCTATTTTCTCCGTAACTTTCTCTCCGAGAGGCCTTACTTCCTCGAGAAGTTTTGCTGCTTCATCTTCAGAGCAGTCGAAGTCTTCTTCAATAGCTCCAAGATGGACAGAGGGGTCGGAAGCCTTTATTTTCGCCAAGGCAACACTAACTCCATTCGTAATAGCTTCCTTCATTGTCCAGGCATGGTTCTCTCGAAAGAGTGTTATCATTCTCTTGAGATCTTCGAGTTGATGGCCAAGAAAATTGATTCTCTCCGTAGGGTCTTTTAGAATGGGCAGTTGCGTTCCCGACTCCAGGCCGAAAAGCATCTTGTTCAGAGCCTTAACTTTGTCTTCAAGACTACGATCAAATTCAACCCCTTGGCCACGCTCAAACTCGAGAGTTTTCTCCGCTCGTTCATGTGCTTGAGTTTTTTCTGCATGAGTGGATGAAAAGGAGTCAACATACACTTCAAATTGGAGTCATGGAATGCTGGTCAAGTCTACGACTAGTTACCTTTGATTTTCTTCTCACAAGAGTCAAAAACCTCCTTTTGTCTGGTCATTGCATGCAATCGACTGGTCTTTATTTTGATTTTCTTCTTTAAGTTTTATTATCATGGCTTCCTTAGCCATGACCTCTTTTTAAATTTTCTCTAAATCTATCAAATATGATAAAGAGAGAAAAGTTAGTTACAAAGGGAGACAGGATGATAAGATATAAGAAGACAATTTAAAAGAGAAAAGTTCTTACTTCTCAAATCAGAGTGTTTTTGCTCCAGATTTTTTATTCGTTGGGTTAGCCCTCCGACTACAGCATAGTTCTCAACCATATGCTAAAAAAAGTCCCTTTCTTTGATAAGTTTTCAAAGAAACTTCAGAAGAAAGAGTTATAAAGATGGTCGTAAAACACTTACCCGAATTGCCATGTCGTTATATTCGGCAAAAATCATATCTGGACCCATCTCAACTTGATGGTCCGATATCTTTCCCTAGGCTTCGTCAAGTTCCTTATCCTCGATAAATCGTGGGAAAAGGGGACTTGTTAGCTTGAGGAGTATTTCCAAGGGGAGGTGGAACCTGTTGAGGATCTCCAGGGATGACTACCTCCGGAGACGGAGTGAGAATCACTAATAGATCCTGAGAAGATGTCGGTACCGATACCTGCTCGGGGGCTTCTTCAGCCACTTCATCCTCTACAGTCTTAGCCTGAGGAGTATCCTGATCAGGAACCTCGACGACCACCGACCACCTCTTCCCGAGGAACCTTTTCCTGAGGAGTGTTCTGGTCGGAAACGATTGGAACACCAAAAATCTACAAAAGAGGAAAGCAAGGAAGATCAAGGTTCCAACATATAAAAAATATTCAAGGTATGTATCTATATGACTTCTTCATTTAAATATACCTGGTCAATTTTTTGAGTTTAACCTTGTAACGCATCAGAGTAAAATATGTTGCGCTGGCTTTCCTTTTCTTCTCAACCAATTCCATCGGTTCTGAACTGGCAAGGTTGATTAGATCTTACACATCCATTGATTGAAAATCAGAAGCAATATCCACGACCAGTTGGTCAAGGATAAGGTCCCTGGTCGCCGGTTCAGTGGGTGTAGATTCATCGACCTCTAAAATAGTAGCTTCAGTAGCGACTGGTAGGTCCTTAGCAACCTTGCTAGAGTGTACGACAACCGTCTAAATAAATCATCAAAGATAATTAGGTGATGAAAATCATTTAACAAAGATAAACATTTATGTTCGGATACCTACCTCTGGAAGGCTGACATCCTGTATGGTCGTAAGGGTGGTCGGATCATCAATCGGCTCACATCTTTTAGTGGCCTCGTTGATCCTCAACCCGACCGACTACACATCAAAGAGGATTTATGGTATACCGATCAGAAATAATATGTACGACAAAGGAAAAAAGCACAGTTGATAGTCTTACTCTAAGATCCGAGAAAAACTAGCCTTGTTGCTGTGCTCTCCAAGACGCATCATTTTGATCCGGCTTCTAATCTCATCAAGATAAAGTCAGAAGGTAAACAAGAGACTTGAGGATACGTATAATCAACTAACATAGACAAATTGGTCGGAATCACTCAGAGCTTACCCTCTTTGGAATCTTTGGTCATATCATCACGACCAATATACCAGAGCATTGGGTTTACTCGGGCCTTCAAAGGACTAATCCGGCGCGTGGAAAAGTCCTTCACTACGTGCCAGGATGTTAAACCCTTGACACTAAGAAGCTTGATAGCTTCAGCCCAACTAGCTATATTTCCTCCTTCTGTGTGGAGGAGCGCCATCTCGGATTCTCGACCGCCTTCTTACCAGAATAATAGAGGCTGTCTTTCTTCGTGACCATCATATAGAACCAACTTTTCTTCCATGACGACCACGAAGATTTTGAATACTTGAAGATGTACTCATCAGGTTTTCCGTCATGGATGCGCAAGGTGCACTCTCCAGGCGTCCCGATCGTCTTCCCAGACTTTGTCATCCTGTAGTAGTACTTGAACAGATCTAGATCTGCGGGAATCCCCAAATACGCTTCGCAGAGATAGATGAAGACGCTGAGATTAGGGATAGCATTGGGAGCAAGATTCACCAATTCAACTCCAAAATACTGCAAAATTGGTAGTCTAAATCCGCATTCGACATATGCAAGAAAAACCAGAATTTCCCCATCTTTGTTGCTCGGAGAATGTTCTCCAGCCACTGACCTCCAAGAGATCAGATTCTTGTTGGGAAGTAGCCCGATCTTCTCCAAGCTCTCAAGTTTCTTCTCGCTCAAATTGGAAGCCGACCAGTTGGTAATTTGGTCAGACATGGTCGGGTTTTTTAACGAGGAAAGAAAGGAGGTTTCAAGAATAAGAGGTCGAAGGCAATTTTACTCAGGAGATGAAAAGGAAAAGTAAGAAGTGTAAAAACCTAAAGTCTACTAAGGGGTTTTTATAGCTTCAGAATTTCTAACCGCAATCGGGAGTTACCCAAAAGTCCCACAGACAAAAATCTTTTCACCAACGAACACAAAAACTCTTCGATTCCCAACGCAAGTTCTCAACTTTAAAGTGAATATAGACCGCTTCAAATGTCATTGCATTTAATGAGCGTCTGCCCGATACGACTTCATCGGAAGAGAGGTGTTCACACGACTTATTCATTTAAAGTTCAGGGGCTAGCTGACGAGGATTAAAACCTCTATGTGTTATTTTTAATACATAAATGACCATACGTCTTTATGGTTGTAACCCCTGAGGTTCACGACCTCATTGGTCGTAGAGATTCCAGAGGTTACACAATGGGTACCTGCCTGACGAGGTCCTCGTGCCAATCTCCGACCAGGAGCCGCTCGCATGAGGTATGAACTGATGTTTGGAATTGATTCCAAGTATATTCTATACCGTATGATGAGTGAAACACGTGTGTATATTCCATACCACACGATGTTTCTTATCCTGAAACACTGATGAACAACCACCATGCGGTTGAGTACCTCATAAGCATACAACCGCCGAACGGTTGATTCTCCATCAATCGTCATACTGCTCTGACCAGTCTTGACGCTTCACGACAGACGTCTTCTCCAGAAGTAATTGCCACCTCTTCAAGAGCTATTTAAATATGGAGCATGGACGGAGCAAAGGAGTCTCGGATCAGACTAAAGCATAGACATTAGATTGGTGTTTTAAGTCTGATATTATAGCATAACAAGCAGTGTTCTCAGTGTAAACAGGAGTAGTTCACCATCTAGTCAGAAGGCATTCCCTGTAAATCCCAGTTCATATTAATAAAAGAGCAGTCCCATTATCTCCCCAGAATTTCCACGTCATTCTCTCCTATTCTTTTCGTAAGATCGACGTCTTGATCGTCAACAGGACTCTTGGAGTTCCTTCGCACCTAGCCGCCCACTTTCTCCCGGTCAAAGGACCCACTTGACGCAGACGACTGGTTGCGTCTGGTTGAGCAGAAGCTCAACATTGCTTGGTGTTAGGATCATGAGAAGGCACTCTTTGCCTCCCATCAGCTGGAGGGTGCAGCACTTTCTTGGTGGAAGAACTTTCTCACCATGTAGCCTACAGCCACGTTGTCTCTTGGGAGGAGTTCCATACTGCCTTCCATCGAGCTCATGTTCCCGTCGGCTTGATGAAGCTCAAGAAGAAGGAGTTTCTTGCGCTCAAGTAAGGGCGCCAGTCTGTGACGGAGTTCTTGCATGAGTTCAACCACTTGTCTTGGTATGCTCCTGAGGAGGTGTCCACCGATGAAGCCAAGCAGGAGAAGTTCATGGAGGGTTTGTCCGAGGAGCTGCAGGACAAGCTCTTGATCGTTGACTTCCCCGACTTTCAGACTTTGATCGATAAGGCCATTGTCACCGAGCACAAGACAAGAGTGCTGGGAGAGTCCCGCAAGCGCAAGTGGGAGGCCCAGAAGTTAGCAAGGGCCAACCTTTCTCGTCCTCATGTTGAGCAAGCCCCGGTGCCCCGTCCTCAGGCTCCACCACCACCGAGGCCGACGACGTCTATTCCTCGTCCTCCGTAGGCCATGTTTCAACCACGTGCACCGCGGTTCAGGAGGGTGGCCTCCGTAATCTGGCTGCCGAGGTCACTTGTTTCATCTGCAATAATAAGGGCTACTATGCGAATAGTTGTCCTAAGAAGACTGGAGTGGCCCCTCGTCCTAGTGGAGGACGCGGGCAAGGAGGTGGTCATCCCCCAGACCAGAAGACTATCCAGAAGTCCCAGAGCTTGGGAAGCAGCCGAGTCAACCACATCTCGACCGAGGAAGCGCAGGAGGTACCCGACGTTGTGTTTGGTACACTTCTTGTCAACTTTCGCCTTGCTGTAGTTTTGTTCGATTCTGGAGCTTCACATTTCTTCATTTCAAAGTCCTTTGCTGTTGTTGGTGATCTTCACTTTGTTCCTTTTGCTCATTCGCTCTCCGGGTTCGAAATGAGAGCTAATCAAGAATGCCGGGATGTCTCCATTGAAGTCGAAGGAGTGTAATTCTTGGCAAATCTTATCGTGCTCAACTCAGCGAGTTTGGATGTGATTCTTGGCATGGATTGTCTGTCTCAGCATTTGGGGCAAATCGATTGTGCCAGGAAGGTCGTCTATCTCACAAGTCCCTCAGGCAGGCAGGTTGGGTTTTCGCCGCAGCTGCAAGGACCTTATCTCTGCGCACTTGAAGTGAAGCCGGCCCTAGAGATTCAGGAAGTCCCAACAGTTTGTGACTTCGCGGATGTTTTCCCAAAGAATTGCCTGGGATGCCTCCAGTTCGAGACCTTGAGTTCGTCATCGAGTTGCTGCCTAGTACCACCCTGATTTCGAAGAGGCCATATCGGATGCCTCCTAATGAGTTGGAGGAGCTGAAGAAGCAACTAGGTGAGCTTCAAGAGAAGGGTTTCATCCACCCTAGCTCATCTCCTTGGGGTTGTCCTGCAATCTTTGTGAAGAAGAAGGATAAGATTTTGCGCATGTGCGTTGATTACCATCCACTTAATAAAGTAAAGATAAAGAACAAGTACCCTTTGCCCTCGCATCGACGATCTTTTCAATCAATTGATTGGAGCTCGGGTATTCTCCAAGATCGATTTGAGCTTGGGATATCATCAAGTCAGGATCAGATCTGAAGATATTCCAAAGACGACTTTCTCTACTCGTTATGGTTTGTACGAGTACACCGTCATGTCTTTCGGCTTGACCAATGCTCCTGTCCTGTTCATGAATCTTATGAATTCGGTGTTCATGGAGTATCTGGATAAGTTTGTGGTGGTCTTCATCGATGATATTCTTATCAACTCCAAGAACAATGAAGAGCATGCTGAGCACCAGAAACTTGTGTTGGGAAAACCGTGAGCACTAGCTGTATGCGAAGTTCAGTAAGTGCGAATTCTGGTTGAAGGAAGTGGAATTCTTGGGCCATGTTCTCTCAGTGGGAAGCATAGCCGTGGATCCTAGCAAGGTCAGCGATGTGCTCTCTTGGGGTCAGCCCAAGTCGGTAACCGATGTTCAGAGTTTTCTTGGTTTAGCGGGATACTATCGTCGCTTTATCGAGAACTTATCCAAGATTGCGAAGCCGGTAACTGAGTTGCTCAAGTAGGACAAGAAGTTTGTGTGGTCCGCTGAATGTGAGGAGAGTTTTCAGGTACTCACGAAGCGTTTAACCTCAGCTCCAGTTCTCGTTCTCCTCGATGTCCACAAGAGCTTCGATGTCTTTTGCGATGCTTCTCGTCAGGGACTCGGGTGTGTTCTTATGCAAGAAGGCAAGGTAGTGACCTATGTATCAAGACAATTGAGGCCTCATGAACTCAATTATCCAACCCATGACTTGGAACTAACTGATGTGGTTCATGCACTCAAGATTTGGCGACATTACCTAATCGGTAATCTTTGTGAAGTGTATTCGGATCACAAAAGTTTGAAGTATTTGTTCACCCAACTCGATCTGAACCTTAGGCAAAGAAGGTGGATGGAATTGATCAAAGACTATGACATGGGTATCCAGTACCATCTGGGCAAGGCTAATGTTGTTGCCGATGCACTCAGTCGAAAGGTGTATTGCAACACCTTGATGCTCAAGATGACCATGGTGTTGTGTGGTTCGGACAGCGCCTTATGGTTCCGAAGGTAATGGAATTGCAGGATTTGATTCTCCACGAAGCCCATGATTCCCCTTTGTCCATTCATCCCAGGGCCACGAATATGTATCAAGACCTCCGTTAGAGATTCTGGTGGACCCAAATGAAGCGCGAGATCGCCAAGTTCGTTGCCGAGTACGACGTGTGTCGTCATGTCAAGGCTGAGAATCAACATCCAGCCGGTTTGCTTCAGCCTTTGTCAGTACCTGAGTGGAAGTGGGATTCTGTCGGCATGGATTTTATCACCGGTCTGCCCCGTACTTCCAAAGGTAAAGATGCCATTTGGGTTGTCATTGATCGGTTGACAAAGGTGGCACATTTCCTTCCTATCAAGACTGACCTTCGTGTAAGTCTTTTGGCAAATCTCTATACCGGAGTTGAGGACGAGAGGGACCACCTAAGGCCGCAACCGCTCTAACTCAAAATTGGGCAAACCCTGCAAAGGTGACCCAAAATGGAGTTAGGGGAAAGACTTGCGATGAACAGAGGTCCAAAAGGGAGCAAAATGTTGGACAAAAGGACCACTGGAGCCCTGTCGGCGGTGGAGGTCCTCCACGGCCAACAATGGCAACAATGGGCGCTCTTTGAGTTTTGAGCTCACATAATAGAGAGGGGGCTAGGGCGACAAAGAGGTGCTAAAGAGGAACAAAAGGAGGAACTCCGAGGTCCTCAAATAGCTCAGGGTCAACGGTTGCGCGAGGACAAGCCCTAATGGCGGACAAGACCTAAAGTTCTGCCAAGGGCGGAAAAAGAGGCAGGGAGCAAGTAAGAAGCAGGGCTAAACACTGACACAAGTTGAAAAGCAGGGCTCAGAGCCGTTGAACAGGATGTCCGGAGGTGACCAGTGCCTGCCCGCTTTTACCTGCCATGGCGCACGCTTGTACGGGCGCGAGGAGGAAGAAGGAG
This sequence comes from Ampelocalamus luodianensis, assembly GCA_036346255.1. Classification (NCBI taxonomy): domain Eukaryota; kingdom Viridiplantae; phylum Streptophyta; class Magnoliopsida; order Poales; family Poaceae; genus Ampelocalamus; species Ampelocalamus luodianensis. The sequence goes on along the minus strand of CM070629.1, from coordinate 53,844,341 downwards.
AATAGAAGAGGGAGGTCGGGGTGGTAGGATCAGGGGAGAACGACTGAGATTGCACAAGACCTCTGGAGGTCCAAACGGCACCAGAGGTCTGGAGCGTTGGATCGAGATCCAACGGCTCAACACACGCGCCCAAACGACCGCGTCCGAGTGCGGTTAAAGGTGGTCTGGTTCGACCCTAAGCCCGAGTCTGACTCAGACCTAGGGTTTGCATTTGAAGCTAAACTTTGAGGAATTGTTTAATGTAGAAAACTAACTCCACAAATTCTGAAATTTTTACAAGAGCCTGGTAACTTTAGGGTTGACCTTGTATAAAATTTTTAGAGGTTTTTATGCAGTGCATTTTCCTCCAGAATTTCTGCAAGGTTCTGAGTTAGGGTTTGACCCAAAGTCAAACTGGTTTGACTGACCTCTTAAAATATTCAAAAAATTTCTAAAAATTATGAAATTTTTCAGAGGAGTCACACATCAACCCTAGAACTAAGAAAAAATATTTTCAAGAGATGATCACAAGATTAACCAAGAAAGTTTTTAAAGGGTAAAGATTTAGGTCAAAAGAGGCTTGTGGTTTTCTATTTCTATAATTCCTTTACAAGAATTTTCAGAACATACAGGAAACAAAAGATGTAAGAAAAGTTTTAATTTCTACACATTTTCTTACATTTGAAACACAAGCCAAGACTTGGGATGCTACATTTTGTACCAGAAAAATTGTGTAGGTTGTATTATTTTGTTTTTAGCATTAATTGTTGCTCTAGAAATTCATTAAACCTGTAAAATGCATAAGTTTTTCTCTGTAACTCCAAACTGAGTAAACTAAAATTTGTTAGGTTCCTCTGTTAATATGCTTTAGTGTAGAATAGGTTTTAAATATGTCTTTGCCTCTGAAAATGTTGTGCACTACTTTCATAACTTAGAAAAATTATAAGAAATTCATTTTAACTCCAAATAAAGTGAACTAATTTTTGTTGTTCTTATAATGCCATGCTTTGTCTACCATAAAATTTTCATGTTCACAAACCTTCTGGAAATTTGTGTAATGAATAGTAACAGAAAGCTATTTAATTGGAATTTCCAGCTGATTAAAATTGTTTAAGCTATAACTTTTGCATGTTTAATCCAAATCGATTGATTCTTATTGCTAAATTCATTTAAAATCATGTTGTACCTGCTGTGTAAATTTAATGGGTTTTGGTTGACTTTGGTTTTTGAGTCTTTTTCGGTGTCATTCGTTCTTATTGGATTTTCTCGTTATTGCGATAGGTTCCGACGAATTTATTGAGTACGAGAGTCATCCTCTGCAGCAAGACTGTGATTTCCAGCAAGGCAAGCAGATGTTCCAATTTATTTGATCATGTTGCTCCTATTATTTTCAAAGTCTAATATTTTGTTTGCAAAGTCTATGTATGCATGCTCTATTTTGCTGTTAAACTATTGTTCGATTAGTTGATCCTCTAGATGCATAATCTGTAGGCAAATGTTCATGCTCTACTACTGAGCCTAGGATTATGTCCTCTATGATTTAGGGTTCGTTGGATGAGCCCTTATCACTTAGCTTATAGTTTACGTGTTGTTGCTGCTTAAAAATGCTTAGAACAGTAGAATTGGGCGGTTATCGACTTAGTCGCTGACCTTGATCACACAAAAACTTATTATGACTTTATGTCCAGCACCTTGTGCTATGTTACTTTGAGAAACTAAAAATAAAAATAAAATATTTTAGACTTGGGCACAATGGTAAGATAGTGTGTTTTTGGGTGTGAATGGTTCGTGCCCGAGTCAACAAGGACCGAATTACTTGTGTCACTGATCCAAGTACTTTTGCGTGCTAACCACATAAGAGGGATATGGGACCTCTCTTGAGTTAGTACTTTGGTGTGTGTTGGCTCTAAGTCGTAGGAGGATGTGTGTGTGTGTGTTGTGTTGTGGTAAAATGAGGATGGTGTTTATGTGTTGGGTGCACAGGAGTGGAATCCTTTCTAGGTTCTCCACACCGAGGGGTATTGTAATTGTTCAGGTTACTTTACCCTATATGGGTAGTTGACTCCCGGCTTTACAATGACTCCGATGCAACGTATGGGTGTCTATCCATACGGGCGGCTCGTAATTAATACACAATATTGGAAAACGTCTCGTAGAACTTAGCCGTGCCGGCATACCAAAGGTAATGTGCTAAATAGCTTGGCAAAAAGGTGGTATGACATGTGGGTACATTGGTACACCCCTACAGGGTCAAATCTATTCGAATAGCCTCGTCCTGGGTTATGGATATGCTTGGTAAGGTCGTGCAAGAATTAGACTATAACATTTTCGCTAAAACTTGAATTGGGTGGTACGAATGGGGAATTCGTGCTATGTTGTGGTGGCTTTTGGGTTAGTCACTTCTAGGTTGTTATTTTTGTTACTTATGGTTGCCTCACTGTTATTTCAACAATTAAAAATAGATTTGTCAAATTTCCTTCAATCTATTACAATATTGAAAATGAAAATTGCTTTATGCGTCCAATGAACCATATGGCCATCTCCTTTGTTCAGCTTGCATGTAGCTTTGTATAGGCTTGGTACTCATATGTTTTACAAGTACATTTTTGTACTTAGTTACGTTGCTTTATTCTTGCAGAGGAGGTTGACCCCCAAGGGGTTAGCTTTTGTGAGACAGACTTTACGCTGGATAACTAGCTTGGTGGCCTAGTCGGTTGCCGTGTGGGTTGTTGGCAAACCAGTTGGCTTTTGTTATCGCCATGTTATGGCACTTTTGCTTCCACTGTTATTCATGTTGTTGGTGTCATTTGGCCGGTCGGCCCCTTTTGTGATAACTCTATATTATGTATGTCTTTGTTTTAGACTTGGTACTGTAATCTTGTGTGGAAATGATGTATGATTTTATAAAGATGTATGTGTACTGCAATTCTAGGAAGTACATGTCCATCGAGGTCTAGGATATTTGATTGGTAATACTAGAACCATTTGGAAGGTTAAGTATTACGAGTTAAATACCCTGGGTCCTCACAAGAGGCCAGGAGTGGAGGAGCCTAGGTCTACCCCTTAATCTCAACTTTAACCCTTGATATCTCAAATTTTTCTTATAGTAAAACTCTTCGTTAATTTTGATTTCTATGTCGTAGGAAATTCATAAGAAAATGGGCTCTAGTTTTCTATGTTTGCGGGTGTAGAACTTGACAATTTGAACGTATTTGACATCATTAGATATGTTAACTGTGGAATCGCATCGTGCCTCCACATTTTTACTCTAAAATTTTACTCTCCCAACCGATGAGAGCGTAGCTCAACTAAAGAGGCTTCGACTCGAAGCATATTTATGTGTTTTGGGATGCGCTTCCTATTAGGGAGGTACCTTCATTGCATTTCATTTTTTTTGTTTTGCTTATCTTCCACTACTACAAAAAGGCTAATACTGGATGCCTCATCACAGACGGTTGACCAAAATCGTCTGTATTACATGCAATCACAGACAGCATTGGTTTAGAAACCGTTTGTGTTAGTGGTTGTGTTAAAAACCGTCTACGAAGAGGTAATATTAGAGACGGTTCATATTGAAGACCGTTTGTGAAGTGTCATGGACGGTTCTAAACAAGAATCGTCTGTGATACTACTAAATTTACATACGGTTATTTATTGGAACCATCTGTAATTAGAATCAACTGATTATAGCTGATTCCTATACCACTCCTGATTGGGCCAGATTGATCTTTTAAAGTGGTCGAATTGAAGCAGAAGAAAGCACATCAAGATTTGTAATTTGGTAGGCGCGCACCTTTGTTCCATATCATGTACGTGTAACTTCACTGTCTTGACGTGTAACTTCCGATCAATCAACAGATGAAGAATGCATGAATTATGATCACGTGATCGATCGATCGGAAGTTACACATCATAGACAGTGAAATGCTCACCTGATCGTATAGAGATATGATCTTATACCAATTTCTTGAAGACACTTCAAATCCATAGACCAAATTGATCGACTTTAATTCCGACAACTAAATTGTAGTATAGTATTGATCGATCATCCTGCATGGATTTGGTTCTTTCCATGCACACGGTGGTCGAAAAGTCAATTTATTCCCGTGAATTTTGTCTTACTAGCTAGAAGGGTATATATGGAGATGAGAACTTTAAGAAGAAAAGGAAGTAAGAAAAGATAGGGTTGTGAGTGATTTTTTCTTAGTTCTACCCTTTTGATGGTTTATTTATAGGCCAACTTATTTCGTGATTACATACGTTACAGATAATTTTTAAATATAACCGTCTGTGATAATTCAATGCTTCGGCTCCCACGCGATCAGATTTAGGGCTCATCACAAATGGTTTTTAATAAGAACCGTCTCTGTAATTCAATGTTTCAGCTCCCACGTCATGCATCTCTTCGTCTCACATGCCGATGGGCAATGTGTCTCTTCGTCTCGCGCGCTGACGTTACGATGCGTCTCTTCGACGTTTTATAAGAATTATCATCGCGTTCCATGGTGAGCATGCATGGTATTGTATACGTACTACGCCATGGTGAGCACGTGGAGCATGACGGGGAGGACCAAGGCGAGGAGGTCGGCGATCGCCGTTGCTCTTCCTCATGATGTCATCATCCACATTGTCGGCCTCATGGCCGCGAGCTCTCCTCAGCCCATGGCTGACCTCTACAGCCTACGAGCCACGTATGTATTCTGTTCTTTTGGTTTTGGTAGGTCTAAAATTTCAGAGTCAATATTATTCTATTATGTTTTTGTTCGAAGTCGGTTTCTGAAGATGACTGTACGTAGCGTATCATCCTAGTTGTCGGAAAGCACTTCAGGTGTTCATTTCGATTTCAGGTTCCGATAGAGAACCTGATTGTAATTCCTCTGAAAATCTATAAAAAGGAGAAAAACCGAAAAGTCGTATCAGTTGATACGGTGCAAAAAAAATCTCGTGTTGATTTTGTTTTGTGTCCAATATCTAGTTCTGAACTAAATTTGCCTAGCAACAATGACATTAATTTGGCCTTTTAATTTTCTCTTATGGAGTAATTCTTGTATTAAGATTCTATCGTCTAAAATTCTAGTTGCAAGGCCATGTACAAGGCGTCCAAGGAGCGCACCGTGGGGAGGCGCATGGCGCTGGAGAGGGAGGAGGCGATAAAGTGGCAGGACAACGGGCGCTACCTCGCCGTCGTCAACCACCTGGCCGGCGTCGGCAACCCGGAGTCCTACTTCATCGTCGGCCTCGTGCTTGTCTTCGTGTCCCAAGACATGCAACGCAGACTCGAGTTCCTTGAACGGGCGGCCATCACCGGCCACAAGGCCGCGGCCTATGTGCTCGACCTCCTCCTCTACACGATCAGCGAGACGCGCGATGTTGGGAAGCACTAATCAGCTAGGTCAAGGGCGAGCTGGCCGGCGGAGGGTGCGAGACGGCCAACAGGACCAATCGAGAGTGCGGGTGGTGCCAGAAGCTCGCCATAGACATGGTCCAGGCGGCAGTGTGGAAGAAGATGGCTGGGCCACTAGGCCAGGTGTGGGTGCTGTCGGAGGATGGCCATCGGTGCACGAGCACCGACTGCGGCGTGACGGAAGGGTGGGACAACTACGTCGTCTTCTGTAGCGATGACTATAGGATTAAGCATGAGTATGCCAAATTCTTTGAACAGGTGTTAAACTACTTGCCGTAAAATTATAAATACAATGTACAGGATGGTGTTAATTACTGACCGATGAAAAACAAGTATATCCCTTTGTCTTCCATTTTACTGTTTATTACCCTAGAATTTACTTATTTATTGCGAAGTAGGTACCTTATTTATTGTGTATTCACTACTACAGAAAACGTTATCACAGATGGTTCGGAACCGTCATCACAGATGGTTCGGCACCGTCTGTGTTTTTGTACGTCTGTGATAACTGGCGAATATCACAGACGGTTAAAACACCGCCGTGATAGTAACAACACGACGGTTCTAATGAACAACCGTCAGTAATATCCACATATCACGCATTTCGGCTATATTTACGAACCGCTCAGAATATCCAATATCACGAGCGGTTCATAATTCTCACCGCTCGTGATATATGGATATCGCGCACGTTCAGAAAATCGCCGCTCGTGATATATGGATATCACAGACGGGTTATAATTAGCACCGCTCGAATATTCACATATCACGAGCGGTGTTCATTATTAACCGCTCAGGATATTCATATATCACGACGCATTTTTACGAACCGCTCAGGATATCTATCTATCACGCACGGCAATAGTTATGAACCGCCTATGATAGCTCTTTCAAAGATAACTAATTTAATTTTGATTTTCGCTAGCCTCGTGAATTGCTAGCCATGCCCTCTGAAAACAAGCAGCGTAAAATAGATACATTACGATGAATCAATCATTGACACTCAAAGTGATCATTTAACTCAAAATCAATTCGACACGAATATGTATCAAATATTGGCTAGCCTCGGGAGTTACAATTGAATTACAACTATTCAAAGTGAATTACATTAATGAATTATTCAAGGTCGTTCAATGGTGTTGGAGCAAAGGAAACTCTCCATTGACGTTAATGATATCCGTCATGATGAAGGTGCAGAGCTTCCTCGAACATCCGAGATCTCTCTCAACAAGTGAATCTAAATCTATATTGAAGATCTGTAGCTAGCAAGAGTGAAGTAGTAAGCATATATATGTAAATTTATAATTAGGAAATAATTATTATGCGAGATTGACCAACCTTGGGATCCTCCAACTTAGCACTCATGAGAATCGCATATGATGGCAAACGAGAATGCACATTCTTCTCGCTTTTGTCGACGACATCGCAAAAATAGAATTACATATATAGGTATAGTCGCTTCGAGACGCATTATTACAAGTATGATAGAATTATTGTGTTGTAGCACGCACTGAAATTGCGCCCCGTGATTAAATGTGGCGTTCGCTCCTTGTATAGCCCTCCTCGGTAATATAGGAGATGAACGACCTACATGTTTCCAAAAAGTTAACCTCGCCATTTCAAACGAAAGAAGACTACAATAGAGTTATGTATGGAGGAAATAAGCACACTGCCGAGTACTCCTCACAAGGGTGAAGTTGTGGCTTTTTCATTAGGGAATCAAGGTATAGTACCGGTTCCTCTTGGTATAATGACTAAAGGACCAGTGGTGCCTACTCATGTATGTCACTTGAGTCATTAAACCTAAGTTCGTGTTTGCGATAAAGTACAAATGAAATTTGTATAGCAAGTAGTGAAGCACTTACTCGTTGTAGGGCACCATTATGTAGTCCTTGTCGCTTTGAGCAAGCAACCACATGTTATGTATTTCTCGATGTAGGATGCGCTCGCCAAGATGGTTTGCTCAGAGACCACATGTGGGTCGAGGAAACCCACCGGTTCTTTCAATCGCCGGCATTTTTAATCATGTATCTATACATAAGCAATGAGTTGTTATATTCGGTATTACGTGAATGTAGAACTTGATTGTACACACTTACGATGTCCAAAGATCGTAGAAGTGAGGCATCGAGGGCTTTGATGTTGAATAGGTCGAATAAGTCGCCAAGCCCACGACGGGGGCCGCTCGTGGAGGAAATAGTCCTCCGTGTATCCGATGATGATTCCATCAAAGACACCCTTTCTTTTGGTCTTGTGCAAGTACGGTATGCAAACTCGACAACCTAATCCAGCAGAGGCCAATCTGCAGTGGTCGCCAACGGACTTCCAAAGAGTATTTCTTAGGTTAGGAGGTGGAAGCGCCTTAATGTTCTTCGATTTGATTTGTCTGAACGACTTGCTCGCTACGCGCCCTCCCGTGAGACGACTCGGAACCGAAACGGCGCACGCTTTTTTTGTTCGCTCGGTGTCTTCTCCACAGAACCGATGAGGCGGGCTTCAAGCGAAGGTTGAGGTGTAGTCATGGAGGGTCTGTTGAGAGGCATGGTCGTGCGAGATGGTTGGGGTAGAGTCATCGAGGTTGAGGCGCACTGCAGGTCGAGCGATGTCCTTCTTGGGTCCCGTTGGAGAGGCATGGTCGTGTTGAGATGGTTGGGGTGGAGTCATCAAAGGTTGAGGCGACACCGCAGGTCCGAGCGATGTCCTTCTTGGGCCATCGGATAAAACCGCATACGGCATCCCCTAGTATTCTCATGTCGCTGCTCGCGAATCTCCACGGACGGCCTTAAAATTGTCATGTACCATGTCCACCGACCACGGTGTAACCCTCGCCACCGGGCACCGTCTTTGCACTATCCCTTCCATGCATGGATACGCCACCCCACGCCCAAATTCAATAGACATCCGAACCATCCTCACTTGGGCGTGCGGTCGTCGGCTCCTACAAAACGATACGCAATTAGCTAAGGCGTCCTATAGGTCTATCTTTGGAGCATTCCAGAGATGTACATTACCTTGATGTCGTCGATAGGTAATTGGACGTCATCATGTTCATAATTTTGCATGGACGCAATGCTACTCCGATGTTGAGGAGGACTGCTCCCAAAACAACGGGGCGGCTTGCATCGGTTGAGGAGTAGGAGTTGATTCACTTGGTCCTGCAATCTTGCTATCTTTTCTTCAAATTTTGCAAGAAGCACCGTTCTCTTCCTTCAAATTTTGTAGTAAGCACATGTTCCAACTCGTGTCGTCGCACTCGCCTTGGATCTCTTCCCCGCTCCTATACGTGCAGAGAGTCGCCAGGAATTCATCCTCCAAGATACGTTAACCCTTTGCCTCGTGTGCCCGGTGCTCCTTGTTTCCTGAGCCATAGATAGTATATCCTTCTCCCATCGCTTGGAAGGAGCCTTCTAACATGCGAACTCAATTCTTGCCGCAAGAGATCATCATGTTATTATAGACATTATGAAGTTATGGACTTATTAACAACTAGGTAGTTCAAGACATATTTACCACACGGTTGGCCACATCCCTGCCTCACCGGGTTTGTGAAAGAGATTTGGCCCAAGACGTGATCGATGCCTCGCTCTTAACCAAGAGAGAGCGCTGCTCTGTGATCTCAAAGAAATGGCCTTGTTGCGTTTCGCCCTCCGCGCCCATTGCGCGGTTTTACTGCGTACCAGCCGTGCCGAGTTTGTGGGGTGAGTGTTCGATGTCCGAGAGCCTTGTGCGTTGCACTTTCCTCAAGAAATTCGGGCGCCGTCTTCATTTGCACAAAGGCATCCCATATATCCCGCGAGAAGAATTTATACGCCGTGAAGGGCGTTCGACCGTGTTCACGCATGCTTGGTGACAAACACGCTCTTGAAGGTCCTCCACGCCTTCCGATCGAGCAACGCCGCTGCCGTTCCACGCGCGCCGTCTGCGGCCGGAAAGTGAACGATTTTAAAACTCGTCCCACACCGGCGTCTCCGAACATCCGACACGTTGTCCCGGCTCGGTGTGGTGATGGGGACTGTTCCCTTCAAGTATCCCGCACATGGTCCGAATCTAGCCGCTTGGGGGACTCACGGGATCCCATTGGCATTGACCTCCGTGATGATCATTAGGCTCGGAGGAATTTTCGATGTTCCTCTGCCATCTCGCGTACGTACCACTTTCCTCGGAGATCCAGATGCATTCGGCGACGTCGATGATGGCGGCGAAGATGGTGCGGACGCCATGTCACTTACTTGCTATCTATATATGCACGAAGCAATATGCGTAAGCTCTAACCACTGCATTCAAGCGGTTTACTCAACTTAACCAAAATGATGCACAAATGTAATATATAAAGAAGGATTGATGGTAGTTTGTGCTCTCGTAGGAGAGTTGCAAAAGAACAAGTCTTTGTCATCTCAATCCTATTGTCTATACTCTTCATTAAATGAATATGATAGTATAAATTCAAACTATGAGCTCTAAACGAGACTTTGCTTAATCACAAATGATCTCAATCATACGAAAATGATCTTAACTATCACATTCAATCTCAAGATAAGACAAAAGTTCATCACAGAGCGAACTGAACAAAGCCCCACCGATCAATTTCAGGTTCACATATTATCAAAGACTATCAAAGTCACATCACAGACGGTTCGTCAATACAATAGAGCTCAAGAATGAACTAACGATATCAAATTGACAATAGCATTCAACCGTCTGCGTGATAACTAGCATTCAACCGAAAGTAACAAATTAACGAAGATATCAAATTGATGAGAGCAAGTAATACAATAGAGCTCAAGAATCAACTAACTATCAAATTCAATCTCAGTATAAGACAAAGTTCATCACAGAGCATGTCAACAAAGCCCACTGATCAATTTGCAATATCTTTAGTACTAGATTCAGTTCACATATTATCTTTAGGAATACTCACAGAGAGGATGCCGCACAACAACTCACGGTGCAAGGAGGAGGCCGGTGCAGGGGAGGAGGCCGACGCGGGGAGGAGGGAGGCGCAGGGAGGAGGCCGACACGGGGAGGAGGACGGCGCGAGGAGGAGGACGGCGCCGGGAGGAGGCTGGTGCAGGGGAGGAGGACGGCGTGGGGAGGAGGCCGGCGCAGGGGATGATACCAGTGCAGAGGGAGGAGGCCGACACGAGGAGGAGGCCGACACGAGGAGGAGGCCACGCGTCGAGGCGGAGGCAGCGTCGTCGATGAAGGGGCGGCGGCGTCGGGTCTTACAGCCGGGGAGGTGAACGGGCGAACCGTAGAGGAGCCGAGAGAGCGCGCAAGAGCCTAAGGGGCGCGGGAGACGAAGTGACGAGTAAAGAGCAAAACCCTAGCGGTGCACCTTTTTATAAAAAGGATATCACAGACGGCTCTATTAAAGCACCGTCTGTGATAACATGTCACAGACGGTTCCATTAAATAACCGTCTGTGATATTGAAGATATCACAGACGGGCTTTAATGTAACCGTCTGTGATATTGAGGATATCCCAGACGGTTCTTTAATGAAACCGTCTGTGATATTTAGGATATCACAGACGGTGCTTCAATTGTCACATGGCAAGGATACGACATAAATGGGTACACATTTTATACGGCGGCTCGGGATAGGAAGAGCACGATCCGAATAAATGGTGTCCGCATAGATGCATTCGATGCGATGGTGAGGAGCTCGTACTATGGGCAAATAGAGGAGATATGGGAGCTCGACTACGTGCTTTTCAAGATCCCCTATTTCGTGTCGTTGGGTCCATCTCCCACGGTGAAGGTCGACAAATGCGGCGTCACTACCGTGGACCTCGATCGTGTCGGATACAAAGACGAACCATTCGTCTTCAAGCTAACCAAGTTGTTCAAGTCTTCTATGTAACCGACCGGCAAATAAGAAGCGTCACGTTGTTCTTCATGGAAAAGAAGGATTGTCGGAGTTGAGAATATAGTGGGCGAGGAAGAATACAATCAATTTGACGAGTTGCCTCCTTTCGAGACGGCATCGGGCTCGAGGAAGAACCAGCGAGGAAGCTAGCTATATGCGCGTTGATCATCATGAAGGGCTATATTTTAATTAAGAAATTACTCCATTGTAATTAATTTATTCCATAACATCATGTGTTATGGACTTGTAATATATCGTGTATATTTTGATGTCAACGTGGAATTGTAATCCCTCCCGCCCTTGTGGAACGATATTTAAAAATTCATTTAATTTGGAAAATAGTCCAGCTGCACCACCTTTCTAGAAACCTAAAAAACTGAAATTTTATAGCAAATAGTCCAACACCTTTGCAAAGAAACTGGCATACTCATGCCTAATCCTGTAGTCTTCACTGCAGAAGACGACGTAGTCGTCCCACCCTTCCACACCGCAGCCAGTGCTCGTGCACCAGTGGCCCGGCCTTCTTCCCCCACGCCACCGCCTGGACCATGTCCGCAGCGAGCCTCTAGCACCGCCTGCACTCCCGATTGGTCTTGGCCGTCTCGCACCCGCCGCCGGTCGGCTCGTCCTCAACCTGGCTGATGTAGTGCTTCCCAACGTCGCGCGTCTCGCCGGCCGTGTAGAGGAGGAGACCGAGCACGTAGGCCGCAGCCTTGTGGCAGGCCACGGCCGCCCGTTCAAGGAACATGAGGCCGCGCAACATGTCTTGGGGCGCGAAGACAAGCCCGAGGCCGACGATGAAACAAGCCCCTGGGTTGTCGGCGCCGGCCAGGTGGTTGACGACGGTGAGGTAGCGCTCGTTGTCCTGCCACTTCATCGCCTCCTCTCACTCCAGCGCCACGCGCCTCCCCACGGCGCGTTCCTTGGACACCTTGTACAAGGCCTTGCAACTCCAATATACGTACATACAAAATTCAAGATGTTATAATAAATAGTAGTACGTACGTACGTATATTGTAGATATAAAGATGTACGTACATTAATCGTAGGCTGCATAGGTCCTCTATGGGCTGAGGAGAGCTCGCGGCCACACGGTGGCGATGTCGACGACGACATCGTGAGAAAGAGCGGCGATCACCGACCTCCTCGCCTTGGTGCTGGCCTGACTGCTCTGCATGCTCACCTTGGCGATTGCTGCGTGTACGTACTCAAAACCGTGAGACAAAGAGTGATGGGAGGAGTTTAATCTTCGATGAATTATTCCGTCTTATAAAGAATTAGGAGTAACTGGCATGTGAGACAAAGAGACGCATGTATCGTTGGCGTCCGAGGCGAAGAGACAGTTCTGCGTTGGGAGATGAAGAGACACATCGCGCGGGAGACGAAGAGGTAGGAAAGAAATATCACAGATGATTCTATCTTGGAACCATCTGGGATAATATTATCACAGACGGTTATTTAATATAGCCGTCTGTGATACTAGTATATTACAGACGGTTCTCACATTGAACCGTCTGTGATATTTCACAGACGGTTTTATTTCCAAACCGTCTGTGATAAGGCGTCCTCATCACGGGCGGTTCATATTACGAACCGTCTGTGAAGTATCACAGACGGTTCGTAATATGAACCGTCCGTGATGAGGAACTATCACAGACGGTTCTTATTACCAACCGTCTGTGAAGTATCACAAACGGTTGGTAATAAGAACCATCTGTGATGAGGAGCGTATCACAGACGATTCCAAATGGAACCGTTTGTATAAAGTTCAACACAGACGGCTCCTTTGGAACCGTCTGTAATGAGGTGTCTGGTATGGCCTGTTTTGTAGTAGTGATTTATCACAGACGGTTCTACATTGGAACCGTCTGTGATGTTTATTTATCACAAACAGCTATGAACATGTATTGTCTATGATATCCCTTTATTAATAGGACCCGCTAGAGTTTGCTCCCTAACTCGTAACTCCTCAGCGCCCTTACTCTCGCCCATTACCCTCCCCACCTGAGTGCCCCCAACATCAATGGCGCCGCCCTAGTCGTGCCTTCTCCTTGACCCCGTCGCCACGGTTGTGACACCACAGTTCACTGCACAAGACACTTACGATAAGAGTGTCTTGTTCAGTGTCACCATCGTGCCACAACTACGGTGATGCTGCCGCCGCCGCCGCCTGAAGCCTCCTCCTCGACGTTCGCCCCAAATCGCGCCTTCTCCCAGACCCCATCGTCGTTGCTGCCCTTCTTCCCATCGCCGACCTCTCCATCGACCTCGGCCTCGGCTACCTCACCATCAACACCAGTGATGTTGACCTCGTCCTCTCCCCCCGGCGTTTGAGTTTGAGTTATTTACATTCTCTGTTTCTTCAGTTTTTTGGTTTGAGTTTTTGACTTGTTTACTAATGTGGGTTGTTGTTGCTAACATGAAGGAGATGGATGTAGTGAGCTACTGCCGATGGTCGATTTGTTGTTTGCACTGGGGTAACTACTCCCCTTTACTCTCTATCCATTTCCTTCCCCTTGCTACGTGATGTGGTATTGAATGATGTGGGCTATGGTGGGTGTTCTATGATGGTTGGATGATATGGGTGGGTTCTCTGTGTATGATATTGGTTCATGACATGTATGTTCCTATATGGTATTCTGCTTTTGAAAGCTGCAATTAACTTTTCAGATTTGTAAATGTTAGGCTAATTTGTAAAGCTGCAATTAACATAGAAATTATTTATTAATTGGTGTGCCGGAAATTAAATATGCTGAGATAGTGTCTTTTGCACTGTTAATCAAAAGATCCTTTGTTGACTGAAAGGTTAATTAGTTGTCCTGAAATAGTTCTTGACATATTAGTAAAGCATTAAATTTTGAGCTCAAAGTGTGAGCTTTATGTTGATTTCATTAGTATACATGTGGTATATGTTGTGCATATTATTCATTTCTCTAACTAGATCTTCTCTATAAAGTCTCTAAGCGTTGGTTGCTAATTAGTTGTCTTTTGTCTTTAAAGTCAAAGTGTGAGCTTTATGCATATATATATATATATATATATATATATATATATATATATATATATATATATATATATATATATATATATATATATATATATATATATATATATATATATATATATATATATATATATATGTATGTATGTATGTATTATATTTTTCGTAGTCCCTTGTTAACTAACTAGATGCCTGAATTCAGCTAGCTAGCTTGCTCCTTAGGCGTTCATATATCCTAAATGTATAGGTGATCACTATGGCCTACTTCATCGAACGTGACACACTGGAGTGTGTGATTTGCTTTATACCAATTCTACAAGCACTTGAAGGATTGGTATGAAACAAATCACACACTCAAGTCTGTCAGGATCGATGAAGTAGGCCGTGGTTCACCTGTACGTTTAGGATATGAACGCCCAAGGAGCGAGCTAGCTAGCTAGCTGAATTCAGGCCTCGAGTTAACTAACAAGGGTCTACGAACTATATATATATGTATATATATATACATATATATATGAAGCTGGTTTTAAAGGCACAAGTAACTACTGCTAGGAGACTTTATAGAAAAAAAATCATCATAAATGATTTCATCTACAAATCGTCTGTGATACATCAGTTATCACAGACGATTTTATCTATAAACTGTCTGTGATAGGCAACTATCACAGATGGTTTTGAGTTAATAACCATCTGTAATAGTATGCATCACAGACGGTTCGAAAACTGTCTGTGATGATCTCATGTCATTACTGACCCATAAACTTAGACGGCTCACAAAATCGTCTGTGATGACGTTTTTGAACCGTCTGTGAAGATTTTTTCTGTAGTAGTGTTCTATTCATGTATGAATTTAGATTGCACAAGACTATGTTTGCTATGTTTATCTCAATTTAGCTTAGTTCTTTCTGGCTTCACCCTTGTGTAGAGCATATCCACTTAGGTTGATAACAACTTGACCGGATTTGCTTATTGTGCAATTTTGAAAGCAATTAATCAAGCTTCTCCGCATGCCTCCGGCCGACTTGGCAGACATGCACGCATGCTGCAACTATTATTTGCGCGGGATTTCCGGTTTCTAGTGATCTACAGGAGCGCATCTATTTCCCCTACAAACGAGGAGTCAAATGCATCCATGGTAGCTAGCTGCTAAGATTTGCCATGGGATTAGTGTGGACAAGGGAATTCCAGCCATGCATTATCTGAAAGAACAAGCGACAGCCTTACAAATCTCTCACGCTGTCGATGGAGCGGCATTGTTCGTACGTAAGCAGCTTAGGTCACGCGAGCTAGTTCGCTTTGCTGCAAATCCATCAATCAGGCACAGTGTAGTGCTACGATAGAATAGTCGTTTGATTCCTCCAAAATGAAATGAAGGGAGCTGCAGTTCCCTGACAGGTAGCAGCAGCAAGCAAGAGACCATGGAAGCAATCACATTGATTTGCATATATATATATATATATATATATATATACAAGTTACTCACTCCTTGATATACAACTCAAATTAGCTTGATATATTTCTTTATTACTTTGGGTATACTTATCTACTAATTCTAAGACATTTCAATCCGAATCACATGAAAAAATTGTAAGAGAGTCCATAGTTTATAACCTATATTGCTGATTCCTTCATATTCGTATATAGAAAAAAGTATGTCTAAAAGAAGTATGTCTAAAAAAAATATGTATACCACCTAGCTAGATGATCTTGTATAGTCATATACTCCATGTACATACCGGACAGTCGGTTGCATGCGCGCCGTGGATCGTTCGATCTTCATCGGACGATTCGATCGATTGGACTCGCGCGTTATGTGCGAAATAGTCCGTATGTTGTGAGAAACGAAATGGGAACTACTTGTACCAACATAAATGATTACATATTATCCCTTGGATGTCAAACGTCCACCAATGTCTGGTTACTGGTCATGAGTTGGACAGTTGGATCTTGTGTTGTTCCGGGCACAGCCTTTTGTGTCACTCCTAATTCAGGAGCTTTCAGTCCCCTGTTCACTGACAACCCAGATTCTCAAATTTGTGGAATTCATTTGTCGGTTGAGATATTGGGATTCAACACACATTCCAAACCTGATAGATAAGTGCTGCAACAGCGATAGCTTACATCTGTCCCATGTAGTCGGCATCTTATCATCATGCTACTAGCTAGCTTAGCTTGTGTATGTACATGCCATACGTGTGCTGGTTCTTGCTTCGAGCTAGTGGCCTAAGGATGTCGGCAAATCACTAGCCCAAAATGTAGATGAAAGCCATGGGTATAGTGTCACATAGCCATTTTCGAGAACCTTGACTTGCCATGAATGACATTGATCCGGCCGCCTCACCCTCTCCTCTGCCTTCCCATCATACATAGCTTTTCAATTTCATTACTAGTCCTAATTACTATTATGTTATGTTGCTGAGCGTAAAATAGTACTCTCTCCATTCCAGATTATAAGGCGTATTATGATCATACACGGAGATTAAGAAAGTTGTAAAATCAAGAGGATGGTAGAGGGAAATGACCATGATGTCCCTAGTGTTAATGTCTTGGGAATAAGAGAGAATAGTGTGGGAGGGTGTTTACTCATAAATGTTGAAGAGAGAGGGAAGATAAATGAGGACAAAAGAGAGAAAATGTTATTAAAGTCGCATACACACCTTATATTTTGAAACAAAACTGAAAAAGTTATATACCCTCTGATCTACAATGGAGGGAGTACGTGTTAGCACAGTGCACGCTCCCAGCGAGCTGTGTGCACCATAGCAACATATATGGGCCATGGATCCCCTGCGCCCACGCGTGTGCTACGACGGGACATGACGGTAAAGTATAGAGCTCGAATAGAGTAAATTCATCTCCCGGATTGACACTAAATTGTAATGTATACATGGAAGTAGATGTGAAAATAATTTTTACTGTCACGCATCAAACGACAGCTTCATTTTTTTTCACGGTTTTTATTTGACTACGCGCGGGGTGTAACACCCATGTCCTAGGTTTTTTCGTGTGCACGGACCCCATGACCCACGATGACGCCAGACGGTAGGGCGAGAGTTGCCAGGGATGTAGCAGTAAACTCCAACTAGCAGTCCAATAAAATCGGTTTGGACAGTAAACACAACAACGTTTGTGGCAGTAATTTGGTATGTACACAGAAGTAAATATTATACCCAACTTTACTGCCGAGTAACTATTAGCCGTTTAGATGTTTTTTCGAATTTTTGTATCCGCAGGGAAGTTGTATATATTACGTGCGTGGGGCCACATCATTGGGGATTCTCCAAGATTGTAGGAAAATTAGAGTTTCTCTCTACGGCGACGCCTCAACCCTAAAAAAACGGTTGTTATCGTAGGCTCTCCGGCGATCTCTACTGACACCATTCCCGTTAGGATCAGATGTGATCTTCAACTTCAACCCTCTATCACCCTACACGTCTCCAGGTAAGAGCAAAAAGAAAATCTCGCTGCATTTTGTTTCATATTTTCCGTGATGTGGAAATATCTAGTGTTCCAAACAAAAAATCCCCAAACTCCACAATCAAGTTTTTCAGAGCCGGTGTGAGCGGAACCAGTAAATCATGGTATGGGTACAAGCTTTGAACTAAATTCACGGCGCTCTTACAGTAAATCACACTATTTTTTAATATTTTTGTTTTTCCGTTGTGGTAGTAAATGAGGACACCCGGCGATGCCCCCTCGAAGGTGGGGAAGATCACCATGGAGGACAACTAGACCGCACTGGCGATTTTCGTGGACCCATCCCAAACAGAACCCGACGTAGCACAAACATCATATTTACCTGTCGCGGATCCTCGCGCTAGTATTTCTCAGAAGAAACAGTCAGGCAAGAAGAGGAAGGTCGTCGAGCTGGAGGACGTTGCCCTGACGTCCTGTGCGGAACCGGCGACGTAGTCCGTCCTGGTAAAGAGATGCATATATAGAAGTAAATCCTTATTCAAATTATAGTAATTCGTTTGGTTCACTGACTTGTTATCGCGACGAATTATTGACCAGTAAATTCATAGCAAGTTCCAGTAATTCTTTTGATACAAGGTCGTCCGATCTTCTCGACGTAGGATCGAATACTCATGTGGGATCGAATACAAGGACTAAAACTTTCGCGTACGTACCCTTTTTCTAGAAGTGCTTGCACTTGTCGTTGAATTTCTTTTGTCTCCTCCGGATTTGTACGGTACGGTGGCCGGTTGGGAAGAGGAGCTCCTAGGACCAAATCAATTTGGTGTTTCATACCTCTAATGGGCGGTAGACCAGCGGGCACCTCTGCCGGAAAGACGTCCTCGTAAGCCTGCAAGACATGAGAGACCACACTAGGAACCGATGTCAAGTCATTAGTAGAAATCAGTGCATCTTTGTATAGCAATACAAAGTGCATCAAAGTAGGATAATCTCTCATCTCTCTCAAATCAGCTTTGGTGGCTACCATGACTAACTTTTGCTCTCCATCAACCTTTCTTTTCCCACTCGGTTTTGGCTTGTGGTTCTCACTCACTTTTTGTGGAATAACACTCTTTTGCTCTCTCCCTCTCTTACTCTCAACTTGGGCCTCTACCTTTTGCATAGTATCATTTGCAATTTGAGAAGGGGTCAGTGGTCAAAGCACTACTTCATGGTTGTTCCACATGAACTTGTATTGATTTGTTCGACCATTATGAACTCAACATCCATGGTGTATCCAACACTCATTGATCCATGCTCATGCAACCATTGGATTTGATATGGGTGTGGATGCTTCTTGTATCTCAATCCAAGTTTGGTACAAAGCTCTTTGCTAGCCAAATTATGACAACTGCCACCATCAATGATTACCCTGCAAAATTTGCCATCTTTGCTAACTTGAGCTCTGGTTTGAAACAGATTGCAGCGCTGCTCATGGTTGTATTTCGGTTGTACACTCAACACGGATGGAGTGCATACAAGCATAGGACCAACCCCCAGGTCACAATATACTACTTCATTTTCCTCCTCCTCTTTTCCCTCGCAATGAGCATCCTCATATCCCACCGGGTCAGCAAGATGTTCACCTTCATCCTCACTGGTCAATTCATATCTCCATTATCCATCATCAACATTGCCTTGTTATTTGGACAATCCCATTGTATATGACCACATCCAAGACATTTGAAGCATTGTATAACACTACTCTTCGCGGTCGAACCTATTGATGAAGTGCCGCTAGCTGTCGGGTATGAAGTCCTCTTCGCATTGGAAGTTGCTTCCACTTTCTTGTTAGATGATGGCCGAAAGCTGGAACCACCACAAGGAGTGGTGCTTTTGCTAGCTGGTGATTTGGATACAAACTTACTACCGCTGGCTGGAGTATGGGCAGCAAAAGAAGATGATCTTGTAAACTTGGAGTCCTCTTGTATTTGTCGTTCTACCTTTGTAGCTTGATACAACAACTCATAGAGATTGGTATAAGGCTAAAAATTGATAATCTGTTTCACATTGTGGTTCAAACCTGAGAGGAAATGCGCCATGGTTTTATCTTCTTGTTCTTGAACCTTGGCTCGGATCATTGCTAATTCCATATCCTTGTAGTATGCCTCCACAGAGTGTGCTCTTTGCTTTATATTCTGCAATTTATCAAAAAGATCACATTTATAATGATGAGGCATAAAGTGTGCTCGCATCTCATGCTTCATCTCTTGCCAGGAAGTGACAGGAGCTTCGCCATTCTCAACTCGTTGATTGATGAATTGTTCCCACCAATTCAAAACATATCCTTCAAACTCAAGAGAGGCCAATTGTATTTTTCTTTCATCCGAATAGGTATGCATTTGAAAAATCTTATCAACTTTCAATTCTCAAGTGAGATACTCCTCAGGATCAGTACTACCTGCAAATTTGGCCATGAAGAACTTGAGCTTGCCCAAACCATCATCGTCATTATGTGGTCGACGATAGTTGTCATTGCGACGCATAGCAAAGTCGTCGTAGTTGTCGTCCTAGTCTTGCCCAAGTGCAGCGCCTCCTCAGCATACAAGCAGTAAATGGATATCATAAACATAGCAAAAAAACATTAACAGCATGCAATAAATATCTATCTTAACTATAGTAAATATCAAAATGTATGTAGCAAATGTAACATCATCTTTTTTACTACTTGTGCATGCTAGCAGGGCATAGATGAAGTCGTTTCAAATATCAACAACATAATCAAGTCGATCGAAGCTGACAACATCCCAGGGATATACCCCATGTTTGTCGCTACACAAGCACTCACCGAGCCACAAACTGCGGCGAGACCTGGGCTACTGCTCACCATTCAGGAGCAAACAGAGGTATTGATTACAGTAAAATTGTGTTGGGATACAAGTAAATTTGCTTACGTTTGTTAGTAACTCAACCTTTTTTTATGCAGAAGCCAGTAAATGGCGGTGCCAAGGATGCATCGGAAGAGGTTTTTCCAGTAAAGGAGCAAAGAGAGGTATTGAGTCTAGTAAAATTCTATGGGGAATCAAGTAAACTTGCTTAAGTTTGTCAGTAACTCGACCTTTCATATTTTTATCGCAGAAGCAAGTAAATGAGGGTTCCAAGGATGCCCCGGAAGTGGCAAACACAAAGAGATGCATGCGGATAGAGCCAGTGTGGTTAAGGTCCAGATGACTCATGGCAGTAATTGTTACGTTACAACCAGTAATTATATGTATCCATAATAGTAAAGCATGTTTTTCCACGCAGGATTATGCCGCCCTTCTCAAGATCAAAATCAAATTTGCTCCTAGCACGCAAACAACGAGGATGGACACCACCTCGGGAAACAAGGCAGTGCCCGCAAAGAACACCACAATAGGGAAGAGTGTGACACCCTCAGGACAGAAGGGTCCTGGTGACGCTAGTGTATTTCGAAAGAGGCGGACCAAAACACCCAGCAAGCTAGTGTTCCCCTTCAAGGCCTATGTCAAGAGGCCGGATGTGCCTATTGCCATGGCCCTGAAGGTTAGGGAGCTGATATGCATAGACGAGAGCCTTAAAAGGTAAGAGGCCCCTATCTTTTACCGGTGACATCAGCGGTTTTACCATCTTTTAAGATCCATTTTACTGTACTGCAGCGATTTTTCTCCAACAGTCTTGGTCACTTTTTTACTTTACATACATGTGTGTTTTATTGCAAACATCAACATTATGTACTACAATGTGTATTTGCTCCAGTCCCGGGACAGCATCATTGCATCCACCAACAAAGATTTGGCGGAGTCATCCATGGACAAGAAGATGACTGAAGACATGTCATTTCACAGTTCATCGAGTACTTGAACCAAGACGACGCAGATCTAAGGTCGGAGAGTGTTGTTATAAATAATCTTGTCAACTGATTTTGCATGCATGTTAGTATGGCACTGTACACATATAGTTGTGATATTGTGTACTTGTGTACGCTTATTTGTTTAGCCTGCATGTAGAAAAGAGTTAACGAGTCAAGTCATTTATTCAGTGGACCACTTCATGCGGATCATGGCGTGAGTAGTGGATCTAGTTTGTCACTCGACGTGGCGTGCGTGTTATCATTTGTACTGCTTACATTGTTAGCTTTTGAGCTGAATAACAAAAGAAGAAAACACCCAGACGTTAGGCTGTTGCAGCATTGCCAATTCTTTGTGTTTCATATTTGTTTAGAGTGTGTGAGAATCCACCATGATCATGTGCATACTCTAACAATTGGTATCAGATTGAGGTTCAACAGGGAGATGATGCCTGGCGATGGCTCACCGAGCAGTGGCTCACCAACATAGCTACATACAGGAGTGGCGATGGCTCGGGTGCGGGTGCATGCTGGTGACCGTGGCGGGAGCTAGCCACCACCAAGGCGAGGCTGCTCATCGAAAATCTCGAGGCCAAGGAGTCAACAGCCAACCCGACGCAAGTTGTGTGCGCGTCACCAAAGATTTTGTTTTTTGTTCTACTTATTCCCGGTGAGTTGAGTTAGCACTAGGCAGTTACGGTGCTGTGTTCAAGTGTGTCGTGGTGTGTTGGATGCCCAAGATCATGCCGAGGATGGCGAGTCGAGTCTCCATCGTCGTTGAGTCGTGTCACTAGTGGAGAAGCGACAGTGAAGAGGAGAGAAGAGAAAAGCCATGACTAGGCAGTTGTAGGTGTGTGCAAAACTCTGTGTGTGAGTTTGTTCTCTGTGGTCATCTCCTCCAACTGAGAAGTTGTGCATATTCATCCTCTTTCACGTGATAGCATGTGTTCTTGTGTGAGTTGAGTCCATGAGATAGCGTGAGTGATCCAAGGGTTGTGCCAACATCTGTGATAGAGAAAACCGTTGCTTGTGGCATCGATGACGGTTGACAGGATTAAGGGGGTGCATGTTAGAAATAATCTTGTCAACTGATTTTGTATGCATGTTAGTATGGCACTGTACACATGTAGTTGTGATATTATGTACTTGTGTATGCTTATTTGTTTAGCCTTCATGTAGCAAAGAGTTAATGAGTCAAGTCATTTAGTTAGTGGACCGCTTCATGCGGATCTTGGCGCGAGTAGTGGATCGAATTTATTACTCGATGTGGCGTGCGAGTGATCATTTGTACTGCTTCCATTGTTAGCTTTTGAGCAAATAACAGAAGAAGAAAACACCCAGACGTTAGGCTGTTGCAGCGTCGATAATTCTTTGTGTTTCATCTACATTCAGAGTGTGTGAGAATCCACCGTGATCATGTGCGTACTCTAAGGATGTACCTCCCGATCGAACTGACGGTACATTCTCTTTTCTTCATTCATTCCAAATCAAAAAATGTATTTATAGTAAATGTATTTGGGGATACTAGTAAATTATAATGTCGCCCTCGGTTACAAATGATGACATGATATCTGCTTCACAGAAATTGCTAAATATTGAGGAGTATGTAAAAATGAGCAGTTCAACAACACTCATACCGTTAGCATGCTGAAGGGACATATGGGGGCATCACACACTTAAAATTGGTGAGTAATTTTCTTTCGCACATGCTCCTAGTTAGAATGCATTTTCATGTCTCTTTTGTTGCAGTAAATCTACGTATACCTTACAATAAATGTACACTTGACTTCCAATATTTTTGCATGTGGGGTATATTGACAGTAAATCTCAATTTGTCTTCCAGAAAATTGCAATGTTCCTTCAAGTAAATCGCAATACCTCTTCTAGGAATTTCTGAATCTGTCTAACCAAAACAATTCTATCTCGTAGATCTTTCTTCCTATTCTACACAACTCGCACTGGTTGGTTTACTGCTTCAATATGGTGCACAAGCATGTTGAAGTGCTTGACTCGAACGACTACAACAAAAAATACACAAAAGCAGTCAATCACCACAATCCAATAAGTGGCAATGTCATCTGGCATCTATCCGCTACCATCGAAGACGTAACTGGTAGGAAATCCCCCACCATCACGCATTGGAGGGTGTTCAACATGGACACCCCGAAGCAGGTCCTCGAGAATGACTGCACGTTCTTTGTCATGAAGTTCTTGGAGTTCTGGGGCAAAAGTAAAATAGTTTTGTACACTGATCGAACCGGTAAGCAGTAATTACATTCACAGCTTATAGTAATAGAACCTTTTTGTGTATAGTAATTGACATGCGATGCTATCAACCAGTATGCAGGATAAGTGGAACAAGTACAGGGCCGAGCTGACGTTTTATCTGTTGTTCCACAAGGTCAACAGCGTTAAGCCTCTCCCTGATATCCTGGAGAAGTTTAGGGCAAATAGCGTGCCAAAGTAGTTTGATTTGTTTTAAACATCCTAGTAAAATTTTCTATAATATTTTAAACATCCCAATAAATTTTTGTGTAACATGCAGTAAATACATTTTTTGTAGTAAAGTAAAACATAGAAATTCCCAAAACAACAAGCGTCTTCATCCTATGGATGGATATAAGTAAAATCCAATTTAACATGGAGTAAAACATTACCATGTGCATAGTAATTCCCTAAAAAAATAGTACATGTGGGAGAAACAACAGTAAACGAATGCCTTCAATGTAGTAATATTACGTGCCATTTACAGTAAGATAACAAACACATAACAGAAAATCAAATTCACCCACTTACGGTCATGTATTGACGCCCATTTAATGATGATCAGTAATATGATGTGCCCTTTTTAAAGTAACATAGCCATATCAAATAGTAAAACATTATGCAGTTACAGTTTCATTTTCTGTCCGGCACGACAGTAAAATGACAGCTCGGAAATAAAACAATGCAGATGAGCCAAATCATGAAGCATGACATGTCGGACGAAGGGGGTCTTTTTTACTGCCAACACGGGTGACGGGGATTTTTTTACTGTCGGTTCCGAGGGAATCAGTTTTACTGCTAGTATGGGCGCTCTCGTGCCATTTTACTGCTAATCGTGGGGTGTGGCGTGCGGGTTTTACTATCGGTTACGAGAAGGGGCATGGGGGTGGGGTGGGGAGTGTGGGGTGGTGCGGCACATGCCATGCGCCTAGGCTACGATCTACATGCATAATAAGTTATTCTATGCTCAAGCGCTAAATAGATTATATATATATATATATATATATATATATATATATATATATATATATATATATATATATATATATATATATATATATATATATATATATATACGAGTAGGCTACTATAGCAATAATTTTAAAATTCTACCACGTAAACCAAGAAGATAAGCAAGTAGATGATCACAAATTGTTACCATCAGACGCGTAGTGTAGTGGAAGAAGAGTTGGAGCAGATCGATCAAATGAAGAGCACATCGGTGAAGTGGTCGTAGTTAATCATCCAGCGTCGAGCTCCAGCAACCTCTGTAGTTCCTTGCGAAGATCGTGGATCGTGCTCAAGCGCAACAGCAACCGCAGTAGTGCCTCTACGGTATCCACACGTCCAGGGAAGGAACAACCAAACACCAGTGTGCTAGAACCAAGTCGCACGGTAGGGCTCTCAAGAAGATGGCAGCTAGGGTTTTGGTGGAAATACTCAAGTCACGACTTTCGTGTCTCTTGTCTATCACCTCTATCTGACAATAGCCTCAAGCATCTTCTTATATAGTGCCCATGACGGGTCCTATCTGAACACGTTTTGTTCCAACCCGTTAAGTGTGTGACCCTGTAGGTTCATGTGTAATTCGGTTGTGACTCGGAAACCTTTTCCGACCACAAGTCGTTAACGGTTCTTAGCAGAACATAACGATTCCCGAATACACGAGAATTATATCGGATGAACCTTAATGCAATATGATCTATGACCAGGTCCTTATAACTAACGACCAGCCTGTATCTCGAACGACTAGTTCATATTTAGTCTTGATCAGTTCATAACTCCTTACGACCAGTTTCGACCACTTAGTGATTATGTTCGACCGGTCTACGACTAGCTCGTATCTCTATATGATTAGTCCGTATCTAGTCGAACTGAATGACCTTCTCATGTATTCTCCCTTTGCCTCACGATATCTGGTTTGAACTCTATGTGAGATTTAGGTCATCCATGGACTATTCAATAATTTCTCGATTGAGTGTTGGATAACCTTATGTGATCGAACTCTTCGACCACCAATGGCATGGCAATGCACTTTCTTTGTCCGACCACTTCGAGGGGCCCAAAGATATCTCTCCTATTATGTTAGGAGGGGTAAATCCCATATCCAACCAGTCACATCCCTCCGCATGTTTCATAGCATACCCGAAAGCTACCTTTATAACTACCCAGTTACGAGTAGCATTTGGTAACCCCTAAGAGTGCTATTACACATGTAGGAAACTATGCTGATCTCAGGTCCAAGGATTATACATTATCATTGCTTGAGACCAACTAATGACGCATATAATCATAACAATCTCAATAGTGTCTCAAGGTGGGTCTATCCAACCCCATGTTCTCTAATATGTGTTCACATTATTGATTCGATATCTCTATATCTATGACTGGTGAAACATGGTCATCAATCAATACATGTGCTAGTCGATAAGTCACTAGTGTTCTGACTAGTGACATCCAACCAGGGATACATTTAGAATGACATCATCATAAGTTAAAAGAGTTTCACTAATGAGTCACATACTTGTTGATCTATAAGTGATGATTTATTCAAGGAACCGAATAACATTTATTCAATAACTCATAAACATAGACGTGATATAGTTATCTCTATGATTGCCTCTAGGGCATATCACCTACATTATATATACATTGAAAGTGATATAGAAGTATAATATGTTCGTTTAAGTAGTATATTGGAAGTGGGAGTACTCCCAGGAGTACGAAAAGGCTTCCTATATATATCGTGGGGATTTTCAGTGTCGAAGCATAGAATGTTTTATTCTATGCTCTGACCATAACCGGAGTTGTGCAACATGATCAGGGCCCCCACATTGCCGACCACAACCCATTTGCATGCAATCCCAGGCATCCTCATGCAACCGCCCACAAAATTTCGTGTGTCCCTTAATCCACCTTACCCCCAACCTCTTGTACCGCACCACACGGAATTGATGGTAAAATGGCTCGAGGCCATCCAGTATGCTGGTGTGGGAGCCCACTAACTGGTAGTAATCGATCCCCATCGCTCGTGTCATGCAGATTTGCCGCCATCGCACCTCCGTCATCTCCCATGCCGATGCCATGCACTTTAATTCCTCCGTCATTTACTGTCGTGTCAGACAGAGGACACCGGACACAGAGCTTTCGTTCACTCATGTAACTTGTTTTATTGTTTTGTATGAGCTCTATTATTGTAAACGACACATAATATTACTGATGCTTGTTTGTTGGCAATTACTGTATGCATGACAAGGTTTTACTACATTGAGAATTGTCTTTTAATGGGTATCTAGCTATGATTATTGTCTTTGGTGGTATGGTGGTAGACAAAAAAAATATGTCTCGTGACGTAAGTTTTTTACTGTTCTGTATAAGATCTCTTACTATAATCGGTACATAATATTACTATTGCTTGGCTTGTTGAAATTTGTTGTGCATATGACAAGGTTTTCCAGCATTGAGACTTGTCTTTTATCCAGCCACAATTCTTGTATTTGATGGCATTCAAAAAAATGTCTCATGAAGTG
The DNA here is from genome assembly GCA_036346255.1 of Ampelocalamus luodianensis. Classification (NCBI taxonomy): domain Eukaryota; kingdom Viridiplantae; phylum Streptophyta; class Magnoliopsida; order Poales; family Poaceae; genus Ampelocalamus; species Ampelocalamus luodianensis. Next base: position 53,817,030 of record CM070629.1, on the reverse strand, counting down.
CATTTGTTTTAATGTTCTATATGAGCTTTCTTACTGTAAACAACACGCAATATTACTGACGCTTGGCTTGTTAGAAATTACTGAGCATATGGTAAGGTTTTCCTACATTGAGAATTGTCTTTTAATGGTTATCCAGCCACAATTACTATGCTTTGATGTTTTAGTGTCGAACTATGTCGTATTTACTGTATGATGAAAGTACGTGCACTGCAATTTATGAAGTTTTACTAATGAAGTTTTACTAACATGGAGATGAAAAATCATCATTTCACCATGTTATAAGTTCTATGGATAGGTGCCTTGCGTGGACAGAGTATACATCTCAAAACAGGGCTGGCGCTTGACTTTTTACGGCATATAATATGAACATTTACTTCATGACATGTAATACTCTACTGATTATAGATGTTAGAAATGAAACAATGCCGACTAAGTATAGAATCGACTGCCCAAGCTAACAGTTTCAAAGTAAACACCGTCGTATGAACACTTTTACTGTGCAAGGAATTGAATATTACTAGATAGTTTACACAAAATTACTAGATTGTTCGTAAGATTCTAGTGTGGTGTGCTGTGCGTGGCCTGTACTTCTCCAATATACCAGGGAGGGGTTGATCTTGTTGACCACATGGAATAGTAAGTAGAATAGTAACTCGGCATTGTATTCGTCCCCCTTCTCATGCATACGGAATAAGAGTGCCATGATGTAAATTAATGTACATCCAAAAAGATTATTACTAGACTCTATTTTTGTAATTACTGATAAGCGGTTCGATCACAGTACACAACGTCTACCATTAGCCGTCAACTCCAGGAATTTCATGGCGAAGAACGTGTAATCGTTCTCGAGAACCTGCTTCAAGGTGTTGAATAGTGGTCGCCTCCAGTTGGCAAAGACGGGGAACTTCCTGCCAATCGCGGCTTGGAAGGCTTCATTGAGACACGTGACTATCTTCTTGCCGACTAGAACATGGTGATCATCTGGGTTAGTGCACTTTTGCTTGTAGTCGTTCGAGTCTATTACGTTGATGCGCTTATGCACCATATTGATGTAGTAACCGACCAATGTGAGTTGTGTAGAACAGGAAATAGGATCTGTAAAATAAATCAAATGGGGATACAAGGCGCTTCAATTAGACATAAATTATTGGATGAACATATGCAATTTTACTATTACTCACCAATTTTAGGCGCACGGTGTTCATTTCGCCGATTTGATCCCCTAGAATTCTCGCAACGACACCGCTGTTATACTACTTGCTTTTTAGGTATTCAACGACATTGAGAAGTTTCTGAAGAAATGAAACAGGTCCATGTCAATGTTGGTTACTATACACGTCATATTGAATTACTAGTATCAACCGTAACATTGATTGTAATGCATGTCCTGGGGATGTGAAACGTACTAGCAGTTCACACAACACATATATCCTGTACCCAGCACTCTCGGCCTTAGCTCCACATCATCTTGGTGCAAGCACTTGATGAATTGTGACATGAACATGTCTTCAGTCATTCCCTTGTCCTTGAATGAGTCTACCAGATCTTTATCAGTGGCCATGAGTATGTTGTCTCGGGACTGGAGCAAATACTCACTACAATCCAGAGGATGATAGCAATAAATCACATTTATCTAGGAGGTAAAAAGGGAGTCTCTTACTTTTAAGGCTCTCGTCGTTGCATATCAGCTCCTTCACCTTCATGGTTGTGTCAATCAGTACATTACGTTGTATGACATGGCACTTGAAGGGGGACAAAAACCTGCTAGGGACTTGTCATTCTCTTCCTGAAGACAACATCACCAGCACCTTGCATCGGACCTACGGCTATCGTGCTCTTCCCTTTCATGGCCTTCTTGTCGGCCACCACCTTCCTGGTCGAAGTGGTGCCCGCCTTCATTGTCTGCCTGACACACGCAAGTCAAAGACTAAACTTGGTGAGCAAGGCGGCTTCCTGCAAAAAAAATATTCTTTTACTATTATGCACGACATATAATTATTGGATGTGTACATAAAAATTGTTATTAACCGTCCTCTACACCTTGTTCGCGCTGGTACTATCTGATGAGGACATCACTGAGGACATTGGTTCTACACATATAACATTAGCACTAGATGTTTATACTAAAGGGTCAATGCCACGAGCATGTGTCGTCTTGGACAACAGATGAACTCGTTCCTTGGGCAAATTAATTATTTAATTACAGAACAAATGATATTGCCTAATGATTATTGTTTGCTTGTTTCTACTTACGAGAGAATTAATAGAGAAGTTGCTGATCAAGCCCGACCATCTTCGCTGACCAGTCCCTATGATGACCAGCTCCGTAGACCAGTTCGTATGATGACCAGCTCCACAGATTAGTCCATGTGATAACCAGCTCCGCCGACTATTTCATGTGATGACTAGCTCCGCCGGTCAGTCCAGGTGATGACCATCTTTGCCAACCAACTCCTGTGAAAACCAGCTTTGCAGACCAGCTGCTGGCTAGCCCATGTGAAGACCAGATCCACTAACCAGTCACCGTGACGAATAGTTTATTCAAAATACTTAAGGAGGCTTGTTTGGATACAACTTCGAGTCCTACTCCATTATGATTTCATAATCCAGGTCGGAGATTCTACTCGGATATGACTTCACATGGACAGCGAACCGTATATGATTAGAGTTCTAGTTGGTTACGAGTTAGGGCCCTAGCACTGACTTAAAGTACTATAAATAATAAGGGTGCTACGCCACCAATCACAGACTTTGATTATTGATTTAGCCATTGATATTGTAAGACCTCTCACAATCTCAATTTAATCATTCCATTTCGAGTGATTCATATTATGTTGTTGCTCTTGTGTTTCTCTGGATTCGCTTGGGCAGTTCTTCGTGAACATGCTAATTGTGTTTGACACGGTTGGCAACCAATCGAGGCGGTGTAGCAACTGCAAGGTTTTCTAGTCTCGACTAGATCATGGTTAGCCACCCCTTCATCAACGTTGCAACTCATGTTATAGGATTTCTCCTACGATGAAAGATCGGAACAAACTTACATGCACACATCTTAAGTAAAGGCGTGTGCATATCACTATCCGTCTGTGCCACTTTCTCCATGCCATTGGCAGTGATCACGTTGGCTGGTTCCTTGGTAGGCAACACCTCTTCTGGTGCATCCTTTGCCCCTCAGTTACTAGCTCCTGCACAAAAGAAAGTTAGATTACTGGCAATAGTAAGCAACTTTACATTTTCTATTTATACAAATTATTGTATTCAGTATCTTCGTTTGCTTGCCAGCCTTCGTCCCCTTATGAGCTTCTGCCCCCATACCGGCATCCGTCACCTTGGTATTGCCATCCTCGGTATGCTCTGCAATGGTGGGTGAAGGCCCAGGTCTCACCGTAGCCCTGTGGTTCGGTGTTTTGCCTAGAGGGAGCGGTGTCACGGTATAGCCCTGTGATTGCGTCTAGGGATGGCAATTGTGTCCAATTTTTGCGTGCCTGCGGGAAAATGCCCTAATGGAGCCTAGCATGGGGTGCTTTCTTTGCCCACGGGCATGGAAATGAGGGCAATCCTCTGCCAATCGGGTTACAGGGAATGGGCATGGCTGAGCTCCACCCGTGCTTGCCATGTCTGTTTACCCGCCAATCCACACTAACTGGTGGGCCCGAGAAACCCTAATACCCGTTCGCCCAGGCCATCACTCCATAAGGCAACAGGCCAGCTGCCACCAACCCCACATCCCCATCCCTAATCTCATTCTCATCTCCACTCCCAACTCCCCACTCCCGCATCACTACACACCTCATTTTGTCATTGCCGCCACCGTCCGCTTGCCTCTCTCTGGAGTGCAGGTTTGGAAGGATCTCCCTCCTCATCCTCCTGCACTCTCGTCCACCAAAGAAGTCGGCAACGATCCCCCTTTTTGTTTATTATACTCTTGTTGAAAACTTAATTTGTTTGTGTGATGAACTATGTCAGTTTGTATTTCCATTTTTATTTGTTGAACTCTATGTGTGATGAACTTAATTTGAACCCTTTTCGTATGTTCCACCTTTGTGCATGTGCATTTTTACCTCTGCTGCTGAGGTGTATTTTGCTTTCCTCTTCTTCTTATGCCAATTAGTGTTAGATTTCTAGGCTCAATGATTACATGCATGTATTACTTGACTAGCTAGAATCATTTTTCTACATTTTGTTCTTCAATAGCTGAATTCTTTCTTTAATCAATGTTAGGTACTTAGGTTCCTAGGCGAAATTATTAAGTGACAGAAACAATGTGATGAGTCAATATGAAGTTATGAATTGTGTTGTTTTCTAATTACCTACTGATTAGTTGAGTGAAATGAGATGTAGGAGTGTGGCAGGTACACAGGCATGCCCGCGGGCGATGGGCATGGGCAAGGTTCTTTGCCCATTGCCCTTCATGGGCATGCATGTGGGGGACTTTCAGGCTGGAGGGCATGGGTATGGGCGAGCACTACCCGTACCCGCCGCATCCAATTGCCATACCTAATCGCGTCAGCTTTGAGCGTGTCAATTATATTGTCGATGCTTGCTGCGACGTCGCCATCGCCCTACTGGCCTGCGTAGTCAGTAAAAATGCAGATGCATAAAATTACTGTAGGTAGATTGTCATTTTACTATGTTGAGGATATACATTTATTGTACCTTGCTCGGTGGATGGTGAACCTCTAGTGTCCTCCTCGCCTTGTGACGGAGGAAAAAGGGACACCGCATGCACGTAGACTGCTGCGGCAGGCTCATCCACTACATGGGAAGACGGACCCAATCAGCTTGGGGGTGCGGATGCACTGTCTGACGCTGGTGCCTTCTTACTCTATTTGGCACATCTCCTCTCGTTAGCGGATGGTACAAATGCAGATGCCTTCGCTGGCGCAAACAATGCCCTAATCACACAGACCAGTTTCGTTTGTGCGGTGTCAATTCTCTGATGGGCCTTTTGGATCTACCTCATTGCCTATCTTGGCTCATCGTCAAACTTTTCAAGGGCCTCCATCGCAAGCCATTGCTTTGTCTTGCTCATTGATCAAACAGAGTCGTCGAGAAGTGAGTGCATGCGTGGGAACTGCCTAGCGGTGGCATGGAGAGCTTTCTTTGGTAGCTCTGCCTATGTTATCGTGCTGGCCCTATAGCATGTACCCTGCTTCTCCTCAGCTGGCCATGTGATTTTAACATTATCTTAAAATTACTGTTTTCTCAACGAAACATCCTACATGAAACACTTATGTTACTGCTAACTAAGGAGTAGACCACTCACGCTAAGCTTGCCAAAAATGTTCTTCTTGTCCCTGTCCTTCGTCCTGTCAGCCGCAACGATCTTGTCGACAAGGGCAGTCGTGAAGTGTGCAACGCGTGAGGTGTTCTTATCCTTTTTCTTATTCCAGGTGTGCACTGCCTCCCTCAGGTCGTTGACGACGGCCTTTCCCTAGTCGATGCCACCAAAATTGTTGATGTCCTTGGTCAGCACAACATCCTTCCCGGTGATGTTGTTGTTGGTCGCCGAGAACAGTAGCTTGCTGAAAATGACTAGGAAGAAGCAACTAATCATCAGGATATCGATACCCCTAGTGTAGATCCTCCTCGACAACACCTTAGTTTTTATGTTTCTGCTATGTCACCCTGAGCGGTCGCTTCAACTTGGCGAGCTCAGCGGGAGCCCGAGAACACATTTCACAATGTGGGGTGTGATTGGGATGCTCCTGTCCCCGCCGACATGCAACACCATGTCAGTGGGATCTATCCTGTCTAATAGGAAGTAGAAGAGGTCCCTTCTCTCAAGTCCCATGAGGTTGTGCTTTAGGAGGTCATCAAAATTGAGCTTTGAAACCTTGTACAACTGATCTAGTGTTAGCATGCCGAAGGTCATGACGACGAGGGCAAGGGCACACCTGATGGTGGTCATGTACGAACCTCACTTCCTCTCCACCGTAGTATATCATGTACGGAGAGCGGATGCCAAATAATCTATGGCAATAAGCATTGACTTTTACTGGTCACGACAACCATGTAGTGGTGGAGATCGCCGGAGAGCCTACGATTTCACCCCAACGTCACGGCCTACCCCCATAACATATGCAACTTCCCCCACTTGCGATTTCTAAAAAAAAAATTGTGAGACGACGGTAGTAAAAATAGATACAATTGTTGCCATCACAGCGGTTCCATTTTTCTGAATTTTTAAGAAAACCCAGTGGGATGAAGATGCCATATTTATATTAGTGGTTCGTAATGTTTAGGATTTCTGCTCCTCTCTTTATGCTCTTCTCTCTCCGGTAGCGCTCCAACCCTCAATCCCCCGCAGTGAATCATAGGCCCTCTGATGATCTCTACCACCCCAATCCCCGGCGACGGAGGCAGGAACAATGGCGGCCTTTGTCTCTATCTCCCCACCGTGCATATACACTGTTGGGAGTAAAAATAACCCTATGCATTGTATTTTTTCTTGTGGTGGGGAAAGAACTAGGTTTTTGTGGTGCGATCGTGGAGCAATTCTCAACCGCCCATGCGATAGTAATGATCCTGAGTATTTTTTTTGTTCAATCAGTTGTGCAGGTGTGTATCCTCGTTTTGATCAAGGATTTTAGTGATTTCCACCCAAAAAATTCCACAAATGCGCGCAATCCGAGTTCTTACCGTTGATTTCCTGAAAATACAGTTTTTCGATGCCCGTGAGTCTGGATCCACTAAATCCTGGCATGGGATACAATAATCGGGGCCATGAGCGATTGCTTGAATTAAATATACGCTGCTTTAAAATAAAACTCATGATCTTTGTCATTTTTGTGACTCTCTTAGTAAATGAGAACATCCGGCGAGAGTCCCTCGATGGTGAGGAAGATCACCATTGCAGACAGCTAGACGGTGCTGGACATACTAATGGATGAGAGTCACCCGACCCCATCGAAGACCAAACCTCAGAGGTGCCAGCCGCGAATCCACATGTGGGTGTTTGTCAAAGGAAACTAGTGGGCAGGAAGAGGAAGCCTGTCGAACCCAAGTCCACCCTAGAGGACAATGAAGACGATGATGATTTTGAAGTATCTAGCATCCCCCTAGTGCAGAAGAAGCAGCGATCCTGTCCTTGCCAAGGCAGCACCTAGACCACTAGGCAGTGTGCGACCATCGTGGAGCCTGTAGACGAGCCCGCCTAGCTAACGCATTTTTTTGCATCATCCTTTTGTTACCTCATAGTACATGATGTATTCATAGCCAGTAAATTATGAGTCAGGTTCCAGTAATTCTATGTTTACATGGCAAGAGCACACATTTTTTTATATGGTAAAACATCGAGGTCCATGCTATAGAATTGCTTCATTGTGTCAGTAAAGCATGATATACTACACCCTTTTTAGCACACGGTAAAATGGTAATCATGACCAATAAAAGTCAATTCTTATTTCCATAGATTCTTTTACGTTCGTTCTCCATTTTAAGCATGGTTGTGGTGGGGAGGAAGTGAGGTCGGTACATAGCCACCGTTAGGTACCCCCATGGCCTTGTCGTTGCAACCATCCGCAAGCTAACATTAGATCAGCGGAATGAGGTTTCGAAGCTTGGTTTCGATGACCTCCTCAATTTCAACCTCAAGGGCCTTGAGAGTAGGGACCTCCTTTGCTTCCTGATGGACATGATAGACCCCATCAACATGGTGCAACGTGTCAGGAGGGGTAGGAGCATCCCAATCATGCCACAAGCCGTGAAATGTGTTCTCGGGCTCCCGTGCGGTGACACGGACACACCTATGGTGTCACTGGCCACATGAATTGTCGCGGTTGTAGGGACGCGCCTCTAGTGCGCTGGCCGCGGGAGCATCCCAATCACACCACAGGCTGTGGTGGTAGGGACAACCTCTGGTGTGCTGGCTGCAGGCACAGTCGGGCCCACACGCAGATCAGAGATAGGACTTGGTAGGCAAGGCGGCTTCCTGCGGACAATTTATTCTTTTACTGTTATGCACGACATAGAGTTACTGGACATGTAAATAAATATTACTATTAACTATCCTCTACAACTTGTATGCGTTGGTGCTATCCACATGCGTCCGTTTCCCCTAGCCAACGACAGTGGTCACATTGGCTGGCTCGTTGGCAGGCAACACCTCTTTTGGGACATCCTTTGCTGGTTCAATTACTAGCTCCTGCATAAAAGAAAGTCAAACACTACTTCAAAACAGGTCATACTAGACGCCTCATCACAGACGGTTCCAAAGGAGCCGTCTGTATTGAACTTATACAGGCGGTTCCCTTTGGAATCGTTTGTGATAGTGCCTCATCACGAGCGGTTCTTATTACAAACCGTGCAGTGATACTTCCTGAGCGGTTCATAATAAGAACCGTGCGTGATAGTCCTCATCACGAGCGACTCACGCTACCAACCGTATGTGAAGTATCATAGGCGGTTGGTAATAAGAACCGCTGCGTGATGAGCGCCTCATCACGAGCGGTTCCAAAGGAGCCATCGTGTTGAACTTATCTGAGCGGTTCCCTTTGGAACCGCTCGTGATGAGCGTCCTCATCACGAGCGGTTCTTATTACCAACCGTCGTGATACTTCCGAGCGATTGGTAATAAGAACGCGTGCGTGATAGTTCCTCATCACGAGCGGCTCCTTATACCAACGTGCGCGAAGTATCACAAGCACGGTGGTAACAATAACCGTCGTGATGAGGCACTATCACAGCGGTTCTTATTATGAACCGTCTGTGATATGCCACCCCTATAAATATCAGGACCCAACAAACCCCCTGCCCTAGCGCCTCTAATCTATTGTTTGGAAAAGGGTGGCTTGAGAAGCTTTGCTCTATGGTGGCTGTAAGAGGCTTGCTTGTTTTGCTTGCCTTGTTCTTGGTTGTGGGTTGCCCTAGCAACTTATGGCTATTTGGCTTGCATATTGCTTTGGAGGCTTGGTAGCTCTCGCATTTGGGTGTTTTGAATGAGTGCTTTGTTTGGTAGTGGGTGTTTTGTGAGAGGAGAAGCTTATGGGGAGGTGCATTTGGTGTGGCTCTTCTCTTGCCACTGTCCATTAACTCTCACATTGCCTTTGTGGCTTTGAAGGAGAAGGCTAGTGAGGAATCTCGTGGGATATTTGGAATTTTAAATCGTGAGCTCGAGGGTAACAATCTGTAACTCTTTATATTTGCTCTACGTTAATCTTTAATCAATTTTAGTGTCACATATTTGCAGTTTATTAATATAATTTAACACTACTAATTGTTACGTGCGTAGCGTAGATGGACCGAAACTAGATGTACAGTGCGAACCGTGTGAGTGAAGAGTACATTAATGGCGTGATTGCTTTTAAAGAGCGCGGAGCGAGGATATGTTGAATAAGGGATAGAATTTATGTACTGTCCATGCATTGATTGCGGTAATCAGAAGATTTTTAACAACCCAGCGCAGATCGTAGGGCACTTGATTCGAAGGGGTTTCAAAAAAGGGTATACATGTTGGACCAGTCACGGTGAAGAGTAGATTATACAGGAAGTTAATAATAACGACATCGCCGAGGAAGTTAATAATGATGACATCGCCGAGGAAGTCAACGATATGCCGGATGTGGATTGTGCTTTTGATGAGGATAGGTCGTACGATGACAATCTGGATCAGATGCTACCCGATGCGAGAAGAAACTACGATGAGAGAGTTTTGTAAATTTGAGCACTTAATGGAGGACTCGGGGAAACCTTTGTTCCCTGGCTGCAAGTCGGAATACACAAGGTTGTCAACCGTACTTGAACTGCTAAAATTGAAGGCAAGCAATAGTTGGTCCAACAAGAGTTTTACGGCATTGTTAGGTCTCCTAGCGGACATTCTTCCGAAGGAAGCGTGTTGCCTAGCACCACCTACCAAGCCAAGAAGGTTCTTTGTCCATTGGGAATGGAAGTAGAAAGAATACATGCATGTCCAAGCGATTGTATCTGTATCGTAAAGTATGCAGACTTGCATGTATGTCCGTGTGCAAAGCATCCCGATACAAGCGTAAGAATCTTGCTAAGGTGAAGCAAGGACCTCTGCTAAGGTGTTGTGGTATCGCCTATGATCCCACGTTTGAAGCGTTTATTTGCGAACCGAAAGGAGGCAAGATTGCTGCGTTGGCACTCGAGGAGCGTAAGAAAGATGGAAAGCTAAGACACCTGCGTATTCTACCCGGTGGAGAAACGATCGGACCTTCAAAGAGTTCGGTGTGGGCAGAGGAACATAAGATTAGGGTTGAGTACAGGATGGAATGAATCCTTTCGGTAACATGAGCAACCGACATAGCACTGGCAGTGAATCTATGTATGTACAACCTTCCTCCTTGGTCGTGTATGAAGCGGAAGTACATTTTGATGTCACTACTTATCCAAGGGCGAAGCAACACAGGAGCGATATTGATGTGTACCTAGCACCATTCTTGGATGATCTTGTGACCTTTGTGGAGCGAAGGGTACAAGTATGGGATGCGTACAAGCGAGAGAACTTCTCTTCTGCGCCATGTTGTTCTGCACTATCAATGATTTTCCTGCTCTTGGTAACTGTCGGGCTTGATGCGAAAGGAGCCAAAGCTCTGTCATAATTGCTTAGATGCTACGGAGAGTGTATGGTGAACAACTCGCGTAAAGCGTGTATATGCGTCACCGTAGGTTCCTTCCAGAGTCATCCATACCGCAAGATGAAGAAACAATTCGGCGGAAATAAGGAGGCATTCGGCTCAAGGGCTTTTAGAGGAAAGAGGTCTATGATATGGTTAAGGATATCGATGTTGTACTTGGGAAGGGCGTAAATTAAAACCCGTCGAAAGAACATCCGGAAGAAGCGGTCAATTTTTGGGACTTGCCTTATTGGGAGCACTTAGAAGTTCGTCATGCATCGGCGTTATGCGTGGAGAAGAATGTATGTGATAGCTTGATTGGTCTCTTCTTGAACATTAGTGGCAAAACAAAGGATGGTGTTAGCGCATGGGTGTGACTTGGTTGATATGGACATAAGGACCGAGTTAGCACGAAAGAGACCGATAAAGGGCGAACATACCTTCCACCGACTTGCTACACTATGTCCAAGGGCGAGAGAAATGAAGCGTGCGAGCTTGCATGGTGTCAAAGTCCGTCTGGTTACTCCGCTAACATTAAGAAACTTGTTTCTATGCAAGATTTGAAATTAATTGGTATGAAGTCTCATGATTGTCATGTCTTGATGACACAAATGCTTCTGTTGCAATTAGGAGTATCTTGCCGAACAAGATCAGTGGCAATCTTGAGGCTGTGTTATTTCTTCAACTCAATTGCTCGAGAAGGTCATCGATCCCCAAGGACTAGATGCTCTGGTAGAGGTGGTGGCGACTCTATGTCATCTTGAGATGTATTTCCCTCCGTCATTTTTCGATATCATGGTCCATCTCATTGTTCATCTTGTGAAAGAGATAAAGATATGCGGCCATGTGTTCCTCGTCATATGTACCGTTCGAGAGGTATATGGGAATTCTCAAGTTCTACGTGCGGAATCGATCTCGGCCAGGAGGCGGCATCATCATCGACAGCGAAGAGGTCATTGAGTTCTGCATCAACTACATGGCTCGGTGGAACCGATAGGTGTGCCTCTATCTCGTCATGAGGAAGGCTGGATGGTATCGGGACCATCGGAAGAAATCAATCACTCCGATCGGATCGTGCGCTCAAGCCCATTTCACGGTCTTGGAACACATGACCCAAGTGTCCCCGTACATCGATGAGCACAAAGACATGAATGCGCCAACAAAATCGGACCGGTCGGAGGTTTGGATCACGAGAAACACAACCATCGGTTCAACGAATGGTTAAATGTGTGAATCAGCGGGAGGTCATCAAGTGATGATCTGCCGCTATGGTTGGCAAAAGGGCCACAATTTACAATTGTCACATGGCAAGGATACGACATAAATGGGTACACATTTTATATGGCAGCTCAGGATAGGAAGAGCATAGTCTAGAACAGCGGTGTCCGCATAGATGCATTCAGTACCGATGGGTTGAGGAGCTCGTACTATGGGCAAATAGAGGAGATATGGGAGCTCGACTACGTGCTTTTCAAGATCCCCCTATTTTGGTGCCGTTGGGTCCATCTCCCACGGGTGAAGGTCGACAACTACGACGTCACTACCGTGGACCTCGATCGTGTCGGATACAAAGACGAACCATTCGTACTGGCTAACCAAGTTGTTCAAGTCTTCTATGTAACCGACCGGCAAATAAGAAGCGCCACGTAGTTCTTCATGGAAAAAGAAGGATTGTCGGAGTTGAAAATATAGTGGACGAGGAAGAATACAATCAATTTGACGAGTTGTCTCCTTTCGGAGACGGCATTAGGCTCGAGGAAGAACCCAGTGAGGAAGCTAGCCATATGCACGTCGATCATCATGAAGAGCTATATTTTAATTAAGAATTTACTCCATTGTAATTAATTTATTCCATAACATCATGTGTTATAGACTTGTAATCTCTCGTACGTATATTTTGATGTCAACGTGGAATTGTCATGTGTTAATGTGTGGTGTCAATGTGGACGTTCATTGTAATGTGAAGTATCAAAATTAGTTTCACTTGATTTGGAGTTGAGTTGAATTAGATATGAATTTTTGAAGTCAAATATGTTATGAGTTGAGTAAGAGCAAAACAGGTGGCCTGCTTATAAAAAGGCTATCACAGACGGTTCTATTAAATGACCGTGCGTGATCGTTCATATCATGACGGTTATATTAAAGAACCGTGCGTGATATGGCGTATCCTGACGATTCTTGAACATAACCGTCTGTGATAATACGTCTGTGATATATTATCACAGACGGTTCTTTAATAGAACCGTCTGTGATAGCCTTTTTATAAGGAAGCGCACCGCTAGGGTTTTGCTCTTTACTCGTCACTTTCCTCTCCCGCGCCCTTTAGGCTCTCGCGCGCTCTGTCGCCTCCTCTAGGGTTCACTAGTTCACCTCCCCGGCCGTAAGCCCGGCGCCGCCCCCCGACATCGGCAGCAGCTGCCGCGCCTCGGCCGCGCCTCCTCCCCATCTCGGCCTCCTCCCTCCCGGCCCGCGCCGTCCTCCTCCCCGTGTCGGCCTCCTCCCCTGCCGGCCTCCTCCCGCGTCGTCCTCCTCCCGTGTCGACCTCCTCCTCCTCCTCCCGCGCCTCCCTCCTCCCCACGTCGGCCTCCTCCCTGCCGGCCTCCTCCTTGCACCGTGAGTTCTTGTGCGGCATCCTCTCTGTGAGTATTCCTATATTACGTTTGTGCATCACTTTGGCTTTCTGTTGTTAGGTTTAATATATAGCTTTTTGTGGATAAGGCTTCTGTGAGTATTCCTATATTACGTTTGTGCATCACTTTGGCTTCAGATTATCCTTGTATGAGCCCTCTGCTTGCTCGTGCCCTGTGCTTGCGCCGCTTGCGCCGTCTCTGCTCGCGCTGCTTGCACCCTCTGCTTGCGTTGTTGTATCTGCTAAGTGCTAACTGCTTGCTCTGCTGTCTACTAAGTGATAAGTGCTAATGCTCTTGCTCTATTTTAGTAGTAGTAGTAGTGTAGTACTAGTAATAGCAGTAGTAGACTAGTAGTCTAGTAGTAGTAGCGATATCTGTATTAGATAGCAGCGAGTAGTAGTAGTAGCGATGCGGGATTACTAGTAGTAGTAGTAGAATTAGTAGTAGTTGTGAATAGCAGTTGTAGTAGGCCAATTTGATATACTTGAAGTCTTGGACTGCCCACTACGCAAAAGAAATATATGTTAGGATCAAAACAAGTAAGTCATCAACTCATTATCATGCTTATGTTGTTTTTCTCTTTATTTCATGATGTACAATATGTATATGTGTATATTTGTTGCTACAACTTAGTACATTATATGTTTTGTTACATTTTCATAACGAGTGCCTTTTGTTGTCTGGTGGATATATTGACTTTGATAGTCTTTGATAATATGTGGCTGAATCTAGTACTAAAGATATTGCAAATTGATCGAGTGGGCTTTGTTGACATGCTCTGTGATGAACTTTGTCTTATCTTGAGATTGAATGTGATAGTTAGTTCATTCTTGAGCTCTATTGTATTACTTACTCTTGTCAATTTGATATCTTTGTTAATTTGTTACTTTCGGTTGAATGCTAGTTATTACGATTCTTACAGTTTGCTCTGGGATGAACTTTGTCTTATCTGAGATTGAATGTGATAGTTAAGATCATTTTCGATATGATTGAGATCATTTGTGATTAAGCAAAGTATTGTTTAGAGCTCATAGTTTGAATTTATACTATCATATTCATTTAATGAAGAGTATAGACAATAGGATTGAGATGGCAAAGACTTGTTCTTTTGCAACTCTCCTTCTGAGAGCACAAACTATCATCAATCCTTCTTTATATATTACGTTTGTGCATCATTTTCGGTTAAGTTGAGTAAATCTGCTTGAATCTGGTCAGTTAGAGCTTAAGCATATTGCTTCGTGCATATATAGATAGCAAGTAAGCGACATGGCGTCCGCACCGTCTTCGCGCCGTCATCGGCGTCGCGAATGCGTCTGGATCTCAGAGAAAGTGAGTACGTCGCGAGATGGCGAGAGGAATATTGAAAATTCCTCCGGACCTAATGGCCGTCCACGGAGGTCAATGCCAATGGGATCCTGTGAGTCCCCAAAGCGTGGCGAGATTCGGACCATCTGCGGGATACTTGGAAGGAGCGGGTCCCCATCACCACACTGGCTGGGACAACGTGTCGGATGATCGGTGACGCGAGCTATGGGACAAAGTTTTAAAATCGTTCACTTTCCCGGCCGCGAACCGGCGCGCGTGGAGCGGCGGTGTTGCTCGATGGGAAAGCGTGGAGAACCTTCAAGAGTGTGCTTGTCACGAATGCGTGAACACGGTCGAGCGCCCTTCACGGCGTATAAATTCTTGTCGCGGGATATATGAGGCGCCTTTGTGCAAATGAAGACGACTACCGAATTTCTTGAGGAAAGTGCGACGCACAAGGCTCTCTAGACACTGAACACTCACCCCCACAAACTCGGCACCGCTGGGTACGCGAGTAAAACCGCGCAATGGGTGGCAAAGGAAGAGAACGAAACAAGGCCATTTGGTGAGATCACAGACAAGTGTGCTCTCTCCTGGTTAAGAGCGAGGGTATCAGTCACGTCTTTGGGCGAAATCTCATTCACAAACCCGGCAGACCGGGATGTGGCCAACCGTGTGGTAAATATGTCTTCGAACTACCTAGTTGTTAATAAGTCCATAACTTCATAATGTATATAATAATATGATGACCTCTTGCAGCAAGAATTGAATTCGCATGTTCAGAAGGCTCCTTCCAGCGAGCGGGGAGAAGGATATACTATCTACGACCACAGGAAACAAGGAGCACCGGGTGCACGTGAGGCAAAGGGGTTAACGTATCTTGGAGGATGGATTCTCAAGCGACTCTTTGCGTATAGGAGCGAGGAAGAGATCCAAGGCGAGTCGACACGAGATGTTGGAACATGTGCTTACTACAAAATTTGAAGGAAGAGAATGGGTGCTTCTTTGCAAAATTTGAAGAAAAGATAGCAAAATTGCGGGACCAAGTGAATCAACTCCTACTCCTCAACGATGCAAGCCGCCCCCCGTTGTTTTGGGAGCGGTCCTCCTCAACATCGAGTAGCGTCACGTCCACGTAAAATTATGAACATGATGGCGTCCAATTACCTATCGGCGACATCAAGGTAATATACATCTCGGAATGCTCCAAAGATAGACCTATAGGATGCCTCGGCTAATTGCGTATCGTTTTGTAGGAGCCGACGCCGCACGCTCCAAGTGAGGATGGTTGGGATGTCTATTGAGGTGGGCGGGGTGGCGTATCCATGCAATGAAGGGATAGTGCGGCCGGGTGCCCGGTGTGCGCAGGTTATGCGAGTCGGTGGACATGGTACATGACAATTTTAGGGCCGTCCCGCTAGAGATTCGCCCGAACGACGACGTCAGAACACTAAGGGATGCCGTGTACAGTTTTATCCAGTGGCCCAAGAAGGACATCGCTCGGACCTGCGGTGCGCCTCAACCTTTGATGACTCCACCCCAACCATCTCGACACGACCATGCCTCTCAATAGGACCCAAGAAGGATATCGCCTGGACCTGCGGTTCGCCTCAACCTTTGATGACTCCACCCCAACCATCTCAACACGACCATGCCTCTCAAGGGACCCTCCATGACTACACCTCAACCTTCGCTTGAAGCCCGCCTCATCGGTTCCGTGGAGAAGACACGAGCGAACAAAAAAGTGTGCGCCGTATTGGTTCCGAGTCGTCTCACGGGAAGGCGCGTGGCGAGTAAGTCGTTCGGACAAATCGAAATCGAAGAACATTAAGGCGCTTAGCCTCTAACCTAAGAAATACTCTTTCGGAAGTGCATTGGCGACCAACGACGTATTAGCCTCTGTTGGATTAGGTTGTCGAGTTTGCATAGTGGTACTTGCACAAGACCAAAGAGAAAGGGTGCGTGATGGAATCACCGTCGGATACACGAGGAGTATTTCCTCCACAAGCGCCCAGCCGTCGTGAGGCTTGATGACTTATTCGACCTATTCAACCTCAAAGCCCTCGATGCCTCATTTCTCGATCTTGAACCTTTGTATGTGTGTACAATCAAGTTCTACATTCACGTAATACCGATTAATATAACAACTCATTGCTTATGTATAGATACATGATTAAAAATGCCCGATTGAAAGAAGCGATGGGTTTCTCGACCCACACATGGTCTCTGAGCAAACCATCTTGCGACGCATCCTCGTCGAAATACATAACGACGAGTTGCTTGCTCAAAGCGACAAGGACTACATAATGGTGCCCTACAACCGAGTAAGTGCTTCACTACTTGCTATACAAATTTCATTTGTACTTTATCATAACACGAACTTAGGTTTAATGACTATAGCGACATACATGAGTAGGCACCACTAGATCTTTTTAGTCATTATACCAAAGAGGAGCCAGGTACTATACCTTGATTCCCTACTCAACAAAAGCCACGACTTCACCCTTTTGCAAGGAGTACTCGACAGGTGTGCTCATTTCCTCCATACATAACTCTATTGTAGTCTTCCACGTTTGAAATGGCCGAGGTTAACTTTTTGGAAACATGTAGGTCGTTCATCTCCTATGTTGCCGATGGAGGGCTATACAAGGGAACGAACGCCACACTTAATCACAGGACGCGATTTCCGGTACGTGCTACAACACAATAACCCTATATCATACTTCGTAATAATGCGTCTCGAACTGACTATACCTATATATGTAATTCTATTTTTGCGGTCTGGCGACAAAAGAAAGAATGTGCATTCTCGTTTGCCATCATATCACGATTCTCATGAGTGCTAAGTTGAAGGATCACGATGTTGGTCAATCTACATAATAATTATTTTGTAATTATAAATTTAAATATATATGCTTACTACTTTACTCGTGCTAGCTACAGGGTTTGAATATAGATTTAGATTCACTCGTTCAGAGAGAGATCTCGGATGTTCGAGCGAGGCTCTGCACCTTCATCATGACGGATGTGAGGACCCGGAATATTTAACTAGTAACACTTAACCTCCAATTAGTTCTAGCATTACTAATTAAGCATTCTAAGCCTCGATGGGCATATGTTTCCCAAATTGCAACATATGCACATCATCACAAAATACACATCATTTCCATACAACATACATCACTAAGTTCAACAACAACATACATAAAGTAAAGTTATTACAAAGAGAGCCGACCGGCCAAATAGAACAATATACAAGAATGACAATGGAAGCAAAAGTGCCATAAGATGGCTAGAACAAAAGTCGACCAGGTTAGCCATACACCCACAAGGCAACCGGCCAGGACGCCAAGCTAGTCGCCCATAGCTACCACAACACGACTCACAAAAGTGAGGCCCTCGAGCTCACCTTCTTCCTCTGCAACAAAACAATTAAGCGTAGCAGCCGAGTACAAAGATTGTCTTTGTACATAAGACTGACGTGTGGAATAGCAGACCTATTCATAAACTACATGCAAGCTTATTTAGGTGGAGGTTGTATGTCTCATTTTGCATGAAGCCAACTTTATTTGCAATAATGTAATACATTTTAAAAGCAAGTTTGCAAATCTATTTTGTTATCAAAGTAACAGATAAGTAAAGATACATACAAGTAACCACACAGGTGACTATCCCAATAGCCACCACAACATATACGAATCCCGATTCGTACCACCCATCAAGTTTTAATTTAAAAGGTTGTAGTCTAACTCTTGAAAGACCTTGCCAAGCGTGTCCATAACCTAGGACGAGGCTATTCGAATAGTTTTAACCCTGCAGGGGTGTACCAATGTACCCACACTTCAGACCGCCTTCAAGCCACAAGCACACTACAGAGGTATGCCGGCCTGACTAAGTCCTCGAGACATTTCCAATCTTGTGTATTAACTACGAGCCGCTCATATGGATAGAAACCCATATGCTTACATTGCAAGCCGAAAGACAACAAATCCCATCACGGGTGAAGTCTTTCGGACACTACAATCTCCCAACACCATCCCTCTGCGACTCCTGCGACTGGAGCCAATACACGCCAAAGTACTAAGTCAAGAGAGGTCCCATACCCTCTAATGTGGTTATGCGCTAAAATGCTTGGTTTAGTGTAACAAGATGTTCGGTCCTTGTTGACCGGGCACCATTCGATCACACCCAAAATCACACCATCATACCATTGTGCCCAAGTCTAAATCATTTTGTTTTCAGTTTTAGTTTTCATAAGTAGACATAGCACAAGGTGGAAATCATAATCATAATAAGTTTTATGTGATCAAGGTTATCGACAAGTCGATAACCGCCCATTTCTACGAAACTAAGCATGGCTAAGCAATTAATTCGCAACTACTAAGTGACAAGAGCTCATCCATGAACTCTAAATCACGACAAGTAACCTAGGCTCATGGTAGTAGAGGATAATCATTTGCTAAGGAAATGCATCTACTAGGCCAACTATTAACACAAAGTAGCAATGCATACATAGAATTTGTAATCAACATAAATACTTAAAATCTGGGATTAACATGATCAAGCGCTTGCCTTCTTGCTTGTTGCTCAAAGCTGTTGTGGAGGGTCGCTCTCGGGATTACCACAAATGTCGAATCCTAGCGAAAGGCAAAAGAAACAAGAACAACCAATAAGGCGAGCCACACTTAAACAAGCGAGCAAGCAAAAATTATCCAAATGCTACAAAATTTACACATAAGGCGAAAATCTGAATATACCTAGACATAGAAAGCTGGAAAAACCTAATTTGGATTTGTGGTGCAAAAGATATTACCTAAAACCCATTTTCGGCTATAAATAGGTCTTGTAGTAAAAATATTTTCTAGAGGTTTTCTAGACTTGAAAATTTTATGATAGGTTGCTCTTGACATTTTAAGGCTAATACAAGTGGTTTCATCTTAATTGGAGTTAAAATGATTTAGTTATGATTTTCTAGGATGCAAAACTAGCATAATGCACTTTCGAAATATAAACATGTGCAAAACCCATTTCACATTATAGTATGATAACAGAGGATTTCCTAACATCAAATTTCTATTTTTAGGATTTATGAGGAATTCTTGGTGTCTATTACAACATTAAATGAACTTTTAATTGCTACTAATAAGGTTAAATCTATTAACATATTTTTAAGTCTGATTTAGGCCTACTACCATTTTAGATTAAAGTTTAGATAATAACAAATTTATCAAAGTTAAAATCATACAATTAGCAGATATCTGAGAAAAGATATGCATTTTCCAAGTTTTAATACAATTACGGAATATATAAAAATAGCGAAAACAAGCTATAAAAGATTACGAATTTTCTACTACGAAGACATAGCTAAAAGCATTTTTATATTAAACTTTAGTGAATTACAAATTTATTACGATTGGTTTCATGTAAAAGGATTTATCTTGAATTAGTTATGAATTTCTAAAGTTTTGATACAATTTTGGTTGATAAATAAATACTTACGAAATAAAAACCAACCCAACCGGAGATAAATGGCGTGGGCGCTCGTGGGCGTTGATGCAAAATCCAATGAGCCACACGCGCGGAAACAGCGCGCGCGCGCGATTCATAACGAGCCCACCGTTGGATCAAGATCCAACGGCTCACGAGAAGGATGCAGCGGGCGGTGCGGTTGCCTCGGCGATCCACGACCGCGAGATCTAAAATGAGCGGCTCGATCACGCCTCGATCGGATGGTCCGATGCAGCGCGATCGGGCGCGAGATCAAGTAATGGGGCGAGAATGATGAGGAACCGGAGGGTCGAGCGCATACAAAATCTAGGCGCGAGATCGCCAAATGGGCGGTGGTCCAAGATTGAAGTGCATTTAGAGTCTTGACCGTGGGGCGCATGTCGGTGGCGAGAGTCACACATGCGAGATTTAACACACGCGCCGGTGCGTGGACCCACATGGCGATGACTTAAAGGAGGCTCTTAGGGCGGCTAATTAATTACTAATGACCAATGATTAGTGATGATTAGCAATTAATGTGTCCTAAAGATTTTGAGCAGAGATGATTTAGGGACGAGAGGGCCCACGCGTCGATGACCCAAAAGGTAATTTGGACACATTTATTGCTAACAATGATTAGCAATAAATAAACCCAAAATCAACCATAACGACTTACGGTTTTACGATTTGAGGCTACGGGCCCACAAGTCGGTGACACATTAGGCGATTAAGACACCATTAATACTACTAATGATTGGGTATTAGCGTGTCTTAATCATTTGACGACAATGGGAGTTACGGTAAAGCAAAGTCGAGTGGCTACCACGGCTTGTCGTCGGCGACTCGATCGCGGCGGCGCCACAAACTAGCAAAATGGACTCGCAATAGCAATGCGAACCTAATGGTGATGACCTCGCGGCGGTGGAGATGCAGGCAGCCGCGAGCCGGAAAACAAAGAAGGAGGCCGACACGGCAAAACACGAAAATAGCAAGATGCTCATTGTGGTCCAAGGCGAGTGCCATGACTTCTAGGGACTATATAGAAGCTACCTTAGCAGAGAGGAGCTCCAAAGATGGTCGGGAAGACTTGAACACGATGAAGTCCACGGGCGAAGAAGATGAAGTGGAAGATGAGGTTACGAGCAAAATGAGTGGAACCAAATCATCACCACAGACTTCATTATAGCTCAAAGAGGCTCCAAAAGCAAATAATTGCAAAAGAACCACTACAGGATTTGGAGAAGAAAGGGGTGAAACCAACCGAAAATCTCCAAACTTAAAATTGAGTGATTCCTGTGAATGCAACCCAAAATCAAGTTAGGGAAATATAAAGGAGGTCGAGGAGTTCAAAGGGTGCAAGAAAGGTTGAAGATGAACCACTTTGGACACCAAGGCGCCATTGGAGCCCTCGGGTCAACAATGGTGGATGAAGGTTTGAGATGGTTTTGAGCTCAAACACGAGAGAGAGCAAGGTGTAGTGCAAAAGAACACGGGGAGGACCTAGGGGCCAATTTATAGGAAAGGAATTAGGGTTTGAGCAAGAACCCGAGTCCATGGTGAGCTCGGTTCATGCTACGGTCATGGACCAAGAAATGATGGGAGCAAGTGAGCATGGTGACAATGGAGGAGAAAGCACAGTGCGCATTAAATGCCCAGAGAGAGGCGTTGGCGAAAGCAAACTTGAGGTGACACATCAAAGCCGCGCGCTCTCTCTTTCGCCATTGTCGCGCGCGCGCGCCGAGGAGGAGGAGAAGAAGAAGCGAGCGAACAATGACCGTTGGATTGAAAATGGGCGGTCACGATTAAGCGAGTTCGCCGGACGATCGATTGCCCTCGGGAATGCGGGCGGTTGGATTGAGATCCAACGGTCCCAATTGGTTAATGCAACGGAGGGTCGAATGCTCACATGAGCGTGGGCGGCGATTCGTATCCAACGGTGAGAGATTGCACGCGTTTTAAAACGCGGCTCGGTGCAACTAGGTGGTTCAACCGAGTCAAGTGGCTCGGACTCGAGCCCGACCGAACCCAATGAATAGTGAGTCGACTTTAGGTTTTAAATTAAAGTTGAGACTTTTGAGGATTTATTTGGGGTAGCAAAATAACTCCAAAAATTCTGAAATTTTACAGGAGCTTGCTGACTGGGACATTGACCTTGTGTAAAATTTTCAGAGGTTTTTATGCATTGTACTTTTCTCCAAAATTCTACAAGGTACTGGTTTTAGGTTTGAGAGTCAAACAGGTTTGTACTCTAAAATATTCAAACAATTTCTAAAAATTGTGAAATTTTTCAGAGGGTCACATACCATCCCAAGAACTTAGGAAAAATATTCCCAGGAGATGATCACAACATTTGACAAGAATGTTTTTGAAGGAACAAGATTTGGATCAAGGACTTGTGACTTTGTACTTCCATAACCTTTTGTACAATACTTGTTCGATACACAAAGGAAATACATGATGTAAGAAAAGTTTTAATTTCTACTCATTTTCTTACATTTGAAACACAAGCCCAAAATTTGGGATGTTACAACTCTCCCCCTTACAAGAATCTCGACCGAGATTAGTTTACTCGGAGAAGAAAGAAGGAAAATGCACACGAAGGCGATCTTCTCGCTCCCAAGTTGCCTCATCTTGAGAATGGTTTGACCACTGAACCTTAAGGAACTTGATGACCACGGTTCCTTGTTCTCCGTTCGATTCCTCAAGAATCGAGCAGGATGCTCACGATAGGTCAAATTCTCACGCACATCGAGAGTTTCCAACGAGTTTCCTCGGTTGGGACACGGAGGCACTTCTTGGTGTGAAACATGGAATACATCATGCACACCTCAAGTGCGGTGGTAGCTCCAATCGGTATGCAATTGCTCCAACTCTCTCGATGATACGGTAAGGCCCAATATATCGAGGAGCCAACTTGCCCTTGATGCCAAAACGCGATGGCCCTTCAAGGGTGAGACTTTGAGATACACAAAGTCATTGGGCTCAAATCTCAACTCACGGCGACGACGATCGCATAGCTCTTTTATGCGGGTGGGCGTGCGCGGATGCTCGCGGATCAAGCGAACTTGACTTTCGGCCTCATTAATCGACTCGGGCGAAAAAGCGCGCTCACCGATCTCGACCAGTTCAATGGGGTTACGCATCTCCTCCCATACAAAGCCTCAAATGGTGCCATGCCAAGGCGGCTGAAAGGCATTGTTGTAGGAGAACTCCGCAAATGGTAGGCACTTCTCCAACTTCTTCCCATAGGAAAGAACACAAGCACGAGCATATCTTCCAACACTTGGTTGACTCGCTCCGTCGGCCATCGATCCCGAGGATGAAAGGTCATCTTGAAATGGGCGGGTCCCCATGGCCTCTTGCGGACTATGCCAAAACCGCGAGGTGAAAAGTGCACCACGATCGAAATAATCGTCTTGATGCACGTGAAGACTCACAATCCTCGAGACATAAAGTTCGGCCAAGGCCCCACGGCCCGAGTCTTGACGGGAAGGAAATGTGCCACTTTAGTCAACTCGGTCGATCACGACCCAAATAGCATCATTCCCTT
This sequence comes from Ampelocalamus luodianensis, assembly GCA_036346255.1. Lineage (NCBI taxonomy): Eukaryota > Viridiplantae > Streptophyta > Magnoliopsida > Poales > Poaceae > Ampelocalamus > Ampelocalamus luodianensis. Next base: position 53,793,481 of record CM070629.1, on the reverse strand, counting down.
TGGACGGCGGGGCAATCCGGTGATGAAGTCCATGCCAGCGAATCCACTTCCACTCAGCGGCAAGGGTGAAGAAGACTGCTGGGCGATGCTCGGCCTTCACCGCGACGACACCGTCGCGCTCGACAACGAACTTGGCAATCTCGCGCTTCATTCGGGTCCACGAGAATCTCGGCGAAGATCTGATACATCTTGGTAGTCGGGATGAATAGACAAAGGAGAATCATGGGCTTCGCGGAGAATCAAATCCCGCAATTCCATGATCTTAGGAACCACAAGCGCGCCCAAACCACACAACGCCATGCTCGTCCTCGAAAAGCACTTGGCTATCCATCCTTGATGTTACGCTTGATTTGGCTCACACCAACATCATCTGCTGCCGCCTTGATTTGGTCCACCAAGGTTGGTTGCACAACCAATGTAGCAAGAGAACCGTGCTCGATCAAACCCAAATTGGTATTGGAATTACGAAATGAGGGTAGGCTGCTTTGCTCTTGGAGCATCAACATGTTACAATACACCTTCCGATCGAGTGCATCGACCACAACATTGGCCTTGCCGGATGATCTTGAATACCCATGTCATAGTCCTTGATCAATTCCAACTATCTTCTTTGCACGAGGTTCGGATCTGGTTGGGTGAACAAGTACTTCAAGCTCTTGTGGTGAATACACCTCACAACGGTTACTAATCGAGATAATGCCGCCAAATCTTGAGTGCATGGACCACGACAACTAACTCCAAGTCATGAGTAGGATAGTTGAGTTCATGGGGCCTCAATTGCGCGATGCATAGGCCACAACCTTGCCTTCTGCATAAGAACACAACCAAGACCACGGCGAGAAGCATCACAATAGATATCAAAACTCTTGTGAATATCGGGAGAACAAGCACTGGGGTGAGGTCAACGCTTCTTGAGTTCTGAAAACTCACATCACAAGCGATGGACCACTCAAACTTCTTGTCTTTCTTGAGCAATTCGGTCATAGGCCGCAATCTTGGAGAAATTCTCGATAAAGCGGCGATAGTAGCCACCAAACCAAGAAAACTCCGCACATCGGTGACCGACTTGGTGACCCCAAGATAGCACATCACGACCTTGCTAGGATCCTGACCACACCTCTGCTTTGAAAGAACATGGCCCAAGAATGCCACTTCCTTCAACGAACTCGCACTTGCTTTGAATTTGGCATCGGTGGTGCTCACGCGACTGCCCAACACAAGCTTAAGATGCTCGACATGCTCTTCTTCATTCTTGGAGTAGATAAGGATATCATCGATGAATACCACCACAAACCTATCCAAATACTCCATGAATACCGAGTTCATAAGATTCATGAATAAGCGGGAGCATTAGTCAAACCAAAAGACATGACGGTGTACTCGTAAAGGCCATAACGAGTAGCAAAGGCCGTCTTAGGAATATCCTCGGCCACGATCGACTTGATGATAGCCCAATCTCAAGTCAATCTTGGAAGACTCGTGCTCGGTCAAGCGATCGAAAAGATCATCAATACGGGGCAAAGGATACTTGTTCTTTACCGTCACCTCATTAAGCGGACGGTAATCAACACACATGCGCAAGGTCTTGTCCTTCTTCTTCACAAAGATAATGGACAACCCCAAGGAGATGAGCTAGGGCGGATAAAACCCTTCTCTTGCAGCTCACCCGGTTGCTTCTTGACTCCTCCAACTCATTAGGAGGCATGCGTCGGCCTCTTAGAAATAGGGCGATGCAGGGCAGCAACTCGATCACAAACTCAGATCTCGAGCAGGAGGCATCCGGGCAAATCTTCGGGAAAGACATCCGCGAAGTCACACACAGTGGGGCGTCGTGAATCTCCAATCTTGGCTTTGCTCCAAGGACATAAAGATGGGGCTCTACAATTGTGGCGAAAACCCAACTGTTCACTGAAGGGTGGTGAGGTAGACAATCTTCTGGCTGTCGATTTGCCCCAAATGTTGGGACAACCAATCCATGCCAGAATCACATCCAAGCGCGCGAGTCGAGCGGGATAAGATTCGCCAAGAATCCCACTCCTTCGATGTGGATAGGAACATCCGGCATACTTGGTCGACTCTCATTTCGAACCGGAGAGCGAATGGCGATGGAATCCCAAAGGAACACGATGAAGTCCACAATCAACAACAAAGACCTCGAAATAAAAGAATGCGAGGCTCCGAGTCAAATAAAGCGTAGCGGGATGCAAATTAACAAGGAGCGTACCCAACACCACGTCGGGCGCCTCTGTGCCTCCTCGGCCGAGATGTGGTTGACTCGGCGCTCCCAAGCCGGGGTCTTACGGTCGGTGGGTGACCACTCCCTTGCCGCGTCCTCCATTAGGGCGAGGGCGCTCGATCTTCTTAGGACAACTACTCGCGTAGTGGCCCTTATTGTGGCGATGAAGCGGTGGCGTCGGCGCGGGGTTGCGGGAACACCTGCTGGCGGGTCGCGGCGCGCGTGGCGAGTCACGGCTGCGGAGGGCGTGGAGCCGTGCGCGAAGGCCTCGGCGGTGGTGAAGTCAAAGAACGGGCCACGGTGCAGGACCAACCGGGGGCGAGCGAGGCCGCTGTGCGGACCGCTGGGCCTCCCACTTGCGCTTGCGGGACTCGCCAGCGCTCGCCTTATGCTCGGCGATGATGGCCTTGTCCACCAAGGTGCGGAAGTCGAAGTCCACAATAGAGAGCTTGTCTTGGCTCCTCGGACAAACCCTCCATGAACTTCTCTGCTTGGCCTCATCGGTGACCACCTCGGCGAGGCGTACCTCGCCAAATGGTTGAACTCATGGAGGTACTCGATCCGCATTTGCGCCTGTTTGGCGCAAGGAACTCCTTCTTTTTGACTTCATCGGGCCAGCGAGGACATGGGCCCGACGGAAAGGCGGAACTCCTCCCACGAGACCACGTGTCCCGCGGGCTGCATGGCGAGAAATTCTCCCACCATGAGAGTGCGCACCCTCCGGTGATGGGATGCGAAAAGTGCCGCTCTGCTCACGGCGAGCAGCGTTGAGCTTCCGCTCAACGAGCGCGCCGATCGTCTGCGTCCAAGGATCCTCGGGCCGGGAGAAGGTAGGAGGCTGAGTGCGGAGGAACTCCGCAAGCCCCCACGAGCACGGTGTCCACCTCCTCGATCGAGGCACGGAGGAGTGGAGGTGTTCCTGCGATAACCTCCAACACCCTACGGTCCTCCGAACGATTGCGTTCGATCGCATGAGGACTTCCGCCATGGTCGGAGGAGGAAGCTCCTCATCGGGACTACGGTGATTTAGACCACTCGGGTCCCACCACCATCTGTTTCACTAAGATGAGTTAGGTACAAGCCAAAAAAGAAACCCAAACTCAATAAAAAAAAGCTCAGGAATAACCACCAAGAGCACGGGACCAAAAATCACCAAATCGACTTCTGAAGCGACTAACCCGTATGGAAGAGCAGTGTCGTGTGAGAAAACCCAAAATTTTCAGAACTAAATTCTAGCTCAAAACAGTCCAAAAATCAAGGTATAACCACCTAATAGAGTATAGGCATTAGCTAATCTCATATCACTTCTTACCCTTTTATTCCCACAAGTTTTAGTTGAATTTACCTCTCATTTCCTACCTTAATTTCTAACCACTAGCTAGCTGTCCAAATTCCTTTCTCCAAGCTCTCATGTTTCTCCCAAAACCAAGTTAATCGATAGAGACTAATTTTTGAAAGGAAGAGAGGAACACTTTTTCAAACTTAAGTGAGAGTAAGGTGAGATGAGCAAGCTAAGATAGGTAAGGAGCAAAATTAGAGGACTTACTTAAGTTTTACAAACCTTTTGAAAGTAAGTTTTCAAAATATTCTAGAGGCGACCAAGCTAGGGGTTTCTACGGTCAGTATGGCTCTGATACCAACTTTGTGAGGACCCGGAATATTTAACTAGTAACACTTAACCTCCAATTGGTTCTAGCATTACTAATTAAGCATTCTAAGCCTCGATGGGCATATGTTTCCCAGAATTGCAACATATGCACATCATCACAAAATTACACATCATTTCCATACAACATACATCACTAAGTTCATCAACAACATACATAAAGTAAAGTTATTACAAAAGAGAGCCGACCGGCCAAATAGAACAATAAACAAGAATGACAGCGGAAGCAAAAGTGCCATAAGATGGCTAGAACAAAAGTCGACCGGTTAGCCATACACCCACAAGGCAACCGGCCGGGCATAAGCTAGTCGTCCATAAGCTACCACAACACGACTCACAAAAGTGAGGCCCTCAGAGCTCACCTTCTTCCTCTGCAACAAAACAATTAAGCGTAGCAACCCAGTACAAAGATTGTCTTTGTACCCAAAATCGACGTGTGGAATAGCGGACCTATTCATAAACTACATGCAAGCTTATTTAGGTGGAGGTTGTATGTCTCATTTGCATGAAGCCAACTTTATTTGCAATAATGTAATATATTTCAAAAGCAAGTTTGCAAATCTGTTTTGTTATCAAAGTAACAGTGAAGTAAAGATACATACAAGTAACCACACAAGTGACTATCCCAATAGCCACCACAACATAGCACGAATCCCGATTCGTACCACCCATCAAGTTTTAATTTAAAAGGTTGTAGTCTAACTCTTGAAAGACCTTGCCAAGCGTGTCCATAACCTAGGGCGAGGCTATTCGAATAGTTTTAACCTGCGGGGTGTACCAATGTACCCACACTTGGACCGCCTTCAAGCCACAAGCACACTACAGAAGGTATGCCGGCCGCTAAGTCCTACGAGACATTTCCAATCTTGTGTATTAACTACGAGCCGCTCATATGGATAGAAACCCATATGCTTACATTGCAAGCGAAAGACAACAAATCCCATCACGGGTGAAGTCTTTCGGACACTACAATCTCCCAACACCATCCCTCCTGCGACTCCTGCGACTCGAAGCCAATACACGCCAAAATACTAAGTCAAGAGAGGTCCCATACCCTCTAATGTGGTTATGCACGCTAAAATGCTTGGTTTAGTGTAACAAGATGTTCGGTCCTTGTTGACCGGGCACCATTCGATCACACCCAAAATCACACCATCATACCATTGTGCCCAAGTCTAAATCATTTTGTTTTCAGTTTTAGTTTTCATAAGTAGACATAGCACAAGGTGGAAATCATAATCATAATAAGTTTGATGTGATCAAGGTTATCGACAAGTCGATAACAGCCCATTTCTACGAAAACTAAGCATGGCTAAGCAATTAATTCGCAACTACTAAGTGACAAGAGCCCATCCATGAACTCTAAATCACGACAAGTAACCTAGGCTCATGGTAGTAGAGGATAATCATTTGCTAAGGAAATGCATCTACTAGGCCAACTATTAACACAAAGTAGCAATGCATACATAGAATTTGTAATCAACATAAATACTTAAAATATTGGGATTAACATGATCAAGCTGCTTGCCTTCTTCTTTTGCTCAAAGCTGTTGTGGAGGGTCGCTCTGGGATTACATAAATGTCGAATCCTAGCGAAAAGGCAAAAGAAACAAGAACAACCAATAAGGCGAGCCGCACTTAAACAAACGAGCAAGCAAAAATTATCCAAATGCTACAAAATTTACACATAAGGCGAAAACGAATATACCTAGACATAGAAACTGGAAAAACCTAATTTGGATTTGTGGTGCAAAGATATTACCTAAAAACCCATTTTCGGCTATAAATAGGTACTATAGCAAAAATATTTTCTAGAGGTTTCTGGACTTGAAAATTTTATGATAGGTTGCTCTTGACATTTTAAGGCTAATACAAGTGGTTTCATCTTAATTGGAGATAGAATGATTTAGTTATGATTTTCTAGGATGCAAAACTAGCATAATGCACTATCGAGAAATATAAACATGTGCAAAACCCATTTCACATTATAGTATGATATGAGAGGATTTCTAACATCAAATTTCTATTTTTAGGATTTATAGAGAATTCTTGGTGTCTATTACAACATTAAATGAACTTTTAATTGCTACTAATAAGGTTAAATCTATTAACATATTTTTAGTCTGATTTAGGCCTACCACCATTTTTAGATTAAAGTTTAGATAATAACAAATTTATCAAAGTTAAAATCATACAATTAGCGATATACGAGAAAAGATATGCATTTTCCAAGTTTTAATACAATTACGGAATATATAAAAATAGCGAGAAAACAAGCTATAAAAGATTACAGAATTTTCTACTACTGACATAGCTAAAAGCATTTTTATATTAAACTTTAGTGAATTACAAATTTATTACGATTGGTTTCGTGTAAAAGGATTTATCTTGAATTAGTTATGAATTTCTAAAGTTTTGATACAATTTTGGTTGATAAATAAATACTTACGAAATAAAAACCAACCCAACGGAGATAAGCAGCGTGGGCGCTCGTGGGCGTTGATGCAAAATCCAACGAGCCACACGCGCGGAACAGCAGCGCGCGCGCGATTCATAACGAGGCCCACCGTTGGATCAAGATCCAGCGGCTCACGAGGAAGGATGCAGCGGGCGGTGCGGTTGCCTCGGCGATCCACGACGCAGATCTAAAAATGAGCGGCTCGATCACGCCTCGGTCGGATGGTCCGATTGCAGCGATCGGGCCGCGAGATCAAGTAATGGACGGCCGAGAATGATGAGAGGAACGGAGGGGTCGAACGCATACAAAATCTAGGGCGCGGATCTCCAAATGGGCGGTGGTCCAAGATTGAAGTGCATTTAGGAGTCTTGACACGTGGGGCGCATGTCGGTGGTGAGAGTCACACATGCGAGATTTAACACACGTGCACAGTGCCCGTGGACCCACATGGCAGTGACTTAAAGGAGGCTCTTAGGACAGCTAATTAATTACTAATGACCAATGATTAGTGATGATTAGCAATTAATGTGTCCTAAAGATTTTGAGCAGAGATGATTTAGGGACGAGAGGGCCCACGTCGATGACCCAAAAGGTAATTTCGGACACATTTATTGCTAACAATGATTAGCAATAAATAAACCCAAATCAGCCATAACGACTTCTGGTTTTCTGATTTAGGCTTACGGGCCCACAAGTCAGTGACACATTAGGCCAGATTAAGACACCATTAATACTACTAATGATTGGGTATTAACTGTGTCTTAATCATTTGACGACAATGGGAGTTACGGTAGCAAAGTCGAGTGGCTACCACGGCTTGTCGCCGCGACTCGATCGCGGCGGCGCCTAAACTAGCAAAATGGACTCGCAATAGCAATGCGAACCTAATGGTGATGACCTCGCGGCGGTGGAAGTGCAGGCAGCCACGCCGGAAAACAAAGAAGGAGGCCGACACGGCAAAACACGAAAATAGCAAGATGCTCATTGTGGTCCAAGGAAGCGAGTGCCATGACTTCTAGGGACTATATAGAAGCTACCTTAGCAGAGAGGAGCTCCAAAGATGGTCGGGAAGACTTGAACACGATGAAGTCCACCGGGCCGAAGAAGATGAAGTGGAAGATGAGGTTACGAGCAAAATGAGTGGAACCAAATCATCACCACAGCTTCATTATAGCTCAAAGAGGCTCCAAAAGCAAATAATTGCAAAAGAACCACTTACTGGAGTTGGAGAAGAAAGGGGTGAAACCAACGAAAATCTCCAAACTTAAAATTGAGTGATTCTGTGAATGCAACCCAAAATCAAGTTAGGGAAATATAAAGGAGGTCGAGGAGTTCAAAGGGTGCAAGAAAGGTTGAAGATGAACCACTTTGGACACCAAGGCCGCCATTGGAGCCCTCGGGTCAACAATGGTGGATGGAAGGTTTGAGATGGTTTTGAGCTCAAACACGAGAGGAGCAAGGTGTAGTGCAAAAGAACACCGGGAGGACCTAGGGGCCAATTTATAGGAAAAGAATTAGGGTTTGAGCAAGAACCCGAGTCCATGGTGAGCTCGGTTCATGCTACGGTCATGGACCAAGAAATGATGGAGCAAGTGAGCATGGTGACAATGGAGGAGAAAGCACAGTGCGCATTAAATGCCCCGAGAGAGCGTTGACGAAAGCAAACTTGAGGTGACACATCAAAGCCGCCGCGCTCTCTCTCTCGCCATTGTCGCCGCGCGCACGGAGAAGCCGAGGAGGAAGAAGAACAGCGCGAACGATGACCGTTGGATTGAAAATGGGCGGTCACGATTAACGAGTTCGCCGGACGATCGATGCCTCGGGAATGCGGGCGGTTGGATTGAGATCCAACGGTCCCAATTGGTTAATGCAGCCGGAGGGTCGAATGCTCATATGAGCGTGGGCGGCGATTCGTATCCAACGGCTGAGATTGCAGCGCGTTTTAAAACGCGGCTCGGTGCAACTAGGTGGTTCAACCGAGTCAAGTGGCTCGGACTCGAGCCCGACCAACCCAATGAATAGTGAGTCACTTTAGGTTTTAAATTAAAGCTGGGACTTTTGAGGATTTATTTGGGGTAGCAAAATAACTCCAAAAATTCTGAAATTTTACAGGAGCTTGCTGACTGTGACATTGACCTTGTGTAAAATTTTCAGAGGTTTTATGCATTGTACTTTTCTCCAAAAATTCTACAAGGTACTGGTTTTAGGTTTGGTGATGGTCAAACAGGTTTGACTGCCCTCTAAAATATTCAAACAATTTCTAAAAATTGTGAAATTTTTCAGAGGGGTCACATACCATCCCAAGAACTTAGGAAAAATATTCCCAGGAGATGATCACAACATTTGACAAGAATGTTTTTGAAGGAACAAGATTTGGATCAAGGACTTGTGACTTTGTACTTCCATAACCTTTTGTACAATACTTGTTCAGTACACAAAGGAAATACATGATGTAAGAAAAAGTTTTAATTTCTACTCATTTTCTTACATTTGAAACACAAGCCCAAAATTTGGGATGTTACAACGGATATCATTGACGCCGACGGAGAGTTTCACTACTCCATCAACACCGTTGAACGACCTTGATACAATTGATTTATTAATTGTAATTCACTTTGAATAGTTGTAATTCAATGGTACTCTAGCGACAATATTTGATATATATTCGTTTGTAATTGATTTTGAGTTATAAATTATCACTTTGAGTTGTCAACGATTGATTCATGTGTGATGTATCTATTTTCTGACTGCTTGTTTTCATAGGGCATGGCTAGCAATTCCTGAGGCTAGCCAAAAAAAAATATTAGTTAGGCTGAAAGAACTATCACAGACGGTTCTAATTATAATCGTCTGTGATATCGACATATCACAGACGGTTTGATTGTTAAACCGTCCGTGATATCCACATATCACAGACGGTTCTAATTATAAACCGTTTGTGATATGTGGATATCACAGACGGTTTAACAATCAAACCGTCTGTGATATCCACATATCACAGACGATTCTAGTTATCAACCGTCTGTGATATCCATATATCACAGACGGTTCTAATCATAATCGTCTGTGATATCCACATATCACGATATGTGGATATCATAGACGGTTGGAATTTAGAACCGTCTGTGTTGTGACTTAACACAGATGGTATTTTTAACCGTCTGTGATAACCGCCAGTCATCACAGACGTACAAAAACACAGATGGTTCTGAACCGTCTGTGATGATGGTTCCGAACCGTCTATGATGATGTTTTCTATGGTAGTGAAATTACTAGCAACCATACGCAAAGTAAGCATGGTGTACACTCCTGTGGTTTGAAGTAATTCTCTACCATATAGTCTGGAAACTCCTAGTCCTGATAATAGTAAATGATAACCTTTAGCATAGGAAATCTGTCACACAAAACATATTTTTTGTCTACCATAAAAAAAACAGTAACAGTGGCTAGATACCCAGTAAAAGATAAGTATCAGTGCATGAAAACCTTGTCATATGCACATTAATTTCCAACCAGTCAAGCGTCAGTAATATTACATGCTTGACATTAAGAGAGCTCATATAGAGAATAGTAAAACAACATACATGAGTGATGTCCACTCTATATCCAGTGTCCTCATCTCGCTAAGAAAAACTCCGGTAAAATTTTGTTTTTATGGCTTTGAAATAGATGCTTTCAACTAACTGCTGTATCCAAACGTAGGAAAAATAAATAAGTTCTTCCAAAAAGCCACCGCAATGCCCAACAAATTAAGTATTAGGCTCCTTTTGCACCCTCATATCATTTATGCACCATGAATGGAATAGTCCCGAAAATTCTGTTAATGGAATAGTCCATATCAGGACAAAAAAAAGATCTGTGCCTTTTTCTCATTTATGGAATAGAAAGCTTTCTGTTTAGTATCTGTTAAATGATGTGCTGTCCTTATCCTCTTAGTCGGCCAGCTCTCTCATGAAGTAAAGCACCTATAGCAAATCTGAGGGCAATCAAGTGATGCATACAAGTGAAAGTGCGATCGAATTGGCCATCGATATTTTGCTCTCCAGCCGTCACATCTTTCACATATAGTCGGCAAAAAAAGCAGATCCTAATAAGCAGATGAGAGGATGGGATATATGTATCCTGCATGCACCAGTACTATCTATGATATAACTCCTCATTTTGAAAATAAGAAGGGCATGTTAATTTGCCCAACTTTAACACTATCAACCTATAATGTTACGGGCCAAAGGTTTTACTACCGTATGTTGATACGATGGTATTTAACGGAACCTATAAGTTTGAGTGGTATTTTATGGACTGTAAGTAGTTTTTTTTCAAGAATATTATGTTACAGGCAAAAAGTCTGACTATGTACTGTACGTTGATGCGACTTCTTTGTACAATAGAGATGCTTTTTTCGGCCCCTAGGCAGTTGTAGAGATATTTTCGAAACACCTCATAAATGTCTTCTTATATATTATGGCTATGAATATATTATCGCTATGACAGTAGTAGCGTTTATTCGTCTCTATGGGACATGTGGCGCTATGTAGAGACGTTGCATTATGCTTCAACAAATAAAATATAAAAACATGTGTGCACTCTTGCAAAGGTTGGTACTCAAACTTGAGACCTAATAGGAAATACTACTCTTAGACTTGTCACACTAGCCACCTTAATCTCACAACCTCACATGTTTAGTTGTGTGTTGTAATATTATTATGTAGCTTTTTTTAACATATATCAACCACACAAAAAAACGCCTCTAGAGAGTTGGAAAACGTCTCGAAAAAATATCCTTTCTCCATATAACCTTTAGGCGAATTAGAGAGCATATCAAAAACGTCTCTACAAGATAAAAAAATTTATGTGTCTAGAAAACATCTTAAAACTGCCTCTAGTATACAAAATTTGGAGGCTATTTTCAGAGTGTCTCTAAAAAAACGTCTTTAGACTATATAACTCGTTATTTTAGAGACAACTTGAAAAGTGTCTAGAAAAGCGTATCTATAGCGGGGTTTTCTTGTAATGGATGGTATTTAACTGAACCTATAAGTTTGGGTGGCGTTTTAATTTATGGACTAGGTAATTGTAGAGGGCTGTAAATAGTTTTTCCCCATTAGAATATTATGTTACAGGAAAAAAAAAAGTTTTACTATGTACCGTACGATGATACGGTGGTATTTAACGGAACCTATAAGTTTGAGTGGTATTTAACGGAACCTATAAGTTTGAGTGGTATTTTATGGAATAGGTACTTGTAGAGTGCTATAAATAGTTTTTTCCCAAGAATATTCGGGCTGATATGATCCAGTCGAACATTCATGAACGAAAGTTTAGGGAATTTGGAACTAACTAGGTGGCATGGAAGGAAGGAGAGTGTGGTGATGGGTGCAGATCTCTGTATCTACGATTTTATGGTTATATATGAATGAGGAGCTAGAAAGATGAGTGAAGCAAGCAATATCTCTCATTGGTTGATGATCAGTATAAGATATGTATGGATTCCAATAATTCGATTTAATGATTTTCCATGCATGTTAATATAATAGGAGGCCGGCATTGTGTTTGCTGTTGAGGAAAATCTTCCCCAGGACAATGGCAGAAGAAGATGGGTCAAATCGGCGACACTACATTGCGCCTAGCCACTTATCCTTGACCATCTCTGTGGTACTGGATTCACACTTTGAACAGCACAGCACAACGTACGTACCCAACGATGGATGGATGGATGGGATGAGATGTCTGCTAAAGTGACCAACTAATTAATATCCCTGGACATATATGGCCTCAATCTATCGCAGTTGGCTTAACTGAACGTTTGTGGCCTGGTAGCTGCATGAGGAGAGAGGTACCGTACAAGAGATGCAAGGGAAGGGAGAGGAGGCGCAGGTCTCAACGTTCGCTGGCGACGCTCCACACGTTTTGAGCACACGGCTCCGACGCTAATAAGAAGGCTTCCTCGTCTTCTGTTGGAGGTCGGGTCGGCCTCAACATCCAAAACCTACCAACCAACTGCTCCTCTTTGTTATCCCCTCCACTGTGTCCTAACAGCACAATAATTGCCCAACCTTGTATATATAGACAGCCCAGACCTGCACCTTTTACTTACCAAGCCACCACTAGCTAACAAGTTAAAATTCCAAGAGATGAGGGATGAGTATCATCAGTGCTACTAGCTAGCTAGCTAGCTTGCTATATACCCTGGGCTGATCAAGGATATCATCAAGTCAAAGAGCTTGCTAACAAGATATATATATCTTTGTGGGAACACTTACCACACTTGAGCCAGGTTTGACACTAGCTAATATCTCAAGTTCATCTCCCTTGTATTGTTTTTTTTCGTCTTGTATGTTTTCTCTATCTTTGATTGTTCTTTATGTACGTATTTATTTACTACATATCTATATATGTTGGCGGGCAATCGATCATTGACTACCAATAATAACCGTCATATACACACGTGCACTTAATTTATAGGTGTGGCTTTCTGCATATAGCCGCCTTTTGTACCTGAATGCCCCCCCAATGATGAACGCACAGGAAAAACACAGCAGGAAGATAAGATAAGGTGTATTATTACTGAAAAAATCAGAGATGGATGTGAGAGCTAGCAGTGCAGAGAACAAGCATATTGCGGTCACAACGTACAACTGAGTCGGCACGCACATGGCGCGATCAGCTGAGGCAGCACATTCATCACGTGGTGCAAAGCAACTAGATGCAGGCAGTATTAATTAGTTCGGTAAATACCTACTAATTTAACATGATCGTCACATATAGGAAACTAGCTGGTGGATGCATGATTTAAATTTACGTACGGTTATTTTCTGCCAGGTTTATCTTTGTGTGCTAGCTGCTTTTCTGTTCCAAGTTGCAGAGAAATCCTTGTCTTTTACCAGTAGGCCAACCGTTATTCCATGCTTCTTTTTAGTAGCTTTGCATCCATCTTTTTAGTAGTTTTCTACCGTATACTTGGCGAGGAGGTTAATTAGAATCAACTCCTTCCTAGAAGCTTGGACATATTATTAAGTTTACATGCATACAATAGATATATATTTCCTTTACTTCTCTATCTTACTAATTAAACCATGCACACTAGCTGATTAAAATATTTTCCTACAAGCTAGAATTATTGATGAAACCTAGCTACTTCATGTGTTAGAGATTACTACCACAATCTACATGTTTTTCGAGTGTTACTACCAAATGTCGGGAAAGAAAGAGTTTAAAAACTTTTGGTAACTAAAAAACGGTATCCCCTAGCTATACAAAATTATGTTTTAAATCACAATAGCTACAGCTTCCTTGGGATGCTTATGCTATAGGGTAATATAAATTTGGGAAACATAGAATTGATCCTATCATTTTTTTAACAAGAAGATGAAATCTACTAAGATTCGTGTTTCCAAGATTTATGGCAGCTGGGTTTTGTATATGCAGATTTTTCTAACATATGTTTCCTTACAAAAAATCTTTACAATTATTTTGTTGCTACATGTTAAATTAATTTGTTTTGTGAGTTAGCAGTATTATTTGACAAACTAATCAACCTATAAAATATTTTGGGAGGGTAATCGACAGTTTGTAGATTCCAAGGCTTTTTCCTCTCTGATATCTATATATGCTGACAAAGCAGTGAAAGCTTCACAGATATTAGGTATATGCTGGCAAAGCAGTGAAAGCTTCACAGATATTAGGTAGTCTTTATATTAATTTGTTGCATATGCTGAGAAAGCAATGAGAACTTCATACTGTATTCAATATTAGGCTGAGAGAGAGAGAGAGTATATCTAGCCATTAATTAACCCTGAACCAAACAGGTTTTACAAAAATCAATAATGATTGGCTTATGATATACTTGTCATTTACTTCAAGTATACCTCATGTGTGGCCTCTCTTTGCAAATGGCCAAAAATACACGTAGCTATAGCTGCTAGAGGCTTAAAGGTTTTATTTCTACACACATATATAGATGGATGCATGATTAATACAGATCGATGCTTAGTGGTCACTTTGTCCATGCATATATAGTTGTATACTCGTACATATCCCTGATGGCAACAGAAGAATAATAGGCCCAATATGTGAAGCTAGCTGCTGCACGTACGAACAGTGAGTACCGCTTAGCAATAACGGAGAAAACAAAAGGGTCAGCGTAGGTTCTGAGAATGTTCGCGCGTGCCCATCTTATTCTTCTTCTTCTTCTTCTTCTTCCTATGCGCATTGGACGCATGCGTACGTGTACGATGTATGCATTCCAACCATTGACGTATACGATGATTCAAGGAATACGACAACATGCATGCATTAGATGATTCATTGCTGATTTGTCTTGTACATCGTCTCTTCAGTTCACCGCATTTCTCTGGATTAATTTGTGATTTCGGAAACCATTCTTTTTGTATGTGCAAATCTTTGTCAAGACCGTCGGAAGCCGCCATTTTGCGTATATATATATATATATATATATATATATATACAGCAGCACGGATCGATCGTGCGAGTTTGATTTGACGCTGCATACATGAAACATATCACATCGTCACTGCAGGGCTATTCCAACCGACAGCAATGGACGACTCCAACCCGCCGTTGATGGCCACGTACAAGCACCTCTTCGACGACCACCCGCACCGCCTGGACGAAGACGACCGCGACGACGACCATGAGTGCGACCTCCCGGTCATCGACCTCGCCCTCCTGGACGGCGAGTCTGCGGAGCTGTGCCGGGCGGACATCGTGCATGCGGCGTCGGAGTGGGGCTTCTTCCAGGTGACCAACCACAGCGTGCCAAAGGCGCTTCTGGACAAGCTGCACGACGCGCAGGTGGGCGTGTTCCGGCGTCCCTTGGAGAGGAAGGTGGGCGAGAAGCTGCTGGACTTCTCGTCGGAGAGCTACCGCTGGGGCACGCCGACCGCGACGTCCCTGGAGCAGCTGTCCTGGTCGGAGGCCTACCACATCCCCATCACGCCGGCGGCCGCCGCCGATGAACAGGACACCGTTGACAAGACCAGGTACGTACGTAAGCGCACGCCAAATTGCCTCCTGGCCGGCCAGCCTGATCAGATCACTAGCTAGCTAGCTAATCGAGGAGGCCGGGTCGCTGTGGCGCTGCATGCAGGCTAGTGATGGAGGAGGTGTCGACGGCGATGTCGCAGTTGGCGCAGCAGCTGGCGTCGATCCTGATGAGAGATCTGGGGGACGGCGAGGATGAGGATGAGGATGAGCATGAGCATGATGGCGGTGATGCGCATGATGAGCAAGAGCAAGGAACCGCACGCGTGTTGGAGATGATGCGGTGCACGCGGAACACGTGCTTCCTGCGGCTGAACCGGTACCCGCCGTGCGGCATGGCGAGCGGCGCGTTCGGGCTGTGCCCGCACACGGACAGCGACTTCCTAACGATCCTTCACCAGGACCACATCGGTGGCCTCCAGCTCCTCAAGGCCGGCCGATGGCTCACCGTCAAGCCCAACCCTAACGCGCTCATCGTCAACATCGGCGACCTCCTCCAGGTACCTACCTACCTCCCTACCTCCAGCTAGCTGCTAAACAAAGAGTGTCTTGTATATATTTTACTGTCGTCAATCCTTATGGCCAAAAACAAAAATTGGTCCTTGTTTGTCGCCGCCAATTTCTAGTTTTCGCAAGCTGGTGCCGGTCAGACCGAGATCGTACGGCCGAGTGAAACAATACCGTACGGTCAAGGTCACGTGACCATGGCTGCATGACATGGTCTTACTTGTTGCTCTTTGGTCAAGCAAATAATCCAAGCATGCAATGATCGAGTGGTACTGCACTAGCACTAGCACTAGCACTAGCACTAGCTAGTTGCAACAGCTAGAGCTGATTGATGAGACACCAGCTAATCATATTCATATCGGACCATGTCTCTACTTTACATACGCATATGTGCTGCTGCGTGCAGGCATGGAGCAACGATCTGTACACGAGTGTGGAGCACAGGGTGATGGCGAACGCCACGCTCGAGCGATTCTCTGTGGCCTTCTTCCTGTGCCCCTCCTACGACACCGTGATCCGGCCGCAGAGCACCAGCACGAACAGGACGACGGCGGATGGCCTCTACAGGAGCTTCACCTTCGGCGAATACAGGAACCAGATTAAGGAAGATGTCAGGCTGACAGGCCGTAAGATCGGGCTGCAACGCTTTCGCCTGCTTCAACACGGCCTCTTGTGACAGTAGCAGCTATATATCTAGCAAGGACTAAACGCATATAGCACTCCTCCATATGCATGCATATATGTATGTACCTGCAGCGAATTAATGTACTACTAGTAGCCTTCTCCAACTTAATTAATTAATTAGCCGTTGCCTTGCCCTAATCAACTAGCACTGTGTCTTTTGTGTGTGTGTGTTTTTGGGGAACACTCGGACCAAGATCTTGTGTATTCCCGTCCCTGCAATATAAATATAATCATCCCCTTCTTCTCTCCCCTCCTCCGAACACTAACCATAGCCGCTGAGCTGGTTTCCTCCCCGTCCCTGTCCTCCCCCTCCCCACATACCACTTCCTCTTCACATTGGTTGTTGCCTCCAAAAACCTAACTCGATCAGCTCGCCACCACCTCCCCATCCCGCCAACTGCCAAATTTGAAGAAGAAGAAGAGGAGGAGGAAGATTTTGACTTCGTCGAACATTCAGCCAAATTTGTCTTTGTTGAAAGAGGTCCGGAAACCCCAAAAAACACCATGTTGTTGAACCAAAATAGCGACTAGACAGCTATGAAAAGCTATGAAGATCAAGGTCTTAAGACCACTGTGAAAAGACTTTAGCTAAAACCAAGAAAATCAACCCTCAACGCCTTCAACCAGTCCGACAGCCGAGCCAAGGCCGATCTGTCCGCTGCCTAAAAATCAGCGCGACGAAGGATCTACAAAACGACCTAACTTTTGATCCAGTGATCCAAAACACCTGAGATTTTAGACATAGCTCAACGAGAAGGTCATAAACATATTCCAATCGAAGATCAATATGATCATCACCAATGTTTCATAAATTTCTTGATTGAGGGCAAAATGACTCAAAACTGGAGAAAATCTAATCTTAATCTAAAGGCTTGCTCGTGGGTGAAAGATAGTCCAGATGACCTTAGATCTGATCCCACAAATCCTAGCAAGCTAGATCACAACAAGAGAACAAGGAAAAAACCCTAGAAAACAAAACTCCAAAATCACTAAAGAGGGAGAGCAAGAACAAGAGAGAACTCATCTTGACACCAACTTGATTGGATTGATATGAGGAATTGTAAGTTTATAGACACTCAACCATGGAGGACCAAATCTCACTCAAGAGCACCAAATTTCTCAATACATCTCTCTCAAACCCTAGCCTCCTCTATTTTCTCCACTTTTCCCAAATTTCAAATTAGGGGTTTCAAGGCTTGTTTTTTAAAATCCTGCACTGACCCTTATATAGTGGAGGCTAAGTCTAGAGAGAAAACCTTAACAGGCATCCGTTAAGCCCATACATGAATAGGTCTACACTCACGCATACTTCTCAAAGCGAATGACAATCCGGGTCTCCAAATCCGTCTCTCCGTGATCTTCTCCTTCTCTTGACCTAAACTGCTTCTCCTTTGTGTCATCTTGTAGCGCGTTTTTCTTAAGGTCACCAACCCAGTATTTTGGCAAAGATGCCAAAATACCCCTTCTCAATCCTTATCTATGACCGAGTCTAATCATCGTGAAGCAATATCATGCTTCGCCACATATAGGTTCATCAATGGCTTTTCACATGCCTATCGGACCACACCTTGGCACTTGCACCAGACCCAAGCCACTTGATAAAACTCGTTGCACCAAACCTCTCGTTCGGTCATTCTTGTCCATCTTGCGCTATGCTTGAGTTCAACCACTTCACCCGACATCCTTGATCGTTCTGGACCTTAGCTCTCCTAGTCTAGTCCCGATCATCCTCGCCGTTGACCGTATTTGACTCCATGCGTTCCTTCACAACAATAGACCAAGAAATTGATTCTGGGCATAAGTTATTCGCAACTTGACTCACGTTAACCAAAATATGCACGATATAACACCTATGCACTGAATCCCATTACTTTGGCCAATTCCCAAAGTTCAGCACAACCACACTGTGCATAAACTCACCCTAGCCGATTAGATTGCTGGCCCTTGGCCAGTTTGACCACCAGCTCACCGTTGGTCAGATTGCCAACCAATGGCTGGTCTCACCGCTCCTCGACGGTCTAACCGCCAACCTCGGTAACAGGGGACCGGTCAAACAACCAAACAATAGTCGGTTAGATTGCTTCTCAAAACCTGAACACACCTTCTCTAGACTTTTCTATAAAACTCTATCTAGTTTCACGTCCGGTCTCCATTTTTAATGGCACCTGGTACAAACGCATCCACAAACACTCTCACATAAGTGTTTGGTGCGCAATCCTCAAAATCCTATACCGCTGGTCTGACTGCACCCCTGGCCGGTCAAACCGCCAGCACCCAAACAACAAAAACGACAATTCACTAAATCGAGGATTTCTCTTCAAACATCTCGACAGCGATGACAATTCTGATGGTCTCCACACTCGTTAAGGGAGATTACGAAACAACATGTGAAGGGTAAGAGGACCAATTAACGTAAGCCCGGTCCAAATTGTTATAGTACTCTCTCACTAACCTGGGCCTGAATCCTAGATAGATCTGCCAAAAAGAATATTAAGGCCGGCAAAACTGCGCCGCCAGAAAGAAAGAAAGAAGGCCTTTATATCCCTTGCACAGGCCGAGGCCCAGCCAATTGTGCTTAGTAGGTCTACAAATAACCAAGATGCGACAGTGCATGCACTGTCTACCCCCATAACAAACTCAAATCAATCGAATATCAGCTAGCTACCCACAAAATTACTTTACTTGATGCAAACTTTTGTTGGGGAAGGTGAACGCTAAAGACCATTCCAGCTCATTGTTGCATTACTGTAGTACACCAGTAGTATATATGTACGTATAGCTTCTCTTCGAAAAATACATGCTCAAGTAATCTACTGAATAGTGATTGAGTAAATCAAAGAAACAAAAAAAAATCATTGCAAACATGGCAAAACTGGGGCATCAAGCCAATTGCCATCTGGCGTTCCCCTTGGCGACCAGCGCCCCTCCACCATAGCCTCGCCGATGCCACTCCGGCACCGGCGGTCACCCCTCCTCCCACCCCCGGCTCCTTCCTAGCTCGTCAGTATGCTCCACCCCTCCGCTCTCCCCCCCCCCCAAGCTCCACCTCCCCACCCCCACCCCCATTTCCCCTTTTCACGGCCGACCCTGCCGGCCGCCGCCGGTCTCTCATCCTTCACCCTCCGCCCCGCCGCTCCCATCGCCCGCTACCACCTCCCGCACCCCTTCCGGTCCAACTCCGTGCGTGCCCACCTGAAACCACTCCCGGGTCCAGATCCAGATTTGGTTTGGCCCAAATCTCTGGCTGCCCGGAGTCCCGGCATCTCATCCGGAAGCTTCTCCAACCTCGTTCTGTCGTCCACTGGCCAGAGCCGCCCAGCGCCAGCCCTGCTGCCTCCCTGCCATGGACCTTCCGGATCGGCGCCTCCCTCGACCTGCTCCAAGTCCGGGACATTGAAGACCCCCCTTTCCTTTGTGCAAATCCTTCAACGCCAGAACCCACCGAGCGGCGCCGCAGTTACTACCCTCGACCAACCTTGCGACCTCGCTGCAGTTACTGCCCCTGGCCAACCCCGCTAGCCTCCTCGTTTGACGCTCACCCAGGCTCAACGGCCTTCTACAGGGGCTATTGCAGTAGCCCGGTGCAACCCATCATCTCCTCCTCCTGCATCCTATCGAAGCTTTCTCGAGCAGGCCAAGTATCCCCTCACCAGAGCCTCCAAAGCCGTTGATTCAGGAATTGAAGCGGGTTGGCAGGAAGGGAAGAGACCTCGATGGTGGCGCGCAGCAGGGCATCAAGCTCCCCCCAGCTCTCATGCAACTCCCTCAGCCTCCTTCCTCCTTAAAACCGTTGGCCGGTGCTTCCGATGTCTCTCGCGCAACCACAAAATATCCAATTGTCGGGACCCCATCCGGTGCTTTCTCTGTTCTTCCTCAAGCCATTGGGCAAAGGAGTGTCGGCGCAGGCATCAGCTCCTCCGATCTCCTCCATCTCGGTGGCAAGCTCCCCTGAAGGCCTCCCATAGGCTGTCCCCCCACATCTGCCAACTCCGGCCATGACCTTCCTAGGTGCTCCGGATACCTGTCCTGGTGAGGACCATTGCATTGTCAATGGGTCCCCGCAATTGGACCGAGCCTGTCAGGAGTGGGAGGCCACCGCCCTTGTAGCTTGGGTGCTGCGGGGCAATGCCAACGTCGACGACAGAGTGGTGGCCGAGGCGGTCCGGTGTCGTTTTGGTCTGCGGCGCGAGGAAGAGGCTGTCTCCCTCCACCACCCGAAGCCTTCCTCCTCAAGTTCAGCAACAAGCACACTAGGGACAGAGTCCGGGACGCGAAGAAGTTCCATCACAAAGCCCTGGAGATCCACGTGCGACCTTGGAGGTCGGTGAGCCACGCTTTTGGCGTCGCGATGTTCTTCTGCGTGCGCCTCTACCTGGAAGGCCTTCCGGTGTACGCCTGGACACAAGAAGTGGCTGAGCAACTGGTGGGAAAGAAATGCTCCCTACAAGCCTTTGAAGGTGCTTCGGCGAGTAAGGAGGACACGAGGACCCTCAACCTTTGGGCCTGGACGTCCAACCCAAGCTTGATTCCCAAGGTAGCCTGGATCACCTTCATGCATCGAGGAGAAGCATCCATGGCCAGAAGCGAGCTCTCGCACCATGGACAAATGGCGGCGTGGCCTCACACACAGGGTCATCATTCACCTCGATTTCATTGAGGACCACTCCGCTGCTCCCCTCAACAATTTCCTGGTGGCGGTGGACGTTGTTCCCTACGAGCCGACAACAACAAGCCTACCATGGAACCTTGGGGCTGTCGACGGCACGCCGGAAGCGAAGGAAGGACCGAGCCACATAAACCAACACCCTCTTCGGCTGGAGATGGAGGCGGAGGAAGACCCCCCATGCATAAGGCAGCCATTCCTCCCGCGACCTTCGTTGACCCCCCCCCCTCCCCCGTCGTTTGGCCCACGACGACCACCCCTCCACCTTGACCCGAAGACACAAGGACAACGACGATGACCAAGGACACTACAACCACAACAACCGTCGAGACAACAAGACTTCCAACAAGTCGGTCTCGGATCCGGGAATGTTCCCCATGTCGGGGATACCACGGTGACAGCAGGGACGATGGGCGGCACCGGGCTTTGTCCCCTGGGACTCAGGCAACCCCCTGGCTCCACCACGTAGGGACCTGGCAGCTGTGCCCCCACCCCCACGCAACCTCCGGGCAAGTGGTTGTTAGCACTAACCAAGCCCTCCAAGAGCTCTTTGCTTCCTACGCAAACTCTCTACGGGATGCACTCCATGACTTCTTCGAGGAAGGCCATAACCAGACCGACGCCCCTTCTCCTCCAATTGAGGAGGCGAGGGAAGCTTGGCTGCACAAGCCAAAAGCCTACGTTAAGGCGGCTACTGAGGTCGCCACGCAGCTCGGCCTCACTTCCGACCCAACGACTGACAAGAGGTCCAAGCCAACTTGGGCGTCCTTCAAGCAAGCAGTGGACCGCCTCACTGTTCCACCCTCCCTGAAGGCTGGTCCAGTTCAAGAGCTTGTCATCGACCACCCTATCCAGGCGAACGTGGCGACGGGCACCCCCTCAACCACTAGTCTGGGGGCAGCTACTGAGGTGTTGTTTGGTGCTTCCCTTTCACCTAAGGATCACCTCTCCACACCGATTCTCGGGAGCGGACCGGCAACCCACAAAAAGATGGTCGTCCAACCTGACCGCCTGTCCCAGCATCTCCCAAATGAGTAGGGACCTGCTGGCGCGAAGACACCTACCATGGGCCTCCAACCTGCCCCGACCTCACCAAGACAAGACTCAGCGCCCGCCAGCACGATGCCCTCAACCTGATGTTGTTCTCCAAGCCGGCTCAGCCGATCCTTCCATCCCCTCCTCAGTCTCACCGCCAATCGTGCAGCCGCCCAATGGGTACCATCAAGCTCAGACGCAGCGCACGCCTAGCGGTCAAATGAAGGTCCTGCTCCATGCTGCACCGGGCTCAGGAGGCCCTTGCACACAAGCTGAGCACCCTCCCAAAGGACCAGCCGCTGACGGATGAGGCTCTCAAAGTCTACTTGGACTCCTTCGAGGCACCTCTCCTGCAAGACACCATCACTGCTCTCTCGGATCTCTTCAAGCTGGACTGTCAGCTAACAGCGGCAGCAGACGACGCCCTTGCAGAGCTCGGCGGACAGAGCACTACTGACAACCTAGGCTCAGCGGTCACAACATCTGCGAGCACCACAGCGGCCTCGACTCCTCAGACCCCCTTCGCCGCTCCTGGTGCCCTTGTGGAAGTGTCTTAGAGTGGCTATCTCTCAGCCTGTTGTTGACGACTCGGCCAGGGCCATGTTCAACACCTACACTGCTCTGGCTAATTTTGCTTCAATGTCGTCCTTCTCTTCTGCCCTGCAGCTTGTAAGTCTGATGACATTCAAGGGTGCCAAGTCGTTCCTTCTCTTCGTTTTAGTTTGGGCTAGAGGGCGGGCCACAACACAGGGTCCCCCAACTTTTGCTTCAATGTCGCCCGTATTTTATGCCCTGCACTTTGTAAGACTGTTGTTTATCAAGGCTACCAAGTTGTCATTTCTTATTCTGTGTTTCGGTCTAGCTTATGGTTGGGTCACCGTACAGGGTCAGCTCCTGCCCTTTCCTGCTTTCGAAAGCTTGTTGACCCCCCGTTGCTACACCTTCGTTGCGGCAGCTAGAAGCTAGTTTGGGTTCGGGGTTACTCAATCTTCCCTGACTGCTACCTATCTTTCGAAGACTGGCCTACAGACGCGAAGCAATCTAGCCGGTGCAAGCTGCGTCTGCCTCCACCCCCTACACCTCCCTGGCCACCCCCTCCTTGGTGGACCAATCTTCAATGAACGACCTTAACCTCAACATTATCTGTTGGAACGTGCGCGGGCTCAACACCCAAGCGAGAAAAGATTCGGTGCGCGAGACCCTCATCTCTACAACTTGCCACCTCGCCTACCTTCAGGAAACCAAACTATGCCAAGTCGACCAATGCCTTGTTGACTCCATCGGAGGCTTCAACCTGCGGAACTTCGCCTTTAAACCAGCGGTGGGCACTAGGGGAGGGATCCTTCTCCTTTGGAACGAAGGTTACATCGAGATCTCTAACATGCACCAATCGACTTACAACCTCTCGGTGTTAGTGACCTTAAAAGAGTGCAACTCAGCTTTTCATCTAACAATAGTGTACGGTCCCTTCAGAAGCCCAGAAAAGCGGGCCTTCCTCCAAGAAATCGTCTCCCTAAAACCGCCCCCGGAACCAACTAGTTGATCATGGGTGATTTCAACCTCATTTATCGTGCTGCCGATAAAAGCAACTCCAACATCAATCCGCGACGCCTAGCTTAATTCCGCAACACTCTCAACTCTTGTGAACTAAAAGAAATCCACCTGCAGAACAGAAAGTTTACGTGGAGCAATGAGCGTCAGAGCCCTACCTTAGTCAGATTGGATAGGGTTTTTTGCAACGAAGGCTGGGATACCCTTTTCGAAAACTTCTTTTTACAGGCAATGTATTCCTCAATTTCTGACCACTGTCCCCTGTTGTTGTCCAACATATGCAGCCCTACTCGGCCTAGAACCTTCCGCTTCGAAAACTTCTGGATTAAGATGCCATGTTTTTTTGAGATGATCCAGAACTCCTGGACGGCACATTGTAGGCACTCAGAGCCGATGCATCGTCTGAACCACAAGTTAACTTCCACTGCTTCAGCTCTAAAATCATGGAGCCGACACCTTTTCCCTCGCCCTAAGCTCCTTCTCCACATGGCCTTAGAGTTGATCCTTCGGCTTAATGTGGCGCAAGATTTCAGGGCGCTCTCACCTCACGAATCATCCCTGAGGGCAAGCCTCAAGAAGAGAGTCATGGGACTAGCAGTGATTGACCGCACCAGGAAGCGACAAAGCTCCTGCAATACCAATCTCAGGGAAAGCGATGCAAATACCAAGTTTTTCCACCTTAAAGCAAACGGTCGTAGGCGCAAAAACCACATCCACAAGCTCCAAAAAGGCCTGGGATGGGCGACAGCGCACACAGAGAAAGAGGTCTTAATCCAACAGCACTTCCAAGAAATGCTGGCCCCGCCCGCTGGCCGCAGCATGGACCTCAACTGGGCAACCATCAACCTTCCATCGCCAGACCTTCTAAGCCTTCAGGCTACTTTCTCGGAATCTGAAGTTCTCTCTGCCTTAAACCTGCTGCCAGGGAACAAAGCCCCAGGCCCGGAGGGTTTCACCACAAACTTCTACAAGTCCTGTTGGCCAATCATTAAGGCGGACATCATGGTAGTTTTCCACAGCTTCCACTCCCTCCGTTCGTCTCACCTCCACCTTCTTAATACAGCTAACATCATGCTAGTCCAAAAAAGGAAGGGGCTGACAATGTGCAAGACTTCATACCAATTAGCCTCATCCATAGTATTGGCAAATGGATTGCGAAAACGCTTGTGTTTCGGTTGTCGCCTTTCCTAAACAACTTGGTTTCTCAAGCCCAGAGCGCCTTCATCAAGACAAGGAACAAAGCAACTCCCTACACTGCCATCTTTTCTTTACCCAAGAGAGAGCAAGCACACAGCCATTTATCTTGCTGCCCCAGCCGAACACCCCACTCCCCCATTTGTTTATTCCCCGGCCGAACCAGCCCCTCCCACTCAGTCATCCTCTTCCCCCAAACAGCAACTTTAAAGATTTTAGAGAAAATCACATTCCGGATAAATTCCTGAAAATTTTACCTAAGCATCAACATTATGTCAGGAACCTTCCATAAAAATTTCGTAATTTTGGAGCTAGAAAACTATGTCTAAAAATTACCAAACTCCCTGCTACTATTTGATTTCCCCAACCGAACACTGCTCATTCGAATTTTGTTTTCTCCCAACCAAACCACCACCACTCAATAGTTTATACAAGAACTTCATCATGCATTTTCTGCTCAGTGAAGTCACATCACCACAAGGCCATTTTCTTTTCCTTGCTCCCAACCGAACAAGGCACCACACACCGCCATCTTCCTTGTTTATTCCCCAAGCGGACCAACTTCTAGTCGTCCTTCTTCCCCAAAGCACCATTTCTCCAACACAAAAGCTGAAGTTAACACGTTCTCCCCTTCCAATCTCAATCTTAAACCGAGAATCACCCTTTGCATGCTATACCTTTGTGTTCATCTCCTTATGAGCATTCCATTCCTCCCATTAGATTTCGCATGCATCACCATTTGAGCAATTTCATGAGAGGGAGAGAAGTGGTAGTGGCGCTGCCGGTTTTGGCCATGGCGGCACTTGGAACGCTGTTGGAGCTAGGCAAGCCGATCCGAGTCTAGGTGGCGCTATCGCCTAGCTCTTGGCGCGCAAGACCAAAGAATCGTGAGGCTTCAACTTGAGGAGCTGGATGATTACACCAAGAGGTGCTTTTTGTTGGTCGATGATTTCTAGCGCGGCAATGCAAGCAACATGCGCACTGAGGCGCAGAGACATGCGGCCGAGGTAGCGCTCGGCCCAAAGGGAGCGACCGGTCGCGCACATGCAGCGTGGCGGAGCACAGCCGCCTTAGCGGCAACTCGCGCAACTCGGACAGATTGGAGGCGCTGATGTGCTCGCATGCAACAACGCGGCAACGGCGGCGTCAACCGGTGGCAGCTGCCGCGGTGGCGCCGATCGACATTGGCGAGCGATGGCCGAGCCGGCGGCTAGGCAGGAAGCATGGCGGCGCTATCCAACGGTGCATGCGGAGGCACGGCGGCGGTGGCGGTGCATGCGATCGTCGGCGGTGGAGTCGCTCTCAGCAAACGACGGCTCCGCTTGGCGGCGACGACCATGCATATGTGAAGACTCGAGCAACGGCACCGGCGCGGCGGGCGCGAACGCGACGCTGAACGGCGAACGACTACGGCGGACGCGAACAGTGCCGAGGAGACGACGTCTGGGGATATTTTGCACACTTAGTGTCGCGGTAAAAATCTTTAGTGTCAAATCATGTTTACGATATTTACTTGTGCTTGTTGCATATTAGTCATGTGCATGCCATCTACTTATGCATGCTTAATGGTAAAAATGTTTTGGTAACTTAAGACCGGTATAATTCTTCGGTAAGGTCGTAATTGTGTGTAGGCGTGATTATGTATCGATATTTTGGTAGATGCGAATAATTATATTTTTGTGGTGAAAAGCGTGCGTTATTGTTCGGTAGATGGTAGATTAAATGTATGATTAGATTGTTTAATCGGATGATATTATTTTGAAGTGGCATGGATGTTAGTAGTGATCTTTGGATAATACATTAATTGGAGATTTTTTCTCATGTTGGATTAGTAATTTTAAGAGATAGGACGTATAAGGATTTTATCATTTATTACTTGATGGATAGCTCTTGTGATGCTATTGAATGAGATATGGAGGTTGACTCGAATAATTTATTTAATCATGAGTAGATTGATCGGATGACTTAAGAAATATCTATGTGAGTTATACATGCTAGAATTGGGAGAAGGTAGGAATGGATTATTTGATTATGGATAAATATTAGGATTGCTACGTACTTAGTAGGTAAGTCCCTTGTGCCAAGTCAGTGGAATTGTACTATCTATTGGATTAGTAGCTAAATGATTTTTAGTTAATCGTAGAGGCGCATATGTTATTGGATTAGTAGTTGTCATACACGACTAGTCCGATGAAATAGATGTAAGTTGATTTATTAGTGAACTATTTGATGTTGGATGTGTTATTAAAATTGTTAAGCTCATTAGGTGTCGGTTGGTCAAATAAACCTCGATCGGTGGAGATTTTGGTGGATACGAATGTGATTTATCGAGGCAAGACTAGTAGAGCTAGATAGTTAGTATTAGCTTAAATAGCATATTGGAGAATGATTGATGGACTTAGTCATGGTCGTATGCTTATCACTTGGTGGATTTCATATAACTACTCGATGGATTGTGTAGATGGAAGTTTATGAGTCCGGGAATTATTTGTTGGATTGACTACTTTGATTATGCCTTAGTGAAGATTAGTATGGGATTTAGATCAAGATATGAGAATATGATCAAAGAGTGTTATGCATGTGATGAGATTCAACACCAAAGAATTGGTTAAGTCAATGATATTGAGAATATTAGATTTGCCGGTAGATATTTTACTTTAGGACTTAAATGGAATAGCAAAGAATATACGTAGGCCTCATTTATCATGGCAGAGGCTAAGTTAAGTTGAGTGCAAAAGTATTAAGTGCAATAGGAAGTTCATAAACGTATTATTATTTACACTAGAAATGCTTCTAACTTTGAAAATGCATAAGTATTTCATAAAAAATCCAAATGATATGAACTAAGTTATTTTGGTCTTATATTATTATTCTCTATCCATCCATATAATCCTCATCCTCACCACTGCTCTGCAAATTTTGGCTAAATAATTAAATTAAGTGAACACTAACCGAATTGAATTAAATTAGAATTTCTCGAAAACTGATTTTTCAAACCTTCATAACTCTCGCATACTAAGTCCAAATGGAATAATTCTTTCACCTAAATTCATATAAAATCATCATCTAACTACTGTAGAAAATTCATGCATTTTTGAGCAATTTGAATTTTTCGGCTTTTCTCGGTGTTTATTCGATATCGCCTTTCTTTAGATTCTGAGTTGCCAGAAGTAAGAGAGTACGTAACCGAGAGTGAGCAAGTGAACTCCCAGAAAGGCAAGCATCCTTTGAACTTTCTTTTTGCATCATATTTGATCCCAGTTTTGTTAGGATAGATGCAATGATAATTGCTTGCATGTTATTTTGATAATATCGCTATTTTTGTGATCAATAGTTAGACACCTCCTATTATCATGTCATTGTGGCTATCCATGAATTATTCCAGTACTGAAATGCTTAAGATAGGATGTGTGAATTTATATTGTCCGAGTTTGCTTAGCCATGCAAGTCTAGAATCAGAGTTTGATTGTCGGAATAACCCGACAATTATGGGATAAACACAACTCTCATTATATACTTTTGTTTCAGATCTTCGTATCTGTTTTATGAGTTAAATTTTTTCATTTTAAATGAGATTTTGGTCTGGACAAGTGTTGGTTAGTGATGGTGCTTTGTGCACGAGCTTTGGGTATGTGGTTGGACTTGTCTGGACAATTAAGGACCGAACTTTGGGTACCTGCTATTCAAGCAACACTCGTGCTATCACACACGGTATATGGGTGTTGTATGGTTATGTAGGGGGAAGGTTCTGTTGTGTTGAGTCCCACGGTGGTGAAATTGTAAGGGCACAGGACCGTGAAATCCTGTGTTCCTTTTGGGCCGATAGGATGGAGATGTTGACGTCTTGTGTTTCCTAGGAGCCCTGGGTTGAGGGACTTAGCCGATGGGATTTTCTTGCTAAAAACGATCATATCTTGTTTTACCCGGCCGGCATACCATAGGAAGTATGCTATATTCGGAGGCATCTGGAGGCTTACGGGCTAATCAAGTCGTGTGGGTAAAGTAGTACACCCCTGCAGGGTATAATCTATTCGAATAGCTGTATCCACGGTTATGGACGACCGCTTGAAATTTGTGGCTGCTTATTGTTAGACTTGAAATTAAAATTGTGGTTATAACTTGGTATTGTCATGAATGGGATGTTCATGCTTGTTGTTGGGTCAAAGTGGACAGCCACTTTGCCATCTGTATTATTTATTCGTTATCAAATTCATTACTTGTTTACATGCTTTACTTCTACTTAAAAATCTGATTTCGAAATGGCACTTGCAAAACTAGTATGTGTAGTTTGTACATTGTTGCGTCTCTTTCGCAAAACTAAACCAATATGAGCCCTTCCTTTGAATAACCTTATGCATAACTATTTTTATTTGTGTAAGACTTGCGAGTACTCTTTGGTACTCAGCTAGATGTTTGCTGGCTTTTACAGGTGAGGAAGATATCGAGCCCGATGAGCTTGTTGGTGCCGATTTAGGCGACACTAATGAGTAGTATGCTATCTTTTAACTCCCAATCGGTTGCCGATGGGTTATGGGGCATACCATCTGGCATTTTGGTTTATTTACTTGCTTCCGCTAAGCATCCACGATAATTTCATCTATGTCTGGAATTTGATAAGAAGACTTCACCTTTCCAACACCCCCATGCTCTTCTTCAAACTTGACATCGCAAAGGCTTTTGACTCGGTCCGTTGGGACTACCTCCTTGACCTTCTTCAGAAAAAAGGTTTCCCATACAGATGGACAAATTGGATAGCTGCCCTTCTCATATTTGCCTCGTCTAGAGTCCTTCTTAATGGTATCCCTGGCAAGGCGATCAACCACGGGAGAGGGCTGAGGCAAGGAGACCCACTTTCACCTTTCCTCTTCATTCTGGCGATTGACCCCCTTCAACGTCTGCTTGAGTTGGCAACATATTAGGAGCCTGCTCGCACAAGGGACCATTTCGCCTCTCTTAGAAGCTCCATTTATGTGGATGACGCGGTTATTTTCATCAACCCAACCGAATCTGAACTACAAATGACCACTCAGATCATCCTCAATTTTGGAGAGGCCTCGGGCCTCCGCACAAACTTTCAAAAAAGCATGGTCCTCCCGATACACTGCGACCACCTAGATCTGAATACCATCCTTCAAGACTGCCCCGCAATCCGAGCGTCCTTCCCGATCAAATACCTGGGATTGCCGCTCACCCATAAAATACTGCAGAGTGGACTTTCAGCTCCTTCTCGATAAAGTGGGGGGTAGACTAGCAGGCTGGCAGGGGCGCTTCTTGACCCCTGCAGGGCGATCCACTCTGGTCAAATCCGTCCTCTCCTCGCTCCCAATCTAGTACCTCACGGTTCTCAAAATGCCCAAGGCAGTTCTCTGTGCCCTTGACCGTTTCAGACGACGTTTCCTCTGGGCGGGCCACGAAAACTTCTCGAGGGGCAAGTGTAAAATCAACTGGGGAATGGTGTGTCGTTCGACCAAGCTTGGTGGTCTAGGTATCCTCAAACTCTCCAATTTCTCCGCGGCCTTAAGACATAGATGGCAATGGCAACAATGGAAGGCCCCTTCCAAACCCTAGGTCGGCACGGAAATACCCTGCTCCGAGGGGGACCGCAGCCTCTTTGTGGCAGCAAGCAGGATTTCCCTCAGGGATGGTCACATAGCTTCCTTCTGGTACTCGGCCTAGCTCAGTGGGGAGACCCCAAAAGATCTAGCCCCTATGGTCTTCAAATTTCCAAAAGGAAAAAACCAGACAGTAGCGTCTGGACTTCAAAATGGACGATGGGTGCATGACATCAACACTCAGGGGGGACTCTGGTCCAAAATCAACCAAATTCACCTGGATCCTGGCTCCCCGGATGAGATTGCTTGGAAATTAACCCCAGATGGAGTCTACTCCGCCAAGTCCGCCTACGCTTTGCTTTTCCTGGGATCTACGAGGACTAACTTCCAATCCCTTATCTGGAAATCCCACACACCCCCCCGAAGTGCAAATTCTTCGCTTGGATAGCAATTCAAAACAAGCTCTGGACCACAGATAGACTGGAAGCACGAGGGTGGCCAAACCAGAATTTCTGCCCCCTATCCAGACACACTCCGGAATCGGCCCTCCACCTTTTTGCCCAATGTCGCTTCTCCTCAAGAATCTGGAAGCAGTTGGCAGACTGGCTGGGCTATGAGAGCCTACAACCATCCACCTGGACCCCTTGTACGAGCATCCTGGATTGGTGGTCCAATGTCGTGGAGAGGAAAGGCTCCCCTGTGAAGGCCACAAGCACGACCCTTATCCTAATCACGTGGGAGCTTTGGAAGGAACGAAATGCTCGAATTTTCAACAACAAAGCCACCACACCTCAGCAGATCACAACGAAGATTAAGGAGGAGGGTAGAGCTTGGTCCCTCACGGGGGGCCAAAAGCTTGGAGTTTTTTTAATCCCCTGTAATTTAGGCCTTCTGCCTAAATCTAACTGTTCCTTGTTTTTCAACTCTCCTTTATTAATATAAACGGGCAACCCTCCTACCGGTTTCTTTCAAAAAAAAAGTAATCTACTGAATTCTCACACTAATGTAATGCAGCTACCTACTGAATTCTCATGTCCTTTAGCAGTTTAGCGTCACACTTCGCTGTTCTTTGTGCACATCATGCAGCAGGAAACAGCCCAGTTCCCCTAAAAACCTAAGAAAAAACCCAATCTTCCAAACAGTGCCTAGTAATAGGTACTAGAAACGCATAAATAAAAAATAAAATGATAATAAAAAAATAAAAAATCAAGGATACCTTTGTGGGCACCAACACAACAGGCCTGCCCGCATGCATGAGCAACTTTCTAACTGCCCACTTAGAAATCGCCACAGGACCTACTCCTTATAGAAAATCCTTCAATAATAATTAATAAAGCAAGCGACTTCAGTTGTCTAGAAGGAAGTTGGTAAGGGGATGTAGCGTGCTTGGAATAGATCAAATAGAATATGAGTGGTGTCGTTGCCGGACACCAAGGGGAGTCCCACACCCTAGGACCGTCAAGGATACCGATGTGTCATCGGAGATACTGTACATATGTAAACCAAGTCCATATGATGTATTTAGACAAATGTACCTATATGCCCTCTCTCTCTCTTAATACATTGTGAGGACAAAAAGGTAAATGTTCCTTCTTGCCTTCTATAAATAAAGCCCCAAAGGCATGTACAAGGAGGGGGGACTCCTCATTCATACATGAGTATTAATACACATACACATTTTGTGCCTTTGGCCTTCTCCCCTTCGATCCATTCCCAAAACAAAAGGGTACCTTATATCCACTATCTAGTCTTTTTGCTACGACAAGTGAGAGGTTTCCGCCCAGGAGCCGTGGTGAAGAGAAGGGAGTGCACACAGTAGGGAGGAGGGCCGGCGTGTGCACGGCAAGGGCGCATGGCAAGGGAGGAGGTGAGGGCGAAGAGAGATTAGATAAACTAATCTTGCTGGCTTTATTCTTTTCTCTCCCTCCCTTTAAATAGAGAGATTACAAATAAAGAGATCGTAAAGATCTCAATCTAATCTTCAAAAAGATTGGAAGGATCTCAATCTAATCTTTCTAAACAAATTTAATCTTAAAGATCGTAATTGAACTACTCTAACATGCAAGCAAGAAAAGATACCGGTTAGATCGGGCCCATGCCGGTTGGACCGGGCCCATGTGGCATAGGCTGTAAACATGGTCCCACATGACAGGGGATCGACCAGTCAGCCAATTTCTCTCTCCTCTACAGGGAAATCATGCATTAATCTGGTTGAGGAACTGTCGCTAGCGAGTCTAGTCTGAGCGATCACCACGTAGACAAGTGTAGAATCACACAGAACAATACAAGAACAATAGTAGATTGAACACAGAGATATGGGGGGACTTCTTGCTTCTCTTTATTTCTCTTCTCAAAAGGCACGTACAGTGGTTGAGGGTCCCCTCCTATATATAGTCTACATGGTGGATAGGGAGCCCATCATGGGCCAGGCCTGTGATGCCTGGGCCCAGGTTTCCTAACACTCTGCCTTGGGCACTCATCCGACATGTTCATGTCTCATCAAAACTCCACAAAAATCCAGTGGGAAAAAATTAGAGAAAGAGTACATGATACACGTTTTCTGCTGCGTTGCACGAATTGCCTCATCAAAAACCTTAACTGAGAAACTTCAGAAAAACTCGTCATGGGAAAAAGAGTACAATCCACCCAATTTTATTCAATCTCTACGATTTATTCTTTGTGTACTCGATCTTCGTGATCAAGTTTCAATAATGAGTTCGTGAAGATTCTTCCCCTGAATTCTGCACTTCTCTAAGTCTCATCTGTATAGCCAGTCATAGTTAGGTATTGGTTTTTTTTTCTATAGAACAGACCAATGTCTTTACTTTCTTGGAGGTATCGGAAGATGTCATTTGTTTTCTGCCAATGCCTTTTGGTAGGTTCTGCACTATACCTTGCTAATAGGATCACGGTAAATGCAATGTCCGGTCGAGTACAGCTTGCTAAATACATGAGTACTCCTATTGCACTTACGTATGGGAATTCTGGTCCCAAGACTTCCTCCCACTCTTCTCTAATTTTCAAAGCTGAACCTTTCTAACACCTTTTGAGTGTAGGTTGACTGATTCACTAATATCCCTTCAGGAGCATGCTCAAGATGCAAGCCTAAGCAATATTTGGTTTTACCCAAATCTTTCATTTTGAACTCCGACTCCAGATAAGAGCTTGCTTTCTTAATATCCTCCAGGGTTCCAATGATATTTAGATCATCTACATATACTTAGATTATACAAAATCCATCCTGAGATCATTGTATAAATACACAGGGACAATCCTCATTGTTCGTGTAGCTTTTCTTGCATAGAAAGCCGCTTAAGCGATTATACCACATTCTATCTGATTGCTTAAGTCCGTATAGTGACTTTCTAAGTTGCACACTATACATATTTCTATTTGCTCTGTCTTGGTTCAGGACAAGGATACCTTCAGGTACCTTCATATAAATATCTGAATCTAAGTTTCCATAAAGGTATGCAGTTACCACATCCATCAACTTTATTTCTAAATTCAAGTTTACTGTCATTGAGATTAAATATCTAAAGGTAGTTCCGCCTATGTCTGGGGAATAGGTTTCTTCATAATCAACTCTTGGACGTTGAGTGAAACCTTGTGTGATGTGTCTTGCTTTATATCTTACAACTTCATTATTTTTATTTCTCTTTCAAACAAATACCCACTTATGCCCTACGGGGTGCACATAGGAAGATGTGCAGCTTATAGGCCCAAACACCTATCTTTTGTTCAGATATAATAATTCAGTTGCTATTGCCTTCTTCCAATCTTCCTAATCTGATCTTTTTTTATATTCAGCGAGCTATGCAGGCTCTGGATCAAGATTTATGATTGTGGTAATTTTCTTTGCAAAGTAAATATCGACATTGACTGTTATCCTATTTATAGATTCTCTCGTGGTCACATAGTTTATAATTATTTCTTCATAGTGTGATTCTTCTAATACTTCTACTTGCTCCCCACCGCTTCCGATTATGAGGGCAAGTCCTTTTAGTTTTTGAGCTCCAACGTGTGCGCACACTTCTATGCTGATATCTCCCTCCATAGGAATGTTCAAATCCAGTCTGCCTTTTTCTGAAGGTTCCATACTGATGTCAGGTCTAAACTGGCTCCTCTTCTGATTCTAGGGAACTTCAGTGATCGGCTGTGTTAAGTCCTTCTTATCCTTTTTTGCCAAGCGTCCCTGGTTACTTGGGATTCGAGGGGCCAGATTCTTGTGCTTTTATTTTGAGGCCTCTCGACAGGATTAGGGGTACCTTCAATTTTTTTGTTATTTCAACCCTCTCTGGTGCATTGTGTACAGGCACATGCCACTTGGTTACGCTCTTCAAATCACTAAAGTGGTCAGGTAGTTGATTCGCTAATGCTTGGAAATCAATTATCTTCTAGACTTCTCTATTTGCTTCACTAGTGCACGGGTTATGTGCATGGATTCCCGTGGCTTACCACGTTATTTCTCGATATTTTTCATCAAGGGGTTGATTTCCTCCCCCGAATGACGGGAAACTATCCTCATCAAATATACTATTAGCGAAGCGGGCTGTATGCAAATCTCTAGTCATGGGTCCAAATACTGGATTATGGATGATGTCTCCTAACCAACGTATATCCCAGACTTTCGGAGAGGGCCCATTGCAATTCACTGCGGTGATGGTATAGATATATAAACCTTGCTATCAAATCTACGAAGATGAGAAATTTTCAGTGCTAACCCTTGCGCTAGTTGCATAGGTGAATAAATGTTATATACCGATGGTCTAAAATTGATGAGAGTTGCTACATGCAGGACTGTGTGTCCCCAACATGTAGTTGGTAAATTACAATTATGCAAAAGTGGGTCGGGTAATAAATTTAATTATTTTAATTACTACCTCTGCTAGTCCATTCTAGGTGTAGACATGTGATACGGAATGCTCAACGGTAATTCCCATTGCCATGCAATAATCATCAAATGCCTTTGAAGTAAATTCTTCGGTGTTGTCTATTCTGATGGATTTCACATGATGATTAGGAAAATTATTCTTAATTTTAATTATCTGCGAGAATAGCTTTGCAAAAGCATGGTTTCTCGTAGACAATAAACATACGTGCGAACATTTCGAGGAAGCATCGATGAGCACCATAAAGTACCTAAATAGCCCTGACAGGGGCTATTTAGGACCACAAATGTCTCCATGGATACCGTCCAAGAATGTAAGGATTTCATCCTTCACTTTCATAGCAGAATGTCTAGTAATTAATTTCCCGATGGCACATACGGGGCACACAAAATCTTCCTGATTCGGAAATTCTTTACATTGATATTATGTCCCTGTGAATTATTAATTATATTTCTCATCATCCTAAGACCTGGGTTGCCTAATCTACCATGCTAGAGACAGAAAAGTTCAAAGCTTCTAAATGTGGTTTTCAGGACAGTATAGGCTACAGGTGCCTTATTATTATTGTAGTATAGTCCTGTTTCATATGAAGGAAGTTATTCTAATACATTTTTCCACTTTCTTCACACTTTGTAATGAGCAGGTATTCCTTACCATACTCTTCTTCAGTCTCTACGTGAAAACCGTTAGCGCAAATATCTTTAAAACTTATGATAGTTCTAGTCGATTCTGGGTACAACAAAGCTTCTTCAATAACCAAAGTCGTGCCCATTGGGAGTATAATTATGGCTCTTCCTGAGCCTATTATACAAGCATCGCTACCTACGATTATCGTAAGACTACTAGCATTCTTGTTGATCGACTGCAATAATTTCGTCTCTCTCAAGATGGTATTAGTTGTGCCACTATTCGCTAAGCACACTTCCTCCATAGGGCGCCACACGCGTTCTGATATAAAGTATTTATTAATATGATGTAGGAAGCAATCCGCACATAAATAAAACACTTCAAAAACAGAACATAACTTGATATTATTAATACGGGAAATAAGCCTTGCAGGACTTATCATAAGAATTTAATGATTTGCTCTCCTAGAGCTTACAACCATTATTCAAATAATTCAATGTTCTATCACAACCACTAACTGCAAGTGATGATAAAAAGATATAAGTGCAATACGCGCACTAGATCGAATCAGTGAAGTACGAAAAAAACTTATGCTTGAGTCTGCTCCATGTCAATCTTCTCCTCTTGGTAACTACGGCTGCGGCCGCTGCGATGTCCAAAGGAGGAGGGATGGGGGCTTCTACTAGACTGTCCACATCCATGAGTGCAACTAATGGTTATGGATCCTTCGCACCTGCAATAGCGAAGTGTGCCTCATGTTTTCCTTTGCCCTTCTTCTTAGACTTGAAAGCATCAATAACATGCTGTGGCTCACGGAAAATCCATGACCAATGCCCCCATGTGCCACATTTGTAGCATCCTTGGTCCTGCTGGCCATAGGGTTTATCATAGCGCTTCCTTTGTCCGCCTTTCTTGGCTTGAGCATTTGGCTTAGCATTGCGACCTACGACCTTACCCTTTTTGCCTCTTTCCTTTGAGTGAGGCTTTCTCACCTTATAGCTGCTAGCATTGGCTTCATGGCCAACATTGCTACTAGGCAACTGTGAGATATAGTTCTTTCTTAGAATCTCATCTTGAGCTTCCGCAACTTATATGATGTCAATCAATTCGGCATACTTTTTGTAGCCGTCTTGACGATAATTGTGTGCAGATTGCACCGCATTCAGGTTAAAGGTAGAGAAGGTCTTCTCAATCTTCTACTCGTCCGTGATTATCTTACCACAGAGTTGAAGACTGTACAAATTCTATGCAAGGCAGAATTATACTCTCCCACGGTGTTGAAGTCAGCAAAACACAATTAGGACCATTCCTGCTCTGCCCGAGGAAGAATGGTGTACTTCAGCTTCTCGAACCGCTTTTTTAGTGCAGTCCACAAAGCTAGTGCACTCTTCACCACCATACACTCATTCTTGAGCATTAGGCAGAGATGGTGTTTGAGGAAGTGAAGTTCCTGATCATTTTCCTCAGCAGTTGGAGTGGCATCCTTCGAGGTGGCAAATCCGATAGCAGCACGAAGCTTCTTGGCCTCAAGTATGATCTCAATGTCAGAGGCCAAGTAATTATGGCTATGCTGGGCTAGCTCTTCGAACTCGTGGTTCATGATGCCAGTCATCTATATATTCATGCAAAGAGTTCATAAGATTACTGCTACTAATTTGCATAAAAATGTTACAAAATTCTTATAATGTTCACATATTTTTCTATGCATTTTTCATGATTTACTTCTATTTTCAGTGATTAAAAGTAATATAAACAATCATAGATAATCAAAATAGTAAAGACAATACATAAATTGCATAGAAATAATAATAACAAAGTTAAACATGCTTCAAATGCTCAAAATGATTCAAAATTCGAATTTTCGATGCCCTTTTCTGCTGGAATATGAATTTTCGGTGAATTTTGCAATTTTAGGGTTAAATCATGAATTTTTAGTTATGAGAAATTTTTTTTGTGTAATTTCAGAAAAACTGAGGGCTCTTTTTGCAAAATTTTCTTTTCTTTTCGGTTTTCTCCTTTTTTTTACGGATTTCCACCCGGCTAGCCCATCTTTCTTTTGGGCCTATTATTGAATGGGCCGGTCCAGCCCAATGCATCACCTGCCCTAGCCTGCCTGCATCAAAACTGGGAGCTAGGGTTT
Source organism: Ampelocalamus luodianensis (assembly GCA_036346255.1). Taxonomy (NCBI): domain Eukaryota; kingdom Viridiplantae; phylum Streptophyta; class Magnoliopsida; order Poales; family Poaceae; genus Ampelocalamus; species Ampelocalamus luodianensis. The sequence continues at coordinate 53,755,276 of CM070629.1, read as the reverse complement.
CCCTAGCTCCTGTGCTAGGTGCTGGCGGTGCGCAAAGGCGCTGGCGTGCGGCCGGGCGGTGCATGGGACACATCAACGCGGGGCAGCACACGGTCGCCAGGGGGACCACGTGACGGGCATGGTGGCAGGCGATGCTGGTGGTGCGAGGATGGCTCCATGCGAACGGCGCATCGGGCGACTGGGAGCCAACGGCTGCTAGGCGACTGGTGGCGCGTGTGTGCCCGGGCTCCGGCGGTGCAGCGCGGTAGGCGCAATGCGGGCGGCCGGTGGCGCATACGTGCCCCATGCAGGAGGCGAGACCAATGGTGGCGCAGGCTGCAACGCGCGGCCGTACCGGCGAGTGCGGTTGGTGCGCGTGCGGGCCACGGGCGGCGCGACGCGGCGGCTTCGGGCGGTGCGGTATGGGCAGCGTGTGCGGGTGCAAGGCCGGCGGGAGCTCGTGACGTAGAGCCCGTGCGGGGGCGGCGCGCAAGCGGCGCGGCTTCTGGTGGCATAGGCGCCAAGGCACCATGTGCGGGTGGCGTGCAAACGGCACACCGGTGTGGTCGTACGGCGGCCGACGGTGATTTTTTCTTAATGCTTGTGCAATGAATAGTGCAATCAATAGTCCCTCTTTCCAATCAATCATCTGATCGGCATTGTGTCGGCGACTGCAAGTCGGCTCGCGGAGATTAGAGAAAATTTGCAATCTACAACCTATAGTGCAATCGACCTCTACTCATTCATGTAATCTACTGATCGGCATTGTGCCGGCGATTTTAAGTTGGCTCGCGATAGATTAGAGGGGATTTGCACCGTAGGAAATAATCTAGAAAGCCAAATTTGCAGAATTGAATTTGGAGAATTGAAAGCGATCTAGAAAATGTGATTCGAGCTACGACGGTTACCTTTCGATTCGAGTAGAGTAGGCCTAGAGGTAGGCTGGAGTCAATCGTGCTGATAATATGCTGAGGAACCGTCGCTGGCAAGTCTAGTCCGAGCGATTACCTCGTAAATAAGTGTAGAATCGCACAGAACAATAGTAGATTGGACACAGAGACATGGAGGAATTTCTTGCTTCTCTTTATTTCTCTTATAAAAAGGCACGTATAATGGTTGGGATTTCTCTCTATATATAGTCTATCGGGTGAATGAGGAGCCCACGTGGGCTAGGCCTGCAAGGCGAGCCCAGGTTTCCTAACAAATCTCAGCTCAAAAGTTGTCCCGTTTGTAGCTTACCTGTTAAGAGAGTCACAAACAGACATCTATCAAAGCGTGCATGCATAATTAGAACTGCCATTCTGTCATAACATGTTGTCGCTTAATGATGATGTTTATATCCATGCTAGCAGTAATTCTTATCCAGACAGACAGGCCCTTAACATTTGCTACTACTCTCACCGAGAAAAAGGATCGATGAAAAGAAGCAGCTAAGGTAAATTAATTGTGACCAGTGATTTGTCATTGATTCTTTTGTTTTCTTACACGATGAATATTCAGTTGTTAGTGCTAGTGATATTTATGCATCTTACAGGAGAATTTTGCTGCTACTCTGTTGCTTACTACTGCTAGGTGAGAAATGATCTAGCTAGGTTAGTGTGATGCTGCATCCGAGCTGGTCTTGGCATTAGTCAGAATTAACAGAGGTCATTAAGATCCCAGAATTGAATTACCAAATGCATCACTTGCAGCAGGTTAGTAACAACTTGCTGTAAAATCTACTACTCCTTGACATGCATGCAGCCACATCCATGGAAGCAACAGCTAGCAGCATTTCGTCCATTGGTACCGATCATTTTCTGAGTTGAACAACCGACCAAACAGCGACTAAGCATCTGCTGCATGTCGTGCGATGTCGTGAGTCGATATTTGTTGCCTTGGAAGCAACAGAAGCAATTTTCAGGCACATCCATCCATCTTGAAATCTGTACAAGGGAGGTATAGATAGGGCCATTTAATTTGTTTCCTTTGAAGCTACGGCCACAGCTCACGGCCGGCCAACCACCGCGCGCGATCTCATCTCCGCTCTGCTCTTGCCATGTATGCATGCATGCGTGTGGTTTACACACACAGCAACACTGCAGCTGCAGGGTCAGTCAGGCTGTGTTGCTGCGTATCTTTGTGCTGCACGCGCGCCAGCACATGTACATTTCCTCGAACTCTCTCAAGACTGAAGCTATCTACCTACCATGAGAAAACCTTACCACACGCATTGCAATTTCTGGGACATGCCTTATGCTACAGGCTAGCTCTGTATCGTTTGTGCCATCTCAACTAAAAATGAGTACAAATTAATTCTAGATACGGTGCACTTGTTATTAATTGGTAATCCTTGTCCTAGTTGCAGCAGCATCATAGCCTCTGCTTAATTGGACTTAACTTGCAGGAGTGTCATGGAAGCCTACGTATGTGTAAATCAATCACACACACTGCAGTCTACAGTGCTGCTTTCCCCTCTAGCTATGTTGTACTCTGGAACCGGTTGAGTTACAAGTGGATTACCTGTGCCTTAATATATGTACCAACTACAGTGCTGCTTTCCTCTCTAGCTATGTTGTACTCTGCAACCGATTTGAGTTACAAGTGGATTACCTGTGCGGCTGTGCTTTAATATATGTACCAAGTGTTTGTAGCTAGCGTTTGTCTTGTTTAATAAGCTAAACATTCCAAGTTACCAAACAATGAACCGCGAATCATTCCCATTCCTAACATCATCCCTTTTAGGACAGTTGAATCATCAGTGATATGCATGCATATCGATTATCGATCACTGATTGGGAGTAACATGCTGCAAGTTATCTAGGACCAAACAACCATTTGCCTTTGTTCCTGGTAAAACCCACACCACATGCCAAAGCTTATAGATAGATAGGTACATGGAACTTCCTGTCCAGCAATCTCACTGGCCTATACAACATATATATGACAAGATTAATAGTTTTTTTTTTTTTGCTCTGCATCAGAAGCACAATTGGTGATATTAAAGGTACCTCCTTCTCTTTGAAGGTCTAGAAAATTCCACAATAATCCTTAAATCAGAAAGAAAAAAAAAGGCAAAAATTGTAAAAAAAATCTCTCATTAATCGAGAGAAAAGAGAAGATCTACACCACTTATTTTGGTAGTGCCAGATTATAATGATGTAGATAAATTATGTTGAGAGAATTGTACTCATACTGACGTGATACAGGAAACACCAGTAACTTTAGCCCAACTGGCAAGGCACCGTGGCCATCTTGTTTTTTGGAGAGGTGAACACCGACCAAAAATTAAAGCTTGTTGAAATAGTAATAAGTATCAACTGCTCAATCATCCCCGAACTAATGAAACGTGCCATAGAAAACTGCATGCGCTACTTACTACCATTAGACTAGAAGTTAATGTATGATTAGCTAGTGATGTGATCACTAGGCTTGTGTCACGGGCAATATAATGGCGAATGCAAATGCAAATGTACGTAGTCGATCGTATAAATAGCAGCGACCACCTGATGCTCACTTCCAAACACACAAATGCAAATGTACGTAGTCGATCGTATAAATAGCAGCGACCACCTGATGCTCACTTCCCACACCCGGCCGGCCACAAGATCACCTCTCTCTCTCTTTCTCTAGCATAACACGTGGCCTGCTTAGCAAGATCCATGGCCTCGAGGTCTCTTTGCCGCAGCGGCACACTGCTGTTGGTGCCATTCATGGCGGTCTTGCTGCTCCTGTCGACCACCTCTGCCGCCACGGCTCAGCTGGAGGTCGGCTTCTACAGCAACACATGCCCGCACGCGGAGGAGATCGTCCGGGAGGAGATGGTGGAGATCCTCAAGGCGGCGCCGACGCTCGCCGGCCCGCTCCTCAGGCTCCACTTCCACGACTGCTTCGTCAGGGTACCTATGGCTATACTATACCCAGCTAAAGCACACTGCATATGTATCAATGCCTGATCAAGTAATTAGTAAGTGATCATGGATGAGATCGATCGATCGATCAATGTCTCTGCATGTGCAGGGTGTTGGAACAAACCCAAGAGAAAACTTGATTTTGGAGCTGCTCGTAACTTACACAGCTTTTTCTTATTTGCTTCTAAACTCACAACCTCCTTACATTGCTTGCTCTTTACATTGTTTCCTCACGTTACAATTCAGGGGTACAAGCATCCTGATTATATAGGCTTAGTGCCTCTTCCGACTAAGACACGGACTCGGCAAGCCGACTCAGCTGACTCGGTTACGAAATCAACACCAAAACGGAAACTACTCCAACACTCAAACGGAAACTACTCCCTACCAAATACACAAGAAAAATACCACCTAAACAAAGATTAGTTCCAACATTCCCCCCTAATCTTTGTATACTTATTTATATTTCGTGTGCTGCGAGTTGGACACAACTTCAACATAGCTCCCACACACTTAGCCGAAGACGGTGGCACAACTCAAACACGTCTTGGGCTCCAAGTTGGACACAACTTCAACTTGGCTCACACTTATTTGTCCGAAGACGGTGGCACAACTCGAACACGTCTTGGACTCTTACTCATTGAGGCAGTCGGTCTCAACTACGACTTGCACCCCAACTCATTGTTAGAAGCTAGAGAAGACGTGTTAGAGTTGTGCCACCGTCTTCGGGTAAGTGTGTGGGAGCCATGTTGAAGTTGTGTCCAACTGGCAGCACACGTATTTTAAGTAAGTATACAAAGATTAGGGAGTGATTGTTAGGTAATCTTTGTTTAGTATTCTTTTTTGGTTGCTTATTGTATCCAAATCCGAGTAGCATACGAGATGGAGTCCGAGTCAGTCAGTGTGTGGAGTCCGAGTCGGAGTTGAGTTGTGCGAGCGTATGTGTATAAAACTGGGCTTAGAGAGCCATGTAATAATCCAAGCAAGCATTGTAAAGTATTGGAAGCAGTAGCAATGTAAGAATTGAAGCCATACAAGAAAAAGCTGTGTAAGTTACGAGCAGCTCCAAAATCAAGTTTTCTCTTGGGTTTGTTCCAACAATTGGTATCAGAGCTTCAGGTTTAATACCCTAGCTGCTGCCCCGGGAGGGATGATCTCGACTTCCGGGGTGGCATATACGGCATGGCAGCGTGCGGCGGCGTTGAGGCGTGTGGCGGGGTGAGCCATGGCGAAGGATGGGTGGCCTGATGCGGCGAGGCGGGAGTGCGCGCGCGGATCCCGGCGACGGATCGGTGCGGCAGCGGCAAAGCATGTGGCGGGTGCGGCGGCTCGATCGCGAGACCGATGCATTTATCGTGTGTTACTCAAGTTGAAGTTGTGACCAACTTGAAGTATGAGTACGAGTTGGGGTGCAAGTCGTAGTTGAGACCGACTGCCTCAATGTGTGTTACTCAAGTTGAAGTTGTGACCAACTTGAAGTCCGAGTCTGAGATGGGCAAGTCGTAGTTGAGACCGACTATCCTGAGTTGAGTACGAGTTGAGGTGCAAGTCGTAGTTGAGACCGACTGCCTCAATGAGTAAGAGTCCAAGACGTGTTCAAGATGTGCCACCGTCTTCGGACAAAGAAGTATGAGCCAAGTTGAAGTTGTGTCCAACTTGGAGCCCAAGACGTGTTAGAGTTGTGCCACCGTCTTCGGGTAAGTGTGTGGGAGCCATGTTGAAGTTGTGTCCAACTGGCAGCACACGTATTTTAAGTAAGTATACAAAGATTAGGGAGTGATTGTTAGGTAATCTTTGTTTAGTATTCTTTTTTGGTTGCTTATTGTATCCAAATCCGAGTAGCATACAAGATGGAGTCCGAGTCAGTCAGTGTGTGGAGTCCGAGTCGGAGTTGAGTTGTGCGAGCGTATGTGTATAAAACTGGGCTTAGAGAGCCATGTAATAATCCAAGCAAGCATTGTAAAGTATTGGAAGCAGTAGCAATGTAAGAATTGAAGCCATACAAGAAAACGCTGCATACTGCAGCAACAAAAAAATCTCCCTGCCGGGTGAGTTTTCCAGAGCGTGTACGTGTCTTCCGGCTTTCAGCGTGTCATCATCTTCGATTGGCTTCAAGCGCCATCTAGTTGCTGCCGTGCGTGATTCAAGGCGCAGCATGTGCTTGTATCTTCATCTTTGATCCAGCGTACGTGAGTTCCGATCGTCTGGAGATACGTTTTGCTGCGACGGGTCGGTGCTGATCGACTCCACCAATGGCAACGTCGCGGAGAAGGACGCGACGCCGAACCGGAGCCTCCGCGGGTTCGGCTCCGTGCAGAGGATCAAGGACAAGCTCGAGGCCGTCTGCCCGGGCACCGTCTCCTGCGCCGACGTCCTCACGCTCATGGCCCGCGACGCCGTCGTCCTCGCCAAGGGCCCCTTCTGGCCGGTCGCTCTCGGCAGGAGGGACGGCAGGGTGTCCGTCGCCAACGATACCAAGCAGCTCCCGCCGCCCACCTCCAACTTCACCCAGCTCGTCCAGATGTTCGCCGCAAAGGGCCTCGGCGTCAAGGACGTCGTCGTACTCTCGGGCGGGCACACGCTTGGTACGGCGCACTGCCCCGCGTTCACGGATCGGCTGTACAACTTCACCGGCGCCGACAACGCCGCCGACGTGGACCCGGCGCTGGACAGGGCGTACCTGGCGAGGCTGAGGGCCAAGTGCCGGAGCCTCGCCGACAACACCACGCTCGCCGAGATGGACCCTGGCAGCGTCCTGACCTTCGACGCCGGCTACTACCGCCTCGTCGCCAAGCGCCGGGGCCTCTTCCACTCCGACTCCTCCCTCCTCGCCAACCCATTCACCAGGGCCTACGTCGAGCGACAGGCCACCGGCCTCTTCGCCGACGAGTTCTTCCGCGACTTCGCCGAGTCCATGGTCAAGATGGGCAACATCGACGTGCTCACCGGAGAGCAGGGGGAGATCAGGAACAAGTGCTACCTCGTCAACTAATCAAAATTGTGTTGGTTTTGGTGTTTCTGATGATCGAATTGGTCCGTCGACTCGTGCCTGGTTAACTTGATTGGTTCATCTGTGTGAAGTTTGTAATTAAGCTTCAGTCTGGTCATTTGCGCGCTTAATTTGACCCTGAATTGTAGAGTTCCGCGCGTATCACTTTCTTGTTTTGATTTTTTTTTGGGGTTCAATTCATGATGTAATAATGATGAGTTAATAAAATAAATATTGTCTCGTATTTATCACCATTTATTCTTTTTGTTCTTCATTGTAGCTATTTTTTTAGTGTTAATTCACCAGCTTGCTGTGACGTTTGTTATCTCATTGTTTTGCATTTGGTGGATCGATGCGCAACAACGGACGAGGCATTGCAAATGCTGTAGGTACAAACTTCACCGAGCAAAATTTGGCTAAGTATTGGGTTAAGAAAAGAAAGTGTTAGTGCCGGGAAGGGTCTTGCGTTCTCCCGGGTCGACGGACACGTCAGTCCAACCAACATCAACAAAGGGCCAGCAGCGAAGCATGACAGTTACACGGAACAATGGCATGAAACGTGACCTTGGTTCTGTAATCAAGTCCATCTACGCAGCTGGCAAGCGTAACGTCAACTGATGGACCCAGCATAGGCGGCCCCACCTGACCAAAGGATGAGGCTAGGGTCATTTATGTAACTTGTGAGACCTCGGGCTTTGAATATCTGAAACTTTCATGTATGTACCGTACTAGTCCCATGATCAGTGGCTAGTACACGTATTCACAACGAAGCTATACATATCCATCCATACATACATACAAAATGAAACAAATATGGTTCATAACTTCATCGCTTATACATTTTACATTACAAGGACTGACCGGCCAAATAAAAGCTTAAGTATCAAAAGTAGTAAACGAAACAGCTGAAGCATAATGTGTATAAAGTCTAAGAAGTCTAGTGGTATTTTCATCCAAACCTTCAAGCAACCAATAAGAAACAAGTCATAGAAAGACCCACCACCGAACCCTCCGGTATCGAGTGCAAAGAACGCGTTGTCCGGCGTAGACTCATCCTCTAAGTCTTAACAACAATTTCTGCAAGATTGAGTATATTGCGTACTCAGTAAGACTTGTAGTATATCACAAAGTTTATATAAATGTAAGGCTAAGAAGGGATGAGGCTCTATGCTACAAGTTATTTTTAGCATTAAGTACGTTTTATTTGAAATATCAATATGTAGTATTTTACAACAAAAATTAAAAAGCAGTTAAATAGATATTGAACAACAAGTAAGTACGTGAATACATAACAAATCACAACCCTCCTCAGCTGTGATCAACAACTTATTCTCAGCCATAGACATGGCATGCAACTCAAATATCAACAACAAAACAATTCCCTCATTTTCCAACAAGAACCATTTTTGTAAAAATCAAGACTATACCCGGCAATACTACACTTAGCACGCTGATCATCACCGTACGCACGACTATTTAAATAGATTTGCACTCTACAGAGGTATACAACTTTACCTAGAGCACACAAATTCTCTAGTATGTTCTTAGTATGCTTATTGCCCATGTATAACCAATCCACAAAGGTTCTTAGTGAATTCTCATTTCCTAACGTTCTGAAAGTCGTGCTTGATTTCGGCAACTGCTGGATCTTTGAGTTGAGCGTCTTGGATATGAGTTCCGAGGGTAGGTTGCAGCACTAGGGAACCAACATAACCCTCCTCAACCACTTCTAAATTGAGCTTTTGAAACTCTTCATGCAATGCCAGTTGATTTGTTTCAATCGTTATGTTTATGCAATGAAGCTTCCAGCTAAGAGCATCGGCTACAATGTTGGCTTTACCAGTGTGGTAATAAAATCTAAGATCGTAGTCTTTGATCAACTCGAGTCATCTTCATTGCTTTAGGTTTAGATCTGGTTGTGTAAAGAAATACTTTAGACTCTTGTGATCGGTGTAAATTTCACACCGATTATCAATGAGATAATGTCTCCAGATCTTGAAAGCATACAGCCGAGGTCATGATGAGATACATCACAATACACAACAAAACTTTTGTGTATGTCGTGCAGAGTAAGCACTAGGGCTGTTGTGAGTATTTTCTTTAATTTTCGAAAGCTCTCATCACATGAAATTGACCATTCAAATTTCTTCTCCTTTTTCAAAAGTTGTGTCATCGATCTTGCGATTTTGGAGAAGTTCTCAATGAACCTACAATAATATCCGGTCAAACCAAGAAAACTTCGGACATCCTTCTTCTTCTTCTTGTGGACCGCCTTCACAAGACGACGCCTCTTCATAAAAGGCACTCTATCTTCCCCCAAAGTCCTCCTCAGCAGACCCCAAGTCCATTTCGAGGACATCCTAAGGATCTGGAGCGCTAACTTGTTGCAAAAGGCCATAAGATAAGAATCAACAAGTAGTCATAACTACAAACACTACTCCCTAAAGATGAAACCAATACAAATATTGGTTACCTTTAGACGTCTTGCCCTCTCCTCCTTGGATACGATCGCCAGAATCTGAGGAGCCCCCTCTATGGTTGTAGGGGCCTTCTCGCAGATGAGCTAAGTCTACGAGCAAAATAATATGATTAACAAATATGCTTGAATCATGAATTGACAAAAGCATATTGATTATATCATTACCTTCCTTGTAGTCCTTGGTCAGATCATTAACCCCCGAATACTCCCACATGGAATCTGCTCGGTTCTTCAGGGGGCTGATGCGGCGTGCGATGAAATCCTTCACCACATGCCATCTGGTTAGCCCTCCTTCTCTCAAGTCCTTGATGGCTTGAATGTAAGGAGCTAAGCAATCAAGGTTCTCTCAACCCGAATCCCAAGCCTTCTTCTTTTCTGTAGGATTGCCTTCAAAATAGAGACTGTCGTCTTTAGTCAAGGTCCAGTAGAACCACTTCTTCCTCCATCCCGGCCACGAAGACCTGATGAACATGAGGATATACTCCCTCGACATCCCATCTTGGAGTTGAAAACCATAACTGCCAGCGATCGACCGGTGCTTACCCATTCCATAATAGTACCTGAAGAGGTCCAAATCTGGAGCGATTCCCATATAGGCCTCACAAAGGTACACAAATACGCTTGGCATCATGATGGAGTTGGGAACCAAGTTCACTAACTCCACCTCGAAGTGCTTGAGCACGATCGGTAGAAATGGGTGGCATGGCGGTCAAAAATCACACTCATAGTACGCTTGGAAGACGAGAGTTCTTCCCTCCTCTGTCGATGGACAATGCTGCCCCTTAGCATTAGTCCATTTCACCAGGGCTTGCCTCAGAATCTTCTCCACGGCAACCAAAGCAGTCATCTTTGTGACATCCATCTATGATTTCTCCCACTTCGACACGACACTGGCTATCTCTTCGGAGGTTTAGGTCGGCTTCGAAGATATTTGTTGTAGATTTGGGGATTTGGAGAAAAAAATGCAAACTTGGTTGGTGGCGAAGAGAACAAGAGCTTAGGAATAGTTGAAGCAAATGTGGAAAGTAAAAACCCTAAGTTACTCCTCAATAAATATTTATAGCCTTCGATCTGAATAAAAGATCGTGGGATACTAACAGTTGCAAATCTCTTCGGGAACCGCTCCCAATGGATAGAATTTGTAAGAGGCGGTTGGTATTCTTTTTTCTGTCTATTTAAGAAAAAGAGTTTTATTTTTACAACTCAAATAAAAAATACCTCCCTTGAACAAGTCAATTTCTGGTCAAAAGAAAAACCAGTCGGAAAGACTTTACTTTCGACCACTATCCTAGGACCTCTTTTCCATGTAAATTATTTTCACTTAAAGTTGGGGTGCTAGATGACTACAACCTTCAAATGTACCCCTCAATATTAACAATAAGGGAGATCACACACATCTAGTAATCATAAGCTTTTCTAGACCAATCTATATAGTCATAAGTTTTTCTATGATCACCTATTGATCGTAAGTTTTACTACGATCACCTCATAGTCGTAAATTATTTTACGACCATGTCATCTACGACCACCCTATGATCGATAAAGCTTACAGACATGTGAGCCCAATAGACTAGGGACATTTGTGCGCTATGTTTAATACATGTAATAGTTAATATATGTCGTTATTCCCGAAGATAACTACACGTATTAAACATCTATCTTTTACATGACCGCTAGGCAACGTGGGGGTATGTCTCTGACAATAATTGTCCTTAAACCTACGCATTGCACTAAACGACAAGGCACCTCACGATGTGGACAACTGCCACCCCTTCATGCGCTATATAAGGAGTAAAGTCAGTGGACAAAGAGAGAGACAAGCAATGAAAAAAACAGGAGCCATTAGTCTTAGCCTTTGGTGACTTCTCTCTTGTAAACACAATCAATACAGTAACACGGGAGTACTGTTATTATTCTCTCAGGAGAAAGTCTGAACCTATATAAAATTTATGTGTGGTTTCACTCCAGAAGAACCTCCAACATTTATTCATAAGATCAATACTAAACCATCGACAGATACTGTAGGACCGAAAAGGCGACTAGAGGGGGGTGAATAGACGCTTTCAAAAATTTCACCTTAATTAGATTCAACACGTACTTTTCTCCAGTAGCTAGATAGCTAGGAAGATTAGTAAATGTGCAGTGAAAGCCTTGTGTTAAATCTAATCAACCCCTCAAAGCGAAAGACCAAAAACCAAAACCTAAACAAGAGGACCGGACTGACCTCAGGCAAAGGTGCGGTCAGACCTTAGGCACAATGAACAGGAAAATCAGCTCGGGTTTCAAAACGAAAATCGACGTAACTTTTGATCCGTAAGGCCAAATCCCACGAAATTTGAGACACACCTTCTCTAAGATATCTAGAACCTATTCCAAGTGACGATCGAATAGATCTACATCAAAGTTTTGATCTTTTTCAGTTTTACCGAAGGAGGGTTCAAAACCAAGCAAAAACGAAAAACATGATCTAAAACTTGCTCGTGGGAGATTAATGATCTTGATGATTCTAGATGTATTCCCACACATCACAGCAAGGTAGAAGAGGGCAAGAGATCAACCAAAAACCAAAAGATCAAAGATGGACTCAAAATCATACAACAAGAAGGAAGAACACAAAGAGATACATCTTTGGGAAATCATCCATGAATTGATTCGTGATTGTTGCTGGTTACATCCACTCTCTTAAGGAGGACAAGAGCTCAATCCATGAGCACACAATCAACTCATCTCCCTAGAATCCTAAGCCTCTTTCTTTCTCTCTAAGTCCCTAAAACCAAACTAGGATTTTCAAATGAAGTGCTTGGGGGCTGTATGGCGGCACCCCTCCTATTTATACTAGAGGCCTAGCTTCTAGAAGAGTTTCTCTAATGGGTTCCCGTTAAGGCCTAACACAAACGGGACACTTACGCACGTATTTTAAAGCGTCGTATCCATCATCTCTTGACCTAAACCTCTTAACCTCGCGCCGCGGTTTAGCCAAAAGTCACAAAGACGGTATTTGGTGAAATTACCAAAATACCCCTTCTCGATCCTTCTCCATGGACCGAGTCCAATCCTGTCAAAGCAATCACCTGCTCCACCACGTGTAGGTTGATCAACGGCTCTTATCATGTCGGCAAGTCTCTCCCATCCGGATCCCACCGGAACCACCAAGGCACTTGCACCGACCCCGCGCCGCTTGATCAACCCGTCGCACCGAACTGCCTGTTCGGTCATCCTCGTCCATTCTGCGCCACGCTTGAGCCACTTGACCTCACCCGGCATCCATGATCGTTCTGGACCTCAGCTCTCCAAGTTTAGTCCCGATCCTCTCGCCGTTGACCGTCATTGACCTTCAAGACACCTGCACAGCAATAGACAGAGAAATCGTCTCCGGGAACAAGTTCTTCACAACTTGGCCCACGTCAGTCAAAATATGCAATATGCAACACATATGCAAAGATAAACATGGATATGACCTATCCCAAAATCACTTAGTCAATAAAATCAACATTCAGCACAAAACCGGTCAAACCGATATTCAATGCCCGGTCAGACCGCCCTTGACCTGACAGCAATTCAGACTTTGACGAAAATGTGTGAATTGACAAACCAAAAGTGACATTGTCAATTGTAACATCACCTTAAGATCGTGAGCATATCCGCATGATATCCACATATACTTTAACAAAGCTGCTCAACTGCAGAGATTGTTCGGCTAGTAGATTGTACAAAGGCTAGTTGGTCGCTATGTGATCGGTTCTTAAATATTTTCTGTAACAGTCTTGTTACGATCTCGAGGTATTTGCTTGTAGGGTGTATGCCTGTTGTATCAACCATATAGCAAAGCTCTTGCGTGTCCTCGCATAGAAAGAAAAGTCTCGGATTAATTCGACGACAAGGACTCTCAAATCTTGCAACCTCTCTAGTTAGTCTGTACTCAAACCCAATGTTGAGTTCGATTTGGCTTGCTTAATTAGTGTACGGTGCACGTTTCTTATCTGGAGAGTTGAGTTGTATTTTCGCCGCAGCTCCCCTGCTTGCATGTAACCGTACCGAATAGCTGATATATCCTTTATGCGGTTCTGCAATAGATAACAGGCAATGCTTGAAACGAGAAGGATCCAGGCTTAACTATGCATGACATGTGCTACTGTCTTGTAAATAGTGCAGTCAAGTAGCGTAGAGATATATAGCGCAGATCCATATTAAAATCAACTGGTTGTCACCATGTTGCCATCGTATGTATGTGGGGTGAATAACTATAAACTACAGGATACATATTTATGCATATATGAGTTTTAATAAGATAAAACGATATTGGATCGCGTGTCATGTGTACTCCTAAAGTTTTAGACATGGCACGGTCTCTAATATCCAACTTTGGCACGGTCTCTAATATCTAACTTTGATCATTGCTTTTCGTATGATTATGTTGGTAAAAAATTATAAAATTATTATATTATGAAAATATTTATCGTGGTAGATTTAATGATATCACTATCTCATGATTAATCTAATAGTATTTTTATACATTATTAGTCAAAGTTAGTACATTATGGGGGTAGTGATCAAGTAAAGAATCATTAATCCCTGACTATCAAATCACCTCCCCGGCCGGCCAGCGTAATGGCAACGCAAATTAAGATTCTGCTGCAACGGACGGGCTCGGGCTCGATCTATATATATAGCCTAAGTCAACGAACCGTACGTACGTGTGCAAAGATCGAAGCTGCAGCGCGCCTAGTAAATAAAACACTATTCGTGGATCGATCGGGCCCTAAATGTAGTAGTAAATTTTACTAGTTGCCTGCATGCTGGCACTATACATATGAGCTAGCTAGCTGCTGTTAACTATACACATCCATTCCCGACCTTGATCTCACATCACTGGCGAGTCCATCCGTTTAACCAGCAGCTAGATCGAGCTAGATGGCCGCTGCGGCAAGGATGCCATGGCTGCAGTCACTTGCCGCCGTTGCTCTAGCTACAGCGCTAGTGCCAGTACTCCTGTTGTGTGGCTCAGCGGCCGCAGGGCCGCTGGGCATGGGGTACTACAGGGAGACGTGCCCGCGAGCGGAGGAGATCGTCTTCAGGGAGACGGCCAGGATCGTCAGGGCCTCGCCGGACCTCGCCGCCTCGCTCCTGAGGCTGCATTACCACGACTGCTTCGTGCAGGTACACAGTACAGTGCATCAGATCCATATGTAATGCAAACGCTCAGTACATCATGCAGTGCTGGATCTTAAATTCTTGTAATGATCTTGCAGGGCTGTGACGCGTCGGTGCTGCTGGACTCGACGGAGGGCAACGTCGCGGAGAAGGACTCCAAGCCCAACAAGAGCCTGCGCGGCTTCGACTCCGTCGCGCGGGTCAAGGACAAGCTCGAGAAGGCCTGCCCGGCCACCGTCTCCTGCGCCGACACCCTCGCGCTCATGGCGCGCGACGCCGTCGTCCTCGCCAAGGGCCCCTCCTGGCCGGTCGCGCTCGGCCGGAGGGACGGCCGGACGTCCAGCGCCGGCAACTGCGGCGAGCTGCCCCCGCTGTACGGGAACATCACGCTCATGATCGAGGTGTTCGCGGCCAAGGGCCTCGATGTCAAGGACGTCGTCGTCCTCTCAGGTACAAGTACATCCAACTGTATGCAAGCAAGCGAGCATTCCGTTCGTTATTGTTCGTGACGCGTGTATAATTAACTAAGAAAACGTACTCGTGTCGTTCGTGCAGCTGGGCACACGCTGGGGAAGGCGCACTGCCCGTCCTTCGCCGACCGCCTGTACGGCGCCGGTGGCAACAGCAGCACCGACCCGGCGCTCGACGGCGCGTACGCGAACAGGCTGCGGCGGCGGTGCAGGGCCCCCGAAGACGACAGCACGGCAGCGGTGGCGGAGATGGACGCCGGGAGCTGCACGACGTTCGACACGAGCTACTACCGGCACGTGGCCAGGAGGCGCGGCCTGCTCCGGTCGGACGCCTGCCTCATGGACCACCCCTTCACCAGGGCCTACGTGAGGCTCGCCGCCACCGGCAGGTACGACGGTCACTTCTTCCGGGACTTCGGCGACTCCATGGCCAAGATGGGCGCCATCGGCGTGCTCACCGGCGACCAGGGGGAGATCAGGACCAAGTGCAACGTTGTCAACTGAACTACTAGGATGACCAGCGACTCTATTTTAATTTTAATTTTAATTTTTTTCCCTGTCTTTATGGGCTAGCTATACATACTTGTGTTGATTTACGCATCATTGGCCATGTACTCAGTTAATTATCTAGGATATTTGAGGATCTATTGCCAGTGCAATAGTTTTGTTTATTTACATTCAAACCAGGCTCTCTTTAATAATTTATTTGTAGAGAGCTTTCTGCCAGGAGATACGGTGCACCTGTCTGTGTCTTGTGGCTAACACACAAATAGAGTTGGACTCCCACTATTTACATTTGAATTCATTGTGGATTTTGATCATGTGACTCTCAGTTGTGCCAAGCGAAGCCTTAAAAACGAGGAGGATAACTACTGTTAAGTCGATTAGAGAATAACGACACGATTAAGAGGGCAATTCAGGCCGAAAGTCGCGGACTAAAATCGGGCCTAGTTGAGGCCTAATACCGATGGGCTGCTAGCTTTGGAAAGCCGGGGTCACGCGCGGTCCACGTCGCCCGGCGAAGCGCGCGTGTTCGATTCCACCCCTCACGCGTCCTAGCCTCTCCGTCGAGCCAGCGCTTGCTACCACCGCCTGCGGTTCGATCGTGCGGTAGAGGCTTCGTCGCCCTGCCCTGCCCTGCCCTGCCCTGCCCTGCTACGCGCCGGCTGCCGCGGGCCACCTTTAGTTACGTATATACGCGGTAACCGAGCAGCTACGAGTCGATCAAAATTGAACTGGATAAGGGCGAGTGCTTGCTGACTGCAACAGGTAGGCAGTAATTATTTTTTAGGGTCCATCCGTATAAGATTTGACTGTTTTTCAGCACAAAATAGTTAAATTTTAGTTTATTTACAATTTTATTATACATAAATTACAATAATTTATTTATGTAATTTTTGTTCTTAGTCACTGCAACTATTATCAAAAGTCTTCGTAACTCGTATTTCCATCACATGATATAAAATCTAATATATACTTTGAGATATTGAGCAAAAACAAAGACAAAAAATAAAATTCTATATCAACAAAATACGGCAATATGGTAAACCCGTTATGTTCAGAAATAAAATTACGATAAATTCGGACCTAATTTATCATACGAGAAGAAGTGTAAATCGCAAAGTATATCGAACGGATAAAAAATTAACTATTTTAACGAAAGAAAACAGTCAAGGTTGTTTAGCAAATCTCTCATTTTTATTTGTTGTTGTGTGCATGGCTGGCTGGCTGGCTGGCAGTGTCTATTTATACCGGCAGTAAAGGTGTCGCTCACCATCTATTCATCTACTGCGCCATTAAGTGAAGAAAAGAACGGGTGAGATTGGATGGCCTCGATTAGATCATCTGCTCTTTCCCGGCCGTGCTGCTTTCAGCACCAACCATATAAAAAATTTGTAAGAGAGTTTATAATTTTTGTAAATATCTTTATATCCACATATAAAAAGAAATATGTCTAAAAATTGTACATACCATTCTTTAAAAGGTGTAAATACCACATAAGTGATCTTATATAATCGTATACTACACCTACATACTCTCGGTTGCGTAAGATATTTTCTACGTTGTGAAATACTAAGAAATAACTACTCCGAAAGTAGATAAATATATATATATATATATATATATATATAATCAAGTGAAGAAGAGCCAGCGTTCATGCGACTAATATATATCCCCTCCTCTCCACCGATGCCGCGCCGCTCCTCGACGAACCGCAAGGCCTACGTCCAGCGCCAGGTCACCGCCACCGTCTCCCACGAGTTATCCGCCGTCCTCACCGGCGCCGACGGCGAGATCAGGCAGACATGCGGCATCTACGTCTGGATGCATGATCGATCCATGAGCTACATCTACCGGATTTTTCTTTCTTGCTTGCTTGTACCTTTTACATTCATGGCACTTTGGAACATTCGTTGGTTGGTTTGCGGAAAAATTTCTTCTAATCTTAATTGTGTACAGTACCATTTATTTTTGATCTTTTGTTGAGACTTTTTTTATTCGTTTTTGGGAAGTGAAGATGTCTGAAGACGCTTGTGTCGCCACGTTACGTACTCGATCAGAAGAACAGCGGAATAGACACGTATTGGGCTTCTTTTATTAGACCTCACGGCCCAAACGATTATCCTGGGTGTCACTCAACGTGCAGTGCTGAAGCCCTACCTATTTCCTCTCTTCCCTCCAAAAAAAAACAAATCTGCTTGTTCAGGAGCTCAACAGCGACTAGTATGCATAATTGATTTGCTTTGAAACTTTGTAAACTCTGTTGCTCCAAAGTTTTTTAAAAATAAATTACGGAATGACTCAAGTGTAGAAACGTCGTAGTATTACAAAGCTAAATCAACTAGACAAAAGAGGCGAACTTTGGCTCATTTCAACGTTACTCTGTTAATTGTAGTGGTTCAGCCTCCTCCTCCTTTCTTCACAGCTTGTAACATCTTTAATGTAAATATCTGTTTACCAAACAACAACAATAACAACAAAACCTTTAATCACAAATAAGTTGAGATAGGCTAAGAATAAAACCTCTTTAAAGTCAAAGAGACGAGCCTTGTAAATAATAATAATAATAATAAAATAATATCTATAAGGCTAAAATCCTAAACTGTACATCCTGTCATCCGAGCTGAGAGTCTAAAACACAGTTCCTAAACCTTTTTATGGTTCCGGTACGTAGATCGCTAACTTCCATGCGCTCGTATCCAAAGTTAATTCTTTAGCTGCATTTCAATCCCTCAAATCTCTTTTAACTGCTTCCTCCCACGTTAGTTTTGATCGATCTCTGTCTCTTCTTACGTTTTCAGTACGTCTTAGAAAAACTCGGAACTCCGTTTATTTCATCCTAAAAGAAGAGCAAAATTTCCTCTTTCCTTAAAAACAGGGCCAGTACTAGCGACTAGTAATCACACGATTGATTTCCTTCTGAACTTTTCAAACTCTGTTGTTTCAAAGTTTTTTTTAAAAAAAATCTGGAAGGTCTCAAGCTAGCTTAGGGATTACGTCGTAGTATTACAGATCCAAATCGACTAGATAAAAGAGGCGAACTTGGGCTCACTCCAACGTTACTATGTTTGCTGTTGTTGTTTATTCACAACTTGTAACAGCCTTGAACCGAGGAATTTAACAGCCGTTGCTCAATAACACAAGCAGGTCAACCAACTAATTGGCGGCCAACGCTCTAGTCGTTGCTCTAAGTAGAACACAGATTTGTATATACTGGCTTTAGGGATTATCAATGGGAGGCTAGCTTTGCTCTAACTGAAGCGATTGTCGTTTCAGCGGAAAGCTTAAGCTTAGCTGTGAGGAGAGGGTCGGAGTCCAGGCACCTGAAAGGCAGAGCACATGCCCGGTTAACTACTCCCACATGCACATAAACAAAGCCATGCGTAGCTACTAGCTGGTATGCGTCTGCGGCACAATTTTCTCGTTGCCTCGAGCACTCCAGCCTGACAACTCTGCAAGTCTACAGGAACCTTCCTTCCCCAGAAAAGCCAAGCCTTACCGTCTCACAGAGTTGACACTTCACACAAGCGAATGCAGCACCGCTCACATGCATGGTCTTACACCAAACCTTCGTAATTTGTGCCACTGATTTGGGTGCTTATCCTGGAGTGATTTGACGACCTGAGTTCACACTTACAGTCGTATAAAGTTGTTATACGTCCAGTCCAGGCTGCCTCTGAGTGACAAGGTTGTGTGAGAACTGAAATACATACTACTACAAGAAGCTAGTATAGTAGAATATGTATAAGACCATACAGCAACTGTACACGCATACTGTCAATGTATACAAGGTTCCACGGACGCTTGATGCTTCCCTGTAAACGTCCAAGTAAAGCTGTAAAGCTACGGCCTACCTACAGTACCTAATATATATATATATATGTGTGTGTGTGTTCAGTGTGGATTGTGGAAGCCATGACCATGAAGCACATCGGTTAGGTGATGAACTTTTGGCACTCCAGACCAAAACTACTAACGTGGAAACTTGTAAAGGAACATACCCAACTAACAATGCAAACGGTGGATTAAAATATGTAAAGGAGTAGGCAGGTCGTAATCCCGAACTGTTATGCACAGCACGACCATATTATTTGTTTGTTGGAATCATGCACATGGATGGAGCTAGCCTTTCTGGAAGGAGCAAGGAAGGGCATTGCAATGCATGAGAATAGTTGTTGAGCTCCAACATGTCCAAGCAAGCAGGGTAGCCGCGGTCAAAAGAATTGCCGCGTCCTTCCGGCCACCAACCCCGGCCCGTCAACCGTGCCATGATCTGTCAGGCTGGCTCAGACGACCACTCGCCTGCAGCTTAATAATCTTGCTCGATCGCCTCTATATAAGCCGCTGCCTCCAGCCCAGCATATCATTCATCTTAAACTAAGCAGCAAGCGAGCATTACTAAGCCTGCTTGCTCAAGATTTAAGCATCTTCCAGCTGGTAGATCTGCAGCAGAGAGTTCGAGAGTGAGTGAGATGGCAATGGCGAAGGCCCTCGTCGCCGTTGCGGCCGTGGCCGCGCTGGCCCAGCTCGCCGCCGCCGTGGTTCACCCGGTGGGAGGCAACGGCGCGTGGGACACCACCGGCAACTACAACGCCTGGTCCGCCAAGCAGAAGTTCTCCCAGGGAGACTCCATCTGTACGTAGCCTCATCGTTCTTACTAAATTCTCCATCTTAATTGTGCGATTAATCTCTTGCCTCTGCATCCAATGTACTTACGTTTCTGCGTCCCATGAATGCGTATCACGCAGTGTTCACCTACCCGTCGTCGCACGACGTCGTGGAGGTCAGCAAGGCCGGCTACGACGCCTGCTCGCCCAGCAACGCCATCGCCACCTACACCGGGGGCAGCACCACCGCCAAGCTCACCACCCCGGGGACGCACTACTTCATCTGCGGCGTCCCCGGCCACTGCTCCGCCGGCATGAAGCTCGAGGTCAGCGTCGCCGCCGCAGCCGCCTCCGCGCCGGCCCCGACCAAGACCAAACCCAGGGGCAAGAGGAGCGTCGCCCCCGCCCCCGCCCCCGCACTGGCACCGGATGCCCCTGCTGTGCCGCCCTCCACCGACGAGCAGCCGGCCGTGTCGTCCCCGACGGGGGCGCCGGCACCGAAATCGTCCGATGCGCCCATCATTGGCACTGCCGGAGCCAAGGCTGCCGTGGCGCTCGCCTTGGGGATGGCCATGTCGTTGGCCATGTGAGGGATCGGATCTGACCATGTTTTAATTTTGGGATGCTTAATTATGTGATTGATTGATGTTGAGAAATTTGCGGATTTTTACTTCTTCTTCTCTTTGCGATCTCTGTTCCCTGTATCATTATCCGATTAGTGTACGTATTTGTTGTCTCTGTCGATCGAATAATAAAGATACTCTCATTCTTTCAACACATAATTTTGGGATGCGTGTGTCCATAACATAATTTGTTTATCCTCGTTCATGTCTTGTTTGGAAACACAGAGGTTAGACTCAATCCCCTTAGATTGACAGTCATTTTAGTTCAAACTCCCAACCAATCCAAGGAGACAGGAACTAATCCCATATATCCCAACAAAGCCTCAGAGTAGCCGTTTAGAGTAGTGAAATGTCAGTGTTTCGTTGACTAACGTGAAGTAGGATTGTACCACTAACTTGTAAGAAGATGAGATCTACTTCTTCGTCTCTCTGAATTGAAAGATCAGGACAACACTCGAAGCATGGCCTTTTCTGCAAGAATCTGGGGTGCCAGTGACATATCGGTCTCACATTTATGGTTTAAAAAAATCCTAATAAGCAACATTGAAGACTAAGCTGTTCAAGGCTTGTTCTGATCTTCCCTCAAGCAATTTTACGTTCTTTAACTGCAGAAACCAGAGCGACCGACTACTTTGCTCTGTTTTTGAAAGATGTACATCTACAAAACTCAACTGCTGAAAATGGTACTAATCATTTGTAATCCTCACAATGACACTGTGTAAAGGTTTTATCTGCAGAAGAGCTCTTTTGAGCATCAAAATTAACTATGGAAAGTACAAATATAGTTATATACATCGATGCATGCATGCATGCACCAAACTTCGGTAGGAGTAGATTACAAATTTATTTGCATACCATGACATGCAACAAAGCCGCTAGCTACGTTGGCCTTGGGAATAACAATATGCTAAGTTTGGTCAAATCTATGTAACGAGCACCACATCGATCCGTTGGAGATTTGACGGTCATTAATTCGTCTGCCATCTTGCTTACAATATTTGACGGTCATTAACTGCTTAACAAATGCATAAGTTTCCCTCTACCTTTCTTATGAACAATCACTAACAGGAGGCTGCAACGCGTGAAGTGAAATTTCAAGGATCCGTTGATGAACTCGTCAGTTATATATTGGTCATATATACGATTAAAACTATTTTAATTGGAGTCTGATGATCGCTTCAGAGGCTAGAAATACTATATCAATGAGAAAATAAAAATAAAACCAATCTTATAGAGGTATTTGAATAGTCTATAAGAATTTACAACTAGTTTTGTGAAAAACATAATCTTTTGCCATTGAGTTATTTGACGCTTGATGGGACGGGTATCTGAAGCTCTGCAATACAAATTTTTTCATCTTTAATTTCTTCAATACACTGGAGGCATGGAGACTTCTTTAGAGAGGAGCATTTAGAAAGTAGTCTATGTACATGGTTTGTAATGGGCTAATGAGCTGAAGCCTAAACACCGTGAAATCAAATTAGGCCTGATCTAAGATCCAATGTCTCTACACTAATGTTTAATTGTTAGGTTAACTTGTCGATCGGCCCACTCAAACGGTGTAGTGTGGTACAGCATAATGCGTAGAGTTCCCTTTGCGCCAAATTTTGAAATTCCTATTTCACAAACAAAATATATTTATGATATTTGGTTTCATATTCAATTAGCCAAATTTACAAACTCTCAACCTTTTAATTATAGTAGTGGTACTCTTTTTTTTTCTCGAAATTAATATATCTCTAAGCCAACTATTAAATCTAAGCTTTACAATATATCTATTGCTAGATGTTTTTTCTAAGAATTTCTAGCTTATTTGATACGGGCCAACTAGGCTAACTAGTCAACGTGTGTTTCCTTACTTGAATCACAAACAGCAAACAGCTCTATGAAATTGTGCAATAAAAAAAGCAGGAAATAGTGTGTATGTGTAGAAATAGTGCGTATGTGTGTATATATATGTGCAACAAGTACTCAAAACCTAGCTTCCCAACTAGGGATGGCAACGAGGCCATCCCCGTCAGGGAGTAGTGGAACATCTTCATCCCGAGAGACAGAAAATTCTCCGTCCCTGTCCCCATCCCCGTTCTCGGGTGCTATTCTCCCCCCGTTTCCCGTCCCTATCGGGTTATCGGAGCCTCACGGGGATCTATACCCGAAAGTTGGATCTCGAAAGAAGAGAAAATAAGATCTATAATGTTATAAAATGAGTATGAACATCCACATGCAATGCTAAAATAACAATATTGATTAATTAGCATATGAAAAGTAAAGGATGCAAATGAGATTATCTGACTATCGTCTTATCGGGTTGTGCGGTAGTGGGCTAGTGGTCTATATGTCAGGGGCTCATGCGGGTAGCGGGGATAGGGAGTAAGGGAATGGCCCTATCTCAACTTCACCCGATAGGGAATTGTATTTGCATATTAGCATCTCCGTGGGGGAAGAAATAGCTCTATCCTCGTTCTCTAATAGGTGAATTCCCCGTTGGGGAATGAGGAATGGAGGTCATTGCCATCCCTATTCCCAACTGCAGCAATTAACTTCTCTCCAATCAGCCGAACCACAAACAGGATTTAATTAGATGTAAACCCCAGTTTCTCAGCTAGCAGGAACAGCAACTAATAGATCTGTTTTCCTCTCTTCTACATCAGTAAAAGAATTACTCCCAGACTGATCAAGTAAGCCAAGAACAAACCGAGAAGAACAGCAGCAGTAAATGATAACTTGGTCTTGGATTGAATCAACGAAGCAAAACTCGTCTTGATGACGCAATCCTGCAACCTGGATGACCTCAAACTCGCACACCAGGAAGAACACGAACTGGATGGTGGAGAATCCTCAGATTCAGATGCGTAATCTCAGTTTTTACTTGAGCCACGCAGCAGCAAAAGAATACCCTAATCGGCTTCTCTATTAATAGAAAATAAACACACAATCGCCATCATGGCTTGCACTCGGTAACTCGAGGAATAATCACGTAAATTCAGGTCTGGGGTTTACATGGGGTACTGACTCCCTAAGAAAACCAAACCAGTTTTTACAACAAACTGGTTTTAGAAAGAAACAAGCAAACGACTCAACTCCAACTCAAACTCAGCATACGCGCCGAATTAAACATGGAATCAGATCAATAGGGATCCAAGGTAAATAGTTTTCTGGCTCACCTCCCGGGGCGGACCCTCCTTCGGGCAAGCTCCCCTTTCTCTCCCACATGGCTATACCCTAGACCGGCCTTGCAGCATCCACGTGTCGGGACCTACAATTACAATTTTGAAACCCTCTGTGTATAATGTACTAGTCCAGGATCACACTAGTGCACACAGTGTCAATATAGGTTAATATCAATCCACACAAGCGATAAATAAAGTAAACGATTAGTTTGAATAACAAATAAGAGTTTTAACCTTATGGTCAAGTTTACACTTATTGAGCCACGCAGGGCTAACAGAGAATAAAATAGCAGCGGAACAGAAATAACTTCAGCGTAGATCCCATCAATTCACCATAGGCAACCGACTGAGATCCAGACCTTAACGATTAGCAACCTTTGACGAACTCCTCCTCGAAAGCAGGCGTAGACTCCTCCTCTTCTGTAGATTTGAGCGCAAGTTTTACAACAAACGTGAGTACACAACTGTACTCGTAAATCATACCACATAATGCTATTTATAGATGCAGGATTATTCCAAAAGAAAAGACTTATATGGTTCTTTTACATAAAGGCAACATTTGCAATTGAATACGGTAATAGGTTGAAAGCATAATTTAAAACAAATAGATAATATTAATTTAACAGTTGTTTTCACACAGACACAAAGCTAAACAGATTATTTCACATAGCCACATGACTTAGATCACATAGCTCCTATCCCAAATATTTTATGAAAACTACCCCTCGTGTGAAATCCCGAGCATGTCCATGACCGCGGACGTGGCTATTCGAATAGATCGATTTAACACTCTGCAGAGGCTGTACACTTTACCCACACGATACAACTAGTGTTGCAAGCACTAATTATAACAAAACGATTCAGAAACTTCATCTTAACATTGACACTCCCGGCGTGCTTACAAACCGCTATGCCAACCCAAACGAAGTGCTTTGGCATAACACACATCGTTGGACAGGGACACGGCGAACCGCCCCGTGATGCGACTACCTTGTAGTACACACCTCCACCCATAGTCTAACCTACAGCCTGAGTAATCAATGCCAAGAATCCATAACCTACTAAGTTAGGTCCGTCCCATCAGGCATGTGGTCGTACAGTAAGGCTCAGTTCAATGACGCACAAAGTTAAGTTCTTAATTGACCAAGGCAAGACTTTCATTCTCTAACTATGTCACAAAGTATCCACCACTTGCCTCAGTCCAAATCCTTTACCACCCAGTTGGTTTTAGTGCAACATATGCCATACACAAAGTAATAGCACACAGTACACACAGCTTTATCACATAGTTCCATAGTCACTTAGTCAAATTTAATATTTGCAACTCCAATGAGATATGAGACTCGTAGCATGGCTAAGCAATTGTACTCGCATCTAACCAACCCACGTTGGTGTTACAATATTACCAACTACCAACCAATCTAGGGTGACAAGAGATTATGACATACAAGCCAAGGTGGTAATAACAAATTGGATAATAACTATGCCCAAAAGCATTTAAATACATAATTAAAGTAGAATACAATACTTTGAAACAAAGTAATTTAAAAACTGGGTTCAAGATGATCAAAGGCATGAATTACCTTGGAAAAGGCCTAGGTACTGGTCTTGATCTTGAGGTGCTCCTTCTTCTCCAAAGTTCACCGATGTATCGACGTCTACTCGCAAACGAGACAAATAAATAAAACAAATAAATAACAAATGCAAAACAAACTCCAAAAATTAAATAAAAATCTCAGATAAATAGAAGTCGAATTTAGATAAATTTTGGAATTTGAATGAGCTCAATCGGAGTTCGGATGCAAAAGTTATGGGCTCTGGAAGTTTCAATCTAAAAGAAAACCCTGGTTTTTGTCACATCCCCAAATTAATAAAGAGGTTTATTATGCATTTCATTATCATGCATCATGTTTTGAAACTTTTTATTTTAATATTGCACTTGGAAAATCTCAAAATACATTTGAAATCTACACTTCTAATTGATCTCCAAACTAGAAACCGAAATTAATGCTACTGAAAAACCTCTGGAAATAATTTATTCAAATACTATATTAATTATCATGAATTAATATAGTTTTTCCCAAATTTTTGGGACTGGTTTGAACCCTAAGAAAATTCAAACACTATCAAAAGACCTAGTTTAAGTTTGAATTTATATATCACAAATTATATCATGAACAGTAGGGTCCTATAATTTTTATGGACACTAGGTTATCCCAGGAACCCCCACAAATTATTTCATGATTTTAGGAAATTTATTTATATTTTTAAACCTCTGGTCAAAGTAGGAAAAACAATTTAAATCTCAGTCAAAACTTTAGACTCAAACCTTAGTCGGCATCGTTCATCGGATTCAACCGGACTTCGGTGAATCGACTCGGTCGAGTCAACTAATCGTACCACGACATGCGCACCTTAGGATCGGAAATCAACGGCCCAGATCGCCTACCCCTTCGACCGTTCCGATTGCACTCCCTGATCCAAGCCGTCCGCCGGGGATCCAACGGTCTACGTGGACTCACTTAAACACAACTCGGCGCGCGTTGAGTCGCCGACGTTGTGGGTCCGCCTGCCGTGGCCTTCTCCTACCTCCGTTGCGCGCAGAGCTAGCGCCACGCGCTCACCGCCCGACAGCACAAAGAACGGCGATGCTCACGCCGTGAATCCACCGCCCCAATTGACCATCCCTGGAGTTTCGGCAAGTGACGCCGCCTCTGTTCCGTCCATCGGCCGAGCTTAAGTCGCCACCGAACGCCTCCTTCTTCCCCATCTTTCCTCTCGGGTCTGAGGAAAGAGAGGCTTGTTCTTGCTCTCTTCACATGTGAGCTTCCTCCGCGTGGTTTCCCTCACCTCCCTGATCCATGCCAGTTCCATTTTTGCTCATCTTGGACCTTGGTTCCTCTTGTAGCTCCCGGACTGCAGTGGTGCCATTGGAAGCTCCAGAGCACGCTCCGAAAGCCACCTCGGTGTCATCTTCATCTCCAGTGAGATCCTCTTCTCTTCTTGCGCGTCACATTGTGTCTTAGGACATAATCTAGATTTCCCCTCAACCTATTTGGCGGTTAATGCACAGGAGCTCTGTGATTTCTGGTTTTCCACTCCGCGACCGTGAGAGCTCATCTTCTTTCCCGACGACGGCACGGTGAGTTTCCCGTCGACTTAACCCTCTGGGATCATCTCCTGGGTGTCCTGATTCTGCTCCCACCTCTCATTGTTCTTCTTTGTCCTCAGAACATCCCCGCCGGTGACCTTCTCCACACCGCCGGCGGTTTCGCCACGGAGTCAAGACGAAGACTCTTGGTCCCTGTGCCTCACCATCAGCGTCACTTGAACCCCAGGAGCTTAAATCTAGCACCGGTTGCCGCGGGGTAGCTCCTACTTCGAGATCCCTCTGCACCGAACACCCCTCCTCCGCTTGACTCCATCGCCGGCGCGCCACCGTGCCTCTTCACCGGCAAAATCATCACCTGAAGGCAAGGTAGTCAGAGTCGAGATCCCGAGTCGGATCGATTTGCCTCCGGTAGGATCGAATCGTAGTATCGAATCGTAGAATCGCGATTCTACTGATTTGTAAAAATACACATATTTACCATCTATACTATAAGTTTGTATGATTCTTATAAGGTTTACCACTTACTTATTACCAAAATGGGCAAAACACTTCTTATCACACAACAAAAGCATAATGGTTCGACATGATGGGTGATATAGTTCGAACTCTGAGAACAAAGATTACCACACGATATAATATTTTGCATGCTCCTTGTTTATTTATAGTTTCATTCTAAAAATTAATATCAACAAATTTTACTCTAAAATAAAATATAAGTAAAGCCTGGCCTCTAAAAAAATTGCAATTTTTTTTTTGCTCTAAGACTCTACGAGTAGGATCGACGTAAGACTTGGATCGACGGGCTGTCGTGGGTTTGTAGAATCGTAAGACTCTAAGAGTTGGATCGCGATCCTAACTACCTTGCCTGAAGGTAGCTGTCGCTATTGCCTTTCCATCTTCACTTAGATCTTGCACTCCTAGGCTCCTCGCGGCCGTGCTCTCGGCGGCCCGCCGCCGCCTCTCTGTTGTCGGGCCGTACGACAAAGCTCTGGTTTAGTCACACTAATGTTTGCATTAGAAGGTTAAGATCTCTATGACATGTGGGCCCTTTTGGACCGTTAAGTGGTTGCGTAGTTGCTAGTTTATGTTTTCCCTAATAGAACACGTACTCTGGGTAGTTCAATTACGAGTTTACGCTTTTGTGTTTAGGAGACGTATTTTCTGGAATACGTTTTCCTCTGAGTTTCGGCCGAGATAACCTTGGGTGTGGACTGGGTCGAAACTGTGGCTTGGGCCCGCAAGTCGCTGACCGTAGCTAGCGATGCCTCGGTAAGAAAAGTAGTAAATACTTTAGTAAATTGAAATCGGTTTATTTGCACATCGTAAAATAGGAATTCATTTACCGAGACTTAGAGTTATGTCCCTAAGACCATGCTTGGTCTCGGTCTTACGGAGATAACTCCGGGTCCCCACAACATTGGTATCGAGCCATCCGATCAGAGGTTAGAGATAGCATCGCGTTAGAGTTAGTAAGCCTTCTTGAGTCAAATTATTTTTGAAATTATCAAATTAATTTCAGGAAGTTTAGGTTAGGAATATCTTTTATTCCTAATCCATCCTAGTATCTTTTCTTACCCTATTTCTGTTTTTAAAGAAATCTTACCTTATTGTTCTTGCTTTTAGATGAGTCGCCAATACCGGTCAAAGAAACTCAAGTGAGAACGTGGATGGATACTGCACTTCTCCAGAAATGATGTGGAGGGCGAACTTCACCTATCACCATCTTACGCCATCTATCGCCGCGACAGGGCCAAGCATGGAGGAATACTTGGCCGTGATCAACATCATCGCGAGGGCGAGTCACGGGGAGTATCCCATATTGTTTCCAGGAACGTGGCACTTCGGAGGCCATGGCTCTACAGGAAGTGGCCCGTGTGGCTATGAGCTATCTCCGTTATGATCTGACGGAGTTGTCTCAGCCGCCTTACTACCATTTTCCTATGTGCGAGCGTGGCACGGAGGTGGACACCTTTGCTCGGATTCAGTTTGGGGAAGATCCCCAGGTTAGGCAGTTGGCAAGATTGGTCCATACCATGGACCAAATCCATCGGTGCACTGTGTATGAGTTGTACGAGACACATCAACGTCTCGTGGTGGCCCAAGAGCACCTACAACTCATGTGTAACATGGGGATTATTGACCGCCATGTGGTTTATGGCACGAATGAGATTTCCTCATATGCTTGGCGCCACCGATGTACCGTCTTCCGGAAGTGCGGGGCATGTACCCAACTATGGGACGAGGCGCCAGTTCGCATGTCGCTTGGATTTGCTCGTGCTCGTAGGATGGAACCTCTGAGGCCATGTGATAGAGCAAGGCTCCTTTGCGTCTTCCTAATTTTGGAGACCCCGTGATACGGATCCCCGAGGCACATCTTCTGGACGAGTTTCCGGTAAACTTTGACCGGAACAACATTTAGGATGTTGTAGGCGTAAGCTTTTGGGCAAGCATGTATCTTTGATTTCCTGTAATAGGCTAGTAATAATTGAACTCTTAATGTTTCTCTTGCAAGAACTATATTTCCAGTAGTTGCTTTTCGCCCCCGGGCCCTATGAATGTAATTGCTTTGGAAAAATTATGATTTGAAGTTATGAATCTTGTACTGGCCTTAGTGCCTTTGTACGCCCTTTTGGTGTTATGTTTTGGTGCATTTTATATCATTATGCATGCTTAATTAAGAACTTTGTGCTTGCTGTCCAAAGTTTTATTATTCGTACTTTTCCCTCAATCTTGGCCTCTTTTTAACATTCCTTGTCACTCCAGGATGTCAGGCCCCAACACTCGTGCTAGAGCTCATGCGATGGGGATCTCCACCCAGGGCACTCGTTCCGCCATCAGAGCGAGAACTTTACGCCCGCGAGGAGAGGGGTGAGCCCTCTCAGCAGCACCGTCCGCGGGACAGTTCCTCTGAGGAAGTGCTTCCTCCGCCACCCACTATGGCGGAAGTCTTGGCTCAGATCGAGAGGAACAGGATGGATCAGACCAGGATCCTGGAGGCTATAGCTCGCAACACTTCTCCTGCTCCTGCGGCAGCAGGGGGAGGGGGACATCAGAGGCAGCGTGGGGGTCTCGCTGAGTTTCAGCGAACAAATCCTCCCACTTTTGCGGGTACTGGAGACCCTATGGAGGCTGAAGATTGGCTGAGGGATGTGGAGAAGAAACTAGCCATTGCTCAGTGCACGGGCATTGAGAGAGTTCTTTTTGCCAGCTATCAGCTGGAAGGCGCCGCTAGTGCATGGTGGGATAATTTTTCCGCCATGCAACCTGACGGAGACGTTCCATCATGGAACGAGTTTCGTGCGGCTTTCAGGGAGGCCTATATTCCGGATGGGGTCATGTCAATCAAGCAGCAGCAGTTTCTTGCTTTGAAGCAAGGAAGGAAGATCACATCAGTATCTTCAGAGTTCAACTCCTTGGCCCGCTATGCCCCGGATGACGTCTCCACAGATGCTCGCCGCCAACGCTGGTTCATGGGCGGCTTGACTGAGGAGATGCAGCTGGCTTTAGCTGTACATGACTTCAGGAACTTCCAACACATAGTGAACAAGGCCATTGTAGTGGAGCACAAGAGTGTGGCTGTGGAGGAGTCCAGGAAGAGAAAGAAGACCACTCAGTTTTCGGCTAGTGGCAGTTTCCCTCGACAGCGCACCGGACCGCCTCAAGCACCTCGCCCTCAGGCTCCAGTGCCATCGAGGCTTCCTGTGGCGCCTGCACGACCTTCTCCACCTACAGGGCAGTGGCACAGTGGGAGTAGGAACTCCCAAAACAGTGGTACATTCAAGCCTAATGTCACCTGCTTTCATTGTGGTCGCCAGGGCCACTATGCTTCTTCTTGCCTCACCAAGCAGCGGGGAATGCCGCAGGTTTATCGTGCTCCTACACCACCAGCTGTGGCACGCCCTACACCACCTCTGAGGGCAGCATCTACCCCTCCACAGGTCCCTGCACGTGGCTGAGTGAACCACGTCACCGCTGAGGAGGCGAGCGACGCTCCAGACGTCGTTTTGGGTACACTTCTTGTTAATTCTTGTCCAAAGATCGCTTTATTTGATTCCGAGCATCTCATTCATTCATCAAAGAAGAATATGCTGCACTTAATCATTTTGAAATACATAAACTTCAGCCACCTTATCAAATCCGATGCGTCGGGATCGGTTTTCCAAACCGATCAAGTTTGCCGACGTAAAAGTGAAAATTCAAAATGTCAACTTCTTGGCAAACTTAATTGTGCTAAAATCAGCGGTATTGATGTAATCTTGGGGATGGATTGGCTGTCCAAAACCAGGGAAAGATCGATTGTGCTCAGTGGTCTATTTCTCACACTAGTGAAGACGGCAATCAAGTCGTTTTGCACCTTCGTGGCGCTTCTCATCTCTATGCCTTGGAAGCTTGTACCTCTCTTGAACTTGAGAAAGTTCCTGTGGTGTGTGAATATCCAGATGTATTCCCCAAAGAACTCCCAGGCATGCCTCCTGATCGAGAAGTCGAGTTCGTCATCGAGCTTGTACCCTTGCTTCGCGCCGATCTCAAACGCCATACCGGATGTCTCCTAATGAATTGGAAGAATTGAAGAAGCAACTCCAAGAACTTCAAGACAAGGGGTTTATTAGGCCGAGCTCCTCACCTTGGGGATGCCCGGCTATCTTTGTCAAAAAGAAGGACAAGAGTTTGCGGATGTGTGTTGACTACCGTCCGTTAAATGAAGTCACTATCAAGAACAAATATCCGCTTCCTCGGATTGATGATTTATTTGATCAATTGAGTGGAGCCCAAGTATTCTCAAGGTTGATTTGCGCTGGGCTATCATCAAATTAAAGTTCGAACCGAAGACATTCCGAAGACAACATTCTCTACTCGTTACGGGTTGTACGAGTACACTGTCATGTCTTTTGGTCTGACGAATGCACCGGCATACTTCATGAATCTTATGAATTCAGTGTTCATGGAGTATTTGGATAAGTTTGTTGTTGTATTCATTGACGGCATCCTTATCTACTCAAAGTCTGATGAAGAACACGAGCAACACTTGAGGCTTGTGTTGGAGAAGCTTCGTCAACATCAGCTTTTTGCCAAATTTAGTAAATGCGAGTTCTGGCTTCATGAAGTTAGTTTCTTGGGGCATGTCCTATCCAAGGGCGGTATTGCAGTTGATCCTAGCAAAGTGCAAGATGTCCTTGAGTGGAGACAACCCAGAAACATTACTGATATTCGCAGTTTTCTTGGACTTGCGGGTTACTACCGCAGATTCATCCAGAACTTCTCCAAAATTGCAAGGCCAATGACTCAACTTTTGAAGAAAGAAAAGAAGCTCGAATGGTCGCCTGAATGTGAGGAGAGCTTTCAGATCCTAAAGGAATGCTTGACCAAAGCTCCAGTACTCATCTTGCCTGACATTCACAAGAGCTTTGACATTTATCATGATGCGTCTCGCCATGGGCTCGGTTGTGTTCTTATGCAAGAGGGCCGAGTGGTAGCTTATGCATCAAGACAATTGAGACCACATGAGTTGAATTATCCCACTCATGATTTGGAGCTCGCAGCAGTTGTTCATGCTCTCAAGATTTGGCGACATTACCTCATCGGCAATCGTTGCGAAATCTACACCGACCACAAGAGTCTTAAATATATCTTCACCCAAGCTGATCTGAACTTGAGGC
Source organism: Ampelocalamus luodianensis (assembly GCA_036346255.1). Lineage (NCBI taxonomy): Eukaryota > Viridiplantae > Streptophyta > Magnoliopsida > Poales > Poaceae > Ampelocalamus > Ampelocalamus luodianensis. The sequence goes on along the minus strand of CM070629.1, from coordinate 53,722,648 downwards.
AAAGAAGATGGCCTGAGTTGATCAAAGATTATGATTTTGGACTCCATTATCATCCAGGAAAAGCAAATGCGGTTGTTGATGCCCTAAGCAGAAAGTCTCAGTGCAACTGTTTATCGGTAACTCCCATTTCAGTAGGCTTGTGTGCTGCGATGCAACGTCTGCACCTGGAGATAATTGAGGAAGGTTCCCTTGCTGCCCTTAGTGTGAATTTTACACTTGAGGACCAGATTAGAGAAGCCCAGAAGACTGATGAGGAGGTAGCTCAAATCCGGGAAGAAGTAAAGCAAGGCAAGGCCAAGTGCTTTAAAAAAGATGCACAAGGCACCTTATGGTTTGGAAACCGGTTGGTGGTGCCTTGCGATCACGCTCTTGAGAGAACTAATTCTCAAGGAGGCACATGACTCCAAGTTTTCTATCCACCTGTAGCACCAAGATGTACCAAGATCTTAAGAAGCGACTATGGTGGAGCAGAATGAAACAAAGACATCGCTCAATTTGTTGCCGAGTGTGATGTATGCCAAAGAGTTAAGGCCGAGCATTTGAAACCGGCAGCACTCTACAACCCCGCCCATTCCCAAGTGGAAATGGGAAGAAGTTGGCATGGATTTTATCACCGGCCTTCCAAAAACTCAAGCGGGTCGACTCTATATGGGTGATCGTTGATCGTCGTGAAGGTTGCCCATTTCATTCTGTCAAGACCACCTACCATGGGGATAAGTTAGCTGAGCTTTATATCTCCGAATTGTTTGTCTCCATGGTGTACCAAAGGTCATCATTTCGTATAGAGGTCCTCGCCACATCTTACTTGGAAGTGCTTACATAAAGCATTGGGGACCAATCTATCTTTCGCCCGCTTACCACCCACAAACAGATGGGCAGACTGAAAGGGTAAATCAAATCTTGGAAGATCTTCTCCGAGCATGTGTGCTGTCCTATAGCAAGAACTGGGAGAAATGTTTACCTTTTGCGGAATTCTCCTACAACAATAGCTTCCAATCAAGCATTCAAATGTCACCATTCGAAGCATTATATGGAAGAGCTTGTAGGACACCCTTGAACTGGTCCGAAGCCAGGGAAAGGCCATTTTATGGTCCAACCTTGGTAGAGGATGCAGAAGAACAAGTTCATGTCATCCGCAAACGACTTCGGACGGCTCAATCCCGTCAGAAGTCCTATGCCGACCGTCGTCGTCGTGAGTTGAGCTTTGAGGTGGATGATCATGTCTATCTTAAGGTTTCTCCAATGAAAGGAACACATCGTTTCCAAGTCAAAGGCAAATTGGCACCTCGCTACATCGGACCTTTCCGAATTCTAGCAAAGTTGGGACCGGTGGCTTATCGAATAGAGTTGCCACCATCACTTGTGGATGTACATGATGTCTTCCATGTTTCACAACTAAAGAAGTGTCTTCGCATCCCTACCGAAGCAACTGAACTGGAAAAACTTGACTTGCAATCCGATCTTTCTTATCGAGAGCACCCGATTCGCATTCTGGAGGAAAAAGAGCGCAAGACGCGTAATCGCAACATCAAATTCGTCAAGGTTCAATGGAGCAACCATACTGAAGATGGAGCAACTTGGGAGCGTGAAGATCAACTACGAGCTAGCTATCCTGATCTTTTTCCTTCTACTTAAAATGTCTTCGAGTCAAGAAAGGAAAGTTTAAACAAAGCAATGGGAAGGGAAAAATGTAATAGCCATTCCTTGTAACCCTACAAAGATATCTTGGCACTATCTTTGAAGGAAATCAAGACAACAGATGTTTTGTCTTCTTTTAGAACTGTTCTATCCTACTTCCACCCTATCGATCTCGGGGTCGAGATCTTTTGTAAGGGGGGAGGTTTGTCACATCCCCAAATTAATAAAGAGGTTTATTATGCATTTCATTATCATGCATCATGTTTTGAAACTTTTTATTTTAATATTGCACTTGGAAAATCTCAAAATACATTTGAAATCTACACTTCTAATTGATCTCCAAACTAGAAACTGAAATTAATGCTACTGAAAAACCTCTGGAAATAATTTATTCAAATACTATATTAATTATCATGAATTAATATAATTTTTCCCAAATTTTTGGGACTGGTTTGAACCCTAAGAAAATTCAAACACTATCAAAAGACCTAGTTTAAGTTTGAATTTATATATCACAAATTATATCGTGAACAGTAGGGTCCTATAAATTTTATGGACACTAGGTTATCCCAGGAACCCCCACAAATTATTTCATGATTTTAGGAAATTTATTTCTATTTTTAAACCTCTGGTCAAAGTAGGAAAAACAATTTAAATCTTAGTCAAAACTTTAGACTCAAACCTTAGTCGGCACTGTTCATCGGATTCGAACCAGACTCGGTGAACTGACTCGGTCGAGTCAACTAATCGCACCACGACAAGCGCACCTTAGGATCGAAATCAACGGCCCGGATCGCCTACCCTTCGACTGTTCCGATTGCACTCCGATCCAAGCCGTCGCGGGATCCAACGGTCTACGTGGACTCACTCAAACACAACTCGCGCGCGTTGAGTCGGCGTTGTGGGTCCGCCTGTCGGGGCCTTCTCCTACCTCCCGCTGGCGCGCAGAGCTAGCACCACGCGCCGCTGCTGCCCGACAGCACACAAGAACGGCGATGCTCACGCCGTGAATCCACCGCCCAATTGACCATCCTCGAGTTTCGACAAGTGACGCCGCTGCTGTTCCGTCCATCGGCCGAGCTTAAGTCGCCATCGAACGCCTCCTTCTTCCCATCTTTCCTCTCGGTCCGAGGAAAGAGAGGCTTGTTCTTGCTCTCTTCACAGTGAGCTTCCTCCGCGTGGTTTCCCTCACCTCCCGATCCATGCCGCTCCATTTTTGCTCATCTTGGACCTTGGTTCCTCTTGTAGCTCCTGCATCGATGGTGCCATTGGAAGCTCCAGAGCACGCTCCAAAGCCACCTCGGTGTCATCTTCATCTCCAAAGTGAGATCCTCTTCTCTTCTTGCGCGTCACATTGTGTCTTAGGACATAATCTAGATTTCCCCTCAACCTATTTGGCGGTTAATGCATAGGAGCTCTGTGATTTCTGGTTTTCCACTCCGCGGCCGTGAGAGCTCATCTTGTTTCCCGATGACGGCACGGTGAGTTTCCCGTCGACTTAACCCTCTGGGATCATCTCCTGGGTGTCCTGATTCTGCTCCCACCTCTCATTGTTCTTCTTTATCCTCAGAACATCCCCGCCGCGGTGACCTTCTCCACACCGCCGCTGGTTTCTACCGCCGGAGCTGAAGACGAAGACTCTTGGTCCCCGTGCCTCACCATCGGCACTTGAACCCCGTGAGCTTAAATCTAGCACCGGTTGCCGCGGGGTAGCTCCTACTTCGAGATCCCTCTGCACCGAACACCCCTCCTCCGCTCGACTCCATCGCCGGCGCGCCACCGTGCCTCTTCACCGGCAAAATCATCACCTGAAGGTAGCTGTCGCTATTGCCTTTCCATCTTCACTTAGATATTGCACTCCCTAGGCTCCCCGCCGGGCGGTTTCGGCAAAGACCGGCCTTCGCCACCCCTCTCTGTTGTCGGGTCGTACGACAAAGCTCTGGTTTAGTCACACTAATGTTTGCATTAGAAGGTTAAGATCTCTATGACATGTGGGCCCTTTTGGACCGTTAAGTGGTTGCATAGTTGCTAGTTTATGTTTTCCCTAATAGAACACGTACTCTGGGTAGTTCAATTACGAGTTTACGCTTTTGTGTTTAGGAGACGTATTTTCTGGAATACGTTTTCCTCTGAGTTTCGGCCGAGCTAACCTTGGGTGTGGACTGGGTCAAAACCGTGGCTTGGGCCCGCAAGTCAGTGACCGTAGCTAGCGTATGCCTCGGTAAGAAAAGTAGTAAATACTTTAGTAAATTCGAAATCAGTTTATTTGCACACTTTAAAATAGGAATTCATTTACCGGAGACTTAGAGTTATGTCCCTAAGACCATGCTTGGTCTCGGTCTTACGGAGATAACTCCGGGGTCCCCACAGTTTTGGATTTACCAGAATTTCCGAATTATTTCTTAACAGAAAAATCGGATTATTGCGCAAGCACAACATCAGCACAGGGATTTCAGAAATAAAGGAAATAAAAAGAAATTACTGACATATGGGACCCACATGTCAGCGAGATGGCTCACGGTAGACTAGTTTTACCGAGCCTCGGGATTTAGAGATTGGTGATCTGCCACGGGGATCTGATCTGGACCAATCCCGGCGCGACACGTCAGCGGCAGCTGCTGACCAGGACGCTGTCTCGGGCGCACACGCGTGAGATGACGAGGATGCCACGCGATGTGACACGTCGGCGCGGGACCTGAGGTGGCGAGCCACGTGGATGTCCACGTCAACTCGACGGTGACGGGCTCGAGAACCAACGGCGAACGGCGGCGATCCACCGGCGGTGAGTGGTACCGGCGTGTAGCTGAGGCTATTGCGAACCTCTGGGTGCAACTCCGAGTGCTTGGGATGGACGGTGGCGACCGGCGGCGAGGTTTGAGCGGTGGAGAGCCTTGGTTGTTGTTGGACAAGGCCTCCGGTGAAGTTCCGGCGACGGCGAAGGCTCCTGGAGGTAGATGATGCGACGGTGAACCCGGCGGTGCAGACCACGAGGGCAGGGCGACGTCTTCACAGCGCAATTAAAAAAAAACGAACGGCGGCGAGAAACCCTAAAAGCTCAATTGCGGCAACGCTAGGGCTCTCGGGGTGCTGTGGCTTGAGGGTTTGGTGTGCGGACGCCAATGCGAACCTCAGGGACCTATTTATAGGGCTGAGGTGGCACGAGATAAGGAATCCCCAATTTGGGATATTCTCGGTCTCGAACGAAAACGGAGATAGAGTTGGTTTTGATCCCGATTGAGGGTAGATACGGGTGCGAGAAGGAAGGAGATAGAGTTTGGTGAAGAAATCGGAAAGGTTTTAGTTAGGAAAGTCTCGTTGTCGGACGGGCTTCTAGAAGGCAGCAATGGCGGACGGAGGCGGGCGCGTCGCAGAGACAAAGCCAACTCGGAGACGAAAGCGGTGGGCCCACCTAGCAGCGAAAGCCCACGCACGTGCACGATCGGGCCAAAAGAGTTAACCGTCCAGATCTGATCGAACGGCTCACAATCAATGGGACGTTCGGGTCGCCCGAACAGCCCATCTCCATCGGACCGCTCAAGGAGAATCGGATGGTGGAGGGTGAGCCGAGCGTGTTTGAGAGAGAGAGAGAGTGAGAGACTGATAAGTGGGGTCCACCTGTCAGCGGAGGCGGGCGCGCGCAGGCTAGCTGGGCTACGCGCGGGAGCAAAGGCCACGCGGGCTGGGCCGGAGGAGAAGGAAATGGGCCAAGGGAGGAGAGATTAGGCCTGGAGGCTTTTCTGAGATTTTAATTAGTTTTTCTATTTTTATAAAATACCAGAAATTCAAATAAGCAACAGAAAATAGCAAATGAACTCAGAAAAATCTAGAAAATATATCTGAGCACATAGAACCCAAATAAAATAGTTTTGGCTATTGTTCATGTTGGGATTATTCACATTAAATGTTTTTTATTGTAAATTACAATATTAAGCTTTTGAATTAAATTCATATAAAACCAAATCGTGACTTTTTCCCTACTAACTATTTAAAAGATTTTTAAACTCAGAAAATTGGGATGTTACAAACCTCCCCCCTTAAAGGAATCTCGACCCCGAGATTCAGGCTAGCTAGAGAAAAGGCTAGGAAACTCGGCTTTCAGCTCTTCTTCACACTCCCACATTGCTTCTCCTTCTGAGTGGTTGCTCCACTGAACCTTGTAAAAAATGAACAGTCTTGCTTCTGGTGTGGCGCTCTGTGACATCCAAAATCTTGACTGGTTGCTCCTTGTAGGTAAGATCCTCCTTCAAGTCAATTGATTCCAACGGGGCCTGCTCTTCTGGCACACGAAGGCACTTCTTCAACTGCGAGATATGAAAGACATCATGCACTCCTGCTAACGACTGCGGTAGCTCCAACTAATAAGCAACTTCCCCACGACATTCTAAAATCTTGAACGGACCAACATACCTAGGGGCAAGCTTCCCTTTGGTATGAAACCTTTTGACACCTCTGAGCGGAGTAACTCGAAGATACACGAAATCCTCGGGTTCGAAGCTAAGATCGCGATGACGATTATCAGCATAGCTCTTCTGCCTGGACTGAGCTATCTTCAATCTTTCTCTGATCATGGCCACTTGCTCTTCCGCTTCTTGAATGATGTCTGGACCAAATACCAAACGCAGCTGTTTCTGACCAATTCAACGGGGTTCTGCAAGCACGACCATACAAAGCTTCAAATGGTGACATCTGCAGACTAGCTTGATAACTGTTGTTGTACGAAAATTCTGCATATGGTAAACTTTTATCCCATCGGGTTGCATTAGCTAGAGCACAAGCTCTCAGCATATCCTCCAATATCTGATTAACTCTTTCCGTCGCGCCATCTGCTGCGTGGATGATACGCGATCAAATTCGATGGGTACCCAATGATTCATACAAACTTTGCCAAAAATGAGAGGTGGACTGAGATCCTCGATCTGATGCTATCTTCTTTGGTACACCGTGCAAACTGACAATTCTGACCATATACAACTCCGCAAGGCGATCTCCTGAGTACGTGGTTTTGACTGGTAGGAAATGGGCGACTTGGGTCAAACGATCGACTATTACCCAGATCGAATCGTAACTCAATTGGGTATTGGCTAAACCGGTAATGAAATCCATTCCGATCTCTTCCCACTTCCATTCCGGAATCTTCAGTGGTTGCAACAAACCTGCTGGTCTCTGGTGTTCTGCCTTTACCTTCTGACACACGTCACACAGGGCAACGAACTCTGCGACTTCTCGCTTCAAATTTGGCCATCAAAACTTAGTCTTAACATCTTGGTACATCTTAGTACTTCTAGGGTGAATTGAATACTTTGAGTCATGGGCTTCTTTTAAGATCAGTTGCCTTAACACATCAATATATGGTACACAAATACGACCATTAATCCAGAGTATGTCTTGATCATCTTTGGTAAAATCTTTGAATTTCCCTTCTGCCATTTTGAGCTTGATGTCGGACAACACGGGATCCTTCGGTTGCGCTTCACGAATCTGCTGCTCCAGGGTAGACTGTATTTCCAAACTGGCCACAAATCCTTCAGATACGACTTCTAGTCTTAGCTTCTGAAACTCATCTTGAAGTTCTGAACAAAACTCTTCCGCTTTCAAAGCATTGCAGTAGCTCTTACGACTCAAAACATCTGCAACTACATTGGCTTTTCCGGGATGGTAGTGGATTCCAAGATTATAGTCCTTGATCAATTCTAACCATCTCCTCTGTCTCATGTTCAAATCTGACTGGGTGAAGATGTACTTCAGACTCTTATGATCTGTGTAGACTTCACAGCGATTACCGATGAGGTAATGACGCCAAATCTTTAAAGCATGCACTACGGTAGCTAATTCTAGATCATGGGTAGGGTAATTCTCCTCTTGAGGTCTTAATTGCCTTGACGCATAAGCGATGGCTCTTCCTTCTTGCATCAAGATGCATCCTAATCCTTGACGCGAAGCATCACAATAGATATCGAAATCCTTGCGAATATTTGGCAAAATCAACACTAGGGCTGATGTCAAGCGCCTCTTCAACTCTTGAAAACTTTCTTCACAGGCTGGCGTCCAAGTGAACTTTTTCTCATTCTTCAACAATTGCGTGAGTGGCCTAGCAATTGATGAGAATCCTCGATGAAACGGCGGTAATAACCTGCCATTCCAAAGAAACTGCGAATCTGAGTTACAGTCTTGGGCTGCTCCCAATGTAACACTACTTTAACTTTACCGGTTCAATCATACTCCTCACTGTCATCACATGACCAAGGAAATCAACTTTCTTCTTCCAAAAATCACATTTACTGAACTTGACATACAACCGATGCTCTCTGAGCTTTTCCAAGACTATCCTTAAATGTTCGGCATGTTCTTCCTCCGTCTTGGAGTAAACCAAAATATCATCAATGAACACGACTACAAACTTGTCCAAATATTCCATGAATACTTTATTCATCATGTTCATGAAGTATACAGGGGCATTGGTCAGGCCAAAGGACATGACGAAGAACTTATAATGTCCATACCGCGTTGAGAAAGCGGTCTTCAGTATATCCTTAGGACAAATCTTCAGCTGGTGGTAACCTGATCGCAGGTCAATCTTTGAGAATACTCCGGCTCCTTTCATCTGATCAAACAAATCATCAATCCGGGGTAGTCGGTACTTGTTCTTGATGGTAACTTCATTGAGGGAACGGTAATCGACACACATCCTCATGCTTCCATCTTTCTTCTTGACAAACAACATTGGCGCTCCCCATGGCGACGAACTATCTCTCACGAAACCTTTCTCAAGAAGTTCTTCTATCTACTTCTTCATCTCTACCAATTATCGACTGGCATCCGATAAGGTCGCTTTGAAATCGGTGCTGTCCCTAGCACTAGGTCGATGACAAACTCGATGTCACGGTCCGGGGGCATTCCTGGTAATTGTTCTGGAAACACATATGTATATTCACTGACGACTGGTACTTCTTCTAAGGAAAGGGTCTTCAGGCTGTTTACTAACAGATGTCCGTCACGAACTGAGGTGGCTAGAAATTCTACCTTGTTTCCCTTGGTATCCTCGACTATTACAGCTCTACAGCCACAATCTAGCACTGCTTTGTCCTTGGATAACCAATCCATGCCAAGAATGACATCTAAGGTTTGGGTATCTAGTACGATTAGGTTGGCTAGAAACTCAACACCAACTATGAGTAACTTAGCTCCTAAACATCCCACTTTAGAGCTTAGCTTTGCTCCAGACGACTGGACTAGCAGAGTATGCTTAAGACGCATAACTTCCAAATTATTCTTGGTTGCAAACATCCCGTAAACAAATGAATGCGAAGCTCCAGAATCAAACAAAACTGATGCAGGTACTGGGTTAACCAGAAACTTACCCAGTACGACGTCCGGTGCTTCCTAGGCTCCTTCCAGAGTGACGTGGTTGACTCGGCCTCTGGCCACCGGCTGTGGTGCTCCTCCGGCTTGACCGGCAACTTGTGAAGCTCCTTGGTTGATGCCTGGCGCTGGCGTCTTGGATGGTATAGCTCCAAGGTTGAAGCGTACTGGAGTGATTGTTCCCTTCTACGGATATTAGTTAGCAAAATGTCCTGGCTGACGACAGGTGTAACATACCCTTGGTACGTTCTGCTGATTGCTCTCTGGATTGGGGTTGGCAGGTGCAGGGTTGTAGAAGCTCTGGGCAGCTGGACGAGGTGCTGAAGTTGGTGCAGGTGCCCTGAACGAATTCTGCGGTAGAAACCGGTTAAACTGTGGCGGAACTGTCCTCATCTTCTGCCGAGACTGATGGTTCCCTTGTTGAGCCATCTGGCGTTTGTGGTTGTTCTCCAGTTCCTTGCGCTTGTCCTCCAGGACAAAAGCTTTGTTGACCAATTCTTGGAAGTCAGGGAAAGTATGGGCAATTAGACGACTTGCGATCCAAAGTTCACCCTTCGTAGCGACTCGCGAGCCTTGTCTGTGGCTACATCCTCTGCTGCATAGCGAGCTAACTGTGAAAACTTGTTGAGGTAGTCAAACACTGTCATGGCTCCTTGCTTGAGAGCGCGAAACTCATCCTTCTTCAGATCAATGATACCTTTCGGTACATGGTATTGGCGAAATGCTGCAGAAAATTCTTCCTAAGTGATATTCTGTGGTGCCTCATGAGCGACACAGAAGTTCTCCCACCATTCGGCAGCTATGCCTTCCATCTGGTGAGTGGCGTACAGAACCTTCTCATGGTGGCTGCACTGGGTGATCAGCAGCTTCTTTTCAATAACCCAAAGCCAATCATCTGCTTCTACTGGGGAGACGTGTCCAGAAAACGTTGGTGGACGGGTTCTCGTGAACTCCGCAAGTTTAGATGGTCCATGCTGACCTTGAGCAGCGGGGCTCTATGCTGATGATTGTTGTTGTTGTTGACCTGGTTGCTCATAGTTTGCCTCTGATTCATCATGGTATTCATTAGCTGAGTCTGCGCTGCCATGAAATCTTCAAAGTTTTGCAAGTCAATCGGGGGTGCTTGTAGCGGAACTGCTCCTGCGGCTGGTTGCTCATTGCCTCCTGGTGCTAGTGTACCGGAACCACTTGCAGCAGTCTGACGAGTTTGAACCATCTGGCGAAGCTCCACGGGTCAGATAAGGTAGCAAGCACGAGATGAGTTAAGAACTAAGCACGGGGGTAGGTTAAACTGTAACATCCCAAAATTTTGGTCTGTTTTAAAGTTTTAAAAGAAAAAGAACCATTTGGATTTTTCTGCTAAAGTTAAAAGCTTAATATGAATTTTCAGAGTTCAAAAATAATTTAATGTGATTAATGTCAACATCAACTATTATCAAAGTTATTTTATTTGGGTTCTATGTGCTTGGATATATTTTCTAGAATTTTCTAGAATTTTTCCGAGTGCATTTGCTATTTTCTATTTGCTATTTGGACTTTCTGTTATTTTCTAAAAAGAAAACTATTAAAAATCTCGAAATAGTCTTGCCCAATCTCCAAATCCCGGCCCAAATCGCCCGGCTCCCGGCCCATCTCCACTTCGCCGCAGCCCAGCTCGCCTTTTCTCCGCCGCAGCCCAGCGCCAACCGAGCAGTGCCGCCTTGCCTTTTCCTTCTAACGATGCCGCGTGGCCCCACCTCGTGATAACAAGATCTTCTTCTTCCTCCAGGACTCTTGAGTCCGAGCGCTTCACGCCGTAGTCGAGCCGGCCTCCTCTTGAACTCCTCCTCTCCGTGCCTATATAAAGCCGCTTCCCCGCGTCAATCTCTTCGCCTTGTTCTCCTCTATCGAAACCCTAACATCTCCTCCCCGGGTTCCTCCTCATTGCGCCGCAATTCGCCGAAGACTGAGGACACCCGAAGCTCCTTCACCGCCGGCATTCATCGACATCGGACCTTCTCAGCCCCATCCGCCGCCACCGTTGGGATCACCTCGTCGCAAGCTTCACCGTGCTCCCTCCATCTTCGGCCGAGGATCATCTCAACGCCGTTGTCGGGTTCGTCATCCAACCGGCCGCCGCCTCTCTTCTCCGATCTACACCTCCGGTGAGCTCCCCGCTCTTTTGAGTGCATCACCTTGTGCTCCAGGCTATTCTCATCTAATCTACACCTTTCATTTGATCTCTTTGCCGCCAAATCGCCGCCGCCGTGGTTCTTCCCGCCTCCGGCCACCACCGCCAGCCCGCCCCGCCCTCCTCGCATCCCCGAGGTGTTCCTCGTGATCCTCGTGTTGACGCCGACCCGTGCTCCTCTCGCCTCGCGAAGCCTTCTAATCGCCAAAGCCGCCGCACCCGTGGAGCTCCCCGCGCTCAAGTCGCCGCCGCCAAGCCCCTTGCCGCATTGCCGCCTCCCCTGAGCATCGCCGCTTCCTGTGGTCCTGCTTTCCACTTTGCCGGACTACTCGCGCCGCTCGTCGCCGACGACGCCAACTTCATCGCCGCGGAGCTCCCTTCTTCCTCTCGGTTTTCTCTTCAGGCCGACGTGGCAAGCCTCTTCCTCCACCTCACTCCGCAGCCATGTGGCATCCGGTCAAGACTCAGCTGGCGGCCCAAGTGGTGAACCCTAAACCCCACCCGAGCCAATAGTCCTTGGAACCACCCACTGCACACTCAGCCACTTCTGTGGGACCCACTGTTTAAGAATTGTCATCCCGTCCGAACCACTCACTGACGTCACCGACGTCATAATCTTCTTTTCCTTTAGGAAAATAATTCAAGAAATCCATAAATCTGATTTTCGTATTTTATGTGATTTCAATCTTCCAGAGCTCATATCTTTTGCATCCGAACTCCGATTCAGTCCATTCAAATTCCTAAATTTATCTAAATTCAAGATCTATTTATCTGAGGTTTTTATTTAATTTTTGGAGTTAGTTTTCTCTCTGTTATTTATTTATTTGTGTTATTTACTTGTTTTGCGAATAGACGTCGATACTTCGGGAAGCTTCGAGCAAGGAGTAGCATACCAAGATCAAGATCAATCACTGGATTTATTCCAAGGTAAGTCGTGGTCCTTTGATCATATTGAACCCATGATTTCAAAAGTATATTGTTTTATACAAATTGCACGCTATATTTATATAAACTGCTTTGGGTATAGTTATTGCCTATTGTCATTATGCCTCCATTGAATAATTGAATGCCATGAATCCTTTGTCACCTTAGCATGGGTAATTTTAGTTGGACATATTTGTATTGCCAACATGGGTATCGTGATTTATGCTTAGTCTTGCTTAATTACGACGGGTTTGTCATCACATGTGTCTTAATAGTTAATTTTGACTTAATGATTTATGGAATTATGGTGGTGAGCCATTCTTGCTAAATTTGTGTACCATGACGGGTTAGTCATGGGTGTTGGTTAAACAAAATGGTTTTCGCCAAGCGAGTGGTTGGTGGATAGTGGGGATGTGGATTGAACATGTTGTGGGTTTGTGGAAAGATCGCTCGAGTAACTTGTCAAGGACTTAATCTTGTGCGCCATTGAACTGGGCCTTAACCGCATACAACCACATGTCCGGTATGGGACGGACCGGCCGATTAATTAGCAATGTCTTAATTTCGGTTCTCATGTGAAGCGTGGTTACGAAACGATTCTCACGGTGGCGCAAGAGGGGGCCCCGTCTCGTCGGAAAGACATTCAGTGTTTGAAACCTTAGCGGCGTAATCAAGTTAAGGAGGAGCTTTGTAAAGCCTTGTGATGATCACTTAGTCGCACACCCTAAGTGTGTTAAATGCAGACATTATAAGTTGATCTATCTCTTGTGGGTCAAGCTGTACAACCTCTGCAGAGTGTAAAACTATTCGAATAGCCGTGTCCGCGGTTATGGACGTGCTCGGGATTTCACACGGGAGATAGAGTTTCTTCAAAAATGTGTCGGAGTGTGGATGGGAAGTTCACTTGATGAATATAATATTCGCTTGGTGAATAGGTCATTCACTTGGTGGGTTGTGTCGATTGGTGAATGGGGAATTCACTTATCTTTGGTTTGGTTGGGAGGAATGGGAAGTTCACCGTTGTTTCAAAGAAAGTGTTTAATTACTTGTTATTGTTTTCAATTACGATTTCAATCTATTTATTGTATTTATCGTAAATGTTGTTTTCTCGCAAAAGAGCCATACAGCTAATCTTTGTTCAAGCCCTGCATGAATACTATTTGCATACATTTCCCCACGGCTTGCTGAGTACATTCAAAGTACTCATGGCTTTGGCCCCGTATTGCTCAGCTTGAAGAATATCAAGTCGCTCAAGAGTTCTTCGCCAGAGGACCATGAAGGTTTTGCGGATTATGATGCGTTTCTCCACTCGATTGCCTGTGGGCATGTTGATTGGCCAATTGAAGAGTTTCGTTCCGCTGCAAGAGTTTAATTGTTTCTTTAGCCCTGCGTGGCAAGTTAAGTAAACATTGACCATAAGGTCCAGTTATTATTATTATTTGTTACTCTGAGATCTTTTTAGTTAAATCAAATAAATAGATGGTATTTCATCATTGTTTTCCTGTGTGAGCTAGCTACTGATCTGGGACTAGTTCAGAATACACAGAGGGTTCCTGAGATGTATTTTCGGGTCCCGACATAAACCCAACAAAACACAGCTCAAGAAACTCCAACGAAATACTTTTATTAATTAGGGTCCTAGCATGGTGGAACACATGCATAGGGGCCTTTGCAGCTCATACTCGCACACAAAAGAAACAACAACCTAAGCACACAAAACTACCACCTAAAGGGCGACTACTAAACTGAAACTGGCTAAGCTTGAAAAACTAAAGCCTAAAACAAACTACTCAAGAAAGCCTCCACAACCGCGACGACGCTCCTACCGGCTGTAGACTCGAAGTGAGCCGGCATCTTGGCAAACTGATCCCGATGCCTTGGAACTAGTGCAGCAGGAATAGGCATTCCCGGTGCAACTGGTTCAGCTGACTCCTCGGGCTCTACGGCTCCTTCTAGCTCAACTGGACCTTCCTTTGGATCTTCTTCGGGATCCTCCTCGGGGTCTTCCTCTTCTTCGTCATCCTGGTCGTAGAGAATCTCTTGCAGAGTGGCGACCTTCTCTTCAGCTCGCTGCAAAGCCTCATAGACATGATCCAGCTCCGTGATAGTCATCTCCAATGATTCTCCCTGAGCGGCCACCAATTGAGCAAGGTGCACGACTGTAGCGTTGCTCTCTTCTTCTGTAGACGGGTAGCGTGTTGGCAAATCTACGGCCGTAGCTCTGGGTGGTAACGGAAGACGGTGTCTTGAAGCTCCCGTGCGTAGATGTTGCAGATACGTAGCATGGCCAAGCGTGATGACTCCTAGATGCCCTCCAGCCAAGTGATCTTCCTCACAGAGATGTGCGAAGGTTGGCTCACCTTGTTGTTCCTCCTGGCATAGATCGTCAGACGACAGATCACTCCACGGTTTTGACCGTTCACAGTCCAGTTGTTGCCGATGTACAACGGACGATCAAGGCCTCTAAGAACCTGTAGCAGCTTCCAAATCTCGGCGGCATATCCTCCTGTGTGCTCACCATAGCTCGAGACGCGAGGCATCTGTCAAGATGCATTTAAGGGAGGTAAGAGCAACTTAAAAACAGCGGGGAGAGAAAAGATTATAGCAATGGTTGAGTCGAGAGAGATATGAGAAGAGTTAAGCAATTAATTAATCTTGCAAGTTAATTTTTCCTTTAGAAAATAATTTGGACACTCTAAAGACGGCAGATCTAACTAAGGTCAAGACCTACAGTCAGTATGACTCTGATACCACCTCTGTCGGGACCCAAAATTACGATTCTGGAACCCTCTGTGTATAATGCACTAGTCCAGGATCACGCTAGTGCACACAGTGTCAACATAGGTGAATATCAATCCACACAAGTGATAAATAAAGTAAACGATTAGTTTGAATAACAAATAAGAGTTTTGACCTTATGATCGAGTTTACACTTATTGAGCCACGCAGAGCTAACAGAGAATAAAATAGCAGCGAAACATAAAGAACTTCAGTGTAGATCCCATTAATTCACCACAGGCAACCGACTGGGATCCAGACCTTAACGATTAGCAACCTTCGACGAACTCCTCCTCGAAAGCAGGCGTAGACTCCTCCTCTTCTGTAGGTTTGGGTGCAAGTTTTACAACAAGTGTAAGTACACAACCGTACTCGCAAATCATACCACAGAATGCAATTTATAGATGTAGGCTTATTCCAAAAGAAAAGGTTTATGTGGTTCTTTTGCATAAAGGCAACATTTGCAATTGAATACGGTAATAGGTTGAAAGCATAATTCAAAACAAATAGACAATATTAATTTAACAGTTGTTTTCACAAAGACACAAAGCTAAACATATTATTTCACATAGCCACATGATTTAGATCACATAGCTCCCATCCCAAACATTTTATGAAAACTACCCCTCATGTGAAATCCCCGAGTATGTCCATTACCGCGGATGCGGCTAGTTGAATAGATCGATTTAACACTCTGCAGAGGTTGTACACTTTACCCACACGATACAACTAGTGTTGCAAGCACTAATCATCACAAAACGGTTCAGAAACTTCATCTTAACATTGACACTCCCGACGTGCTTACAAACCGCTATACCAACCCAAACAAAGCGCTTTGGCATAACACACATTGTTGGACAGGGACACGGCGAACCGCCTCGTGATGTGACTACCTTGTAGTACACACCTCTACCCATAGTCTAACCTACAGCCTGAGTAATCAATGCCAAGAATCCATAACCTACTAAGTTAGGCCGGCCCATCAGGCATGTGGTCGTATAATAAGGCTCAGTTCAATGGCGCACAAAGTTAAGTCCTTAATTGACCAAGGCAAGACTTCCATTCTCTAACTATGTCACAAAGATCATTATTCCCATGCACATAGCTTCCACCATATCACACAGTATCCACCACTTGCCTCGGTCCAAATCCTTTACCACCCAGTTGGTTTTAGTGAAACATATGTCATACACAAAGTAATAGCACACAGTACACACAGTTTTATCACATAGTTCCATAGTCACTTAGTCAAATTTAATATTTACAACTCCAATGAGATATGAGGCTTGTAGCATGGCTAAGCAATTGTACTCGCATCTAACCAACCCACGTTGGTGTTACAATATTACCAACTATCAACCAATCTAGGGTGACAAGGGATTATGACATACAAGCCAAGGTGGTAATAACAAATTGGATAATAACTATGCCCAAAAGCATTTAAATACATAATTAAAGTAGAATGCAATGCTTTGGAACAAAGTAATTTGAAAACTGGGTTCAAGATGATCAAAGGTATGACTTGCCTTGGAAAAGGTCTAGGTACTGGTCTTGGTCTTGAGGTGCTCCTTCTTCTCCAAAGTTCCCCGATGTATCGACGTCTATTCGTAAATGAGACAAATAAACAAAACAAATAAATAAAATAGGCAAACCAAACTCCAAAAATTAAATAAAAATCTCAGATAAATAGAGGTCTAATTTAGATAAATTTTGGAATTTGAATGGGCTCAATCGGAGTTCGGATGAAAAAATTTTGGGCTCTGGAAGTTTCAATCTAAAAGAAAACCCTCATTTTGGATTTACCAGAATTTCCGAATTATTTCTTAACAGAAAAATCGGATTATTGCGCAAGCACAACGTCAGCACAGGGATTTCAGAAATAAAGGAAATAAAAAGAAATTACTGACATGTGGGACCCACACGTCAGCGAGATGGCTCACGGTAGGCTAGTTTTATCGAGCCTCGGGATTTAGAGATTGGTGATCTGCCACGGGGATCTGATCTGGACCAATCCCGGCGCGACACGTCAGCGGCAGCTGCTGACCAGGACGCTGTCTCGGGCGCACACGCATGAGATGACGAGGATGCCACGCAGGTGACACGTCGGCGCGGGACCTGAGGTGGCGAGCCACGTGGATGTCCACGTCAACTCGACGGTGACGGGATCGGGAACCAACGGCGACGGCGATCCCCCGGCAGTGAGTGGTACCGGTGTGTAGCTAAGGCTATTGCGAACCTCTGGGTGCAACTCCGGGTGCTTGGGATGGATAGTGGCGACCGGCGGAGAGGTTTGAGCGGCAAAGAGCCTCGGTTGTTGTCGGACAGGGCCTCTGGTGAAGTTCCGGCGATTGCGAAGGCTCCTAGAGGTAGATGATGCGATGGTGAACCCGGCGGTGCAGACCACGAGGGCAGGGCGACGTCGACGGCGGCGCAATTCGAAGAAAATGAACGGCGGCGAGAAACCCTAAAAGCTCGATTGCGGCGGCGCTAGGGCTCTCGGGGTGCTATGGCTTGAGGGTTTGGGGTGCGGACGCCAATGCGAACCTCGGGGACCTAATTATAGGGCCGGGGCGGCACGAGATAAGGAATCCCCAATTTGGGATATTCTTGGTCTCGAATGAAAACAGAGATAGAGTTGGTTTTGATCCCGATTGAGGGTAGATACGGGTGTGAGAAGGAAGGAGATAGAGTTTGGTGAAGAAATCGGGAAGGTTTTAGTTAGGAAAGTCCCGTTGTCGGACGGGCTTCTAGAAGGCGGCAATGGCGGACAGAGGCGGGTGCGTCGCGGAGATGAAGCCGACTCGGAGACGAAGGCGGCGGGCCCACCTGGCAGCGAAAGCCCACGCACGTGCACGATCGGGCCAAAAGAGTTAACCGTCCAGATCTGATCGAACGACTCACAATCAATGGGACGTTCGGTCCCCAGACGATCACGCCGCATCTGATCGTTCAATCTTGATCGAACGGCTCACAATCAATGGGATGTTTGGGTCGCCCGAACAGCCCATCTCCATCGAACCGCTCAAGGAGAATCGGACGGTGGAGGGTGAGCCGAGCGTGTTTGAGAGAGAGAGAGGCTGAGATACTGACAGGTGGGGTCCACATGTCAGTGGAGGCGGGCGCACGCGGGGCGAGCTAGGATGCGCGTGGGAGCGAAGGCCACGCGGGCTTGGCCGGAGGAGAAGGAAATGGGCCAAGGGAGGAGAAATTAGGCCCGGAGGCTTTTCTGATATTTTAATTAGTTTTTCTATTTTTATAAAATACTAGAAATTCAAATAAGCAACAGAAAATAGCAAATGAACTCAGAAAAAATCTAGAAAAACCTAGAAAATATATCTGAACACATAGAACCCAAATAAAATAGTTTTGGCTATTGTTCATGTTGGGATTATTCACATTAAATGTTTTTGATTGTAAAGTCCAATATTAAGCTTTTGAATTAAATTCAAATAAAACCAAATGGTGACTTTTCCTACTAACTATTTAAAAGATTTTTAAACTCAGAAAATTGGGATGTTACACCATGGCACCGTCGTCCCACGAGGTCCAAGGAGGAGGCTAGCTACCAACTTGTCGAGTGTCGAGTCGTCTCGTGGGCTTTGTTCGATTGGGCCTGGTCGTGGCCCATTCAACAAAGGCAGCCTCCCATTAGACACAGGCTCACGGCCTCCTTAGACCTCAGTCCTCACGCACTCAGTACCCACGCCTCAATCCTCCTCTAACCCTAACCAAGCAGCTAGTGGCAGCGGGCGAGGCGAAGCGGCGACAGGTGAGGCAAGGCACGCACGCGGGTCGTGGATCCCAAGGCGCGCGAGGGCCAGGGCCGTCAGGCGCGCAGCCAGGGCTATTCCATTTAGTGCCATATACTCTTATTAGTGCGATTGTAATATAATTTATGTTTGGATTCTTTTGGTTTTGGGTAATGCTCTTTGATCCACACCTGCTACCTAAATTTTAGTCATGGTTCCACCCTTGCTCACCTCCTGGATTGCCCCTCCTGGCTGGCTCACTTGCATGGCTCCCTTTCCTGGCTTCAGCTCTTCCCTATGCACTAGTTCCACACATGCAGCTCCATGTAACACTGCTGTCTTCACACCCACAGAGCCAGCACTTTGGGTTTTCAAATGCAACTATCCTTGCTCTTCTTTCTCATTTCCTAACACTTCCTTTGGTGTGCTGTCGGGCACGGCACACGCGCACTCACTGCACCATCACTTCTCATGCCATCCTTCCTCACCTTCCTCTCAGCACTAACAAGAATTTCTCCCACTAGAAAAGAATTATCAACCAAATTAGCGCTAACCTCTTTCTCTGATTTAATAGCACATATTGATGTGGTTTTGCTGGTTTGATCCGCATCATTATTTCCTTTTCTCTCCCTCTCTCTTAGCAACTGTAAATCATCTATCATCAGCTTTTATTTATGATGAATTGAATCTTGCTACTACCTAGAAATGATTCACTTCGGAGTTAATATATACTAGTAACTTGAATATTGATATTGTTGGATGCAATAGTCAATCCATAAATCTTGTCACTCATTGCATTGCATTAAATTACTTAACTTAAAGGTTGTTAGGATTGGAGCCTTCCCAGGCGCGCTACGTCGACAGGAATCTCGCCTCCACGCCGCCCGATCCGAACAGCGCTTCACGCTGGGAACGCGCGACGCTCGCGTGGCCATGTCGCCCCGCCAGCTGCGGTGTCGCGAACCATCTCGCTCCTTTCGTCTCCTCTCTCGCGTTAACCCGCAGCGCATCTCCCCCTTTCCTCTTCCTCCTCGCCTCCCCGGTCTCCTCACCACCGCCCGCGGCCCTCCTCTCTTCCTCCCTCCTTCCCCTCGGCCTCCCTACCCGGCGCTGCTCCTCTTCCTCCCTCCCGCCCCTTGGGCTCCTACACACCAACTGCGTTGGCGCCATCCCTCGCTCCTCCCGCTTCGCACTTGGTCCATCCCCGTGCGCAGCTCCTCCCTCGCTCCTCCGCTTCCTCTATGGCCCTCTCCGGCGGGATGGAACCCTCCCACCTCTTCCCCTCCGTTGACTCCCTCCCCGTCGCCACCCATCTTCCCAGCGCCGCCGCTGCCTCTTCCCCGCCGCCATCTGCTCCCCTCTTCGCACCATCGCCTCCCCCTTCCCCATGACACCGCCTCCCTCTCTTTCACCGCGCGCTTCCTTTCCCCCTGCCCCATCGCCGTTTGCTCCCCTCTCCTCACCGCCGCTCGCTCCGCCTCCCGACCGCCGCGCCATCTTCTCCCGTGCTCCTCTCTCCTCGGCGACCCTCTTTTCTTTTGCCCTTTTCCTGCGCCGCCGCCTTCCTTCGCTGGCTCGGCTTGGCACACTTCTCCTCAACCTGCACGATCCCTAGGGCCGCTCGCGCGTGGCTTCCCCATCTCGGGATCCCCTTTTGCGCTGCCAGCCTTTCCTTTCACCCTCCGCTCTCTTGCGCGCGCCTGACCGTCTTCTTCCCTCGCGCCGCCTCGCCAAATCCTCCTCCTCTCCGCTGCCACTTCGCCTCCTCTCTCTCACACCCCTCGCTCTGTCTCGTGTCCGTCCGTGCCATCTTCTCCCGCACTCTCTCTCCTCAGCGGCCCTCTTTTCTTTAGCCCTTTTTCTGCGCCACCGCCTCCCTTTGCCGGCTCGGCTCCGTGCCCTTCTACTTCTACTTGCTCAGGGATCTCCTTCTGCAGCTCCTACCGTCGGCCAAAAAAAAAAGATTTGTTTACCTTACTATGTTGCTTTGTGCTGCTTAAAGCTAGACAAATACGTACGCTTATCTTACGGTTCCGCTTTGTTTGCGTTCGCACATGTGCGAGACCCATTGCATTACGGTGGCTCCATGCTGCTACGACAAAGCTCCTCCTCGGGCAAGGTATCCACTATATAGTTATTACCAACATATATATTTAGCAATGTTAAAGGTTAGCTACCCGTGCTTTTCAGGCATTGCCAGGAATGGTTCAGAAGATTACAAGGTTGGAAAATGAGTCTACCTTGCTTGACTCTTCTGGAGAGGTGCTATTTTAATTGTCGTACATATTATTGTGCATTTGTGCTTCTATTTTGCTAACAGTCTAACACTTTCCCTGTACAGACTGATGTTGCTTAATATCACAGATTGGGGCTTGATATATCTAAACTTGAAAAGTAAATCATGTGTTAGATGATTAGACCAGAGAGAACTCTGTTATATCTGGTTCCCGGAAGGCTGGTACGTAACTCCATTTTTCATAGGTTATGTTCTTGCTTGAGTGTGAGTCGGATATGTTCAGCAATCATCACCAGTATATTTAGTTGATGAGAAATAAGAGAAGTACTATATCTACTTCACCATTTTTTTTTCCTTTGATGAACTGTTGCTTCGTTATGCCTTAAGATGTAGGCTTTGTAGAATTTGTACAAATTCCTTTGCACTTAGCAATTTGCATCGTGGCATATTAAGGAGAGGGATGTTTGTAACATCCCAAAATTTTGGTTTGTTTTGAAATTTTAAAAGAAAAAGAACCATTTGGATTTTTCTGGTAAAGTTAAAAAGCTTAATACGAATTCGCAGAGTTCAAAAATAATTTAATATGAATAATATCAACATCAACTATTATCAAAACTATTTTATTTGGGTTCTATGTGCTTGGATATTTTTTTCTAGAATTTTCTAGAATTTTTCCGAGTGCATTTACTATTTTCTATTTGCCATTTGTGTTTTCTCCTATTTTCTAAAAAGAAAAACTAATAAAAATCTCGGAACAGCCTTTCAGGCCGAATTCCTCCCTTCAGCCCATTCCTATTTCCATTTCCATTTTGATCCGGCCCGTGTCTCTTGGCCCATCCTCTCCTTCGGCTAGCCCAACCCGAGCGGCCCACTCTTTTCCTCTCTCCTCCTGTTCGCGCAGCCCAACCGCCTCCCTCTCCTTGTCTCGCTGTCGGTGGCCCCGCCGCCATCGCCACGTGCGCATCTTCTTCTTCCCTTCCTCGCGTGGGACTCCAGAGTCCATGTCTGTGTCCGCTAAGAGAAGCCGTCGTGCTCCTCCCGGACATCCCCATCCGGCGCTATATAAGGAGCCTTGCCCGCGTCCATCCCTTCGCCTCAAGTTCCTCCTTCGAAACCCTAAAAGCTTCAGCCCGTTCCTGGTTTCGTTTTGTCGGATTTCACTGAAAAGCCAGGCGGTCGCTGCAAGCTTCTTCGTCGAAATTCTTGGTCATCCGATCATCTTGAGCTGGCTTTACGATCGACGGTCCGCAATAGCGTTTTCGCCGTGCTTGCACCTCTCTCGCCGGAACCTCCGTCGCTGCTTTTTCGTCCAAAAACGACCGCGCGCCCTTGACCGATCTACAACTTCGTGAGCTCCCGCCCTTTTGGGTGCGCCATCACGTGCTCGGTTAATCTCATCCAATCCCCTACTTTCTTGTTGCTTCTCCTTCGCCAGAGATCGCGCTACCTGCTTTACTCTATTCGAACATCTTCTTGCCGGCGTTTCCGTCGATCTCCGTAGCATTGTTCCTCCAGCAGCTCCTTTGGTCATTGCTAGTGGTGCTCACCGATTCGTCATCGGGCGCCCTGGTTTGACTTCTCGCCATGGCCGTGAGCTACCCCACCACCGAAGCCGCCGCGACCACCGCCACCACCCCGCCAAGCCACGTCGCCCAAAGCTCGCCTCACTCCGGGGTCTCGTTTGTGCGCTCTCCTTGCCCGCCGCCTCCGCTCACCTTCGACACCATCGTTAATGTCACTGGCCGGAGCTCTCTTTCTTCTCGGTTGTTTCTCCTTGCCACCTCCCCTTCCACATCAGCGCCACCTCGTCTGTTCTGCCCTGGTGTCTCCCATGTGGCGTCCTCATCATCGCTTGTTCAGCTGCCATGTGGTGCATCCCAATCTCCACCCGAAACCAAGGTCCATGGAACTAGTCCATGGTGCACCATCTCTATGACAAGTGGGACCCACCTGTCGGGTGAGTTTTTGTCCCGTCCGAACCGCCTCGCTGACGTCAGCCGACGTCATAATCCGGAATTTCCAGTAGGAAAATAATTCGGATAATTCAAGAAATCCAAATTAGGGTATTTCTTTATATTTCAATCTTCCGGAGCTCATATCTTTTGCATCCGAACTCCAATTGAGTCAATTCAAATTCCTAAATTTATCTAAATTCGAGATCTATTTATCTGAGATTTTTATTTAATTTTTGGAGTTTGTTTTCTCTCTGTTATTTATTTATTTGTTTTATTTGCTTGTTTGCGAGTAGACGTCGATACTTCGGGAAGCTTTGAGCAAGGAGTAGCATACCAATATCAAGATCAATCGCAGGATTTATTCCCAGGCAAGTCGTGGACCTTTGATCATATTGAACCCATGATTTCAAAAGTATATTATTTTATACAATTGCATGCTATCTTTATATAAACTGCTTTGGGTATAGCTATTACCTGTTGTCATTTTGCCTCCATTGACTATTTGAATGCCATGAATCCTTTGCCACCTTAGCATGGGTAATCTTAGTTGGACATATTTATATTGTCAACATGGGTACCGTACATATGCTTAGTTTTGCTTAGTTACGATGGGTTTGTCATCACATGTGTCTTAATGATTAATCTTGACTTAATGAAATATGGAACCGTGGTGGTGAGCCACTCTTGTTAAAATTTGTGTACCATGACAGGGTATGTCATTGGTTTCGGTTAAATAAAATGGTTTTCGCTCGGGTGAGTGGTTGGTGGATAGTGGGGATGTGGATTGAACATGTTGTGGGTTTGTGGTAGTCTCGCCTGAGTAACTTGTCAAGGACTTAATCTTGTGCGCCATTGAACTGGGCCTTAACCGCATAACCACATGTCCGGTATGGGACGGACTGGCGATTAATTAGCAATGTCTTAATTTTGGTTCTGTCATGTGAAGTGTGAGTCGTGAAAAACGTATTCTCACGGTGGCGCAAGAGGGGGCCCTGTCTGGTCGGAAAGACATTCAGTGTTGAATCTTTAGCGGGCAGAACTAGGTTAAGAAGGGGCTTTGTAAAAGCCTTGTGATGATCACTTAGTCGAACACCTCGGAAGTGTGTTAAACGAACATTATAAGTTGATCTATCTCTTGTGGGTGAAGCTGTACAACCTCTGCAGAGTGTAAAACTATTCGAATAGCTGTGTCCGCGGTTATGGACGTGCCTGGAGATTTCACACGGGAGATAGAGTTTCTTCAAAAATGTGTCGGAGTGTGGATGGGAAGTTCACTTGATGAATATAATGTTCGTTTAGTGAATAAGTCATTCACTTGGTGGGTTGTGTCGATTGGTGAATGGGGAATTCACTTATCGTTGGTTTGGTTGGGAAGTGAATGGAAAAGTTCACTAGTTGTTTCAAAGAAACTGTTTACTTACTTATTTTTGTTTTCAACTTACGCCTTTCAATCTATTTATTGTATTTATCGTAAATGCTGTTTCCCGCAAAAGAGCCATACCGCTAACCTTTGTTCAAGCCCTGCATGAATACTATTTGCATATATTTCCCCACGGCTTGCTGAGTGCATTTAAAGTACTCATGGCTTTGCGCCCTGTGTTGTTTAATCTCTACAGAAGAACCAGGGAACTCTGAGTTCTACTAAGAAGACCATGAAGGTTTTGCGGATTTGGATACGTTTCTCCACTCGATTGCCTGTGGGCATGTTGATTGGCCATTTGAAGAGTTTTATTCCGCTGCAAGAGTTTATTTGTTTCTTTAGTCATGCGTGGCAAGTTAAGTAAACGTTGACCATAAGGTCCAGTTATTATTATTATTTGTTACTTTGAGATCTTTTAGTTAAATTGAATAAATGGATGGTATTTCATCACCGTTTTTACGTGTGAGCTAGCATCGATCCGGGACTAGTTCGAATACACAGAGGGTTCTGAGATGTATTTTCGGTTCCCGACAGAGGTGGTATCAGAGCCATATCGACTGTAGAACGCAACCTTAGTTAGCATGGTCGTTTTAGCTAGAAGCTTCAAAATTTATTTTCTAAATCAAATCAACTTAACTTGACTTGAGTAGTTGTTCTTTTCTCATCTCTTCTGGTTCTATTCTCATCTCAGTCTATTCTATTCTCATCCTACTATATTTCTTTTTCTCATCTTGTCCCTTGTCTTTGCTGAACTTTGGTTTTATAATCTTAAATTAACTTTCTCACCTCATAGATTTATCTCATCCAGAAGAAAAGCAATTGTCAAGAGTATCTTCGTTGCTTCGTTCAAGATGTTTTGAAGGATCTTCGTTCTCCAGTTCGGATTAAGAGCCGTCCTATTAGAGTTTAGTAGCGCTTCTAGATTGTTGTTGCGTAAGTCTTTATTTGGGTTGTGTGTAAGTGGGAGCTGCAGTTTTGCTGTCAAGCATTATGTTGCAGTCACACTAAGGCTTTAATTCGAAGAGTTTTATTGTGCTTTCATAGCGTTTTAGCTATGTCTTCTTGCCTTTACCTTTGGGTATAATCTGTTCCCCTAATTAGGCTGTGTCCATCTACTCTATCTTGTCTATCTCATCTATTGTGCTATTCCCCCTCATCTACATTGCTTTTCTATCTTACCTATTAAACCTGTGGAGGATTATCGCAGATGGTTGATACTCGCAATACTTCGAGCCGTACTCAGTCAGAGGATGCCAATGCCAATGCCAATGTCAATGCAAGTGACCAGTCATCAGCCCCTGGAGCCGCAGAGCCAAACATGGCACAACTTCTAGCAGCTCAGACGCAATTCATGAGTACAATGATGCAGAACATGAACGCCATGATGACGCAGCAAAGTCAGACCGCCGCTGCAATAGTCAACTTGTTGAACCAAAACAGTCAGAATAGTCAGAATAATCAAGCAGCAGCTGTTCCGCCGCCAGTTCATCATCATTCCAAGCTATCAGAGTTTATGAGGACTCGTCCACCTACGTTTTCTCATTCGTTAGAACCTTTGGACGTAGAAGATTGGCTTCGTTCAGTGGAGAAAACGCTCGCCATTGCTCAATGCAATGATCGTGAGAAAGTTCTTTATGCTTCACATCAATTGGAAGGTACAGCCGCAGAATGGTGGGAGAACTACACCGCAGCTCATGGGAATTCTCACGCTATCACTTGGGAGGAATTTTCGACAGCTTTTCGTCAAGCTCATGTCCCTGATGGTATAGTGGAAATGAAGAAGAATAAATTTCGTGAACTTCAGCAAGGAAACATGTCTTTAGGTGAATATCTCAACAAGTTCACTCAACTTTCTCGCTATGCTCCAGAAGATGTTGCTACAGATAATGCACGTCAGAAGCGATTCAAGCGTGGGCTCAACCCCAGTTTGAAAGTGCAAGTTGTCGGAAATGATTATGTAGATTTTCAGCATATGGTGGATAAAGCCGTACTCATAGAATATTCTCGTCGTGAGCTGGATGAATCTCGCAAAAGGAAGATGATACAACACGGAGTCAATCAAAATCAACTACAGAGAGCCAGAACCAATGCTCAACAGCCTTTTCGTCCCAATAATTCATCTGTCGGATTCAGGACCCCAGCACCAGTGTCTCATGCAGGAAACATAGGGATTACCAATGTCAACAACAGCAACAATAATCAACCTCAGGGGAACCCCAACCATGGCACATGAGTTACTTGTTTCAATTGCCACCAGACAGGTCATTATGCAAACAAGTGTCCCCAGAAGCGAGGTCTGACACCAGTTCCTTTCAATTTGGGACCTACACCAACCAGGACTTCTTTGCCAGGAGCAGGAAGAGGAGTGCCTCAGACTCCGAATCAAGCTACCAGGACTCCATCAACTGCCACAAGAGGAAGACTGAACCATGTCACTGCAGAAGAAGCACAAGCTGTTTAGAACATCGCCTTTGGTAAGTCTTCAGGTTAGACCTACGTCAGAACCTATTCTTTAGTCAGCCCGAATCTCGGGGGCGAGATTCCCTTTTAAGGGGGTAGGTTTGTAACATCCAAAAAATTTTGTCTGTTTTGAAATTTTAAAAGAAAAATAACCATTTGGATTTTTCTGGTAAAGTTAAAAAGCTTAATACGAATTTGCAGAGTTCAAAAACAATTTAATATGAATAATGTCAACATCAACTATTATCAAAACTATTTTATTTGGGTTCTATGTGCTTGGATATATTTTCTAGATTTTTCTAGAATTTTTCCGAGTGCATTTTCTATTTTCTATTTGCCATTTGTGTTTTCTGCTATTTTTTAAAAAGAAAAACTAATAAAAATCTCGGAACAGTCTTTCGGGACGAATTCCTCCCTTCAGCCCATTCCTATTTCCATTTTCATTTTGATCCGGCCCGTGTCTCTTGGCCCATCCTCTCCTTCGGCTAGCCCAACCCGAGCGGCCCACTCTTTTCCTCTCTCCTCCCGTTCGCGCAGCCCAGCCGACTTGCTCTCCTTGTCTCGCTGTCGGTGGCCCCACCGCCATTGCCACGTGTGCATCTTCTTCTTCCCGTCCTCGCGTGGGACTCCAGAGTCCATGTCTGTGTCTGCTAAGCGAAGCCGCCGTGCTCCTCCCGGACATCCCCATCCGGCGCTATATAAGGAGCCTTGCCCACGTCAATCCCTTCGCCTCAAGTTCCTCCTTCGAAACCCTAAAAGCTTCAGCCCGTTCCTGGTTTCATTTTGTCGGATTTCACCGAAAAGCCAGGCGGCCGCCGCAAGCTTCTTCGTCGAAATTCTTGGTCATCCGATCATCTTGAGCCGGGCTTCCACAGTCGACGGGTCCGCAATAGCGTTTTCTACGCCGTGCTTGCACCCTCTCTGTTCGGGGAACCCCCGTTCGCCATTTTCGTGTTCGTCTGAAAAACGACCGCCGCCGCCGCCGCCCTTGACCGATCTACAACTTCGGTGAGCTTCCCGCCCTTTTGAGTGCGTCATCACGTGCTCCGGGTTAATCTCATCCAATCCCTTACTTTCTTGTTGCTTCTCCTTCGCCGAGATGCCGCCGCCACCCGTTTTCCTCTATTCCTGTCATCTTCTTGCCGGCGTTTCTGTCGATCTCCGTTAGCATTGTTCCCTCCGGTGTGCTCCTTTGGTCATTGCTAAGCTGGTGCTCACCTGATTCGTCATCGGGCGTCCATGGCCGTGAGCTACCCCACCGCCGAAGTCGCTACTGCCGACCACCTGCCGCGACCCCGGCCAAGCCACCGCCGCCCAAAGCTCCGCCTCACTCACGGGGTCTCGTTTGTGCGCTCTCCGGCTGCCCGCTCGCCTCCGTTCACATTCGACACCGTCGTTAATGTCGCCGGACGGAGCTCTCTTTCTTCTTGGTTGTTTCTCCTTGCCACCTCCCCTTCCACATCAGCGCCACCTCGTCTGTTCTGCCCTGGTGTTTCCCATGTGGTGTCCTCGTCATCGCTTGGTCAGCTGCCATGTGGTGCATCCCAATCTCCACCCGAAACCAAGGTCCATGGAACTAGTCCATGGTGCACCATCTCTATGACAAGTGGGACCCACCTGTCGGGTGAGTTTTCGTCCCGTCCGAACCGCCTCGCTGACGTCAGCCGACGTCATAATCCGGAATTTCTAGTAGGAAAATAATTCGGATAATTCCAGAAATCCAAATTAGGGTATTTCTTTATATTTCAATCTTCCGGAGCTCATATCTTTTGCATCCGAACTCCAATTGAGTCCATTCAAATTCCTAAATTTATATAAATTCGAGATCTATTTATCTGAGATTTTTATTTAATTTTTGGAGTTTGTTTTCTCTCTGTTATTTATTTATTTGGTTTATTTACTTGTTTGCGAGTAGATGTCGATACTTCGGGAAGCTTTGAGCAAGGAGTAGCATACCAAGATCATGATCAATCACAGGATTTATTCCCAGGCAAGTCGTGGACCTTTGATCATATTGAACCCATGATTTCAAAAGTATATTATTTTATACA
Source organism: Ampelocalamus luodianensis (assembly GCA_036346255.1). Classification (NCBI taxonomy): domain Eukaryota; kingdom Viridiplantae; phylum Streptophyta; class Magnoliopsida; order Poales; family Poaceae; genus Ampelocalamus; species Ampelocalamus luodianensis. The sequence goes on along the minus strand of CM070629.1, from coordinate 53,693,908 downwards.
ATTGCATGCTATCTTTATATAAACTGCTTTGGGTATAGCTATTACCTGTTGTCATTATGCCTCCATTAACTATTTGAATGCCATGAATCCTTTGCCACCTTAGCATGGGTAATCTTAGTTGGACATATATATATTGTCAACATGGGTACCGTACATATGCTTAGTCTTGCTTAGTTACGATGGGTTTGTCATCACATGTGTCTTAATGATTAATCTTGACTTAATAAAATATGGAACCGTGGTGGTGAGCCACTCTTGTTAAAATTTGTATACCATGACAGGGTATGTCATTGGTTTCGGTTAAATAAAATGGTTTTCGCTCGGGTGAGTGGTTGGTGGATAGTGGAGATGTGGATTGAACATGTTGTGGGTTTGTGGTAGTCTCGCCTGAGTAACTTGTCAAGGACTTAATCTTGTGCGCCATTGAACTGGGCCTTAACCGTACAACCACATGTCTGGTATGGGACGGACCTGGCTGATTAATTAGCAATGTCTTAATTTCGGTTCTGTCATGTGAAGTGTGAGTCGTGGAAAACGTATTCTCACGGTGGCGCAAGAGGGGGGCCCTGTCTGTTCGGAAAGACACTCAGTGTTGAATCCTTAGCGGGCAGAACTGGGTTAAGAACGAGCTTTGTAAAAGCCTTGTGATGATCACTTAGTCGCACACCTCGGAAGTGTGTTAAACAGACATTATAAGTTGATCTATCTCTTGTGGGTCAAGCTGTACAACCTCTGCAGAGTGTAACACTATTCGAATAGCCGTGTCTGCGGTTATGGACATGCCTGGGGATTTCACACGGGAGATAGAGTTTCTTCAAAAATGTGTCGGAGTGTGGATGAGAAGTTCACTTGATGAATATAATATTCGTTTGGTGAATAGGTCATTCACTTGGTGGGTTGTGTCGATTGGTGAATGGGGAATTCACTTATCGTTGGTTTGGTTGGGAAGTGAATGAGAAAGTTCACTAGTTGTTTCAAAGAAACTGTTTACTTACTTATTATTTTTTCAACTTACGTCTTTCAATCTATTTATTGTATTTATCGTAAATGTTGTTTCCCGCAAAAGAGCCATACCTTTAACATTTGATCACGCCCTGCATGAATACTTTTTGCATACATTTCCCCACGGCTTGCTGAGTACATTCAAAGTACTCATGGCTTTGCGCCCTGTGTTGTTTAATCTCTACAGAAGAACCAGGGAACTCCGAGTTCTACCAAGAAGACCATGAAGGTTTTGCGGATTAGGATGCGTTTCTCCACTCGATTGCCTGTGGGCATGTTGATTGGTCATTTGAGGAGTTTTATTCCGCTGCAAGAGTTTATTTGTTTCTTTAGCCCTGCGTGGCAAGTTAAGTAAACGTTGACCATAAGGTCCAGTTATTATTATTATTTGTTACTTTGATATCTTTTAGTTAAATTGAATAAATGGATGGTATTTCATCACTGTTTTTCTGTGTGAGCTAGCTACTGATCTGGAACTAGTTCAGAATACACATAGGGTTCCTAAGATGTATTTTCGGGTCCCGACAATGGTTCAGCACACTGCGGATGGGGTGTGGTTGTAAATGTGGTGAAGAAATCTCCAGCATCCGGTACTCTCCCTCCTGAGGTTTCAATTGGTGACCTTCACACCTCTACATTGCTGCATGTGTTATGCCTCTGAATTTTTTGCTTACCCTACTTCTTTTACATTTGCTTTATATAGTAAATCCATCTATGCAGTCTCTTTAAGCACATAAGAATACTTACAACACCTACAAAATTGCTCACTACATTGCCACATCCTTTCCTTTCTATTCGTCATTGATTCATTGTGATTCTACAGCCCCAACAAGATGCATGTACAAGCCGTAGCTTTGCAGATATTTTTGCTTTTGGTATGGACTGTTACAGGCTAGCTTTGCTTTTGGGGTCAGAATTGAGCCAGACAAGTTCCAGCATTTTACGAAATGGGTCTTTTCTTTCCTAGAGTTACCTGAATGAGTATGGTCATATAATGATTTAATCTTATTTACTTTGTGCTTCCTCTGCCTTGTAGGATATTGGGTTCCCCTCAATACGTATATATATGTTAGGTTGCTTATGACTACTGCTTATGATCAAACCTCAGTACGTTCCCGGGCGATGTGTCCATTTCCATCATCGGAGAGGTTGATCAAGCTTATGACTACTGCTTGCCTTTGAAAGAAAAAGCATTTCCACCGCCAAAGAAGTTGTTATCTGAATCTGATGGGAATTTTTATCCCCTTTACATCACTACACATGTAAACCATGTGCCAAGTATGTTGAATTAATAGGTTGCCATTTTTTCCTTTCATGAATGTAACCATCACACTATATGTTGCAGGTGACTACATTTGTTCACTTGGTTTTCTTTTGCAACTATGCTTATTCAAGATGCAGGTCCTCTACAAGAAAAGTAAGATTCCGAACTCCTAAGCAATTTTGAGAGCCCAGACGTAATTCTCTTATTGTTTAGGTTTGCCGTCAAATGGTCTTTTGGATATAGATTGTCAGGTCAGATTCTCACATAAACTATATTTTTTCCAATCATGATGTCTCCTGTATATAATTGTGCCTCTTTTTGAGAGGTTGTTACCTGAATCTGATGCAAATTTCTATCCCCTTTACATCAGCACACATGTAAACCATGGACAAGTATGTTGAGTTAGTATCCTGCCATTTTTCATTTCATGAATGTAACCAGCACACCTTATGTTGTATGCATGTGGCTAAATCTGTTCAATTGTTTTGTTCTTTTGCAGCTATGATTAATCAATATTCATGATACAGGTCGTCTATAGGAAAAGTAAGAATCCGAACTCCTAAGCAATTTTGAGAGCCGAGACATGATTCTCTTATTAATTAAGTTTGTCGTCAAATTGTCTTTTGGATATAGATTGTCAGGTTATATTCTCACATAAACTTTATTTTTTGCGATCATGAGGTCTCCTGTGTATAATTATGCCACGTTTAAATCAATGAATCAAACTTATGTCTCCTTTATATAATTGTGCCACGTTTTAGGCGATGCCTCAGGCTAACAACTATTTGATTAGATTGTGTATATATTAGGTCAAGATGGTTTACCCTATGAAAGACCTTTCACATTTTCATTATGTTAGTTACATACAGTCATTCTTTTTTTTCCTAGCTAGACGTGTGCATCAGAGCAATTATATCTGCTGTATATCACAGATGTAGTTTTTTTTACCAAAAAAAGGCCACCACAGCTATCACCCCTATTCTCTCATCGATCTTTTTTCCCCCACCTTTACAGTACATATACAATTATTCCCAGTCACATAAAACTACCCAAATATTATCGGACTCATTTAGGTTTCCACATTACCTTTACATTGCTATCTCTGTTATCTATTTAGATTCACATTTTCCCTAAGGTTGCACCCAGCACCACTACTTTCGTTATGTCACCCTTTTTAATCCTTTTCTACAAAAGTCGCTCTCCCGTCAATAGTACGCACCCTGTTTTTAGCTTCTTTCTATAAGAGGGTTTAACAGTCACTACCCTGCTTTTACCTCCTAAATTTTTCCAACGTATGATATGACTGTAACATCCCAATTTTCTGAGCTTTAAAAATCTTTCAAATAGTTAGTAGGGAAAAAGTCACCATTTGGATTTATTTGAACTTAAATTCAAAAGCTTAATATTGGACTTTACAATAAAAAATATTTAATGTGAATAATTCCAACTTGAACAATAGTCAAAACTATTTATTTGGGTTCTATGTGCTCAGATATATTTTCTAGATTTTTCTAGAATTTTTCTGAGTTCATTTGCTATTTTCTATTACTTATTGGAATTTCTGGTATTTTCTAAAATAGAAAACTAATTTAAAATCTTAGAAAACTCTTCGGGCCGAATTCCTTTCCTCCGGCCCATCTCTTATTATTCCGCCCATCTCCTCGCGGTCCCACCATGCGCGCCTGCACCGCTAACGTGTGGGCCCCCACACGTCAGGTCTTCGTCCCCGTGCCCGGCTTCATCCTCGCGTGCGGCCGCGCCCCCCTGCCATGGTTAGAGCTTCAAGCTCGTACGACAACATGAGATTTCCAACAGGACCCCTTCTAGAAAACGCGTAGAATCTTATCCCCAACCTCCCCGCATCCTTCCGAATCAAAATCGTATCCCGTTTCCGTTTTTATCTCCGTTTTCCTCGCGAGTTCATCTCGGACTCTTTTAGGGTTCCGCCGCCGTACGCTGCCCTAGCCCCTCCCGGACCCTATAAAAGGCACCCCTGGGTTCGCCCTCTCGACCGCAACCCAGAGCCGCCACTCACCTCACCTCAATCGCCTCAGCGCCGCCGCAATCCAGGATTTAGGGTTTCGGCCGCTGCCGGCTAAACCTTGAATTGCACCGCCACCAGTGTCACCGCGTCGTCATCGAGTGCACCACCGGGTTCAGTGACGCCAGATCTACCTCCAGGAGCCGTCGCCAAAACCTCGCCGGAACCCCCGTCCGACAAAAGCCGAACCTCTCCGTCGCACTGAGCTCGTCGCTGGTCGCCACCATCCACCCCAAGCAAACGGCGTTGCACCAATAGGTTCGCAATAGCGCCCCCTACACGCCGGTACCACTCACCGCCGGTGGATCGCCGCTGTTCGCCATTGCCATTGGTTCCCGAGCCCGTCACCGTCGAGCTGATGTGGCCGTCCACGTGGCTCGCCACCTCAGCTCCGGTGCCGACGTGTCGTCTCGCGTAGCATCCCCGCGACCGCACGTACGCCAAGTCAAGATCCCGGCCGAATCACCGCTAACGTGTCGCACCAAGACTGGTCCAGATCAGATCCACATGGCAGTCCACGGTCTCCAGATCCCAAGGCTCGGTGGGCTTAGTCTACCGTGAGCCGTGTCTCGGTCCCACATGTCAGAAATTTCTTTTTATTTCTTTTTATTTCTGAAATTCCTTGCTGACATCAGCATTGCGCAATAATCCGATTTTTCTGTTAAGAAATAATTCAAAAATTCCAGAAAATCCAAATTAGGGTTTCTTTTAGATTCAATCTTCCAGAGCTCATAACTTTTGCATCCTAACTCCGATTGAGTCCATTCAAATTTCTAAATTTATCTAAATTCGAGGTCTATTTATCTGAGATTTTTATTTAATTTTTGGAGCTTGTGTTGCCTTTGTTATTTATTTGTTTTGTTTATTTGTCTCGTTTGCGAGTAGACGTCGATTCGTCGGGAAATTTGGAGAAGAAGGAGCACCCCAAGATCAAGACCAGTACATAGACCTTTTCCAAGGCAAGTCATACCTTTGATCATCTTGAACCCAGTTTTCAAATTACTTTGTTTCAAAGTATTGCATTCTACTTTAATTATTTATTTAAATGCTTTGGGCATAGTTATTATCCAATTTGATATCACCACTTGACTTTGTATGCCATAATTCCTTGTCACCCTAGATTGGTTTATTAGTTGGTAATAGTATAGCACCAACGTGGGTTGGTTAGATGCGAGTACAATTGCTTAGCCATGCTACAAGTCTCACATCTCATGTAAGTTGCAAATATTAAATGTGACTATGGAACTTTGTGTAAGACTGTGTGCTGTATGTTATTACTTCGTGATAGCATGTGTTGCACTGAAACCAACTGGGTGGGAAAGGATTTAGACTGAGACAAGTGGTGGATACTGTGTGATATGGTGGAAGCTATGTGCATGGGAATAATAATCTTTGTGATTTAGTTAGAAATTGAAAGTTTTGCCTTGGTCAATTAAGGACTTAACTTTGTGCGTCATTGAACTGAGCCTTACTGTACGACCACATGCCTGGTATGGGACGGGTCGAACTTAGTAAGTTATGGATTCTCGGCATTGATGTCCAGGTAGATAGGTTAGGATTTGTGACAGGGTGGAGGTGTTACTACTTGGTAGTGCATCGCGGGACGGTTCGCCGCATCCCTGTCCAGCGGTGTGTGTTATACTAGTTCTTTGCGAGCTGGTCTAGCGGGAAAGCACATCGGGGATGTCAATGTTTGAGATGAAGTTTCCGAACCGTTTTGTTATGATTAGTGCTTGCTACACTAGTTGTATCTTGTGGGTAAAGTGTACAACCTCTGCAGAGTGTTAAATCAATCTATTCGAATAGCCGCGTCCGCGGTCATGGACATGCTCGGGAATTTCACATGAGGGGTAGTTTTCATAAAATGTTGGGATGGGAGCTATGTGACCTCAATCATATGGCTATGTGAAATAATCTGTTTAGCTTTGTGTCTTTGTGAAAACAACTGTTAAATTATTATTGTCTATTTGTTTTTGAACTGCATTTCAATTTATTATTGTATTCAATTGCAAATGTTGTTTTATGCAAAAGAACCACAGAAGCCTTTTCGTTTGGAATAAGCCTGCATCTATAAACTGCATTCTGTGGTATGATTTGCGAGTACGGTTGTGTACTCACGCTTGTTGTAAAACTTGCGCCCAAACCTACAGAAGAGGAGGAGTCTATGCCTGCTTTCGAGGAGGAGTTCGCCGAAGGTTGCTGATCGTTAAGGTCTGGATCCCAGTCGATTGCCTGTGGTGAATTGATGGGATCTACGCTGAAGTTGTTTCTGCTCCGCTGCCGTTTTATTCTCTGTTAGCCCTGCGCGGCGTATTAAGTGTAAACTCGACCGTAAGGTCAAAACCCTTATTTGTTATTCAAACTAATCGTTTACTTTATTTATCGCTTGTGTGGATTGATATTCACCTATGTTGATACTGTGTGCACTAGTGTAATCCTGGACTAGTGCATTATACACAGAGGGTTCCAGAATCGTAATTTTGGGTCCCGACAATGACCCATTCAGTTTATCTCCTAATCTATCGTAGTCGCTTTTCCTTCTACACCGTTCTACATTGCCGCTAACCATCCCCAAACAACACCGCCTTCACCGGTAACCTAAAAACACTAATGGACACTTCTTCGGTACTTTAATTTCTGTTAGAGAAATTATACCTAGGTCTAACAATAGTCTATCTTTACCACCGCACTTTTACTATAATTTGAAACATGCTCATCCATTGTCCGACATGAAGACAAAAACATCCCTACATCACAGCCTGTTGCACATGCCATGCTATTGAGATTGTATTAAAATTCAAATTTCTGATATACCCAAAACTAGAATGCTTCTGCTATATAATGGATGATGCATCTCTTTATAATTGTTCTTAGTTCTATTGATGCAATTTCTACACTATTGGCTACAAAAGTTTTTTTTTTTGTTATTCAGTTGCATTTCACTTGTGAGATTTAACTTTGTTGTCCCTAAAATGAGAGACATAGTGCTCAAGCATGTCACTATATCTTATATTACTTTATTAATTTTGCTATGTTAATATTTGTTACATGCGTCGATCTTTTGTTGTTTCAACATTTCCCTTATACCATATAGTAGTTCTGATCCTAATGTTCTATGAAAAATAAGTTTAGCTAGAACTTTCCCACACCTGTGTAATAGCCACAACCGTGTCATTTGACGCGGTTACTTTTTAGTTGTATTAATTCCGGATGAAATAGATATATTGCAAAACAATTTTTTGGCACCACATTAATTACTTCAAAGAAGATTGAACTGAATAACATTTAATATTGGAAATAAATATTTATTGGATGTTGCAAGAATTAGTTGTTCACCATTACCCATCCAATGGCTATAAGATGTGTTTTTGCATTGATTTAGTAATGTATTATGCCTCTTATGCAAATCCTTCTTATATATAACTTTGTAACCACACAAGAACTAAAATGGTATTTTCTCAGAAATGTCGATTGGTTGGATAATGAAATGTGTTGGCATTATATTAATTATGTAAGCATGGAGTGTGAACAAATATTCATTTGGAGAGTACCTTCATATTAACCTCCTCCGCTTCTCCCCATCTCCCTACCCCTACCCTCCCCTGTTTTCTTGTTGTTGCAGCTGCAAGAGCCTATCTATTCTTTGTTTGCAACAATCGGTGCACTTTTTTGGAGGCTCTCCTTCTACCAAATATACTTGGCTTCCTTGATAAGACTAGGGTGTGCAAAGTCCAAAGTTGGGAAGAGATCGGTATGTTCGCTTTTGAAAATTTTCTTCATACTTTTATACCATGATTTTGAAACGTTTTTAGTAATTTTTCTGTCTAGATCTAGATGTGATGCAATGCCTTGATATTTTTTTTTTGTTAGATCTATTAGAGTTCTTTAGATTACAGCAACACATACTATAGGAAGAAGATCCTTACTACCATCTATCTTGTTGCAGACTTTAAACACTCTTGGATCCTAGATCTAAACATCCTTGCAGGGACATACATTAGGGTGTTAGATTTGTAATAAAGTGGCTCACATGATTTGTAATCCAAATATCCTTGGAGGGGCATGCATCTTGTACCTTTTCGTTTATATTGCTAGCTTTGCAAACCTCCTTTTCCTAATATTTGAAGTTATTTCCATCTTGGATGTGTAAGAGAATACATCCTCACATGATGATTTGAAGAAAAAAAATTATTCACATGTTTAATTTGTTAAAAATTATAATTTTTTGCAAGTATTGTTTTGAACACTTGATTGATCTAGATGCAAGCCGTTTAAGTAATTTATGTTGTGCTTGTTATTTGTTGGAGTAAGTCTCATGTGAAAGGAAAGAATGATTGGGAATAATTTAAAGATGTGCATTTATACCATGTTTTAGTAAATTTTATCTTCCCAAGTATTATGGATTAAATTAGACATGTCCAACCACCGGGCCAGGCCAAGAAAAGCCCGACTTTGAAGGCCAGTCCTGAGTCCAATCCAGCTCAACAAGGCCAAACCTGAAGCCAAAAAAATCATATCCCTAAAAATATTTATAATTATTTCTGAATAAAATATTTAAATTATTTTTAAATAAGTTTTTATTATTTCATTATTTCATTTGGACTTTTTCGGTTTCGGTTGGGACTATAGGATGAAAACTTGTGCCTATGCATGAAAAATTCAGGTGGGCTGGCCGGATTGGGTTGCCCATGAACTGGTCTAGATTAAATAGGCAACAATATGAAAGGAGTAAAGTTTCCTTGTGATTATTTGTTGGGCTATACTTGGATGCAACAACTAGAGACACAGTACAAATGGGTTGCGATGGGCAATCCACACCTCCTTGAACTAGGGGCGGGTTGCCCATGAACTTCTCTAGATTAAATGGATGACAAAGATGAAAAGAGTAAAGTTTCCTTGCAATTATTTGTTGGGCTATACTTGGAAGCAACAACTAGAGACATGATACAAATGGGTTGCGATGGGCAATTCACACCTCCTTGAACTAGGGGTGGGTATGGGTCGGCCTCCTCCAATGGATCGCTGTTCTGAACCCAAAATTGCAACTAAATGGGCCAAACCAGATGTGAGGCCCAAAAGGGGGCCGAGTGGATCGAGAACCTATTGATCCTTAGGGTCGAGTGGATCAACCATGCCTCCTTGTTCCCAATCACCTGCCTCATTTGGTTATTCCCACATGTCATCGCCACCGATGCTTGATATGCTGCCTCGGACGCCCCGCCGCCTCCATCTCCACCCTGACGCACCGCCGCCTCCATCCCTACAAGCTGTTGTAGCTGCCTTGATCCTCCACCCCAACGCACCACGGCCTCGTGCCATGAAGTGGACGAGCCAAGATGTTATGGCAGCCGAGCAGCGAGTGAGGAAGAGGGTGGTAGCAGGAGGTGGGGGCGATTTCGATGGTTCGCATTGCGCTGGGAGAGGAGGAGGGCAACTGCGATGGCGACTGCACGGCGGGCGAGGAGACCCATATCCAAGAAGCAGTACATGTTGAAGTAGTACATTCGTTGCTGGTTGGAAGGGCTCCTACACGAGGTCTCCGGCGGCAAGGTCATCTGTCGTGACAAGGTCTCCGGTGATGTCAATTTCCATTGTTAGCATTACCCATTTTGAAATTTGTCCTTTAAGGTGTTGTGGTTTGGTCTCTCTGTCGATGAAAATTAGTATATATGTATCTCTGTGTATTTCACAATCAACAAAGAAAAAAAGGGTCAATCCATATGAACCAATGGGTCATTGGTCCCTTCCATTTGTAACAAATGGGTGATCAACTGGTGCACCCTGAACATAATTTGGTTCGCACAGGGTAGGGTCGGGTCAAACCGCCCCGAACCACTCCCACCCCGACCTTGGACCAATGATTGTGGACTGCCTCCGATGGAGCTTGCTAAAATCATGAACTCCATGGGAGCAAACCATATGGTGGGATGTGTTCCCTATGGGTGATTTGGGGTGGTGTTGAGCGCTTGGAAAGACCACACGGTTGCAATAGGTGGAACTGTGGAATGATAAAGAACTATGCCAGGGCCTCCCACCATGACAGGGACTTCTTCGAATCGGGGCCCAAAGAGGAAGTATGTCTAGTGCAGTTAATGGCGTTGCTATCCAATCCATTATGGGGAAAAAATTGATGTCGCTGCAAATGTTTCGGATCTCTGATCTGTCATTGCAAAGTGACATCTCCCTTCCATACATGCTATTGCAAATGGTTTGAGCAGATCAAGGATCGAGTGACATATAAATAATTTTCCCATCCATTATCGACCATGTCAGCCCCTTGCCTATCTCGGTTGGGATCCAACCCTGGGAAAGACGCTTGTACCCTCAATGCTTTGAAGTATCATATAAAATCACCAAAATGACCATTATTATAAATCTTGATACCTACTAGGATTTCCATAAACTCACTAGCTAATGCTCGTTGCCACCATGATTTGGAACGACTGTGGTATATACTGAGGAAATAGGTTCCAAGACCACTTTACAAATGTAGGATTCCAATAAAAGTGTGAGTGGAATTAATGTCACTACCCTTGTTTCTACAAAAGTCACAATGGTCCATCATGCAACATTGTGATTGTAATTTGAAACTTTCATATATAGTATATGATTGATAATTTGAGAACCTTCATATTGTAAATGCCTCCAGCAAACGTGTAACCGGGGTGTAATCGAAGCAGATATGGATGGATATCGCTTATCCCACATCATATTTCATATTATTTCCTCGTATTCGGAATCGGACACTAATAGAGCCGAATACCAATTTCCACCTTCTAAATTCACCCTGAAAGCTTTCGGTCGATCGGTCAGATATAAATTATCTGCTCCGTTTGCACCTCTGCACAGGATAGTTGAAATTAGGAATGCAATCGAAGCAAACACGAACAAATATCACTCATCCTATATCCTATTTCGCATTTTTTCACAGAGTCGGAGTCGAACACGAATAGCACATGATACCCATTTCTCCCTTCCAAATTTGCTCCGAAAGCCTTCATACGGTCGGACAGACAGAAATTATCTGCTTTGGCACCCCTACGTGTAACATCCATATTGCAAATGCTCTCTTAATGATTGTAATAATGCACATGTAGGATTTGCAAGCGTTCGGTCGGTCAGTCGGACGAAAATTATCTGTTTAGACTAACTTAGAAAGTGCCTCCGCGGTAACGTGCGGAAGGTGTCGATTTCCAAGGCTTCAGGCATGCTTATCGATGACTATACTTTAGAAGGCATCAATTATACCTCATCAATCAATACCTACAGATTTATGGGAAAGAAAAATCATGCATGTAGACAAAATTATTTTTGGAACAAAATCTTGAACAGAAGATTCTTGTTTGTGATAGGTGAACAACATCTCATATCTTAGATTCTTGTTGAAATAGCACAATCCTTATACAGTAAGTCGTCTTCAAATGTGGAAGAGCTAAAATTTGAAGAACGTATTTTTTAAGCTTCCCATACGGCACAAAGGGGATTAATTGCTCCTATGCATACCATCCATAGAAAAGGGCATAATGATCCATCTTGTAGCAATATAATTTTGTGAAAAGCTAAGAAGCTGCGAGTCTCCTAAAAATACCTTCCACTCAAACAAAGAAATTAACATTTGCCTTAATCCAGCACTTGTGTTAGCGATAGCGAGGGGTGCCCATGGAGTTAGACCTGGTTGCATCGTGATGGCTATACTTGGACACAACTCGGTCGGTCCGGCAAGTAAGATCGGCCTAGTCCGCCTTGGGATGGGTAGAGCTGAGCTTCGGTCAAGTTCTAGAATTTCTGTTACTATGGGCTGAGAATGTAACACCATGCAGAGGCCTAAAATTCCCCTAGAGGATCTGGTATATCGTCAATGATTCATCGTCTAATTAATCGTGCACTGCTGAACTGCTGCGTCACCCTAGCTTGACATCCGGCCTGGAGATAACAGCAATGAAGCCACGGCAGTTAAGTTGTTCATACTGACAGATTATTAATTGATGGATGCAAACTTACTTGTATTTCAGGTGGTACAGTACTACACAGACAGCGGCCGACCAAGGTAGCTTTTAGCGATGGCATCCATCGATGACCTGCCGGCATGCATCCTGCACTACATCCTGGTGCTGCTGTCCCTCCGTGACGCGGCGCGCACCTCCGTTCTGTCCAGTAAGTGGCGGAACCTGTGGAAGCAGCTGGAATCGTACGAGCTAGACGGCTCTTGCATCCCTGACCGCCTCAACGACAGCAAAGCCAAGTTCCGTGGCCTCGCCGAGCGCGTCATCTTCTCCCACTCCGGCCCCGGCATAAAGTCACTCAAGTTATCGCACTCCCGTTACGTGGACGGGTTCGATAGCGAGCTCAAGGTGACGGGCTGGCTGTATCACCTGGCGTCAGGGCACCACCGGCTGGAGAGGCTGGACGTGGACGTGGGGACCGCGTTGCACGTGCCGCCGTCTCTCTTCCGGTGCGCCACCCTCGTCGACCTGCGCATGGTCCTGCGCTCCGTGGCTTTCGAATCGACGAGCGTCGTTACTCCCTCGGCTCAGGCGGCTGTGCCTGGAGAAGGGGTTCTTCCGCAGCTCGGCCCATTTCCAGCAGCTCATCGACGGGTGCCCATCGCTGGAGAGGCTGGAGCTGAGGCAGAGCGTGATCACCATCACGGAGGAGACCGTCGGCGTCGACATCCGCAGCCCGACGCTGCGGCACGTGGGGTTCGATGGCTGCGGCGGCTACAGTACCGTCCCGTTCGAGATCTCGGCCCCCAACCTGGAAGAGTTCGTCTACTCTGGCCTGCACCTGGCCACCATCAAGAACGGCATGACCAGGCTGGCGGCGAGGAAGGTCAGCCTGTCCTTGGACGACAGTTTGCGGACGTACCTTGGGTCCGTACCCTTTGACAGCATCGACTTCTTCGCTAACCTCGGGAGGAACATGGCGCGCATCATGTCAGGCTTCCACAGCGTCATTCACCTCTGCCTCTCTGGCTGGACCTTGGAGGTACGTACATGCATACCTGACTGACTGCAAGTAGATCTGCATCTGCATGAATGATGAGATGAACACAGTTAAGTAGCCAATATAACATGCATGCATATAACTTCATTCGAGATAATAATAACAATAATGTACGTGCATTTGATTTGAGATCTAGTTAACGTACATGCATGCGTCGCGTGTGTGCAGTACCTGTCGAGGATCGTGGACAGCATCAACCTCCCGGTGTGGAAGCTAGAGATTCTGACAATCATGGGCATGTGGCCAAACCAAGGCCATGCAGGCATCGTCCTGCACCTTGTGCAGCGCTCCCCAAGGCTGCACGAACTCTTCATCACAAATGAGGTGACTACCTCAAGTGATGGCATTTACTTACGCTCAACATATATGCTATAAATGTCCAAACGGGCTTGGCCCGCTGGGCCGGCACTGGCCCGATCCGAAAAGGTACGGCCCAAGAACGGCCCGGCCCGGCCTGCACCATGCCTAGCACGGCCCGGCCCCGTGCCTGTGCCTGGGCCACAATGCCGGCACGTTGGCACGGCACGGGCACGGCCCGCTCCAGGGGGCGGCACGGGGGCGGCACGGCTTATAGCCGTTGGATCGGCCACCCCCGCCCCCCCGCTCCTGACCGTTGGATGTGCGCGTGGGGAGGGTATATAAGCTGCCCGCCGCGCGCCCTCCCGACTCGGAACCCTAGCTCATTTGCATCTCCTCTCTCTCTCTCTCTCTCTCTGGCTCTGCGCGCTCTCCGCTTGCCGCTCCGCGCAGCCGGAACCCTAGCTCGTCTCCTCTCTTCTTCCCGCCCTCCGGTGGTTGGTTGAGCAGGCGGCCGCCTGAGCTGCACGCACGGCCTTCTCTACCTCTCTTTTCCTACGACCGCGATGTAGTCTCGTCCTCCACATCTTGCCCTCATCGTCTCTCGCTCGTCTCCGTCGTCGACCTCGCCGGGACTCGGCATCTCGGGCTCTCGGATTCGCCGTAAGCACATCCTTCCCCAGATCTGTTTGGTTTTGGTGCTCCGTCTTCTAACTTGTGTTTTTTCGCAGTTCACGTTTCGCGAACTCGTTGAGGTACCGGGGCGGATGCGTGCGGCGACGGCGGCGCCGTGCCTCTCTGGTGCTCAGTAGTAGAGGTAAGCCCTAACCGCTAACCCTAACCCTAGATTTCTTCAACCCTAACCCTAGATCATTGCTAACCCTACTCCTCCTCCCTTTCTTGGTAGCCGCCGAGGGACCGGAGGCCGTGTGAAGAGATGTCGGACGAGCGGGGCGAGATCGGTCACTCCATGGCCATCAACAACGAGTGCGGATCTGCGGGTTGGTTCCGATGATGAGGACGATGTTCTTTGGGGATGCCGAGGCGCTCTTGGTCGTCACATCGACCCATTCCGTGGACGGTGAGCCCCCAGGATCGGCGCTCCGTCGGCAGCGATGCCGGCGCCGCGCCACGCTCTCGACGGCTCCAAAGAGCCTAACCGCCCTTCTACCTGTGCCTGTTGGGAAGATTTTGAGAAGCTCTTCAAGAAGGTAAACGGTAACGTAATCAGGTATGGTGCTCGTTGTCTTCATTGCCGTAAAGAGTACTCTGCTCTATCTAGATTTGGGACTGGCCACCTCCTCCGTCATCAAGAAAGTTGCCCTAAAAAACGTGAGAAAAATCGCTTGTCTCACTCCCATATTACTTTCAATAAGGATGGTACTGTTCGTAATTGGGATTATTCTGCTGAGGTAGCTCGTGTTCAGCTTGTTCGTTTGCTTGCTAGGCTAGACCTTCCCCTCCGTCTTGGGGAAACTGAGGCCTGGGAAGAATACATAAAAACCGCTCATAACCCTAGGTATACAATCTGTTTCTGCAAACTACAGCTAGAGATCTTCTTAAGTACTTCACTGATAAGCGTGATGCTCTGATAGAGGATTTGAAAAATAATGCAATTTCATCTGTTGCTATTACTTCTGATATTTGGTCTGGAAATGCTAAAGAGGATTATTTGAGTGTTGTGGGTCATTACATTAATTCGATTGGCAACTTGAAAAGAGGGTGTTTGGGTTAAGGCTAATTGATGCACCACATAATCTGAAAACATTCTTTGAACGTGTTAGTAATGTCTTTGAATGATTATGGTATCTTGAAAAGGTTTTTTCAGAACTTTGGACAATGCATCTGCTAATATAAAAGCCATGGATAAACTGAAACTGTACTTAGGAGTATTTGGGTGCCGATCTATTTTTGCATCAACGCTGCTTGTCATATTATAAATCGATAGTTAAGGAGGCTCTAGTTCTTTGTTAGTCCTATGATTGATGCTTTGAGATCGCAATATCATTTATTAACTCTTCTAACCAAAGAATTGCTGCATATAAGAGTTATTGCATGGCATCCGTATTAGACCTAGGAAGTTTGGGTTGGACATGGATGTTAGGTGGAACTCTACATACCGATGCTTAGGCATTTGCTACCACACAGGAAATTTTCCATACTTTTATTGAGTCTAATTATCCTAGAGCTAGAGGTGGCTCCTTTATTTTGACTCATGATCATTGGGCTATGGCAAGTAAAATCTTGGCATTCCTTGAACTTTTATGATTCAACATTGCTTTGTCTCGTGTCTACTATCCTATCGCCCCACTTATGGTTCATCATATTGTTAAGATTGCTATACACCTACATAGGTACCAAAATGATGAACATATTAGAGTCATTGTCCAACCTATGATTGATAAGTACAATAAATCTTTGAAAACATTACTGAACTTTCTTGTATTGCATTTATCTTGGATCCAAGAGCTAAAATGAAAGGTTTTAACAAAGTGCTTAGAAAGCTAAGTTCAATTCATCGACACGATTATTCTAATAAGATGATGGAAACTAGAACTCTTCTTTTCAAACTGTATCATAAATATGATGAACTGTATGGCTCTGTTAGGGAGAAAAGGGCTGTCCCTCCAAACCTATCTGGTAAGAAAAGAACTGCTTGGGATGAAATATATGATGATTGTCACAGCCCCAACAATTAAATTGGATTAATGTGTATTTCATTAGCATGCATTATTGATTTCAAAACATTTCCATATTATATTGTGCTTGGAAAATCTAATTTGAGGAGAACATACACATCAAAATTCACATTTCACTTCAAATCAGTAATACAAATTTGTGATCATCATCTAGAACCAATTTATTTAAATACTAAATTAATTATCAGGAATTAATATGATTTTTCCAAAATTTTTGGGGACAGTTTGAACATAATTAAAATTCAAACAACCTTCATAGACATACAACATGTTTGAATTTAAATATCACAGATTTTAATATGAACAGTGGGGTTTCATAATTTTTATGGGAACTATATATTCCCAGGAACCCCCACAAATTATTTCAAAATTTTTGGAAATTTATTTCTATTTCTAAGCCTCGGTCAAAGTAGAGAGAAATAAATTAAATTGCAGTCAAACCCTAGCCCAAACCCTTGACACTATTCATTGGACTCGAGTCCGACTCGGCGACTGGACTCGACCCAACCGCCTAACTGCACCCTCACATGCGTCCGTCGGATTAAAGATCAACGGTCCAAATTGCATACCCCTTCCGACCTGTCCGAACCCCCTCTCTGATCTGGTCCGTTCGTTCGCCATCCAACGGTCCCGATTTGATCTCTGTTTTGCACCGAGCCGCGCCACCCTGAGCCACTGCCAACTTGGGCCCACGCGTCAGAGTCGTCCCCTTCCTTGGGCAGGCGCGTGCTCAGGCGCTGCAAGCCACGCGCCGCGACGCCGCCTCCACCCGTTGGAGCTCCGTCACCTCCGTTAGCCACCGCCGCATGCAACCACTCCTGAGCTTCTCGTTTCACGCCGCCTCCATCCCCGTCAACGCACGAGCATAACACCCTCGAAGCCCTCCTTTCCTCACTCTTCCTCGGTGGGCGAGGAAGGGAAGCTCTCCGTGCTCCTCGCGGTGTAAGCTTCCTCCGCTGATTCCTTTCGTCTCTATGGTCGATGTCATCTCCATTTTGCTTAGTGAACTTCTTTGGTTGCTTGTAGCTCCCGATCCGCCTCTGCCATTGGAAGCTCTGAGCGCGCACCGAAGGTCTTCCCGAGGTCATTTTCATCTCGGTGAGCTTTTCTTCTTTTCTTGCGTCACAATGGGCCCTAGGGTCTAATTGAGTTTTCCTCAATTAATTGCTTGGTTGCTTCACGGAACTTTTGGATTTCGAGTTAGCCCCATTTTCTACCGATAACACTATTCATCACCACATTGTCATCCCGGTGAGCTTTTCCTCGATTCCATGCTGGCGACCATCTCCGGCCTCGCTCAAGTTTTCTCAATCGGTAACTTTCGTTCTCCTTGGGCGATAGTCCCTCCTTGTGAGCCGCATCACGCCGCCGCCATTCTGTGGGCGACACCTCGCCGAGCTTTCCCGACCTTTTCTTCTCTACGGTAGCTTCAAGAAACCCTTAGCTAGCTCTTGCGCTTTAGTTTGCTCAATGCACCACCAATGCATCGCATGCACTTTTGTCGTGCAGCCCACCGTCGCTCCACTCCGGCTAGCCGGTGGTCTAGACCACCTCCGCCGTCGAAACCACTGCCTTTAGGTGCGCAAGCTTATTGTGAGCCCGTTCATGCCTTTGGCTTGAGCCGCCGTGGCCGGAATCGCCGGCAAGGCTCCGGTGAGCGCCGCGCGGTATTGTCGGATTACCGACAATACTGTAGCCTCGCCATTAGGGCTTAAATCCAAGTCATTATGGCTAATCATCACTTAAGTATTTAATGACTATCTGAAGTAAAGATTGAGACACAGACATGTGGGACCAAGAACAGTAAACGAAGCAAAATAACGGTTTAACATTTGAGTTTGACATGTGGGCCTGAGAGTTAAGTGCATAGTCATAGACCCTATGAACCAGCCGTAGACTCACGGTCCATGCACTATGTCATAGACCGTCTCTATGACACGTAGGTCCCACCACGGTTAAGAACCAAATCAAGTTTAAAATGAAAAATGAACTATTCACTGGACCCCACCGGTCAGTGACTGCGGCTAGCACGTGGCCGGTGAGAGAAAGAGCAGATGATTTATAAAATCCGAAAATCATTTTCTTACACACTGAAAAATATGTATAACTTCTAAAATGCATAACTAAATCACTTTAACTCCAAAATGGGTGAAACCACTTCTGTTAATTTTCATATTTAATAAACTTTGTATTAAAATTGGTTTTAACCTTGTCTCTGTAACAGAGAGTATTAATTTGGAAAATGGGCTATTAACACTATTATTTTTACAAAAGAAAAGGGCTGATAACTTCAAAAAGTCATAAGTAATTTTTGGAAACTCCAAAAACAGTAAAACCAGTTTTGGTAAATTGTTTTTCAAATGAAGTTAATTATAAAAATGGTCTCAAACTTACCTCTGTCACAGAAAATATAGTTTGAGGAAGATGATCTTAAAAGACATTATTTTTTCATTATTAATGCTGATAACTTTATAAATTAATAACTAAATCATGAAAACTCCAATTGGAGCAAACTCAACTGTTTTGAACTTGTGATAATATTGTCCATTTATTCATGTAACCCTTGTATCTACCACTACTCTACAAAATTTCACCTCATAATTAAATTGCTTAATGTAAAGGCATATTGAAATCTGAAATTCAAACCACCATAACCTTCACATACTAAATCAAAATGAAATAATTCTTTCACCAAAAATCATCTAAAATCATGATTTAGCTACTGTAGAAAAATAATGCATTTTTTAGCATTTTGATTTTTGAGGTATTTCTCGTTGTTTATTCGGTATTGTATTGATCTAGATACCGAGCTTATTGATATCGACTCCTATTCAACTGAGAGCGAACAACTTAGCTACCTGCAAGGCAAGCATCCTTTGAACTTTCTTTTTTTGCATCATATTTGATCCCAATTTTGTTAGGATAGATGCAATGATAATTGCTTGCATGCTATTTTGATAATGTCGCTATATTTGTGATGAATAGTTAGACACATCCTATTATGTTGTCATTGTGGCTATCCATGAATTATTCCATTGCTGAAATGATATGATAGGAGGTGTGAAGTTATATTGTTTCGAGTTTGCTTAGCCATGCAAGTCTAGAATCAGTAGTTGATTGTCGGAATAACCCGACAATTATGGGATAAACACAACTCTCATTATATACTCTTGTTTCAGATCTTCGTACTGTTTTACAAGTTAAATTTTGTCATTTTAAATGAGCTTTTGGTCCGGACAAGTGTTGGTTAGTGATGGTGCTTTGTGCACGAGATTTGGGTATGTGGTTGGACTTGTCTGGACAATTAAGGACCGAACTTTGGTAACGTCGTTGATTCAAGTATTTTCGTGCTACCATACGCAGTATATGGGTGCTGTATGGTTAAGTAGGGGGAAGGTTCTATTGTGTTAAGTCCCATGGTGGTGTAGGGGCATTTGTGTTTGATCATTTGTCCTTAGGAGCCGATGTAATGTTCTGTAACATCCCAATTTTAGGCTTGTGTTTCAAATGTAAGAAAATGAGTGGAAATTAAAACTTTTTCTTACATCCTGTATTTCCTATTGTACCAAGCAAGTATTGTACAAGAAGTTATGGAAATACGAAGTCACAAGTCTTTTGATCCAAATCTTGAACCTTCAAAAACAATCTTGTCAAACCTTGGACCAGTGCCTTGTTAAATTTTTGGAGGAAAATCCACAGCCCCAAAGCCTCTGAAAATTTTATGCTAGGTCCTCGTTTGAGCTAGCAAGCTCCTGCAAAATTTTATAATTTTTGGAGTTCTATTGCTACCTCAAACAATTCTCCAAATGTCACCTTTCTCTAATACCGAAAAATTCAAATCGTTGAGTCAAACCTGCTCGGACCAGAGCCCAACTCAACCAACTTGGTTGGACCATGTCGCCAACGCCACACTCGGGCTCGAGCTTTGCGCGCAAGCCGAGTCGTTGGATCTCCATCCACCGCTCACGACCTCCCCATCGACCGAGGACCTCTTGAGCGCCTCGGCGCCTCGGGTGGTCCAAGCCACCGGATGTCCATCGTGGGGCTCACGACCTCCCAGACCTCCTCGCCCGCGCAAGACCTCCCCACCTCGGCGATTCTTGGACGTCCATGACCTCCCGAGCACATCCGGGACGTCCGGGACCTCTCCTCGCCTGCTTCTCTTCCTCGCGACCTCGTGGAGGTCTCGGTCATCATGGCTTTCCGCACCCATGCGTGTGTCGAGACAGAGCGATTGGGAGCAATGGGTCATCACTTTTGGTCCTTCCCAACGTCTCTTTCGCCATGCATTAAATGTGTCGAGCCCACCTAGAAGTCTTCCCCTACCTACCTACCCTTGTCAAATCCAGTCAGTCCATGGCAGGGGCATGGCTCATGCTCACAGTAGGCTTCTGCCCTAGCCCTTGCCAAGCTCCCAGGCTATACATAGCCTGAGGCCTTCCTCTCCTTCTCCTTCTTCGTTCTTGGTTGTGTTGGGCTCCCCCAGTTGAGCTGATTCCCAAACTCAAACATCTAACACCACCACCTCCCTGCCTCCATTGTTGACCTTGAAGCTCCTTGAAGACCTCCGGGCTCGGTGGTTCTTCATTGCCTTTTAGCCGTCGCTTTGCTCTCTTGGTCACTCGAGTCTCCTAACTTGTGTTGTTTAACCTTCACAGGTGGACAATTCCGGAAACTTGTTTTCGAGCTGTCTGGTCGTCTTCCCGAACTCCAGTGGCACCACCGCCACCGAGCACCTCCTTCGCATCGACCTCTCCTCCGAAGTTCCTCTGGACCTCACCTTGGCCCCGTGAGTCCTTGTTAGTCCTTTTAGCTCGGGGTTTAGCTAGATTAAAGCGTAGCAAGCCTTTTAGTGTTTGTCGGTTTGCCGAAAACTTAGTTACCACCCTCTCGGCTCGCGGCGTTCGAGTCGCCGCCGCCGTCGAGCACATCCTTTGGGTTCTCGACGTTATTTGGAATCCAACCATGCCCTTAGTTTACGCCGCGAGGTCCCCATCGCCGCGGCAAACCGTTGAGCCCGCCGATTTTGCCGTTCAAAACTCCGTTTCGTCATCCGTTAGGACATCTTAAATGCCCATTTATTACCAATCATCGCTGGCGGTGAGTAGTCTTAGCCGCCACCCTTTGTCGTCCGGAGGTCCCGCGCCTTTACACAGCACCTTGGACCTCCTCGAGCTCTTCGTAGCCGCTCTAAGACCTCCCACGCTTAGATCCGGACCTTTAGATCTTCCCATGAAAACCCATAAGTGTAAGACCTCCCCTCGCTTAATCTCGGCCATTAAGACCACCCTCGGTTAGATCTGCACCGCAGATGGGTTTCATGAAATTTCTAAGTCCCGTGACCTCCTAGTTCTACCTCGCCTTTAAAGACCTCCCGGGATTAGCTCTTAGCCGTTAGATCTCGGCTCACGTGTTAAATCTTTCGCGCTTGGACCTCCCCTTGAGTTGATCCTAGCCGTTTAAGACCTCTTGGAACTCCATCCGAGCCACTAGGACCACTCTGCGCAAAAGACCTCCTCGAGGTCATTTTTGTAAAACCACCTTCAAGACCTCCCGGGTCCTCTTTGTGAAAGATCTCCTCGAGGTACTCTTCGCAAAAAGAGCACCCGGTCCTTGTTAGAAACCTCGGGACCTCCCCAACCTTGATCTTAGCCGTTCGCGACCTCCCGGCTTTAGATCCGAGCGTTAGGTTTTATTTGTAAAACCTCTAGCGTTCGAACCTCCCCTCCGCGTTGTTTACGGACCGCTCAAGACCTCTCTAGGTCTAATCTGAACCGTCCGCACCTCCTGTTAAAACCCGTAGGACCTCCTGCCCAGCTCGGACCGTTAGATTGAGATCTAACTGGCTGACCTCTTCACCTATTTGCAACTCTACCGCTTTGATTCTCTCGTTATCGTTCGTCTTTAGATCTACGGCTCGGACCGGAGAACATTCGGACCCTCCGGATGCAATCTTGATCTGGGCCATCCATCCCAAGATCCAAGGCCCAGTTCGTTGAGGCGCTCGGATGGCCCAACATCCCATCTCACGTTGGCCATTGGATCTAAATCCGCCTGTAGGGTCATTGGCAGTTAAGACCTCCTCAGGAGATCTTAGCCGTCAAAGACCTCCCTCCTTCCGATCTCACCGCCTAGACCTCCTTCTGTGGATTTAGCCGTAGGACCTCCCTCTGGAGATCTAGACCGTTGGGACCTCCTCCGTGAGATTCGACCGTCCCACCTCTTTCCTTGGATTTAAAGCCTTAGGACCTCCCCTAGTGCTCGGGACCGCCAGATCTCGATCTGACGGTCACGACCTCTGTTAGGCGCGTAGACCTCCTTGCGTGCGCTGTGCACGCACTGGTCGTGATCGTTGGATCAGATCTCAACGGTCCGCACCTCCCAAAGGCGGAGGAGGTCTTGTGCGCGCAGTGCTTCGAGGCTCGTGAGTCGTCGACCTTGATCTAACGCCCACGACCTCTCCTTTGTCTTCCAGTTCGGTTGGACCTCCCAAGAGCTCAAAGTTTCCTAAGTCTTTTGCTGTTTCAAATTTCAAAAGTGCATAACTTTGTCATTTTAACTCCTTTTTGAATGATTCCAGTTGCTGTAGCTTTGTTATGGTATGAACTTTAATCTGAGAATGAAATTAGGCCCTGTGTTGTAGCAGAAAATGATTTTAATAGCATGATCTTGTTTAATGAAAAATGAGGTCTAGAAATTCATGAAAATTTGTAAACCACATAACTTCCTCTCTGTAGTTGCAAAGTGAGCAAACTCAACCTGGTAAATTTGGCCTATAGACATGCTTTAAATTGATCTAGGCTTTGTCTTTATTCATGTTCCTGAGAAATGATATATGCTAGTTGTAGAACTTAGAAAAATCATAACTAAATCATCTTAACTCCAAATGACCTAAAATTTTATATGGGTTACCACTATACCAGTAGTTAGCTACCATAAAATTTCAGCTTCAAAATCTTTCTAGAAAATATTTTTGCTACAGTGCTAATTATGGTAGAAAATGAGTTTTTAAGTAATATCTTTTCGCCACAAATCCAAATTAGGTTTTCCAGTTTCTATGTCTTGGTATATTTGTATTCTACCTTGTGTATAAATTTCGTTGTATTTGGATAATTTTGCTTGCTCTTTTGTTTAAGTGTTGCTAGTCTTATTGGTTGTTCTTGGTTCTTTTGCCTTTCGCTAGGATTCGACATTTGCGGTAACCCCTAGGCGACCCTCCGCAACAAATTGAGCAACGACAAGCAAGTGCAAGTTTGATCATGTTAATCCCAGTATTTTAAGTATTTATGTTGATTACAAATTCTATGTATGCATTGCTACTTTGTTTTAATAGTTGGCCTAGTAGATGCATTTCCTTAGCAAATGATTATCCTCTACTACCATGAGCCTAGGTTACTTGCTGTGATTTAGAGTTCGTGGATGGGCTCTTGTCACTTAGTAGTTGCGAATTAATTGCTTAGCCATGCTTAGCTTCGGTAGAAATGGGCGGTTATCGACTTGTCGATAACCTTGATCACACAAAACTTATTATGATTTATGATTTCCACCTTGTGCCATGTCTACTTATGAAAACTAAAACTAAAAACAAAATGATTTAGACTTGGGCACAATGGTAAGATGGTGTGATTGTGGGGTGTGACTGGAATGGTGCCCGGTCAACAAGGACCTAACATCTTGTTACACTAAACCAAGCATTTTAGCGTGCTAACCACATTAGAGGGTATGGGACCTCTCTTGACTTAGTACTTTGGCGTGTATTGGCTCCGAGTCGCAGGAGTCGCAGGAGGGATGGTGCCGAGCATTGTAGTGTCCGAAAGGCTTCCCGTGATGGTGGTTGTCTTTCTGGCTTGCAATGTAAGCATATGGGTTTCTATCCATATGAGCGGCTCGTAGTTAATACACAAGATTGGAAATGTCTCGTAGGACTTAGCCGTGCCGGCATACCTTCGGAAGTGTGCGTGTGGCTTAAAGGCGGTCTGAAGTGTGGGTACATTGGTACACCCCTGCAGGTTAAAACTATTCGAATAGCCTCGCCCTAGGTTATGGACACGCTGGCAAGGTCTTTCAAGAGTTAGACTACAACCTTTAAATTAAAACTTGATGGGTGGTACAGATCGGGATTCGTGCTATGTTGTGGTGGCTATTGGGATAGTCACTTCCAGTGTGGTTACTTGTATGTATCTTTACTTATCAGTTACTTTGATAACAAAATAAATTTGCAAACTTGCTTTTAAAAGGTACTACATTATTGCAAATAAAGTTGGCTTCATGCAAATGAGACATATGACCTCCACCTAAATAAGCTTGCATGTAGTTTATGAATAGGTCCGCTATTCCACACGTCGGTCTTGCGGTACAAAGATAATCTTTGTACTCGCTATGCTTAATTGTTTTGTTGCAGAGGAGGAAGGTGAGCTCAAGGGCCTCACTTTTGCGAGTTGTGTTGTGGTAGCTTATGGGCGACTAGCTTAAGCGTCCCTCGGTTGCCTTGTGGGTTATGTTGGCTAACCTGGTCGACTTTTGTTCTAGCCATCTTATGGCGCTTTTGTTTCATTGTCATTCTTGTATATTGTTCTATTTGGCGGGCGGCACTCTTTTGTAATAACTTTACTTTATGTATGTCGTTGTTGAACTTAGTGATGTATGTGTATGGAATTGATGTGTAATTTTGTGATGATGTACATATGCTGCAATTCTGGGAAGCATATGTCCATCGAGGCTTAGAATGTTTAATTAGTAACGCTAGAACCAATTGGAGGTTAAGTGTTACTAGTTAAATATTCCGGGTCCTCACAAAGTTGGTATCGAGCCATCTTGACCAGAGAAACCCCTAGCTTGGTCGCTTTTAGGATATTTTAAAACTTACTTTCAAATAGTTTATGAAAACTTAAGTAAGTTCTCTAATTTTGCTCCTTACCTATCTTAGCTTGCTCATCTCACCTTACCCTCACTTAAGTTTGAAAAAGTTGTTCCTCTCTTCCTTTCAAAAATTAGCCTCTATCGATTAACTTGGTTTTGGGAGAACCATGAGAGCTTGGAGAAAGAAATTTGGACAGCTAGCTAGTGGTGAGTAATTAAGGTAGGAAATGAGAGGTAAATACAACTAAAACTCGTGGGAATAAAAGGGTAAGAAGTGATATGAAATTAGCTAAATGCCTATACTCTATTAGGTGGTTATACCTTGATTTTTGACTGTTTTGAGCTGGAAGTTAATGCTGGAATTTTGGGCCTTCTTAAACGATTGCTCGCTCTTCCATACGGGTTGGTCGTTTGGAAAGTTGATTCGTGACTTGTGGTCTCATGTTCTTTGTGGCTATTCTTGGGTCATTTTAACTAAGTTTGGATTTGCGTGCTCTTGGGTCTTGAACCGATCTAACTTGTCTTAGTAAATCAGATGGTGGTGGGACACGAGCGGCCGGAATCACCGTAGTCCCGATGAGGAGCTTCCTCCTCCTCAGACCATGGCGGAAGTCTCATGCAAATCGAACGCAATCGCTCGGAGGACCGCAGGTGTTGGAGGTTATCGCCAGAACACCTCCACTCCCTCCGTGCCTCGGATCCGGAGGTGGGCACCAGACGCGTGGGGCTTGCGGAGTTCCTCCGCACGCAGCCTCCTACCTTCTCCCGGCCCGAGGATCCTTGGACGCAGACGATCGGCTGCGTGCCGTTGAGCGAGCTCAACGTTGCTCGCGCCGAGAACAGAGCGCACTTTTCGCATCCCATCACCGGAGGGTGCGGACTTCATGGTGGGAGAACTTCCTCGCCATGCAGCCCGCGGACACGTGGTCTCGGGAGGAGTTCCGGTCGCCTTTCCGTCGGGCCCATGTCCCCGCCTACCGATGAAGCTGAAGAAGAAGGAGTTCCTTGCGCCAAACAGGGCGCAAATCCACCGAGTACCTCCATGAGTTCAACCATTTGGCGAGGTACGCCTCGCCGAGGTGGCCACCGATGAGGCCAAGCAGAGAAGTTCATGGAGGGTTTGTCTCGAGGAGCTTGAGACAAGCTCTCTATTGTGGACTTCGACTTCCGCACCTTGGTGGACAAGGCCATCATCGCCGAGCACAAGGCGAGAGCGTGGCGCAGTCCCGCAAGCGCAAGTGGGAGGCTCACGTGCCGCACAGCCGCCTCGTTCGTCCTCGAGTTGGGCTGCACGGTGGCCTGCCTTGGCTTCACCACCGCCGAGGCCTTCAAGACCAGCTCCACGCCCTCGCAGTCGTGACTCGCCACGCGCGCTGCGACCAGCAGCGAGGTGTTCCCGCAACCCCGCGCCGACGCCACCGCCATCGCCACAACAAGGGCTACTACGCGAGTAGTTGTCCTAAGAAGATCGAGCGGCCCTCGTCCTAATGGAGGACGCGCAAGGGAGTGATCACCCACCGACCGAAGACCCGGGCTTGGGAGCGGCGAGTCAACCACATCTCGGCCGAGGAGGCACAGAGGCGCCCGACGTGGTGTTGGGTACGCCCTTGTTAATTTGCGCCCCGCTACGCTTTATTTGACTCGGGCTTCGCATTCTTTTATTTCGAGGTCTTTTGCTATTGATTGTGGACTTCACCGTGTTCCTTTGGGGATTCCATCACGATTCGCTCTCCGGTTCGGAAATAAGAGACCAAGTATATGTCGGATGTTCCTATCCACATCGAAGGAGTGGGATTCTTGGCGAATCTTATCCTACTCGACTCAAGACGCTGGATGTGATTCTTGGCATGGATTGGTTGTCCCAACACTTGGGGCAAATCGATTGTGCCAGAAAATTGTCTACCTCACCATCCTTCAGTGAACAAGTTGGGTTTTCACTGCTATTGGAGCCCCATCTTTATGCCCTTGAAGCAAAGCCGGCATTGGAGATCCGGGATGTTCCCACAGATGTGAGTTCGTGGATATCTTTCCCAAGACTTGCTCGGCATGCCACCTGCTCGAGATCCGGAGTTCGTGATAGAGTTACTTGCCTGCACCGCCCCTATTTCTAAGAGGCCAGACGCATGCCTCCTAATGAGTTGGAGGAGTCAAGAAGCAAATCGGTGAGTTGCAAGAGAAGGGTTTTATCCGCCCTAGCTCATCTCCTTGGGGTTGTCCAGCTTATCTTTGTGAAGAAGAAGGACAAGACCTTGCGCATGTGCGTTGATTACCGTCCGCTTAATGAGGTGACGGTAGAAGAACAAGTATCCTTTACCCCGATTGATGATCTCTTCGATCGCTTGACCGAGCACGAGTCTTCTCAAGATTGACTTGAGATTGGGCTATCATCAAGTCGATCGTGGTCGAGGATATTCCTAAGACGACCTTTGCTACTCGTTATGGTCTTTACGAGTACACCGTCATGTCTTTTGGTTTGACTAATGCTCTGCTTTATTCATGAATCTTATGAACTCGGTATTCATGGAGTATTTGGATAGATTTGTGGTGGTATTCATCGATGATATCCTTATCTACTCCAAGAGTGAAGAAGAGCATGCCGAGCATCTTAAGTCGGTGTTGGGCAAGCCGCGTGAGCACCGCTATATGCCAAATTCAGCAAGTGCGAGTTACGTTGAAGGAAGTGGCATTTTTAGGCCATGTCCTTTCAAAGGAGGTGTGGTCGTGGATCCTAGTAAGGTCGTTGATGTGCTATCTTGGGTCACCAAGTCGATCCACTGATGTGCGGAGTTTTCTTGGGTTGGTGGCTACTATCGCCGCTTCATCGAGAATTTCTCCAAGATTGCAAAGCCTATGACTAATCGCTCAAGAAAGACAAGAAGTTTGAGTGGTCCGCCGCTTGTGATGTGAGTTTTCAGAACTCAAGAAGCGATCGACCTCAGCCCTGCTTGTTCTCCCCGATATTCACAAGAGTTTTGATATCTATTGTGATGCTTCGCCGTGGTCTTGGTTGTGTTCTTATGCAGGAGGGCAAGGTTGTGGCCTATGCATCGCGGCAGCTTGAGGCCTCATGAACTCAACTATCCTACTCATGACTTGGAGTTAGTCGTGGTCCATGCACTCAAGATTTGGCGGCATTATCGATTGGTAACCGTTGTGAGGTGTATTCCACCACAAAAGCTTGAAGTACTTGTTCACCCAACCAGATCCAACCTCGGGCAAAGAAGATGGTTGGAACCGATCAAGGATTACGACATGGGTATTCAGTACCATCCGGCAAGGCCAATGTCGCTATGCGGATGCACTCACCGGAAAGTGTATTGCAACATGTTGATGCTCCAAGAGCAGCACCTACCCTCATTGCGAGCATTCCAAATCAATTTGGGTTTGGTCGAGCACGGTTCCTTGCTACTTTGTTCGTCAGCCAACCTTGGTGGACTAAATCAAGGCGCACAGCAGATGCATGCCTGGTGTGAGCGGATCAAGCGTAACATCAAGGATGGGATTGCCAAGTGCTTTTCAGAGGACGAGCACGCGTTGTGTGGTTTGGGCGGCGCCTTGTGGTTCCTAAGGTCTTGGAATTGCGGAATATGATTCTCCGCGAAGCCCATGACTCTCCTTTGTCTATTCACCCTGGCTACCAAGATGTATCAGATCTTCGTCGAGATTCGTGGACCCGAATGAAGCGCGAGATTGCCGTGTTCGTTTCGAAGTGCGACGTGTCTTTGTCGTGTGAAGGCCGAGCATCGGCGTCAGCAGGTCTTCTTCACCTTTGCGGCGCGAGTGGAAGTGGATTCGTTGGCATGGACTTCATCACCGGATTGCCCCGCTCGTCCAAAGGGAATGATGCTATTTGGGTCGTGGATCGACAGGTTGACTAAAGTGGCACATTTCCTTCCCGTCAAGACTCGGCCGTGTGGGGCCTTGGCCGAACTTTATGTCTCGAGGATTGTGAGTCTTCACGGTGTACCAAGACGATTATTTCGATCGTGAGCGCCACCTCGCGGTTTTGGCATAGTTTGCAAGAGGCTATGGGACCCGCTTCATTTCGAGATAGCCTTTCATCCTCGATCGATGGCCGATGGGCGAGTCAACCAAGTGTTGGAAGATATGCTCGTGCTTGTGTTCTTTCCTATGGGAAGAAGTGGGAGAAATGCCTACCATTTGCCGAGTTCTCCTACAACAACAGCTTTCAGCCGCTCTTGGCATGGCACCATTTGAGGCTTTGTATGGGAGAAGGTGCGAACCCGTTGAACCGGTCGAGATCGTGAGCGGCGCTTTTCGGTCGATTCGATCAATGAGGCCGAAAGTCGATTCGCTTGATCCGCGAGCATCTGCGCACGCCCGACCCGCACAAAAGAGCTATGCGGATCGCCGTCGCCGTGAGTTGAGCTTTGAGCCCAATGACTTTGTGTATCTCAAAGTCTCACCTTGAAGGGCCATCAGCGTTTTGGCATCAAGGGCAAGTTGGCTCCTCGATATGTTGGGCCCACCGTATCATCGAGAGAGTTGGAGCAGTTGCATACAGGTTGGAGCTACCAGCTGCACTTGAGGGTGTGCATGATGTGTTCCATGTGTCCCACCTGAAGAAGTGCCTCCGTGTCCCAACTGAGGAAGCTCCGTTGGAGGTTCTCGATGTGCAGGAGAATTTGACCTACCGCGAGCATCCTGTTCGCATTCTTGAGGAATCTGAGCGGAGAACAAGGAACCGTGTCATCAAGTTCCTTAAGGTTCAGTGGTCAAACCATTCTGAAGATGAGGCAACTTGGGAGCGAGAAGATCGCCTTCGTGCAGATTTTCCTTCTTTCTTCTCCGAGTAAACGGAATCTCGGGTCGAGATTCTTGTAAGGGGGGGAGAGTTGTAACATCCCAATTTTAGGCTTGTGTTTCAAATGTAAGAAAATGAGTGGAAATTAAAACTTTTTCTTACATCCTGTATTTCCTATTGTACCAAGCAAGTATTGTACAAGAAGTTATGGAAATACGAAGTCACAAGTCTTTTGATCCAAATCTTGAACCTTCAAAAACAATCTTGTCAAACCTTGGACCAGTGCCTTGTTAAATTTTTGGAGGAAAATCCACAGCCCCAAAGCCTCTGAAAATTTTATGCTAGGTCCTCGTTTGAGCTAGCAAGCTCCTGCAAAAATTTCATAATTTTTGGACTTCTATTGCTACCTCAAACAATTCTCCAAATGTCACCATTCTCTAATACCGTAAAATTCAAATCGGTTGAGTCAAACCTGCTCTGACCGAGCCCAACTCAACCAACTTGGTTGGACCATGTCGCCAACGCCACACTGGGCTCGAGCTTTTGCGCAAGTCGAGTCGTTGGATCTCCATCCACCGCCACGACCTCCCCACCGATCCGAGGACCTCTTGAGCGCCTCGGCGCCTGGTGGTCCAAGCCACCGGATGTCCATCGTGGGGCTCACGACCTCCCAGACCTCCTCGCCGCGCAAGACCTCCCCACCTCGGCGATTCTTGGACGCCCATGACCTCCCGAGCACATCCGGGACGTCCAGACCTCTCCTCGCTCTGCTTTCTCTTCCTCGCGACTCGTGGAGGTCCGGTCATCATGGCTTTCCGCACCCATGCGTGTGTCGAGACGAGCGGTTGGGAGCGATGGCTCGTCACTTTTGGTCCTTCCCAACGTCTCTTTCTCGCCATGCATTAAATGTGTCAGGAGCCCAGCCCTAGAAGTCTTCCCCTACCTACCTACCCTTGTCAAATCCAGTCAGTCCATGGCAGGGGCATGGCTCATGCTCACGGTAGGCTTCTGCCCTAGCCCTTGCCAAGCTCCCAGGCTATACATAGCCTGAGGCCTTCCTCTCCTTCTCCTTCTTCGTTCTTGGTTGTGTTGGGCTCCCCCAGTTGAGCTGATTCCCAAACTCAAACATCTAACACCACCACCTCCCTGCCTCCATTGTTGACCTTGAAGCTCCTTGAAGACCTCCGGCCCAAAGTGGTTCTTCATTGCCTTTTAGCTGCCGCTTGCTCTCTTGGTCACTCGAGTCTCCTAACTTGTGTTGTTTAACCTTCACGAGGTGGACAATTGGAAACTTGTTTTCGGAGTCAGTGGCTTGGTCGTCTTCCCCAACTCCAGTGGCACCACCATCAGGAGCACCTCCTTCGGCATCGACCTCTCCTCCGAAGTTCCTCCGGACCTCACCTTGGCCCCGTGAGTCCTCGTTAGTCCTTTTAGCTCGGGGTTTAGCTAGATTAAAGCGTAGCAAGCCTTTTAGTGTTTGTCGGTTTTGCCGAAACTTAGTTACCACCCTCTCGGCTGCCGGCGTTACGAGTCGCCGCCAGGCCGAGCACATCCTTTGGGTTCTCGACGTTATTTGGAATCAACCATGCCCTTAGTTTACGCCGCGAGGTCCCCATCGCCGCGGCAAACCGTTGAGCCCGCCGGGATTTTGCCGGGTTCAAAACTCCCGCTTTGAGTCATCCGGTTAGGACATCTTAAATGCCCATTTATTACCAATCATCGCTGGCGGTGAGTAGTCTTAGCCGCCACCCTTTGTCATTGTCCCAGGTCCCGCGCCTTTACACACCTTGGACCTCCTCGAGCTCTTCGTGGCCGCCTAAGACCTCCCCACGTTTAGATCTGGACCTTTAGATCTTCCCCATGAAAACCCATAAGTGTAAGACCTCCCCTCGCTTAATCTCGGCCATTAAGACCACCCTGTTAGATCTGCATCAGCAGATGGGTTTCATGAAATTTCTAAGTCCCAGGACCTCCCTAGTTCTACCTCGGCCTTTAAAGACCTCCGGGATTAGCTCTTGGCCGTTAGATCTGGCTCGTGTTAAATCTTTCGCGCTTGGACCTCCCTTGAGTTGATCCTAGCCGCTTAAGACCTCTTGGAACTCCATCCGAGCCACTAGGACCACTCTGCGCAAAAGACCTCCTCGAGGTCATTTTTGTAAAAACCACCTTCAAGACCTCCCCGGGGTCCTCTTTGTGAAAGATCTCCTCGAGGTCCTCTTCGCAAAAAGAGCACCCCCGGTCCTTGTTAGGAAACCCTCAGGACCTCCCCAACCTTGATCTTAGCCGTTCGCGACCTCCCCGGCTTTAGATCTGAGCGTTAGGTTTTATTTGTAAAACCTCTAGCGTTCAGACCTCCCTCCGCGTTGTTCTGGACCGTTCAAGACCTCTCTAGGTCTAATCAACCGCCCGCACCTCCCTCTTAAAACCCGTGTAGACCTCCACGCGACTCGGGACCGTTAGATTGAGATCTAACGGGCTAGACCTCTTCAGCCTATTTGCAACTCTACCGCTTTGATTCTCTCGTTATCGTTCGTCTTTAGATCTACGGCTCGGATCTGGAGAACATTCGGACCCTCCGGATGCAATCTTGATCTGGGCCATCCATCCCAAGATCCAAGGCCCAGATTCGTTGAGGCGCTCGGATGGCCCGAACATCCCATCTCACGTTGGCCATTGGATCTAAATCCGTCGGTAGGGTCATTGGCAGTTAAGACCTCCTCAGGAGATCTTAGCCGTCAAAGACCTCCCTCCTTCCGATCTCACCGCCCACACCCCTCCTTCTGGTGGATTTAGCCGAGGACCTCCTCTGGAGATCTAGACCGTTGGGACTCCTCTGTGAGATTCTGACCGTCCCACCTCTTTCCTTGGATTTAAAGCCTTAGGACCTCCCCAGTGCTCGGGACCGCGGATCTCGTCGGCCGGTCACGACCTCTGTTAGCGCGTGAGACCTCCTTGCGTGCAGGCACGCGCCGTGTCGTGATCGTTGGATCAGATCTCAACGGTCGGACCTCCCGGTCTGGAGGAGGTCTTGTGCGGCTGTGCCGAGGCTCGTAGCCGTCGGACCTTGATCTAACGGCCCCGACCTCTCCTTTGTCTTCGATTCGGTTGGACCTCCCAAGAGCTCAAAGTTTCCTAAGTCTTTTCTTTGTTTCAAATTTCAAAAGTGCATAACTTTGTCATTTTAACTCCTTTTGAATGATTCCATTCTTTGTAGCTTTGTTATGGTATGAACTTTAATCGAGAATGAAATTAGGCCCTGTGTTGTAGCAGAAAATGATTTTAATAGCATGATCTTGTTTAATGAAAATGAGGTCTAGAAATTCATGAAAAATTTGTAAACCACATAACTTCCTCTCTAGAGTTGCAAAGTGAGCAAACTCAACCTGTAAATTTGGCCTATAGACATGCTTTAAATTGATCTAGGCTTTGTCTTTATTCATGTTCTGAGAAATGATATATGCTAGTTGTAGAACTTAGAAAAATCATAACTAAATCATCTTAACTCCAAATGACCTAAAATTTTATATGGGTTACCACTATACCAGTAGGTAGCTACCATAAAAATTTCAGCTTCAAAATCTTTCTAGAAAATATTTTTGCTACATTGCTAATTATGGTAGAAAATGAGTTTTTAAGTAATATCTTTTGCGCCACAAATCCAAATTAGGTTTTTCCAGTTTCTATGTCTTGGTATATTTGTATTCTACCTTGTGTATAAATTTCGTTGTATTTGGATAATTTTGCTTGCTCTTTTGTTTAAGTGTTGCTAGTCTTATTGGTTGTTCTTGGTTCTTTTGCCTTTTAGCTTAGGATTCGACATTTGCGGTAACCCCAGAGCGACCCTCCGCAACAAATTGAGCAACAGCAAGCGAGCAAGCAGTTTGATCATGTTAATCCCAGATATTTTAAGTATTTATGTTGATTACAAATTCTATGTATGCATTGCTACTTTGTTTTAATAGTTGGCCTAGTAGATGCATTTCCTTAGCAAATGATTATCCTCTACTACCATGAGCCTAGGTTACTTGCTGTGATTTAGAGTTCGTGGATGGGCTCTTGTCACTTAGTAGTTGCGAATTAATTGCTTAGCCATGCTTAGCTTCGGTAGAAATGGCGGTTATCGACTTGTCGATAACCTTGATCACACAAAACTTATTATGATTTATGATTTCCACCTTGTGCCATGTCTACTTATGAAAACTAAAACTAAAAACAAA
The DNA here is from genome assembly GCA_036346255.1 of Ampelocalamus luodianensis. Lineage (NCBI taxonomy): Eukaryota > Viridiplantae > Streptophyta > Magnoliopsida > Poales > Poaceae > Ampelocalamus > Ampelocalamus luodianensis. The sequence goes on along the minus strand of CM070629.1, from coordinate 53,659,761 downwards.
ATGATTTAGACTTGGGCACAATGGTAAGATGGTGTGATTGTGGGGTGTGGTGGAATGGTGCCCTGTCAACAAGGACCGAACATCTTGTTACACTAAACCAAGCATTTTAGCGTGCTAACCACATTAGAGGGTATGGGACCTCTCTTGACTTAGTACTTTGGCGTGTATTGGCTCCGAGTCGCAGGAGTCGCAGGAGGGATGGTCTTTGGAGCATTGTAGTGTCCGAAAGGCTTCCCCGTGATGGTGGTTGTCTTTCGGCTTGCAATGTAAGCATATGGGTTTCTATCCATATGAGCGGCTCGTAGTTAATACACAAGATTGGAAATGTCTCGTAGGACTTAGCGTACAAATACCTTCTAGTGTGCGTGTGGCTTAAAGGCGATCAAGTGTGGGTACATTGGTACACCCTCGAGGTTAAAACTATTCGAATAGCCTCGTCCTAGGTTATGGACACGCTTGGCAAGGTCTTTCAAGAGTTAGACTACAACCTTTTAAATTAAAACTTGATGGGTGAGTGCGAATCGGATTCGTGCTATGTTGTGGTGGCTATTGGGATAGTCACTTCGGTGGTTACTTGTATGTATCTTTACTTACATCATACTTTGATAACAAAATAAATTTGCAAACTTGCTTTTAAAAGGTACTACATTATTGCAAATAAAGTTGGCTTCATGCAAAATGAGACATATGACCTCCACCTAAATAAGCTTGCATGTAGTTTATGAATAGGTCCGCTATTCCACACGTCATCTTATGGGTACAAAGACAATCTTTGTACTCGGTTGCTATGCTTAATTGTTTTGTTGCAGAGGAGGAAGGTGAGCTGAAGGGCCTCACTTTGCGAGTTGTGTTGTGGTAGCTATGGGCGACTAGCTTGGCGTCCGGTTGCCTTGTGGGTTATGTTGGCTAACAGGTGGCGACTTTTGTTCTAGCCATCTTATGGCGCTTTTGTTTCATTGTCATTCTTGTATATTGTTCTATTTGGCCGGTCGGCTCTCTTTTGTAATAACTTTACTTTATGTATGTCGTTGTTGAACTTAGTGATGTATGTGTATGGAATTGATGTGTAATTTTGTGATGATGTACATATGCTGCAATTCAGGAAGCATATGTCCATCGAGGCTTAGAATGTTTAATTAGTAACGCTAGAACCAATTGGAGGTTAAGTGTTACTAGTTAAATATTCCGGTCCTCACAAAGTTGGTATCGAGCCATCTTGACCGTAGAAACCCCTAGCTTGGTCGCCTTTAGGATATTTTAAAACTTACTTTCAAATAGTTTATGAAAACTTAAGTAAGTTCTCTAATTTTGCTCCTTACCTATCTTAGCTTGCTCATCTCACCTTACCCTCACTTAAGTTTGAAAAGTTGTTCCTCTCTTCCTTTCAAAATTAGCCTCTATCGATTAACTTGGTTTTGGGAGAACCATGAGAGCTTGGAGAAAGAAATTTGGACAGCTAGCTAGTGGTGAGTAATTAAGGTAGGAAATGAGAGGTAAATACAACTAAAACTCGTGGGAATAAAAGGGTAAGAAGTGATATGAAATTAGCTAAATGCCTATACTCTATTAGGTGGTTATACCTTGATTTTTGGACTGTTTTGAGCTGGAAGTTAATGCTGGAATTTTGGGCCTTCTTAAACGATTGCTCGTTCTTCCATACGGGTTGGTCGTTTCGGAAAGTTGATTCGGTGACTTGTGGTCTCATGTTCTTTTGTGGCTATTCTTGGGTCATTTTAACTAAGTTTGGATTTACGTGCTCTTGGGTCTTGAACCGTATCTAACTTGTCTTAGTAAATCGGGATGGTCGGTGGGACACGTGGCGCCGAGAATCGTAGGGTAGTCCCGATGAGGAGCTTCCTCCTCCTCACCATGGCGGAAGTCTCATGCAAATCGAGCGCAATCGCTCGGAGGACCGCAGGTGTTGGAGGTTATCGCTCGAACACCTCCACTCCCTCGGTGCCTCGATCCGGAGGTGGGCACCGGACGCGTGGGGGCTTGCGAGTTCCTCCGCACGCAGCCTCCTACCTTCTCCGGTCCGAGGATCCCTTGGACGCAGACGATCGGTCGCGTCGTTGAGCGGAAGCTCAACGCTGCTCGATGCCGAAACAGAGCGGCACTTTTCGCATCCCATCACCGGAGGGCGCGGCACTCTCATGGTGGGAGAACTTCCTGCCATGCAGCCGCGGGACACGTGGTCTCCGGGAGGAGTTCCGGCCGCTTTCCGTCGGGCCCATGTCCCCGCCGGCCCGATGAAGTCAAGAAGAAGGAGTTCCTTGCGCTCAAACAGGCGCAAATCACACCGAGTACCTCCATGAGTTCAACCATTTGGCGAGGTACGCCCCGTCCGGTTGCCTTGTGGGTTATGTTGGCTAACCGGTCGACTTTTGTTCTAGCCATCTTATGGCGCTTTTGTTTCACTGTCATTCTTGTATATTGTTCTATTTGGCAGTCGGCTCTCTTTTGTAATAACTTTACTTTATGTATGTCGTTGTTGAACTTAGTGATGTATGTGTATGGAATTGATGTGTATTTGTGATGATGTACATATGCTGCACTGGGAAGCATATGTCCATCGAGGCTTAGAATGTTTAATTAGTAACGCTAGAACCAATTGGAGGTTAAGTGTTACTAGTTAAATATTCCGGGTCCTCACATGTTCTATAGTGTGCATGGTAGCACCAATTACCCTTTATGTTGCGTCGGTATTTCCAATATAACTTGTGAGCCCCTTAGTAAGTGCTATACGCTGCTTGTACTAAGACCGAAAACATCTCACATGGGGGACTTAGCTCAATAGGGTTTTCTTGCTGAAAATGACCGTATCTCGATTCTCCCCGGCCAGCATACCAAAGGAAGTGTGCCATTATCCGGAGGCTTACGGCTAATCGAATCGTGTGGGTAAAGTAGTACACCCTGCAGGTATAATCTATTCGAATAGCTTTGTGTCCACTGTTATGGACAACCGCTTGAGTTCGGGAGTTACTATTGTTAGACTTGAAATTAAAATTGTGGTTATAACTTGGTAATTAGCATGAATGGGATGTTCATGCTTGTTGTTGTACCAAAGTGGGCAGCCACTTTGTTATTTGTATGTTTTATTTGTTACTTAGTTCATTACTTATTCACATGCTTTACTTCTACTTCAAATCTGATTTTGAAATGGCACTTGAAAAACTAGTATGTGTAGGTTGTACATTGTTGCGTCTTTTTCGCAAAACTAAGACAATATGAGCCGTCCTTTGAATGACCTTATGCATAACTATTTTTATTTGTGTAAGACTTGCGAGTACTCTTTGGTACTCAGCCGGATGTTTGGTCGCTTTTTACAGTGAGGACGATAATTGAGGTTGATGAGTTTGCCGGTGTCGATTTAGGTGACACCGACGAGTAGTATGCTATCTTCTAACTCCCAGTCGGTTGCCGATGGGTTGTGGGCATACCACTGTTGGTCTTTTTGGTTTATTTACTCGCTTCCGCTATAAACTTGTTAAATTTGGCCGGTCGGCCCTTATGTAATTGTACACTTAGAACTGTGTTGTAACTTTTGTACTATTTATGTATGATGGTTGTATGGATGTGACTAACGTTGTAATGAGGGTATGATTATATTGGTCACTGATCTTGGGAGCCAATATAGGTCATACTCGCTGTTCTTGGATTCCCATTTAACTTGATAAGTGTCGTGCTTGACTTATTGGAGAACCGGCAATCATGTAGTGCTCGCCGAGGAGCAGCGCGCATGATCGTCGGGGCTCTAGATTGAGTTGAGCCTCTCACTGAGACTGAGTTAAGTTGGAATCCATTTACCGGAGATCCCGAGTTATGTCCCTAAGACCTTGATTAGTCTCGGTCTTAAGGAGATAACCCCGGGGTCCCCACAATGATGAAGATGATGATGTGCTTGGATCTGCCCTTCCTCCTAATCTTGATATGTGCAGGACTATTCCTGCTACTACCTTGCTACATGCAACAAGTTCTTCCTCTAACAGTAGTTCTGAACTTGCAACCTACCTGGACTGTGACACAGTCAGCCAGTTAGATGATGAGTTCAACATCTTAAACTGGTGGCATCAGGATAAACTAACTTATCCAGCTTCTTTCTACTCTTGCTAAAGATGTTTTCGTGTTCTGTTTACTATTTCTTGAAGCTACCTTCAGCACCACTGGCAGGATCATTGAAGAACGGCGGAGGAGGCTGAACCCTGAAACTGTGGAGGCACTCACATGCATCAAGGACTGGGAAGCTGCAGAGTCAAGGCTACAGCATATGGTGGAGGATAAGGAGCTGGAGGAGGCCTTTGAACAACTCTATCTTGATTAGTCATTTATGTAATGGTTCTGTAATCTTATTGAGACTTTGGATGCTTTGGACCTTTGGTTCTGGATGTAATGAACAATTAATAATCTTATATGGAGCTTGCTGCACTCTTTTTTCCTGTCTAGGGTTTCTCACAAGGGTGAGTTTTACCTAGACAGGTTTTTAATGAGACAGCCATTGCACAGCTCCATTTATTTCATATTTTTTTATCTCTGTTTGTGTTGTGTTTGTGATTTGCAAATATTTGAATTGGTCATTGAATTCTGATACTTTGAAGTAGAGTTGTGGTTTTAGTGCCCAGGCACGGCACTAATCCGTTGGGCTGCCGTGCCCAGTGGCACAGCACGGCACTATCTGTTACAACGAGACGGCTGAGGAACGACGAAGTAAACAAGATCAATCGCAGATAGACACGAGATTTAACGTGGAAAACCCTCCCAATGCGAGAGGGAAAAACCACGGGCGCCAGCCAGCAACAATCTTCACTATATCGGGGTGAGGTTACAATGTCGGGGATTACAACTCTGATTATCTTGCCTCAAACGGTGGCTTACAGGATATATATATATCAGGGAAACCCTAATTCGACTAGGATCTCCACCTTGAGACAAATTCCTTCCTGTAGCATAAATCAATCCTTCACCCTGAACACAATAAAGAAAGAAATACTTTCGGCGCCACACAGCCTCTTGAGCTAAGCTGTAATACCAACTAAGCTTGAGCAAAGCTCAAACTTAGCAACAGGAACTGGCTTTGTCAACATATCAGCAAGATTTTCATGAGTGCTAATCTTGCATACCTTTAGCTTACCCTTTGCTACAATATCTCTGACATAATTATATTTAATCTCAATGTGCTTTGTCCTCTCATGAAACATCTGATCTTTAGTGAGATAAATTGCACTCGATCATTGTCACAAAACAGATTAATGCAAGAATCAACTCCAAAGAAGCTCAAAAATAAACCTTTCACTAAATCGACTCTTTACTTGCTTCACAAATAGCCATATATTCTGCTTGATGGTGGGCGGCGCAACAACATCCTGCAAATGTACCTTCCACCACAAAGACAACCTCCAATGGTAAATACATAACACGTGAGCGACCTACGCTATCCAAATCACCAAGATAATCTGAATCAACATAGCCAACGAGTTCCTTTTCACCCTGCCAAACTTCAAACAAGCATCCGATGTGCCTTGCATGTACTGAAAATCTCGAACGGCCTTCCAATGCTCTTTACCAGATTAGCCATATATCTACCGAGCAAACTCATAGCATAAGATAAATGCGGGCGAGAGCAAACCATGGCATACATCAAAGACCCAACAAGACTAGCATACGTAACTCGGACATGTACTCAACCTCCTCATCGGTGCTAGTGTAACACCGGCTATTCGGAAGCCAAGATGTCACCTAAAACATCTAACATACATCCATAATGCGGAAGAATTTGAATAAAATCAACTAATGATAGTATCAAAACAACCAAGACATGATGAAGGTATCCTTCCTTCACCATCTAATCTATTTATTTCAGTTCATTGATAATGAAAGTTCACATGCAAGAATAATTCGACATCAATGTGGAGAAGGTATCCTTCCTTCACCACTTATAAATTTATTATTACAGTTCATCATTTACGAATGTAAGATAGAACTAAATTTAATCTTGAACATGAATTGGATGATGTGAACAAGTAGTGCGTGTCTACTCCTCCCAAGTGAGCCAACATCGGGGTTACCTAAAATAAACAAACAACGCAAGAGTGAGTCCACGACTCAAAAAAGAAAAGGGACATAACACACATATGAACAAGTCATCATCATAAGAGAATAGGAGCATACATCGAATGAAAACTTAGGAATGCATGGCATGAATGAATGTACTCAAGGATGGACTGCACATGCTTATACCGGTATAGCGAGTGACACACCGTCGGTGTTCACTTAAGCCCGCACCTTAACAAAAGTGCGGGATCCAAGTCCTATATGAAGAACGTTTCATATAGGTGTCCAAAGCTGCCCATAGTGGAATTGATGGGTCTTACGTGCCCATACCGGAATTGATGGGTCTTTCAATCCACTCCGTGGACGGACATGACAATGTCCAAACTCTGCCCACATTGGAATGGTGGGACTTCGATCCACTCGTGGACATAGCATGAATAAAAGGATGCATGATATGAACATGAACAATGCTAATATCATCTTTCGCATTTACTCCACATATTGATAGAACATAACCAATTCAGCATTTCGGGTATCACAAGATGTCACATCATATTCATGTAAACATTCACAATCACAAAGACTTAAAACCAACAAAGTACTTGCCTTCAGCGTTGCGTGCGTTGCGAGCAACGATGGCGCTCCCAAACCCGTAAACTCGCGGCTAAACAATTAAATAACCGAAATAAGAACAAAATAGAGCCCATCATGAATTAATATTCTACACTACCCTCTTGCACACCCAAAACATAGTCATAACCCGAAACTGAAATTCCAGCAGTAACATGGAATCCCATCAGGACAGCAGCACGGTAAAGACCAAAACTAATGATCTGGGACTCCAAAAGAGATGAGCCCAGATCCTACACGAGCTTAACAAATATATCTACAACTTTGTAGTTGACGAGATAACCCAATGCGGCCAAACTAAATTGCTAACTGTCAAACGAAACAGCAGAACAGAATCTGACTGAGCAATTAGAACAGCAGAACTAAAACGTCCATAACTTTTAAACTACAACTCCGAATTGAGTGTTCTTTAACAATATGAAAAGGTTATGAAATTACCTACAATAACCTAGTTGGCACGACATTCATATTTTGTCTTTAACAAAAAGTGGCACACGGGTCAAAACTAAAGATAGAAACCGACATACAATCTGGACAGACTGACCTACAATCTGGACAGTCACAAAGAAAAGTGCATAACTTTTGATCTATAAATCCAAATAAGATGTTCTTTATCAATCCTGAAAGCTAGTGATATCACCTTCAAAATTTGTTATGGGCAAGACCTCTGAATCACCATCTAACTAGGCCATATATCAACATATATAGAGACTGCTAATTCTCGTCGGGATTCTGGACAGCAGATAATAAATCTATCATAACTTTTGACTCGAAAGTCGGAATTTAGTGTTCTTGGCGGCCACCGAAAGCTAAGAACAAAAACTACAATACTCTAGGAGATGGAATCCTCTGATTCGGCCTCTAAGATTGCGAAAACAGACGCGCAAACTACTGGACAGAATTGAATTTCCAACAGACAGACTTTGATCTAATCAAATTTAATCGGTCTCACTTCTACGACTAATCAAACAACAACAACCGGCAATCGTTACCCTTGGAGACACGCGTGCCCGCTGAATTACCCCCGCTAGATGCTCATCTCCTCTTCTTCTCCTCTCTCCCTCCACCTTTCTCCTTGGGCGACAGCAATGGGAGAGCATCACCAAGAGAGAGCAACGGAGTGCAAGGAGGGCGTGCACTGTAGCGGCACTGTAGCGGCGGCGGAACACTGTAGCAATGCGTGCTACAGTGGTGGGCTAGGGTTTCCCCCTCCTTTTATTAGTGGCGGCCCCTCATGGGCCTCCGGTGCCAAAGCCCAAGCCAGGTTGTCAAAGAATTGCAGATTTTCCTCGTCTAAAGTTTAATTTCTCTTTTCACTGCTTCCTTCATTACAATAAGTTGAGTATTACGAAAAACCCTTTTTCGTTTACTCTCCTTCCGTAGAAACATTCGGGTATTACATTCTACCCCTTAACAGATTCGACCGAATCTAATCGCGATCTATCGAAAGAACAACCACAACTAGGAACTAACGCGGTAACCACGCACCGATGCGCTAACCACACCGGCAAATGCTCAAGCATGCGAAACTCCAACTTCCCAAGTAGCCTCTCCCTCGGACTGAAAATACCACAACACAACGACGTAACGCGATGCCTGAACTAACACTCAACCCGGTACTTCCAGGTACACTCATCGGACAAGACTCGAAGGTAAGATCTCACTCGATGGTCAACGGCGCAAACGAAATTCCAAACTCGGGTTCTACCAGGTACTCACTCAACACGAGAACATACAAGACGTTACGTACTCCGCGCATGGACTCGAGACAGTCCTGGCGATATGCCAACTAGCGAAAACAACCCAATGACACCGAACCACACGACAAGCACAAAGAACACGGAACTCTTATTCCACCTCTCAATTGAACTCTTCACTGAAAACAAGGATCACCTCCTTTAACCGGAAACATACAATCGAATTCTTTTTAAGCAAACTCTTTTACCGCAAAACACATCTGAATAAGAAAGATTCACATCACAACTATATCGTTACCAATTGAGTCTTGAAAAGTAAAATCCAGAAATCAGAATTTCATCAAGAAAACCTTTCCACTTTCCAAGTGGCAAATTGCGAATAAACGTCACGAAAACTAAAGGAGAAATCATTTTAAATGCCCAAATCAAAACTTCCTTTATTCTTCTGAACGATAAGAACCACACATACCAAAATTGAGTCAAACTCGACTTACGAAAGTCATTGGTCAACAGCACAAAGCTCAAGCGAGAATAAAGAAAACGATTCACTAAACAAGAAGACATCTTTTCCTTAGTTTCACTTTTTGGAATAAAACATATATCCAACCTTGAAATTCGACTTCATCGCATACCACACGGTCTCAAACCTCTTAATTTAACATCCTCGAATTAGGCTTAAACCGAAATACATCATCCACACCGTTGTAGAGAGACTCTATTGATTCCACTGAATACTCTGGACAACTCATTCAACTAATGACATTAATTTGATAGAAGGCACCAAAGCACCTCAAAAAAACCCATGCAATCTCATCACCTCCAACTTTCAGGAATAACACATCAGAATCCTCAGTACACCCGCTCAAGAACTACATCAGAAGGGTTCTATCGACAATCATTCCACTACTCAGAATACTCCAGTTTTCTATCTCCTCTACACACAAATCGTTGGGCGACCAAAAGTTTAGCATGAAAATGGAAAGCCCAAATTTAACCCCTGAGACCTCTACAACGAATTCCTCTTATAAAAAATAATGAAATCATCGGATTAAATCTCTAACATCCCCACAATTCCAACATAATAACTCATTAACATCATCAGGAATCACTCACATAACATCGCAATACTTTCTAATTGTGTTACTCTATAGAATTAATTAAGGTTTCTATACATTTGATAATCCCCAACATTTCAACATGAACCAAAGTTACGGAACTACACTATACCATAGGTCCTACTTAGTCGAACACTATACGCTTTACTTGAAGCCATACATTCCATCTCGAATCAACTTCCTCCAAGAGGTTCGAGTCAAAACCAACTCATCTTCTATTACTCCTCCAATAGCTTGGTAGCAAAAATCTCACCCCTACAATCACTTAACCACCACCAAACAATTGACAACTTACGCTTTGTAAAACTTTGCAACACAAAATTGTTGATCCTTTCTCAAAGAAAGAGGCGAACAAGGGCAAGTTTCACCACACAGAAAATGTTGCTTTGCTCACAGTGAGCACGAAACCAAAAGAAATAATCTGGTAATGAAGATCTGGGACAACGAAAGTTGAGTTCACAGCGGAGGGCACGCACCCCTCGAAAAGGGAATAGCAAATAACCACCATTAAGAGAAATAGCGTTGCGATTGAAACTCGACAACTCTTGAGTGAAAAGAGCAAAAGTTTATGAACAATTCGAATGACTACAAGTTACAAAACTTGACTCAAATTCTCAAATATTCCTCTGCACTCTTTCCTTTAACACCAAATTAATTCTTTGACTAACATCGCTTTGCCACAACGTACAAGATAAGATCTTTAGTCCAAACCACAAGGACTAATTAAGAACCAATGAAATTCTTCAATACGTCATATTTGTTCGAACTGTTCAACTACACAAGAACATGAGATCCAAATAATCTCAATCACCAAACTCAAAACTTTTCCAATTACGGATTTCATGAAAAGCAAGCGATTAATCTCCTTTTAAGGAACCAACATAATTTTCTTTAATTGCGACTTCACGTTGCCAACTCAAACCAGAATCCGTTAAGATTCAATCACATGAATCTCTTAAGAAGCAACAAGACAATTCAATACCTCAATTTATTTAAAATAATTTCAGCTACGGTGATTCAATAGCTCAAAGAAAATATCACAAAGCTAAACTTGAAATATTCTCATCAACGATATCACCAAAGCGATCAAATTACTATGGGTACACTTCAAAAGACCCACGTGAAAAGAATGGGTTTATTCTTTCTCAAAAGAAGAGACAAATGGAAACGACTTTCACCAACTAGAAAACTCATCTACCACTCGCACTGAACACGGGACCAAGGAAGAAACCAATTAAGCAATGAACTTATAGAACATAAGTGGAGTCCACAGTTGAAAGCATAAGCCTCACAAGAAGAGAATATCGAATCTTAACAGATAAGAACAAATAAGTATTCAAAATCAAAGCACTTGCATCACTGAAGAACCATTATAACTTTGCAACATATCGCTACTCGATAAACTTCATTTACCACATAAAAGCTTGAACCCTCAAAAGATCATGAACATAAAACTTGAAATTTGATCATTTAGAGAATATCACCATAGGTGATCAAATTACTACGAGAATTAACCTCATTCTCACAATTTTGTGATTTAATAACATCGACAACATACACTAGTCTTGAGAATCATCAAACTTTATTACTCCATCCTAAAACTTCCCAAAGGGAATACAAACCACAAGGTTGAAACAAATTTATTATAACAAGATTATGCTAAGCAATATCAATATCACAAGGCACGATAGCAAAGACTACTTACGAAATTAATCTACTCAACTATTGGTGTTGCTTAACACCTTCTTGGTAACTCATTAACAATCGATGATGGTATTAATCATGTGTGTACATACATACTAATTCCATTTGTAATCACATAACCATATGTAAACATAGATTCACATTTCACCTTTGTTCGAAATCATTTCAAAACATGATTAAATATTCACTAACATAATTTTCTATGAACAAGGTTTCACGAATCGATACACCAGACCCATCTGGTCCTTTATGCAAGTTTCAACAATTTTAGCATACCAGGAAATAGACAAATCTAGCTCTTACGTAAGATCTATAGGTTCTGAACGGATATGGACAGTCTTTATTTAACCTACACCATGTATCAAATACAAGAACATTTCAAATTAATCAATTTCACTTTCATGGATGGTAGTTAAGAATAATTGATTTGCACCATGCTAATAACCCAACTTGGTAACTCATATCGTAACAATTTATTCGTTTAGTTATAACTTCTCATTTTAAGCATGGCAAGACATCACAAAAGGATTCTAACACCTTACTACTGACAAAGAGAGACTTCAAACCTCAACGCTCAAGTAATCCAAAAGAAACGCATAAAGCCAAAGCTTTCCATGCAAACGAACTTACAGCGGAAAACTCTCACTAACCAAGCTTTCAAACGAGTAAATGAGTCATTCTTTTTCAATGAGAAAGAAGGAGCAACCATGAAAACATCAATCTTGCCAATTGACAACGACCACAAGTGGTAAAAGCAACTCAACGGTTGAAAAGCAATATTTGTTTGAGAGAACCAAGAGGATCTATTGAAAACCATAAACTATCATGAACCACTAACCCAGGAGAATTTCATCAACCACCACAGGACAAGAATTGCCAAATTCGAAATCAAGAAAGAGAACAACTTTCTAAAGCAACTCACGCTTAACACACGAAACTATGGTACTCGGGGTAACTACTCCTCTAACCACGTTACGCGAGCGGTGGTGTAACTAGTGAATCGAGTAACAACCACGACCTCCACTTCTTATCATCCATTAACAACACGCTTCACCAAAAACTCCATTATGAATATACAGGATCATCTCATGACAATCATAGAATTAGTTCATAGATATTGAATATCACAATGAGATCATAGATTAACCACAAGAATGATAGTACGAAGCAATTCAAGAACATTCAACATGATGAATCACATCACTAGAAATACGGATATCTTTGGATTACCCAAACCCCACCTCGTACGGTGTGTCATTTTAATATCTTAATTACCACGGACCTAAAGCCCGCTCTGATACCAACTGTAACACCCTGGCTATTCGGAAGCCAAGATGTCACCTAAAACATCTAACATACATCCATAATGCGGAAGAATTTGAATAAAATCAACTAATGATAGTATCAAAACAACCAAGACATGATGAAGGTATCCTTCCTTCACCATCTAATCTATTTATTTCAGTTCATTGATAATGAAAGTTCACATGCGTAATAATTCGACATCAATGTGGAGAAGGTATCCTTCCTTCACCACTTATAAATTTATTATTACAGTTCATCATTTACGAATGTAAGATAGAACTAAATTTAATCTTGAACATGAATTGGATGATGTGAACAAGTAGTGCGTGTCTACTCCCTCCCAAGTGAGCCAACATCAGGGGTTACCTAAAATAAACAAACAACGCAAGAGTGAGTCCACGACTCAGCAAAGTCTGATAAAAGGGACATAACACACATATGAACAAGTCATCATCATAAGAGAATAGGAGCATACATCGAATGAAAACTTAGGAATGCATGGCATGAATGAATGTACTCAGGATGGACTGCACACATGCTTATACTGGTATAGCGAGTGACACACCGTCGGTGTTCACTTAAGCCCGCACCTTAACAAAAGTGCGGGATCCAAGTCCTATATGAAGAACGTTTCATATAGGTGTCCAAAGCTGCCCATAGTGGAATTGATGGGTCTTACGTGCCCATCTGGAATTGATGGGTCTTTCAATCCACTCCGTGGACGGACATGACAATGTCCAAACACGCCCACATTGGAATGGTGGGACTTGATCCCACTCTCGTGGACATAGCATGAATAAAAGGATGCATGATATGAACATGAACAATGCTAATATCATCTTTCGGCATTTACTCCACATATTGATAGAACATAACCAATTCAGCATTTCGGGTATCACAAGATGTCACATCATATTCATGTAAACATTCACAATCACAAAGACTTAAAACCAACAAAGTACTTGCCTTCCGCGTTGCGACGCGTTAGCAGGCAACGATGGCGCTCCCAAACCCGTAGACTCGCGGCCTAAACAATTAAATAACCGAAATAAGAACAAAATAGAGCCCATCATGAATTAATATTCTACACTACCCTCTTGCACACCCAAAACATAGTCATAACCCGAAACTGAAATTCCAGCAGTAACATGGAATCCCATCAGGACAGCAGCACGGTAAAGACCAAAACTAATGATCTGGGACTCCAAAAGAGATGAGCCCAGATCCTACACGAGCTTAACAAATATATCTACAACTTTGTAGTTGACGAGATAACCCAATGCGGCCAAACTAAATTGCTAACTGTCAAACGAAACAGCAGAACAGAATCTGACTGAGCAATTAGAACAGCAGAACTAAAACGTCCATAACTTTTAAACTACAACTCCGAATTGAGTGTTCTTTAACAATATGAAAAGGTTATGAAATTACCTACAATAACCTAGTTGGCACGACATTCATATTTTGTCTTTAACAAAAAGTGGCACACGGGTCAAAACTAAAGATAGAAACTGACATACAATCTGGACAGACTGACCTACAATCTGGACAGTCACAAAGAAAAGTGCATAACTTTTGATCTATAAATCCAAATAAGATGTTCTTTATCAATCCTGAAAGCTAGTGATATCACCTTCAAAATTTGTTATGGGCAAGACCTCTGAATCACCATCTAACTAGGCCATATATCAACATATATAGAGACTGCTAATTCTCGTCGGGATTCTGGACAGCAGATAATAAATATATCATAACTTTTGACTCGAAAGTCGGAATTTAGTGTTCTTGGCGGCCACCGAAAGCTAAGAACAAAACCTACAATACTCTAGGAGATGGAATCCTCTGATTCGGCCTCTAAGATTGCGAAAACAGACGCGCAAACTACTGGACAGAATTGAATTTCCAACAGACAGACTTTGATCTAATCAAATTTAATCGGTCTCACTTCTACGACTAATCAAACAACAACAACCGGCAATCGTTACCCTTGGAGACACGCTGCGTGCCCGCTGAATTACCCCGCTAGATGCTCATCTCCTCTTCTTCTCCTCTCTCCTCCACCTTTCTCCTTGGCGGCGGCAATGGGAGAGCATCACCAGAGAAGCAGCGGAGTGCAAGGAGGCGTGCACTGTAGCGGCACTGTAGCGGCGGCGGAACACTGTAGCAATGCGTGCTACAGTGGTGGGCTAGGGTTTCCCCCTCCTTTTATTAGTGGCGGCCCCTCATGGGCCTCCCGGGTGCCAAAGCCCAAGCCAGTTGTCAAAGAATTGCAGATTTTCCCTCGTCTAAAGTTTAATTTCTCTTTCACTGCTTCCTTCATTACAAAAGTTGAGTATTACAGAAAAACCCCTTTTTCGTTTACTCTCCTTCCGTAGAAACATTCGGGGTATTACAGCTAGGACATTGTGAAGCTGACAATTTAAAGTGAGGTGCAATGGGAGTACTAACAGGCTTTGAATCATGCATGTTGAAACGATGAAGCACTTTCGAATATAATTTTGCTGACTAAGAAACAATAAACCGGAAGCACGGTCTCTAGTAATTTTCATACCTAGAATTTTTAGCAGCACCAAGATCCTTCATCTCAAATTCATCGCTCAATCGAGCCTTCAATGCGATGATTTCTTTCTTGCTCTTAGCGACAATCAGCATATCATCAACATATAACAGCAAGTATATAGGTGATCCATCAACAAATTTAATGTAGACACAGCTATCATAATCAGATCTTTTAAAGTTATTTGATAACATAAATGAATCAAACCTCTTATACCACTGACGAGGAGACTGTTTCAAACCATATAAGGACTTCTTCAATTTGCAAACATGATCCTCCTTACCAGGCACTATGAACCCTTCTGGCTGGTCCATGTATATCTCCTCCTCAAGATCTCCATGCAAGAATGCTGTCTTCACATCTAGCTGCTCAAGCTCAAGATCACGCATAGCAACAATACTAAAGAATGTACGGATTGAGCTATGCTTCACAACTGGGGAGAACACATCATTGTAATCAACACCCGGAATCTGACTGAAACCTTTAGCTACTAACCTTGCCTTAAATCTTGGAGGCTCACTAGGAGATAGACCCTCCTTCCTCTTGAAGATCCATTTGCAACGCACGGTCTTCTTATTCTTAGGCAAGCGCACCACGTCCCATGTGCCATTCTTCTCCAGGGACTGCATCTCTTCTTGCATAGCTGAGATCCACTTCTCATGATCTCCAGAAACAATGGCTTCAGTGTACGTAGCCGGCTCATGAGTGTTCTCCACCTGTTCAGCACAACTAAGAGCATAATGAATCAAATTACACTCTTCAATTAATCGGGATCGAGGACCACAACTCCTCTTTTCTCTGCAAAGTTCAATAGGCTGATCGTCTTGCATAGGCTGATCGTCTTGCTGCAAAACAGGAGATAAGTGCTGAACAGGATCAATGGTATCATCAATAAATTCATCTCCCGATCATCCACGTGCTCCACTGCGCACGCTCATATTCTCTTGCTCATCATCGAGATCATGCAGTACAATATCTATGGGTAAACGTCATTAAACATCACGATTCATTAAAAACAACACTTCGCTCATGAAAGTCTTTCTTGTTTCAGCATTCCATAGCTTATATCCTTTTACTCGAACCATAACCAAGAAATGCAGACCTTAATAGCTCTAGGCTCCAATTTTCATTATCAACATGAGCATAGCGAAGCAACCAAAAACTCTCAGCGTGAATAATCGCAGATGTACCGACCATACCTCAATGGGAGTTTTCTTGTTGAGTGGAATAGAAGGCGACACATTGATCAAATAGCATGCGGTGTTGGCGGCCTCGCCAAAAACGCTTGCTCATCTTTGCGTTGGACAACATGCAACGAGCCTTGAAATGATGGTTCTGTTCATGCGCCACCACACCATTCTCACTGCGGAGCGTGCGGGATGGTGTGATGCCTCACAATGCCTTCCTTCCTGCAATAATCATTAAACTCATGCGAGCAAAATTCATCACCATTATCAGTACGGAGCAGCTTTACCTTCTTCTCAGTTTGCCTTTCTATCATTACTTTCCAATCTCTAAAAGCAGCAAATGTATCATATTTACCTTTCAGAAAATAAGGCCACACTTTTCTAGAGTAATCATCAATGATAGTAAGCATATAATTTGCACCACCATACGAGGTCTTACGAGAAGGCCCCTACAAATCAGCATGTACATACTCAAGTATACCTTTGGAGCGATGTACCGAGGCATTGAACTTTACCCTCTTGTGCTTACCAAAAATGCAGTGCTCACAGAAGTTCATCTTACTCTGAGTGCAGCCATCCAGCAGGTTCCTCTTCATCAATTCTGCCATACCAAGTTCACTCATGTGTCCAAGACGCTTATGCCAGAGGTTAGTATTATTATCAGAGACAGTAGCAGCCGTAGCGGAACCACGCAATGTACTTCCTCTAAGCACATATAACTTGGCAGAATTCATATCACCAACCATGTAAATGAGAGAACCTCTTGATACCTTTAAAACTCCACCTGAAGCGGAGTACTTGTCCCCATCATCATCGAGTGTGCTGAGGGAGATGAGATTTCTTGCCATCCTTGGTATATGTCGCACATTGTCCAACAGTGCGAACCATGCCATCATGTGTCCCGATCCGAGCAGATCCAATGCCCACGATCTCACATGGGTTGTCATCTCCCATGCGAACGACATCTCCACTCTGCACAAGCTTATAAGAACTAAACCATTCTGTTAATGCGGATATGAAACGAACATGCCGAATCGAGTATCCATTCATCATGACCAACAACACAACCAAAGAAATACGACAAGGCAATCTCCGAATCAATACTATCGGCACCGGAGACAACAGAGGCATTACCTTGATTTATTTTTACATTGGTATGCGGCATTCCTTTCTCCTTATTCTTTACCTATAGCAATCCTCGATGAAGTGGTTCGTTTTCTTGCGCACTGCGAACTTCTTATCCACGGACTTTGAACGTCCTCTACCATGCCGGCTCTTGTCGCGATTGTTGTTATTATAGGACTTCGCTCGATCGCCGACTCGCAACGCCGCCCCTTGGAGGACGACGGCTCACCCCGCACCATACCTTTCATCTTCTCCTTACTGCGAGCGCCTCATAAACCTCCGCTAGGTTAGTTCATCACGGCTTAACAATATGGTGTCACGGAAATTTGAATATGAACTAGGCGGTGAGCATAGTAACGAAGACCTAAATCCTCATCATCAAATTTTAACTCCATGGATAACGGATCGCCACGATCTCCTTAAAGACCGATATGTGGTTCATCACCGATCCTCCCTCCCGCAACTTGCGAGAACAACTTCATCTTCATGTGCATCTTCTGGTGAGATCTTTTGACATGCGATCGATTCGATTTCAACCAAAGTTCTGCGGCGATTTTCCTGCAGCACTTCTTGCAAGATATCATTAGAAAGATGAAGTTGAATGAGCGACAGAGCCTTACGATCTTTACGTTTCTCCTCGAGTCCATTGATCCTGCTCCTTCTTCCCGAAGCAATCTATGGCCTCATCCAGATCCTGTGATTGGGCGAGTATCGCCCTCATCTTCACTTGCCACAGCGAGAATCTCGTCTTGTAGTCGAGTAGCGGTAGATCAAACTTCATCGACGCCATCGCGATGCCCGATCTGAAGAACCAATGCTCTGATACCACTTGTTACAACGAGACGGCTGAGGAACGACGAAGTAAACAAGATCAATCGCAGAGAGACACGAGATTTAACGTGGAAAACCCTCCCAATGCGAGAGGGAAAAACCACGGGCGCCACCGACAACAATCTTCACTATATCGGGTGAGGTTACAACGTCGGGATTACAACTCTGATTATCTTGCCTCAAACGGTGGCTTACGGGATATATATATCGGAAACCTAATTCGACTAGGATCCATACGCGGGGGCTTAGCTCCGCTCGGCCCTAAGCCTCCGGCGACGGGCCTCCGCTACGCCGTCCGGTGGCCTAATTGATGTATAAATTTAGATCACAAATCAACACTATCGGGGACTTAGTGCGTGCAGGCCAAAGAGTTGCACGGTGGCACTACGACGCGGCACGGCAAGGTTACCGTGCCTGTTAGTGTCGTGCCTGATAGTGCCGTGCCAGGGCGTGCCCGTGCCGTGTAGTGCCTGGGCCGCCCATTTGGACATCTATAATATATGCTACTCTACCAACATCAATTTACATTGTCTTATATAAATCAGGAAATTAAGTGATCATAATGTCATTAATTTTCATGCATGGCCTCGTCTTCATCGGGTGAACCATCCAGTGGGTATCTCGACGGATGAGCGACGGCAGGATTACCCGAAAGCGCCGGATTTCCAGTCCGACATGGTGGCCGGTCGTCGTCGACACAGCCATCTGAGGAGGTTCTTCATGCTCAACTTCACCGGCAACGATCACCAGATCAACATTGTCCGGTTCGTGAGATCAACAAGTGTTGGCATGGACCTGTTCCGTGTCACTGATGCCTCCGGCCAGGATTGCAGCGCCGGTTTTCTCTAGCGTTGCATGCTGGGTTAGCTAAACAATAATAATTCGGCTCTTAATTTAATTGCCTGCTGGTGTTTTAATTTGTGCTGTATGACTTGTTATGAACAGCCTGTGCTTGCTTATTCATCTGGCTAGTACTAGTAGAGGATGACCAGATATTAATTGGATCGGATTTGCTATTTACAAGTTGTCTAAAAATTTTTTAAGTTTAAGTCAATTGCTATGACTATTAGATTTGTGTAAAGATTGATGTGTCATATGATTGGATATTGATTTAATGGATAAAACATGTGACTTATACATAATAAAATTTCAGTCATCTTACAAATAGACAATCCTGTGCATACATGTTGTGGTTCATGCAATGCAACAAAACTGTTTTATAAAGAATAACAAGTTTCGTTTGGTATTAATTGCCTGTGTTTTAAAATTTATTCTAGCACAATATATGTACAGTCGCTTGTTCCACTACAGTTTTGCAAGCTTTTGAATAAGCTTCTTCTGGATTTGGAGAAAAGGGGCTGGTGTGATGGTTGGAAGCCTATATATGCCTGTGACAATGTGAGTAAGCAGAGATAAAAAGGAAATGATAGTACACATTCGTACGAGACAATAAAAAAAATCGGATGCCTCTCCACCACTCACATTCAATCTTATCCACATATCCAAAGCAAGCCAACCACTCATTCATCCCCGCATGTCTATCTCGCACGCACAGAGCAGCAGCAACATCTTTCCAACATACACACAGCAGTAGCAGCATCTCTCCAATGTATCTTCACGACGACGAGGCCTGACGCCGGTGGAGGCACCGCCCCAGCATCCTTCTCCACCTCCTCCCAGTCCTCCTTCCGCTCCAACTCCGCCGCTGTCCACTCCCAGCCGCTCACCTCTCCTGTCCTCCCCCACGCCGACCCTTTCATCCTCAACAAACACATATGCGGAGCCACCGCGGCGGGCTTCTGGGCGCTGCCAGCGAGGGCCAACTTTGGCGGCTCGGATCTTGCGCGGCGCCGAAGATGATGGTGAGGCGTTAGCGGCGTGGTCGGCAACTACCTCCCCATGGCGCAGGGCAACCTCAACCTGCTCACCTACAAGTATGTGCTCCTCAGCGACAAGCTCTCCAGTTGTGTTCCTCCTTTTTGTTTTGATTGGTGCAACAATGTTGTTGCGACCTGTTGAAAAAAAATATTGCATACTGCTCTTTGATATGTTGCGACCCGTTGAAAAAATATTGCGACCCGTTGAACGGTGATGTTGCATACTGTTCACGGTGATGTTGCAAGATTTTTTCTTATGTTTAGACTATACTTCCTATTCTTCCCTAATCTCTTTTTTTGATATGTTGGCATCCGTCACAGAGAAGAAGTTACTTGATGTTTGTTTGTTTTGATTCTGAGATTTTTGAGATAATGTTGAATATGATTTTTTGATATATTACAACTAGTGAAAAAATATGTTGCAATTGGAGCATACGGCGCTAGCGCTCGGACCGTACGTTCGAGCGCTAGTCGTGCCCTTGATAAAAAAAAATATCTGAAGAAATGAACCTCCGTAGGTTGTTCAGCGGTTGGAGAGAGATGGAATATAAGGTGGCTAAAGGTGTGATAGCAGTATTGCTTGTTCTCTTTTACATAAGAGACTGTCTATTCATAAGGTGACTGAAATTCTTTATGCATAAGTCACATTTTTTATCTATTAGATTAATATTCAATCATATGACACATCAATCTTCACACAAATCCAATGGTCACAACAAGTGACTTAAACTTAAAAAAATTTCAGACAACTTAAAAATAGAAAGACTATTTACATAATAATGCGTAAAAGCTCATGTATTTGTTATAAGCTTAAAAATCTCCTGGCAGATCGACGATGAGGCTCTAGGCAACTACGTACATTATATATTCTATGAGAAAAAAAACTAACGGAGGCGGCCGCGGACACGCGGTGGCAGGGCGAGGTTGGCACGGCGGTCCAGCGACGCAAGTCGGCGAGCCACGCCGCGCATCGGCGGTGTGAGAAGCGGCGCGATCGCGGCGCA
Source organism: Ampelocalamus luodianensis (assembly GCA_036346255.1). Lineage (NCBI taxonomy): Eukaryota > Viridiplantae > Streptophyta > Magnoliopsida > Poales > Poaceae > Ampelocalamus > Ampelocalamus luodianensis. Next base: position 53,638,681 of record CM070629.1, on the reverse strand, counting down.
ATCTTGCGCGCGCGGTGGGCGTGATGCGGTGGTGGTGCGGCACCGGTGCGCGGTGTGCGTACCACAGCAGGCGTCGAGGCGGACACATGGGGGCACGCAGTGTGCGTGCGCACGTAGGGATGGCTAAAACCGTCGAACCGATATTGCTCTTCCTATATCCTAACTTATATTTTTACTCCAGATACAAATATAAATAAGGATTTTTTGGGATGCGGGCACGGGACGGATGTGGATCGAATTCAAATCAATCACGAATAACTTGACGGATAGTGTACACATAAAGAAAAGATATAGCTTCACCAATGAAAGTGTCAAATTGTACTACCTATTAGAGAATTATTTATCCTACTTAACAACATAAACATAATCAAATGTAAATTCATATTATATATTTGTCAATGACTAGAAAACTATAGAGGATATTAAAGGATATTGATGTTTATCGGATATCCTATAAAATAGAGATCGGATATTGTTCTTCCCATATCCTAACCCATATTCTATGTGATTTTTCGGATGCGGATGCGGATCGGGACTAAAAAATTGTACCTCGGGCGGATTTTTTTCAGATACGGCATCAGATCTGCTAGGAATTATGTGCCCCATTTTTAACCCGATGCACAGGCATGGCGTCGCGGTCACGTAGTGCGTCTCGTCATTTATCATCGTCCAGTGTGTACTTCCTGGTGCTTTATTTAGAAAGGAAGGAGAACTGGGTGACCAGGATGGAAGGTCGGATTCGCGGCGGCTGACAAAGACGCGCACGGCGGCGGTGGGCGAGGATTGGGGCGATAAGGAGAAGACAATAGAGAGCAGTCACGGCGGCGGCGACATTTAATGCGACGCAATAGTATTTAATGCGCAAAGACTTTCACGGTCGCCATGACCCGATGAGAGGAAGAAGGTAAGCAGAGGGGCTGACAGGTGGGGCTTGGTCAAAAGCAAGTGGGTGGTCGTGAGGAGGAGGTCGTGACCAACTGAGTGGTCATGACCGAGAGGTCGTCTTTGCAAAAAAAGGCAATTCTGCGGACGAGGAGGTTGGTGAAGGTGGTCGTTCGATTAAGATCGAATGGCTCGCAAGGATTGGGAACGTTCAGACCGGGCGAACGTCTAAACAAGATCGAGCCGCTCAAACACGATCGGATGCTCGCAAGGATTAGGGACGTTCAGAGTAGGCGAACGTCTAAACAATATCGAGCCGCTCAAACACGATCGGATAGCTCGCAAGGATTGAAGGTGCGGGTGTGCGGGGAGAAGGATCGGACGGAGAGGAGAAAGGAAGGGAAACTCCAAACCAGTGAACTCCAATAAACTGGAGGCAAACCAAAACGAATTAGTCGAAGTTCGCTTAATTCATATTAAATCCCTTTCAACTTCCAAAATTTTAGGTTAAGCTTTAGAAATTCAACAAAACCGAATTATTATTTTAAAATTTGAAAAACTTCAAAAACTCTTGAAAATCGGGATGTTACATGTGCCTTGTAGGCATGGCAAGCAAGTTGTTGCCTCACACCCATCATTGAGTATGGTCATGACTGTCGGACCGGGACAGTTGTCATATATGGATACTGTTGGTCCTGCTAGGGTTCAGTCAGCTAGTGGCAAATTGTACATTTTTATCATAGTCGATAATTTCTCGAGATACTCTTGGGTGTTCTTTCTTACTTCGAAGAATGAAGCTTTTGATAATTTATATGACCTTGTTCTTCGCTTGGCTTTTGAACTCCTCGGTGCCTTGAGAGCAATCCGCGGTGACAATGACGTGGAGTTCAAGAATACCTCACTTGCCCCTTTATGTGATGAGAGTGGTGTTGAACATCAGTTCTCCTCTCCACACGTCCCTCAACAAAATGACGTGGTGGAAAAGAAGAACAGGACCTTTGTCGAGATGGATGGGACGATGCTAGATGAGTATAGCACTCCGAGGAGATTCCGGGCCGAAGCTATTGCTATATTTTTGCCATATTGCCAACTGTGTCTTCTTGAGATCGCCTTTGGGCAAGACATCATATGAGCTTCCATTTGAGAGAAAGCCCTCAGTTTCTCATTTTCGAGTGTTTGGAGTCAAGTGTTTCATTCTCAAGACAAGAAATCTGGATAAATTTGAGTCTAAGACTTTTGATGGTTTATTTCTGGGTTATCATGTACATTCGAGGGTCTTTTGGGTTCTTAATCTTTAGACTAATGTGATCATAGAGATATGCAATGTCACCTTTGATGAGACTAGCCCTAGAGCTAGATCAGACGTTTTATGTGACACACAGGCAACGAAAAAGCATCTTTGTGGAGGAAGATGAAGACGGACCTGATGATTGTATCCCGCCTACTGCTGCTACTCCTCTTGATCCAGTTGAAGAACCTACTTTCACTACTTCACCTTCAATTGAGGCTCCTACTGCATCTTCATCATCAGCAGTACCTACGGAGGTCGAAGAAGTGCTATCATTGAGGCTCCTGCTGCATCTCCATCATCAGTAGTACCTACGGAGGTCGAAGAAGTGCTATCTCCCCCGGGCGCTCCACTTCACATTCAGAGGTGTCATCATCTGAATCATATGATGGGTCATCTTCATGAGCAAGGCACTTGCTCCAACTATCAGGATCCGAGTCTCTACTCCTATTCTACATTTGTTGCTTCCTTTGAACCTCGCGATATTTCACATGCATTATCTGGCTCTAGCTGGGTCAATACCATGTATGAAGAGTTAGAGAATTTCGAGGAGAATAAAGTCTATAACCTAGTAGAGCTTTCGAGTGGTCATAATGTGATAGGGGCCCATTGGGTGTTCAAAAACAAACAAAGTGATGATGGTTATGTGGTTAGGAACAAAACTAGATTGGTAGCTCAAGGTTTTAGTCAAGTTGAGAGGTTAGATTTCGATGAGACATTCACTCATGTTGCTAGATTAGAAGTCATTCGTATTTTACTTGTATTTGTTGCATCTAAGGGCTTTAGGCTTTATCATATGGATGTCAAGAGTGCACTTTTGAATGGGTACATAGAGGAGAAAGTGTATGTTAGATAACCCCCGGGCTTTGAGGATTCCAAACACACACATCATGTCTTTAAGCTATCCAAAGAATTGTGTGATCTTAAGCAAGCTGCTAGAGCCTAGTATAATAGGTTTAAGACCTTCTTACTTAAGAATAATTTTTAGATGGGTAAGGTAGACAACACCCTGTTAGGCATGGCAATGACTTTCTGCTTGCTCAGATTTACGTAGATGATATTATTTTCGGTGGTTATTCTCATGCTCTTGTTTCTAGTTTTTTCTAAGACTATGTCTAGGGAATTTAAAATGAGTATGATGAGAGAGCTCAACTACTTTATAGGGCTTCAAATCAAGCAATGCAAGGAAGATGTCTTCATCCATCAGACAAAGTACACCAATGAACTGATCAAGCGCTTCAAGATGGTAACTGTAAGCCAATCGTCACTCCCATGGAGACTTCAACTGCTTTGGATCCATACAAGGAATGAGAAGCCATGGATTAATGCGAGTACTGCAGCATGGTCGGCTCTCTCCTCTACCTAATGGCCTCAAGACCGAACATCCACTTCGCGGTTTGTCTATATGCGAGGTTTCAGGCATTTACGAGGACTTCTCATCGCCAAGCCGTCAAGCGCATCTTCAGATACCTCTAGTCTACCCTCCAGTATGGCATTTGGTATCCCTGCTCATCTTGCTTGTCTATTCAAGGGTTTTCGGATTCTGATTTTGCAGGTTGTAGGTTAGATAGGAAGAGCACCTCAAGCACTTGTCACTTCTTAAGCACTTCTCTCATCTCTTGGTCCTCTAAGAAGCAGTCTTCTGTTGCACAGTCCACGGTCGAGGCTGAGTACGTATCGACCACTAGCTACTGTAGTCAAATTTTGTGGATAGTGTCCACCCTCAGGGACTACGGGTTATCCTTTGATAGTGTTCCACTCCTTTGTGATAACACTAGCACCCCTTTGTGATAACACTAGCACCATTAACATAGCCAAGAATCCGGTGCAGCACTCGAGGACCAAGCACATAGACATTCGCTATCACTTCCTTAGAGAACATGTAGATAAAAGTGATATTATGCTAGAGTTTGTGAAGTCCGAGGTTCAGTTAGCTGATATTCTCACTAAGCCTTTAGATTCAACTAGGTTTGCCACCTTGAGAAGTGAGTTAGGTGTAATTTACCCCTATGGGTTGGTTTGAGGGAGAGTTGGTTCTTTTTTGAGCTTTCCTTGTTCATCTTATCTTTCCTTGATCTTCTTCTGAACTTTCTTATCTTTTTTATCTTTTAGACTTTTGAGCTTTTCTTGCATTTCATTGTGTCATATTGCATTCATTTGAAAATCACAAAAGATACATTGTAATATAAGCTTTACCACTTGTCTTTTAAATTAATGAAGCTTTGTTTATTACCCCTTGAGCTTTATTATTTCACTTCTTACTCGATATCTTGTCTAGTTCATTGACTTGCAAGAATTATTATGCTTTCACATGTGTAGATTAGTCTTTGCTTGATGAGCTAGAATTTTAAGACAACTTGAACTAAAAATTACCATTTGTGGATCTTTCAATTAGTTGCACCATTAGTAATCCTTTTGTGACACTTGTCATATCACAATTGCTTTGTTAGCTCTTGAATCTATGATTGAACATCAATTGAGCGTCTAGTTCTTTTGTGAATCTAAAAATTGCTCTTGTGCAAAATAAAAAATCAAGTTTTATGGTTCTCATGTGGATAAATTGTGCCGAACTACTCTCACAAGACCATCCATCCTCAGAGGTCTGACCGCTCAACTCTTTTTGTTTTGAGTTTTTGATGATTTTGGTTGTTGTGTCTCAAGGTTTTGATTGGATTCCATACAAAACTTTCGCTGTGCTTGTACATTCAATCTTCGTAGCTTCCATAGCTATTAGAGTAAGAATGGAATGTAATCCAGTCTAGGTGAAAAGGAAGTAGTGCGTTTATCCCCCCTCCCCTCTCCCCCTCTGGTCGCTATTTTGGTCCAACATAAACTTCTTAAAATGTGTTGAAACTTGTTTGAATCTATCTATAAAACTTCTTAAAATATGTTGAGACTTGCGTAAAACTTTTCGGAAACCCGATGAAACCAACTTGAAACATCTTTGAAACTTTTCGGAAACTACATTCCAAGGGTATATTATGGGCTAGCCGTACTCCTACGCTATCGGGTGGAAACTAATGTACATGTGAAGTTGCACTTAGTTTTGTTCAGATGCAAGGAGAAATGATTCCATCCTAACATGTGTGCACCAGCTGCTTATTTAGTTTTTGATTCTTTAAGGGCATCAGACCAGGGTGTGAGTGCAAGGAAAGCCACTGAACCTTTTGCGTAACTACTCACCTGCTCCTTATTTACAGGGGGGAAATAGGATGAAGGCACAGTGAAAAATATGACAGGTGTACCACTCTTCTTCCTACAGAGAGTGAATTTCACTTTTGTACTACTGTTTACTTAAAGGGTAAATCATGGTGCGTTAGTGTTTCTCAAAAGTAGAATGGAAGTTAGTGGCCACCTTTCACCTCTGCTGGTGTGGAAATGACTTGCTAGCTTTTACCCACATTTCTTGTGGAAATGGGCAATGCTTTTATCTTGTATTGCCTTTTTTCATTAGAAAGAGGGGATGTTACATGTGTAGTGACTGGTGAATGCACCGATCTTTTTCCTAAAGAAAAATAGTGTGCAAGTGATGCGATGCTGTTCAGCAGGAATGTCCAAGATCCAAGATGGTCAACGCCAGTCATACACCAGTCGCTGTCTGTCTCGATGACCAACTCGAAGGTCCATTTAATTGACACAAAACTGCAAATATCAAGACATTTGATTCCATCAAGAACTGAATTTTTTGGAGGAACACAGAATTGTCAGCAAAGCAGCAACTTTGCAGAGTGTAAACAACATTGCAAGTTACTAGAAGACAAAGATGCGACTTGAATCGGTCTGTGAAATCCCAACGGAGAGGAGAGATGAATTCAGCTCAGCAAGCCAAAATTGCAAACGAATTCCAAGTCAACCTGAATCAGTACAGCACAGCACATCACCCTCCTCACACGCTAATTTTCTTCGAAGCTATCCATCCATCCCTGAATCTGCTCTGAGATCATTGAGCTAGCGAAGAATCGGCGACAGAGACATCAAGACACCATTGGGCTCGGCGCCTCCGGTGCCGGCGGAGGAGGCGACAGCATCGCCGGCGGTGGCGGAATCAGCGCGGCAGGAGGCGGTGGTGACGCAAATGCCGGTGGGGGTGACGCAATCGCTGCTGGCGGCGGCTGCAGAGGGGGCGCCGGAGGTGGCGGCGGCAAGGCGGTGTCCGGGCTAGGAAAGGTGGGATTTTGCGGCAGCGGTGGAGCGGTGGCTGGCATGGTGGGCTGCGGGACAGGCTCGGGCAGGATGGGCTGGCACCCGTCGGCGGCGGCGCAGGCGGCGGCGGAGTTGGAGCGGGACTTGGCGCGGTGGAGGACGGCGAGGAAGGCGAGGACGACGCCGACAACGGCGAGGGAGGCCACGACGACGAAGAAGACCTTGGTGGCCTTCCCGACGTAGCACCACCGCATGGCTGCTGCTCTCCGGTGGCTGGCTGAGTGAGCCACTACCAGGGACTAGCGTTGTGCAACCTGTGGGTGGAGTGAGTAATGAACGGACGGTGATGTGAGGTCTTGTACTCAAACAGGGGAGGCCGTCCGATGGAGCAAGTGAAGGGTCCACTCGAGACTAGCTAGTTGTAGATAGTAGTAACAGATCGGAGACTTGAAAAATTCTTGGCATATTTTTTTCATCCTGTGCATCTAAAATTCTAAATCTAGCCTCCCTATTTCTCATATTCTACTTTTGGTCCTCTCCTCCCCCGCTTGTTACGCTCGGGAACCATAGCAAGTACCTGCTGCGCCCGGGGACCGCAGCAGCATAAGGCCTTGCTACTTGCTGCTGCTGCGGTCCCTGAGCGGAGCAGACGGGATTCGGATGCATCCAGAGCTAAAAATGCCAAGAATTCGGAAACTTGTAGCGTGTTCCGTTTGATTTGAGCTGCATCCGTAATGTGTCTTTGATGATGGCAAGCGCAGCAGATGGGTGAAAAATCTTTGCCGGGCCGGGCCGGGCCGGGCCGGTCCTAGAAGATGGTCAGCATTTGTGCACAAGGAAGTGCCCAGAGATACTAGACTTATTCGTCTCACTTATCGCGTGTGAGCGGTGGACCTCATTTTTGTCGCGCGCGCAACCCATTTCCATCCCCCACGCTACTACTTACTCCCCGTGGCCACCGCTCGCTTACCATGTCTCGGCGGCGAGCATCGATATCGACCTTCTGCCACCACGACTTCCATGCCTTCCGGCCGGCCACGGCACGGCCTACTCGGCCAACAACCGCGTTACCCGTGACGTGACGTGACGTGCCCCCACGCCCTCCGGACCGCAACCGTCCAGGCAGGGGCGGGCCTACTGTTGGTTCAGGGGTGTTCGCCGAAATATGACATAGAGCTAGCTTTGTCCGGTTGGTCATTTGGCCTCTCTCTGAGAGCCTAGCTCTTAAGTTTGAATCGTCACACCCTCGTTATTTTGTCTTTTTCTTTCTCTTTTTAGTTTAATGGGTGCAAAAGTTATTGGGACTTTTTTTTTGTTGTTCTTTCTTAGGAGGGTGCTACTACGAGTCGTACGTCCGATGTGGGATTAGAAATCGGACGCCCGGCGTGATGTTAGATATTTGTAGATGTTGCGTTACATGTAGAGCTAGCTAGGGTACAAAGAGAAAAATGCAACTGCATGCCGCTAACCATATCAAAAGATGCTGCTCTCTATCTATATATCTCTCGTGCTTAGCACGTAAAAAGCATTCTTAAAGTAATCTCGAGGCCTTTTTAGGCTACAGTGTTTTGAACAACGATCTCTTGGGCAAACCAAATTGTTAATTGTTCTCTCTGATGCATTGCCCTCCACCAGATGCGAACAATGTGCATGCAGTTGTACTAGTACTATCAGTAATTAACTTAAGGTTGATATTAGCACTCGGACATCCTTTTTGAGGTAGAATCGGATATCCGGGTTCTCGTACGTGATGAGCACAAGATTTTCTCATCGTACGTGCGTGCATCACATCACCACACAATGATTCACGTATGCAACATCCCCGGACAACGGTTGCAACATCACCGGACAATGGTTGCAATATCCCTCGGACAACGGTTGCAACATCCCCCGAACAATGGTTGCAACATCCCCGGACAACGGTTGGACAACGGTTGCAACATCCTAGGATAATGTTTGCAACATCTCCGGACAATGGTTGCAACATCCCCGGACAATGGTTGCAAGATCCCCCAGACAACGGTTGCAACATCCTCGGACAATAGCTGCAACATCTCCGGACAATGATTGCAACATCCTAGAACAAGGATTGCGATATTCCCGGACAACGGTTACAACATGTATGTATTCCTAATGAGAGCTTATCTGAGAATCCATTCTTATTCTGCTTGAGTGATCGACATGATTCATTTGCTTTGCTACTACGATGGCAGTGCGGCGGCTTATAGGCTCTTTTATTTTCTTTCCTTCGAGATCTGCAGTCACGTATCCATACATACTCTGGCTTTACTTGGAAAATCATTGCATTACAACGGGGGAGATTTAAGACAAATCATTGCATTACAACGGGGGAGAAGTGGGCTGAGTCTGCACATGGAGGCCCATGTGTCGGTGGGAAAAGGCCAGACCCATATTGTATCGTCCTATCGCTTCGGACGTAGGCACTACCAGTCGGACATATGGGTGGGAGCTCTCACCCGTACGCTCGGATTGGGTTTGGTTACACTGAGCTTGGAAAAGGAAGATCTCGGCTCATCGGGCCCAGTTCAACATAGTTGGGTTGGGTTATTTATGACTGGCCAACCAAGGTAGAATTAGGTCGGTGGCTTATTTCTTCGTAGATGGGTTGAACTATATACACAATGTGCCATAGCTTACTTTGTGCTTGGGGTTGGTTTAGGCCTCTGAGCATCTTCAAAGATGTAATCTGAGCAAACTATGAGTAGGGCCCACGAAGGACCCAATTTGTTTTGGGCCTGTCCGTTTTGAGACTATGATCGGATGTCCAGGTTCTCGTACATGATGAGCACAAGATTTTCTCACCGTACATGCGTGCATCACATCACCACATACTGATTCACGTATGTACGTATACATCGCAAAGGGTAAAATGCCCGACTTTAATTTATTCGACCAAGATTAACACAAGTAAAAGGGGCATAAGTACGTCGCCGCATGCAACATCCCCCGGGCACGGTTGCAACATCCTAGAACAATGGTTGCAACATCTCCGGACAACGGTTACAACATCCTAGGACAACGGTTGCAACATCCACGGACAGTTGCAACATCTCGGACAATGGTTGCAACATACTAGGACAACGGTTGTAACATCTCTAGACAACAGTTGCAACATGCTAGGACAATATTTGCAACATCTCTGGACAACGGTTACAACATCCTCAGACAATGGTTGCAACATCCCAAATCAAAACAAAGCATCTGGAAAAAAAACGTTGGAAAAAATTGCAATATCACCGTGAACTGTATGCAATTTTTTTTTTCTATAGATGCAACACTTGCAACATCCCCGGACAACGGGTGCAACATCCTAGGACAATGGTTGCAACATCCCCGGACAACGGATGCAACATCCTATGACAATGGTTGCAACATCCCCGGACAACGGGTGCAACATCATAAGACAATGGTTGCAACATCACCGGACAACGGTTGTAACATCCTAGGACAATGGTTGCAATATCCCCATATAACGGTTGCAACATCACAAATCAAAAACACAAAGCATCTGAAAAAAAAAACATGTTGGAAAAAATTACAACATCGTCGTGAACAGTATACAACATTTTTTCCTACAAATGCAACATTTTTTTCTACAATTGTAATACTTTTTTTCTGCCGATACAATATTATTTTTCTAATTTGGCTAGCACGCAAAGTGCACCCAGGATAAATAAAGTGGACGGTCTATTCACCCGGCCTCTATTAATTACGGGCCTAATTACATTATATTGTGCTGCTGTCAACATAATTAAGTGAGCACATACGTGCAAAAGCAAGATTAGGTCCTCTTTGAAACACAAATATTGCACTGGAATTTTGGGAGAAACAGTTGAAATACTCGGGTATTTTTCTTGAAAAAATCTGTATCCCAACTTCCAAAGATTTGTATGCAAGGACCATGGTATGATTGCCTGCTATATGATCTTTTTGGGCCCATGGTATGATTTGCCTGATGTACTATCTTTTGGGCCCATGAGCCAGAGCGCCATTGATATTTCATCCCTTGATCGGTGGGCCAATATTCAAGCCGTCTTGCGGGCCTTATTATAAAAAGCGTACGATGCTCCGGACGTCAGCGTGAAAGTGTTTCCCTTCTTAGGATTTCAGTAACTTGTACATTTTATTTCGAAATACATACATATATATATATATATGTATATATATATATATATATGAATGCATTTTCTCAATGTATTTCAAAAAATCGTAGGGCCAATAAGATTAGCAATTTACTACTATATGTTCCCATATTTTCCTCTTCTCTATAATTTTTCAAAAATAATTAATATTGCATCTTCTTCTATAGTAACACTATATATCACCTTTACATCTAATATTTCTCTAAAATATTTCGAGATGTCGGACCATGACATTTTTCCATTGAACAAGAATTTATTAACTTGAGGACTGAACGAAACTCAGTTGACGTGAGTGGCCGTCGAGCCCACTGCCCGTTGTGCTCACTCCTTCTTTAAAGTAGCCAACAATCCTGGCCACAAAAGAAAAAATTATTAACTTCAAACAACCTAGAAATCTTGGATCCACCGTTGTCGTCCCGCCGCCATCGTGCTCCAGCAGCATGTTGGCATCCGAGGCGACGACGAAGAACCGGCCAACAACGGCTGGTGGCTCATCGAGTTCCCTTGCTGGTGCCCAAAATTCGCAACAGTAGGCAGGCTTATCACGACACATTGGTCCTCAGACACAAATATAAAACTCGGCTGTCGACGAAATGCGGATGCGAGAGAGACCAACAACGAGGAGATCGGGACGCGGTCCTTCACGAGGAACGCATCTACATGGCGGACATCGGGCTAAAAGATTGGACTAAAGCGGTAATTAAATGAAATGTAAATATAAACAGTAACATCATTAGAGTGGTTGTTCACCACCAACTAAAATATTGCATGAATTTCCTCATACCAAACCAGAACCCAAACATTAGTTGAAATCAAAATCTATACAGGTGACATCAACTCAAGTGTCGTCCATGATCATGACACGGCTATTCGAATAGTTTTAACCTGCGGGTGTACATCTTTACCCACACGACTTAGTCAGCCCGTTGCCTTCGGATGCCTCCGAATGATGACACACTTCTTTGGTATGCCGACCGGGGAAACTAAGATTTGGTATTTTTCAACAAGTTGATACTATTGAGTTAGACCACCCATGTGTGAACTAATCTCGCTTAAACAACGACTGATAGCATCTACTTAACCGGGGCACACATGTTGCGCCGGGAATGTCGATCCAATCAAAAGAAATACAGGTTGTGTTCGCTACACATACTAGATCGCAATCGGAACCCTTAAGGTACGTACATGCGATAGAACACATATACACCCTCACCCTCCTAAGAACATTTGATACTGATATAAAAATTCACATGGCATACGACACGGCCCGAAGACTTAAGCATCTATGCCATATGAGATAAATACACATGTCCTTACTCCCCTGTTTCCAACTCAATAGCATTAACCTTTTACTTAACTAAACAGCGCCCATACACCGCGTGTGGAAGTACGTTGGGGCTTGAATTGAATAGTCAGAGTTCAGTCCTTAATTGGTCTAGACAAGTCCACCACACTTCCCAATCTCGTGCACGAAGGCACCATCACTAGCATCCTCTTGTCTAGATCAATTGAAATTTAAATTCAGTTCTGATTTAAATAAACTGGACAAAGAGTTTAAATAACTGAAATTCATTTGTTGCTCCCATGTTTGACAAGATAGTCTTGCCAAACACTAACGTTCTATGGACTGCATGACTAAGCAAGATTACAGAGTAAAATAACAGGACAAAGACACTATCTTAAGGCATAAATGTATGAATTCAATTCAGGGTAATCCACAAGTATTGGTATGTAGCTAACTACTCACAGATCACAAATACTTTAGAAAATAGCATGCACGGTATCACTGTAAATTTGAAAATCTAAAGTATTGAAATCTGGGTTCAATATGATGCAAAGAGGATACTTGCCTTGATGGTAATACACCTCTTGTGCGAGTTCTTGTTGCTCGAAATGGACTCAAATACTTGAAGATCCAGTTCTAAAGAATAATAACATCCAATAAACACAAGAACCGCGTGACAAGTAAAAGATAAAGAGAAAATGTATGATCAAGATGGTAATGCATGGTTAACAACATGCTTAAGTTATATTTACCCCAATAAAGATAATAACACATATTACCACCTACTGCCTTTAATTGATAGAAATTAGAGTTTAGATTAAAGTTCTGATTTTGATTTTGGAAGAACTAAAATCGTGACAGAGTGTAACAGTGGTTTGTAACCTAAACATGTACCCGATAAATTATTTTGCTTAAAGCTGAAAGTATTCATAACTAGGGTAATAGCCTAACCCATCATTTACTCACTAATTAACAAAATAAACATTTGAAGATCTTGTTGTGCACTTTGAAGAGATTCAATAGACGACAAACAACAAAGCAGGGTTTGAGGATTTTTGCTTAAACACTAATACACTTGAACCTAATGTTCTTCTTTGGAGCTAAACCTAATCATGGGAGTTAACCCCTAAATCAACACCTTGCTAACCCTAATCAGCAAGATTAACGGATAAATGGCATGCTACCACTTTGTCGGTCCATCAGACAAAGCAGAAGAAACAGGTTTAGGGCCTTTGTCGATTTAGAAGCAAAATGATCAAAGATAACTTTTGTTTATGCTACTAGGGATAGGTTAAGACTTAGTTAAACTGAAAAGATGACATTAGAAACCCTAGAGCTTGAAAACGACATGAAAGACCGAAAAGTTATAAAAGTAATATTTCGGTTATATCAAGAATTGAGCATCACATACACAAATGAATGGCTCATGTGAGCTACTGAGATCCTTAGGGTACTTAGGATGACAAGGATTAAGGTCTAAGCTTACCAGAATAGGGAAAACACCAAAGGGCTCCTTAACCAGCTCTGATCAACAGAGAATAAGCCCCCGGTTTCAACCTACAAAGATGCTAAACTCATATTACCATGTGAATTAAGCAATTAAGATGGATAAGCAAGGCGTGAGGGCAAGAAACTCCACTGGAACAGAAAAAAAGAAGATGAAGAGCTCTTTGGTCAACAATGGCAGTGAGCCAAAAGCTAGGGTTTATATAGAGTTTGAACCAATGGAGCAAACGGGAACTCTCTAGAGATGATGCGGTGGCAATTTAGTGCCAGGTGTCAAGGAAATATTTGCCAAAATCACGGCGCGACACTCCTCTCTGGCAACGAAGGTGGCGGCGATGCACAGTGGCAATTTAGTGCCAGGTGTCAAGGAAATATTTGCCAAAATCACGGCGCGACACTCCTCTCTGGCAACGAAGGTGGCGGCGATGCATAGACGCGAGAAGGAAGAGAGAGACGTCGCTGACAAGCGGGCCTCGCTGTCAGCCGCATCAAAATGAGACAAAACATCTCACCGTAAGCTCAAAAGATTGACAGTAGTTCGATTGGAAATGGACGGCGGCAATAAGATGGACAAAAATCATTCAACCGGTATCTTTCAATATGGACCGCACGATTCTAATCGAACAACCATATCAAGATTCGGCCCTAAGCGCACGCGGCTCGAATGGGTGCCGTAGGATTTAAATCCAACGGCCGCAATTTAATGCGCGTCTTTGAATTTTGAACTGAAAAGGACGGCGCGGTTGGATCTAAGATCAACGGTGGATCTTGAAGGGGAGTTCGATGACCGAGCGGCCCAATGGATGTGGTTCGTCCGTCGAGATCCCACGGTGGAGGTTGAGTGGTGCGTTCGAACGGCGAGCGACCCACAAGATCTAGTCCGTTGATTGAGGATCAATGGCTCGCGCTCATCTCGGCTTTTACCATTTAAAAATAGCCTTGCCGAAAATGGCGTACCACGGGATCTAGATCTAACGGTCATGCTTGATGGCGAACGGCACAATCACTCGATTGCGATTTAGATCAAGGGCTCGATCAATGTGATGTTGGGTGACCCGAGCGGCACAATGAATCTGGCACGTTCATTAAGATCTAACGGCGAAGGGTCGGAGGCGCGTTAGAATTTTGATTTAAGATGGGATGGCTGTTGGATGAAGATCCAACGGTGGAAAGTGCTTCGCGCACGGGGAGAGTCCACGCGGCTTAGCGAATCTCGGCCGTTCGCTTGGAAATCAACGGCTCACAAGCACCGAGGACTGGGGCGCACGTATAAACGTGGCAGACAAGGCCCGATGCACCGATTTGGACTCAAACCTGGTTGGCTCGGTCGCTACAGTGCCAAAAACTGGAGTTAGACCGGAAAGTTGACCAAGCTTATTTCAAGCCTTCAAAAGTTTGTCCGGGACTTTTAAAATAGCAAATAAATTTATAAAAATATGAAATTTTGCCAGGATACTACTGGGATAATATATGTCCCACATAAAATTTAAAACTACTGTTTATCAGTTTAAAATACATAACTAATTTAATAAACCCGAATAGGTTTATTTAAAGTCAAAGATTTTTATCAAGATCAAAATAATTTCTAAACATTCAACAATTTTTTTTTGGCCAGGATAATTTATTTAGGCTTTAATAAAAATACCTCCCAGTCATAATACAAGCACTGACTTGTATTTCCTTTGAAAATTCAAATAAGTTTTGGATTTCGGCTAGAAAAGGAAGGTTTTTAATTTGTAACAACACATCCCAATTTCAATAATGAACAGTAATGTTATGAACAACATTCCATTACTGTTCATAAAGCATATTATTAATGTTCCTTAAATCTGGAACTGTTACAAAGGCCCTCTTTGGGACTTTGGTTTTTCCCGTGGAAAATCTGGAAGCCGTCTCAAACGGCAGCTTTTCCATTGGTTTTTCCAGAACTCGGAAGCCACGTATAACGTGGTAAAGCGGAAGTCGCTCTGGCGACTTCAGTGGCTTCCGCGTCCCTTCCGAAATTACCCTTGAAGTTGGGTGAAATTTATCCGCTTTTGCAATTGCACAAAACACTCACCCAACCTACCTTAACCCTAGCGTGCCGCCTCGCTCGCCCACACCTCCTCTAGTGCGCCCCTCCTCCTCCCGCACCAACACGACTGCCCTGCCCTCCACCTCCCCCTAAGCCGGCGCTACTCTCCGAACGTGGCTATCCTCCTCCTCCCCCGCCCTGGCCACCTCCTCCCTCTAGAGGTGTTCATGGGTGACCCAGCCTGGTGGCCCGGCTCGAGCTTGACCCAGTCCGGGCCGGCCCTGGGACTCCATTTTCGGCCCGAAGGCCCGACAAAAACAATGAAAACAATAAAAAAACATTTTTAATCATAAAACAAATTTTAAAATATTTTTTATTCCAAAAAAGCATTAAAATAGCAGTTTTTTCCCGGAAAACAGCAATTTCGGGCCGTGGGTCGGGTCGGGCTCGAGCTGCCATTCACGGCAGGGCTTTCAAGCCATACAAGCCCAGCCCAGGCAGACATTTGAGCAGTCTACCTCCTCTGTCTCCCGCCGCCATCGTTGCGCTCTCCTCCTCCCAACCCATCGCGCCACCACCCAACCCCAATGTCGTCGCCATCATCGTTGCGTCCTCGACTGCACGCCACCGGGCCTAGTTGTCTCATTTTAAAATTTTCTTTTCTTTTCTATTGTAAACTAATTGTTTAGTGTAATAATTATTTTGTAATAATTCTTTTATAAGTATTATTTATTGTAATTAGTTATGTAATAATTGTTTATTGTAATAAATATTTATTGCATTTATTTATATAATAATTATCGTTAATTGTAACCAATTCGTTATTTGTCGTTAGTTGCATTAATTGCAATCAATTGTATTAATTATCGTAGTTGTTGTTAATTCTGATAATTCTTATTAATTGTAATAGTTATCATCCATTACATTAATTATCCTTAATTGTGATAGTTGTCATAAAATAGGGTCAATTGTCATTAGTTGTCATTAATTACTGTTAATTATCATTAAACAGCATGAACCAAGCTATCATTTGCCTCCAAGACATTTCCCAACTCAAAGCTTTAACTAATCGACTAAAAACAGATAGCCAACACCAAATCTCTTCCGCTCAGCCATTCAATCGTACAACTGTACAACCCTTCAGTCCAGCGAAAAACTACTTTTCAAAAAAACTACAGCCGTACCAAATAGACCCTAAATCAAAGCCAATTCAAGCCAACAAGCCATAACAACACCAAAAGAAGGCCAAACATAACACACCTCCAAAACTCAAGTACCGGTAGCACACTAGCACTGCACAGTGTAGAACAACATCAAAGCTGCTGGTTCAAATTAGATAACTGAAATGAAAAGGCCCACACCCGACTGTTAATACAATCAACAAGCCACAAATCGAATGACAATATACACCTCTAAATGCCCAACCATGGGATGCAAATGATCGATTGCATCCCTCAATCAACACACAAACAACACGAAGATACATTAGTCATGGCCCACGGGTAGATGGAACTTGGCAAATCATTGACAGCCTTTAACCTAAATTCAACCTTGCGCCAAGCTGCGTATCTGGGTCTGACGACGAGGGATGCCGATCTCGCATGAGTTTACCCTAGCAGCAAACCGAAGCGAGCAAATAGACTCCCCTGTAGAAGACACCTCCGGGGACAGATTCACAAACATTAGTGTCTTCGAGTCTCCTCCAAGGCATGGCTGTGTTAAGGGAGCAAAACCATTGAAATTGTTAATGCACTGTAATAAACTAATAACACTAAATTATAATAAAACTGCACAAATCATTAATTGTGTATTTAGAAATTACCTGAAGTAGGTACGTTAATTTTGAGTTCCTGAATGGAACGTGTTCCTCTTTCTTAGCAATGGAGAAGATAACATCGCTTAAGCACGACAAGCTCTTATTAATAGCCTGAGATTGGATGATGGAAGTTAGAACAAAACAGTGGTTATGCATAGTAGAATGTACACCTTCAAAGCAAAGGAAACTAAGGAATGGAATAGCAAATTACCTGAGTCTCCTTGAGCCTATCACCAGTGGCACCACTTTTGTTAAGGCGCTCACTGCCCGCAAGATCAATTAGATTGAGCACTCCTTGCACTTGCTGATCCGTTCCCTGAACAGAAAATAATCCAAATAAGTAAAAAGATCACACATCAATCAGCTTTAGCAGCAGAAGATTAGTATGTACCTCATTTACACCAAAAATTCGAAGTGTGAACACACAATGACTTCTAGACGATTCCTCATTCATTTGTGTTCGTCCAACTGACCTGCAAACAAGAAACAACAACAAATAATAGTTGTTTTAGGTACAAATGAAGTTACTTTGTGGCTCATGTACAAATTTTACAAGAAAAGGCTGCAAACATGTTTACATACGTATGGCAGAAATTTTAAGATACAGCCATACAGCCCTTTTTGGAGAGCTAATCTAAATTATATAATCTATTAGCATAGCATAATGTATAGCACTAAAGTAGACAGCATGAGTTAAAACAACTTATGTCTAAATAAAAACTACTTTAAGTACAAGTCAATGAAATACTGCTTCTTACTATATCTCATAGCCACATCTATAATATAAATGATCATACAACAAACTCAAGGCTTATGAGTTATGACAAGTTGGCACACGCTGCCACAAATTATCATAAGACAAACAAATACTCAAGATCAGTGGTTGTTTTCTATTTTCTACTCTTTAGAGCTTAAATATATGCTGAAAATCTGAAAAGAACTACGAGTGTAACCTGCTTTGAGCAGCCCGCTTGAGGAGAGAAGAAACTTCGTTGATACTCCATACATCAACAACTGTGAGGTCGGACACATGGGTATTACCATTGGCATCATGCTTGATACTGTACCTTGAAGCACCACCATCTTGAATAGCCGTGCGATTTGTGGCGAGCAAGTCGCGTATAGTTTCATTATAGATCTCAACATTGAAGCCTAGAAGTTCGTAAGTTAACATTAGGATGACGACTATAGAAAACCTGCTCCTCTTGTTAGTTCAAATGAATAAGAACGCACCTGCATCTTATATTTCCAACCCTGTGAAATAAGAGATTGGCTAGTCTGGAAAATTTGCTCAAGTGATCTAGGTATTAATCCTTTCTGATCATGTACCTCTGGACTTCCCATCATTGTATATGTCTTGCCCGAGCCAGTTTGGCCATAAGCAAATATACATACCTAAATAATTTGAGATTAATTAGTCACGTATAAAAAAAGGTGAAGTTACTTGAGAAAACAAAAAGACAATGTTTCCAATACAATATAATTGTACTTCAAATCTATATTTCAAACAGCCAGGCAAAAATCAAGTAACAGTATATAAGGAAAAATATTTGGTCAAGGCAATTAGAGAAAATGAACAGTAATGGTTAGCCCTTTTTGAATGGCCCAACTTTTTCTCACTTTCTGTAGTTGGGTTCATGATCATTCAATTCTGAAAATCTAACAGTAAATATAGCATCAAGTAAATGTACCTTATAGCCATCAAGGGCACTCTGGACCAGTTGAGAAATTTCAATGAACACGTCTTCTTGGGAAGCCGAATGATCAAAAACTTTATCAAATGTGAATGAATACGCTTGTGCTAAAGAAACAAGGAAAAAATATTATTAGAATAAGATAAATCTTCCAAAAGGTGCCAACTTTAAAGTATAAATACACAAAGAAATTGGCAGTAAATGCTACCATACCGTTATGCATCAACTCAATACCACCACCTATGTTTTCTCCACTCTTTGGATAAGAGACAGCTCCTGATTCATTCAACAATAAAGGACGTACTCGACAAAGACTCGAATATTCCCTTTAAGCTCCTGCACCACAATAGTCTTAGAAACAGTACAAACTTTATGTGGCCATGGGGTTTAAGAGAATAATCATTACAAGTATTGTGTTATGTAGCTTTTGCGTAATTTCTCTCCATCCATAATCTGTTGCTCAGCTTCTTCGAGGCGTAACTGTAGATCCTCCAACATTCTCTTTTGCTTCTCAAACTCAGTCATTGTTTCCATAGTTGTCAAATCATATCTCTACACAGAAAAATTCTGAATCATTGCAAATGCATGCACTTGACACAATGGAACGATTGCATAAACTCTATTATTAAAGAGAGCTACTTAAAATTTTACAGACAGGAGCATAATACAAGTGCTGAATCGTCCCTTTTATGTACCAGTTACCACTTGGACATGCCAATTCAGCTATTTATTTAACCTAGATACTGATATACGCATGAATCGAATTGTAGCTTGCAAAGTCAGGATATACACGTTATAATTTAGATTAATGATATATTATAAACTATTTGCGAAATTAAAATACCAAGTCCAACATTTGAAGCTATCAAGCTGAAACACTTATCATCTCTCAAAATTGGTATTTAATTTTTGCAACGATTGAAAAATATTATGTGGAAGGAAGAATAAGTCAGTACGCACCTTTAACTTTTCATTAGCCGACGCGAGCTGAATTTCCAATGTTTTTATCCTCTCTGTTTGGGATGAACAAGTTTCCTGTGTCATTGAATACGTATCAGCCAGCTTGATTGAAGCAGTTAGACATTCAACCATTTAGAGCATAGAATCATACCTCAAGGGCAGTAGATCTTGTCATGGCATTATCTAACTCCATTGCAGACTTTCCTGTCAACTCCTTGTATGTACCTATCTGACTCAACAAAGAATGTATTTCAGCTAATTTATGATCACGATCCTCCCTTACTTGCTGAAGTTCACCTCTTAGACTGTCAACCTCCTTTAATAAATCATTCTTTTGTTTTAAAGCTTCATTTTGCGAAGACTGCAAGGGGTAACAGCATTAGTCATCTCCATATAATCTATGCATGCAACAGCAAAGAATGTGCTGAAAGGTTGAAACTATATCTTACCTTCGCCAAATCTAGCTGCATTTTTACTGAGTTAGCATAATCCTTCAAACTATTCATTGCTTCTACCATAGTATTCTTCTCCTTTTGCAGCTTTGTTATTGTTTCACCATTCTTAGTTGCATCTGCTTGGAGGTTGCTATTGTACTGCTGCAAGCTAGTGTTGTATTCTTGAAGCCTCTTATTTGTGTCCTGAAGCATCTTGATCTACATGAAGTTGAAACACAGGCAAAACATAAATAATAGTGAATAGAGAATGCATCATTGTTTATTATTCACAGAAGATATTAGATAACAGTAATACCTGCTCATTAAGACGCTTTTCCTCCAACTTAACCCTTTTGAGATCGTCCAAAAGCTCATTTCGCGAAGATTCTACAGCAATCCTCGCCTCTTTTTCATCTCCATAAGACCGAAGGGCATCCTACGCATTAAGAATTTGGGATTACAGAATGCTCCTGGAGCAATAAGAGGAAAGTCAGCCAAATGCACGAGTCACCCACCATTTTCTCAGCTTCCACCTTCTTTAGGTTCTCCTCTAAAGAAGCATATTGTTTCTGAAGCTCCTCATTTATTGCCTTTGATTCTTCTATTGCACCCTTCAACTGAGCCACTACATGACACAATGCCAATTCAGTCAGTAGAATCAACAATCGCACAACTTTTCAAGGTGAGACAAAAAAAAAAAAGTGGTACCTATTTCAGAATGATCTTTCTCTGCGGCCTGGAGTAGACCATTGAGCTTCCCAATTTCAGCCAGGTTTGCATCTTCCCTCTCTAGTAGCCATTTGATACAAGCTCGCAGTTTTTTTATGTATTCCATCATCTGCTCGCTCTTTCCCTGTGGAACCAATCACAGCATGGGAGAAGGAACTATCAGCAAGGATAAACATGTTTAAGTGCAAGGGCAAGTAATCAAATCAGAGGCAAAAGCAGCATTCAGCTAATTATCTCGAGAGGCACTGCATATATAGCTTCAATGGACACATCATCAGTTCAGATAGAAGCTTATAGCACCGATTCATCGGAGCAGCAAGGTAAGGATTGGGGCTTGGGATTCAGGCTCTTCGTTTTGGAGTTTGAAATTTTCTGTTTGGAGTGTTTGAAGCTCTTAAAATCATCTAAAAACAGGACAGAACAGTGGGCAATAGTAACTCATTGGCAAGCCAAAGGGAACCAGAACCACAGATAGTTTACCAAATCATGCAAGTTTATATCTGAATCACATTTCATGACAGCTTGGGAACAAACATCCCTGAGGATAAGCACACCTGACCTGAGCGCACACTAGAATACGACAAAAGCTAAATTCTTCACAAGATTTATTCGAAGCTTTTTGTTCCAATCCGTGGAAAAGGCTAAGATCCGGACGAAACAGCTTGGGGCAAAGACTAATCAAAATGCTAGCACAGCTAATTCGGACAAAACTGCAACATATCTAGTAGAAGTAGAACCAGTTTGGTTTTTTTTTTGTCTGGTCTGGTGAGAAGAGAAGAGAACAAGCCTGTTGACCTTGTAGTCCATCTTGTTCTTGCCCTTCATCTTCTCGTTGAGGAGCGTGTCGACGTCCTCCCTCTCCGCGAACTCGATGGGCGGCTCCGCCGGCGGGGCGTTCTGCGCGGCGGCGGAGAGCGGCTGGCGGGCGGCCGTGCGCTGGCGCTTGCCGGCCTGCGCGTCGGCGTTCTCCTTGTGGTGGAGCGCCCCAGAGCGGGTGAGTCGCGTGGCCATGGCGGATCTGGCTAGGGCTAGCCCGCGGCCTGGGTGTGGTGGTGTGGCTTGGATTGGAATCTGCTGCAAGGGAAGTTTGGGAAAGTTTGGTGCGTCCGTGCGCGGAATGGAATTGGGGATTGGGGATTGCGGGGAGGCGAGGAGATTTCAAATTTGGTTTCGCCGTGTGGGGAGCGGGGGGGTGTGGGGACCAAGGAGCGCCTCCGATTCGGCATATGGGCCGGCCGGCGCAACTGGAGGTGAGGTCCGGTGGGCCTGGGCCTGCAAAATATGGCTTTTTGCACGGTGGGAAGAGGAAGACGACGGAACCTTTTTACTAGGAAAAAGTTTATTTACAATGCTGAACTTTTCGAAAAGTCTGAAAATCAACCTTAAACTACAAAATCAGACACAAGCCAACCTCCAACTCTCAAAACAGTTAACTTTACCCCCTTCCGCCCTAAACCACTCTGGTTTCACTGATGTGGCATCCATATTAGCACCCACGTCATCGTACTTTGCCATCTCAGCAAATAAATCACCTACTCTCTCTTTCTTCTCCCCGCACGGCCTGTTTCTTCATCTCTATCTCCCTCTTCTCTCTCAACTCTCCTCTCCTTTTCTCGCCGCCGGCCACCAGATCCTGTCACCTCCGACCACCACCACCGCTTGCGTCTCCGTCCTAGCCACCGCCTCCTACTGCGAACGGTCAGGTCCGAGGGGGCGCGGCAACGATGGGCGGCGGCCGTGAGAGGAGGGTGAAGCTGGAGGCCACGAGGCAAAGCCAGAAGCTGCACGGGTGGTGGCTGGGGTCGAAGGCAACTGCGGTTGTGAGCAGCGCCGAAGCGAGGGTCGCCTATGCCGCACCGTCGGCACCTCCATGTAACACCCCGATTTTTAGAATCAGGTTGTTAATATTTAATTTGGTGATATATTAAATTTTTTACTATGTTTTAAAAATTTTCCAGTGTTTAATCAAAATGTTGCTTTAAGAAAAGAAAATCAAATTGAATTGTTTGGGAAGACTGCCTTTAAATTAAATTATTTTGTTTTCTTATTTTCACATGCCTTTCAAAAATCATACTATGATGCATGCATTAGTATCGTTGTTTTATTTTCTGACTCGACCGACCGCAGACTAAATGCCTGCGATCCAAAAACTCAAAACCAAGCCATGCATGTCATACCGCCACGATCGTCATTGCACAACCAACCTATTTCTGTAACCCATTTTCGCATGCATAGCAGTTTGAGCAAATTCGCAAACAGACGAAAAGAAGTAGCAGATGAAACGCCTGCATGCCCATTCTTTTCCCTAACTTCTCTCTTCGCAAACACCACCGAAAATCAAGAATTCGACAATGCATGTTATACCGTTGCGATCGTCGTCGCGAGAGTGTTCCATTTTAATGGTTAGTTCTCGCATGCATGATAGTTTGAGTGAATTAGAGAAGAGGGAAGGGAGTGATAGACTTTTCACATGCTCATTGCAGCCTTTTTTTTCTTCCCAACCGAGCACTCTCTGCCTTGGTTTTTGTCCCAGCAGAGAGAGTTCCCCACTGCCTTAGCCCCAATCGAAGCAGCCCCATCACCATGCCATTATTTATTTAGCTAACTGCCATCTTCTCTTCTTTTATTTATTTCTCACTGTCCATTTCTTTAGTACACAGCCGAATCCATGCCTTGCACTGCCATTTCTCTGTTCCCTCATCCCAACCGAACCACTCATCCCACAGCCATTTCATTCTTTTTCCTCCCCATCCGAACCAAACCACCAACACTCTCTGCCCATTCTTTATTCCCAGCCAAAACTCACTTCGTTCCCCTCACTATTCCTTCTCACACTACCGTTCCCATTTATTCCTTCCCAAACCAAACCCCACTCTGCCATCTTCCTTTTTCTTTGTTATCTCTCACTGCCATCCTTCTTCCACGTTGCTCCTCTCCCCCAACAGAGCTCCTTCCATGTCTTTCTTCAACACAAACTCATTTCATCACCTTCTCTCCTCTAGATCCCAACATAAGAACTGGAAATCAGCCCATGCATGTTATACCTGGGTGATCCTCATCATCTAGGCTTTCCTTTTATCCAATTGGTTTTTGCATGCAAAGTACTTTGAGCGAGTTCAAGAGGGGAGGAGGAGCAAGGCTGGTGGAGCTTGTTGTAGCTGCAGCCAAGGCTGGCTGACGACATGGCAGCAGCAGCAGCTCCATGGCTTGGCGGCAGCTCCAACGAGCAGCTGCTCGGTTTTGGCCAAGGCAAGGAGGCAGCAGCTAGGCAATGGCGTGGAGGAGTAGCAGCAGCAAGGAGGAGCAATGGTGTGGAGGTGCTGCATGCTTGGGCAACGAGCAGCGGCGGCAATGCAGCGGCGTGGTGCTGCTGTCCGGTGGTGTCTAGTGAGGCGGCGCGAGCGGCTCCATGCTCGGCGGCGGACGGTGCACTTTCAGCGTAGCAATGAGGCAAGCGGCGGGTGGCGCGCTAGGCGAGGGAGTAGCGGCCGAGCAAGATGAGGTGCTGCAGTGGCACGCGGTGGCGTCGGCCCGACGGTGGCCCGGTTAGCAGCGTTTGGAAATGGCGTTGTCCAGCGGTCCGTGCGGCGCAGCAGTCGCGGGCGTGGCCGAGAGCGACGATGCCAAGGCGGCACCATGGGGCGCGACAGCTAAGGCGTCGACGCAATGAGGACAAGGTGGCACATGTAGTGCCGAGGGCGCGGTGCATACGGCGGCAATGGGATGGCGGAAGCGAACGTGGACGCGGATGAGAAGCGGAGCCGACGAGAAGGCGCACGCGGACGAGTTCAGCAGCGACTACGGCGGGCGCAGAAACGGCGACGACTACGGTGGACACAGACGAGTGGCCGAGAAGACGACATCCGGAGGTGGACGCATGCCTAATGCCGCGGTAAAATCATTAAAATTTGTTACCGCGTTACGAAATTAGTTGTGCATGTTGCATATTAGTCATGTGCATGTCATCTATTTATGCATGTTTAATTGCAAAAATGATTTGGTAACTTAAGACCGGTATAATTCTCCGGTTATGTCTTATTTGTGCGTAGGCGTGATGATGTGTTGATATATTGGTGAATGCAAATAATTAGATTATTGAGGTGAAATGTGTGTATTGTTGATCGGTGGGTGCTAGATTAAATATGCATTGGATTGTTTGACCGGATGATATTTTGGAGTCACATGCAAAATTGTGGTGATCTTAGATGATAAATTAATCGGAGGGTATCCTCTCGTTGGATTAGTAATTGTTGGAGTTAGGACGTATAAGGATTTTATGAATTATTACTTGATGTATAGTTCTTGTGATGATATTTATGGAGATATGGATGTTGAATTGGAGCAAATTTGTCGTATGTCTTAAGTAATATCTACGTGAGTTATATATGCTAGAATTGGAAGAAGGTATGAATGGATGATATTGATTGCGGATAAATGTTTGGACTGCCATCTAATTAGTAGGTAAGTCCCTTGTACCGAGTCAATGCAATTGTGCTCTCTATTGGATTAGTAACTAAATGATTATTAGTCGATCGTAGAGACGCATATGTGATTGGATTGTTAGATGTCATACATGAAAAGTCCGGTGAAATGGATGTAAGTTGATTTATTAGTGAACTATTAAATGTTGGATGTGCAATTAAATTGTAGAGCTCACTAGGTGTCGGTTAGTCAATTAAACCTCGATCGGTGGAAAATTGAGTGTATGCGATTGTGATTTGCTGAGGCGAGACTAGTAGAGCTAGATAGTCGACAATAGCTTAAATAGTATATCGGAGAACGATCGATGAATTCAATCATGGTCATATGCCCATGAGTCGGTGGATTCCGTGTAATTATCAGATAGGTTGTATATTTGGAAGATCGTGAGTTCGGGTATCACTCGATGGATTGACTACCTTGATAATGCCTCAGTGGATGTTAGTATAGGATTTAGATCAAGATGTGAGAATATAATTGGAGAGTGTTATGCATGTGATTGGATTCGACACCGGATAATCGGTTAAGTATATGCTTATGAGAAAGTTAGATTGTCGGTAGATGTTCTCCCTTTAGGAAATAAATTGAAAAGAAAAGAAAATACATAGACCCCACTTGTCATGGCAGAGGCTAGGTCATCCTACCTATAAAAATTATTTAATGCAGTAGCAAAATCAGAAAAAAAATTATTTTTATACGAAAAAGTCTTTTAACTTCAACAATTCATAACTAATTCATATGAACTCTAAATGGGGTGATTCAATTTTTATTGATCATAAATTTTAATTACCTTTCATGCCATATAAATATTATCCCTACCACTGTTCTACAAATTTCTGCGAAACAATTAAATTCGGATGAACATTAACAGAACATTGATTTTCAGCATTTTCCAAAAATCTGATTTTCAAACTACTATAACTCTCTCATATAAACTCCAAATGGAATAATTTTTGTACCTAAATTCATCTAAAATCATAATATAGCTACTGTATAATTTTCATGCATTTTGGAGCAATTTGAGTTTTTGGCTATTTCTCAGTGTTTATTCGATATCGCCTTTCTTTAGATTCCGAGTTGCCGGAAGTATGAGAGTAAGTAACCGAGAGTGAGCAAGTGAACTACCAGCAAGGCAAGCATCCTTTGAACTTTCTTTTTTGCATCACATTTGATCCCAGTTTTGTTAGGATAGATGCAATGATAATTGCTTGCATGCTACTTTGATATGGTCGCTATTTCTGTGATGTGTAGTTTAGTTATGTCCTAATTCATTGAGGTTATCCTTGAATTATTCCAGGACCACATGCTTAAGATAGGATGTGTGAATTTATATTGTTCGGGTTTGCTTAGCCATGCAAGTCTAGAAACGGTAGTCTGATTGTCGGGAATAACCCGACAATTATGGGATAAACACAACTCTCATTATATACTTTTGTTACAGACCTTTGTATCTGTTTTATGAGTTAAATTTTGTCACTTTAAATGAGCTTTTGGTCTGGACAAGTGTTGGTTAGTGATGGTGCTTTGTGCACGAGAATTGGGTATGTGGTTCGACTTGTCTGGACAATTAAGGACCGAACTTTGGTAACGTCATTGATTCAAGTACACTCGTGCTATCACATGCGGTATATGGGTGCTGTATGGTTAAGTAGGGGGAAGGTTTTGTTGTGCTAAGTCCCACGGTGGTGAAATTGTAAGGGCATAGGACCGAGAAATCCTATGTTTCCTTTTGGGTCGATAGGATGGAGATGTTAACGTCTTGTGTTTCCTGGGAGCCTTGGGTTGAGGGACTTAGCTCAATGGGATCTTCTTGCTAAAAATGACCATATCTTGATTTACCCGGCCGGCATACCATAGGAAGTATGCCATATTCGGAGGCATCTGGAGGCTTACGGGCTAATCAAGTCGTGTGGGTAAAGTAGTACACCCCTGCAGGGTATAAATCTATTCGAATAGTCGTGTCCACGGTTATGGACAACCGCTTGAGTTCGGGAGTTACTATTGTTAGACTTGGAATTAGAATTTGTGGGTGAACTCGGTTTGTCATGAATGGGAGGTTCATGCTTGTTGTTGTATCAAAGTGGACCGCCACTTTGTTTTTGGTATGATTCATTTATTATTGAATTTATCACTTGTTCACATGCTTTACTTCTACTTCAAATCTGATTTTGAAATGGCACTTGAAAAACTAGTATGTGTAGGTTGTTCGGTATTGCGTCGTTTTCGCAAAATTAAGACAATATGAGCATTCCCTTGAATGACCTTATGCATAACTATTTTTATTTGTGTAAGACTTGCGTGTACTCTTTTGTACTCAGCCAGATGTTTGTTGGCTTTTACAGGTGAGGAAGATAATGAGACCGACGAGCTTGTCGGTGTCGATTTAGGCGACACTGATGAGTAGTATGCTATAATTTAACTCCCAGTCGGTTGCCGATGGGTTATGGGGCATACCACTGCTGGTCTTTTGGTTGATTTACTTGTTTCCGCTGCTACTTAATACTCTTATTTGAATTTGACCGATTACGCTTTGTAAATCATTGTAGACTTAAACTATATTATATGCCTTTTGTACTATTTATGTATGAGTGTTGTATGGATGTGATCAACGTTGTATGAGAGTATGGTTATATTGGTCGTTGATCTTGGGAGCCAATATAAGTCATACTCACTGATCATGGCTTCCTATTTAACTCACTAAGTGTAGTGCTTGACTTGTTGGAGAACCGACAATCATGTAGTGCTCGCAGAGGAGCGGCGTGCATGATTGTCGGGGCTCTAGTTTTCAGTCAAGCCTCTCATTTAGATTGAGTTAAGTTGGAATCCATATACCAGAGATCCAGATTTATGTCCTTAAGACCATGCTTAGTCTCGGTCTTACGGAGATAACCCGGGGTCCCCACACTCCATGTCCTCAAGAAGAGGAGGATGTTGGCGACGACGATGAGGCGGCCCTGTGGGTGGCGGTGGCTCGGCTTAAGGCGACCGGTGGCGGCGGGGCGACTATATGCGGCGACCGGAGTCGGGGAGGAGAAACGGGCAGTGACACCGGACGGGGAGAATGGGGAAAGTAGCGCGCGCATGAGAATCGGGCGTGGGGGACTCCCCTGTGCAGACCATGTAGACGGAGGGAGGCCAAGACGCTCCGGCGACGTGGGCCTCCGGCGGCATGGTAAGGACGTCGTGGCGGCGGCGTTGAGGAGGGGGAGAGCCTCGATGGGTGTGGGGGAAGGCCGGGGGGAGAGCCGAGCGGCGACGTTGGCCACCAGGCCGCGCTGGGGAGGCGAGGGGAAGGCCAGAGGCGGAGACAGCGGCACTAGGAGCCGTCGGGGGCAACAGCAGCAGCCAGGCCAGGGGCAAGGGGAACCGGAGGTCGGAGAGGAAGAGCTGGGGCCGGGCCGAATGGGTGAGTCAGGGGGCGCACATGAGCGGCTGGGCGCAGGCGGCCAGGGGGTAGCGGTGCCAGTGTGCGGGCGGCTGGGTGCGGCGTCAGACCGGAGTGGAGGTGGCGCAAGGAGCTCCAGATTGGGGGAGGGGAAAGCCATGGAGAAGAAGGTGAGGAGTGGGAGATGAGGAGTTGGAGGTGAGGTGGACCAGGCTGACGCTGACGTGGTGTACCCAAAACCGCCCCAGTTTCGGTTGAGGAGGTAAAATGAACGGTTTTGATAGTTGATGGTGTAGAATGTCTGGTTTTGTAGTTTAAGGTTGATTTTCGGACTTTGTGAAAAGTCCATGGTTGTAAAGTAGACGTTTTCCTTATTATTATTATTTAATCATTTTTTTAAAAAAAAATATTTTAAAGATAATATCTCCTAACTTTATTTCCAATTCTGATCCCTTTGGCCACGTCATAACATGTGGTGCGGCAAAAGCACGTTGTCATGCCACGGACCTCGATGTGGCAAACGAGTGTTGTCACGCCACTCCTCTTGCGTGACAGGACTTAGCCTAAAAACATACGTATGTTGGCTCGGAGGGCTATCGTGGCAGGTTTAGCCACACCGCGGTCGGTGGTGTGACAACACAGTTTGGTAAAAGGGTCAGAATTGAAAATAAAGTTACGAGATGTTATCTTTAAAATAGATTAAAAAATAAAAAGCTCAAGACGATGAGGCTGGTGGGAATAGAAAATGTTTGGGAAGTGTCCGATGTTTAGTTATGGAATGAATGTTCGGTAGATAGAACCATCCAAACCAATTGGGCCTTGGTTATTAATTTAAGATAGCATCTTTTTTCAAAGATCT
Organism: Ampelocalamus luodianensis; assembly: GCA_036346255.1. Lineage (NCBI taxonomy): Eukaryota > Viridiplantae > Streptophyta > Magnoliopsida > Poales > Poaceae > Ampelocalamus > Ampelocalamus luodianensis. The sequence continues at coordinate 53,609,044 of CM070629.1, read as the reverse complement.
GGCACCAGCTTTACAATTCATTGAAAGCGAGAAGTTCAAGAAAAGCGCCTCAAAGGGTGCAACAGGAGTTGTACAACCAACTAAAAAGAAGGAATAAATCCATTTTACTTGTTCGAATCCCCTCAACTATAAAACCAGTTTTTACCCCCTCCCCTCTCCTAATATTTTAAAACAGGGTCAAATAACACCTTGGGGTGGTTTGGTTGGGCGGTTTTGCATACGTGACAGGAATAAGTCAATTTTACCCTCTCAAACTTTTCAAAAAGTCCACTTAACCTCCTAAACTACAAAACCGATAACATCCATAATTTGCACAACTATATTAATAAATATCAGATTTTATTACGAGAAAGTCTTACAAGCCAACAATAAAGAACATAGCGGAAGACGAAGAAGAAGTAATAGACCAGAAAATCCGCCACAGGCCATCGACTAGGGTAGCGACCTAGTCATCGAGATCCACACTGGTAGTGAAGTCCTTCTCCTTTGAACAATATTTTATTAAGCAAAGGTGAGAACAAAAATGTATTCCGCAAGTTATACCAATAATAGAGTTAATACATGCATGGATATTATCAAAGAAATACTTATAGGGTTATTTGTGCAAAAGCAATATTTGACATTTTAAATACAATAGCTACGTTCCAAAGCAGTTAATTATATCTAAAATTGAATTTGATTTTATTCATAAATTTGTAGTGTAAGATAAACCTCCATACACAACTGGTGAAATACTAACCTCCTTACACCAAGGCTTTCTACCCAATTTTTCAACTGGATATACTATCTGAAATCATTTGATAAAATATTTTGAAATAAAAAACCAAAGTCTAATTTTGAGTAGTTTTGCTTAGCATATCCATGACCATAGTCACAGCTATTTGAATAGTTTGACACTCTGCAGAGGTGGTACAACCTTACTCACAAGAGATAATCAGCTTATATTGTCCGCTTCACACACTTACATTGGTGTGCGACTAGGTGATTATCATAAGACCTTTACAATGCGTCATCCCAAAGTAGTCATACCCGCTAAGGTTTCACTTTCTTTGGATTAAACCATTCGCCGGAAGTCCCCTCTTGCGCCATGTGAGAATATATATAAAAAAAAACAGGTCATTCTGACACCCACACATCAACACGGCACAACTAACAGTGGAACGTTGCAAATTAATCAGCCTGATCTGTCATATTCCAGACTTGTGGTAGTACGGTAGAGCTTAGCAAGGTACGGCTCGAAGACCGATCCATAACTAACTTGGGCGACTTCCACAATAACCCTTGGGCCTCAACCATTCACTGAATTGAGCATGTGCATAAACATGCACCCATCAACTAATCATCTCGCCAAAGTCTAAACGATTTGTATTCTATTTTATTCTTCAAAGTCATCTATAAACTTCCATGTCACACTAATGCTATGGATACAATTTAAATCTTGGTTGTAAATTCTCAAATAAAATATTTCAGGTCTAAGGATGGCTAATTTTTCCCAAAATATTCTAGTTCATACTATTGTACAAATTAGATTTTATCTAAGGTGACAAGGTGTGGATATTTCAATGTCAAATTTTGGCCATACAAATATATTGGATTAACTACAACTTCAAAATAGGTATTTAAATCACATTGAATAGAAATAAGCATGCAATCATAATTTAAAACATAATTAAAAAAATTGAAATATTGGGATCAAACATGATAAAAGATGTAACTTGCTTTTCTCAAGTAATTGTTGTTCAGAAACGGTGTCGAAATCTGACTCTCCGAAGTCGTCGAAATTTATATATGAAATAAGCCAAATTCAAATAAACTCAAAATTACATAATTTAGGTTCTAGGAGATAGATATTTTATTGAGATGAATTTAGAAATTTGAATCACTGGAATCGGAGCTCGAACGAAGGAGAACATGCTCTTGGAATATTCAAATTCACATGAAATGATAGAAATATTTTTTCTAGAATTTGTGAAATTATTTTTCTGAAAGTAAATCCATTTATTGTGTCATGATGACATCAGCGAGGATTTAATTTTTGGGCGGAATTATTTTTGTTAAGGAAAACCAGGATGAGTCAATGATAGGTGGGCCCTCAGTCTATGGACCGGGTCCACAAGACGACGCTAGTCCATGGTGGACTAGGCGCATGGCACGGTGGCGGCTGCCACACATGCATGACATGAGGACGACCACGCGGACATTGTCACTGAGGTGGTGTGTGCCTAGCGCACGCATGGCAGCGAGGTGGCGGTCACGTTAGCTGCGACGATGGCGACGGCTCGGGAACCCATGGTTCCAACGAACGACGACACGGAGGAGGGCGGTGAGGTTTGCATCAGAGAGGGGGATGCGGGGAGTTCAATGCACAAAAACTCGTCACCTAGGCTCAACCGGTGGCTAGAGGCGAGGTAGAAGGCGGTGGCGCAATCGGGCTTGCGGCGACGCGGTAGCTCCAACGATGCTCCGACGAGGAGGAGGCGAGCACGAGGTAGAACGTGAAACCACAAAGCCGAGGGTGGTGACGAAGATGGCGGAGTACCACGGATGGCGACGCAATCGGCGGCGGAGGAGCTTGCAGCCGGCAAGGGAAAAACATGGATTCCAACAAGGACAGAGGGGGAGAGGAGATGAGCTCCGGGGTGGAGGATGAGGAGGACGAGGGGCACCCGATGCTCCCTTTTATAGGGGTAAAGAGGCGGAGGGAGGAGATCGGGCGACGAGATTCGCGTCGGCGGTTGCGGAGTTTGATGAAACCGCTTGTGGATGAGGGGGGAAATGGGCGTGGTAGGATACAGGGGTAATGATGCACACGCTTTTGCGAGCAATGGGGGAGAAAACCATGGCAGTTAAAAGCTTGCGGTGGGAGCTAATGGCGGTGGGTGCGAGCGGCTAGAGGAAGAAGAAAAGAGAGGTAGGAGAAGACCCTAATGGGTGGGGGCGCGCTGTAAGAGAGAGATAGTGAGAGGGAGGTGGGGCATGGGAGAGAGAAATAAATGGGCCATGAAATTTGGCCCGAGAGGATTTTGGGAATTTTAATTTGATTTTCTAATTTTAGAAATTGCAACAAATCAAAATGACTTTTCGAAAATAGCAAATAGAGTTCCAAAATTCTAGAAACATTCACATAAATTCCTTGAATTATTTTGAACTTAATAAAATTATTTCCAACTTAAAGTTGGCTTTTATTTTGCACATAAATTATTTTAAATTTTTTAAAATTAAGAAAAGCCTTTTTAAAATCCAAAAAACTCAAGAAAATTAACTAAATTTTCTTTTTGCTTTTAAAAACTAGGAAATTAAATAATATATTTTTAAAACTTTAAATCCAAGAAAAACCAAGGAAACTATTTTAAAATTTCAGAAAGTCCAATAAAATAATAACTTTATTTATTTTATTTTTTGTTACATAACTTTGGGATGTTACAGTCGGCAAGGGCCTTTAGTGCATGAATGACATTCGGTTCCAAAGGCTGGTTGAAGATGGCTGCAAGCCTCTCCTTGGCGGAATCGAAGGTGTTCTTGTCGTTCTTGTCTAAAAGCCATCTTCTCCCGAAGGAGCATGGAAGCCTGTTGCACCGCCCCCACCCAGGGCATGACCTTCTTTGCTGCGGGTGCATGCTATAGTAAGCTGTGGAAGGATTAGTTGCCTCCTTTGGCGCCCGCAGAGGTGGGCCAAGAAGGGAAACCATGCCAGGTTGCGAGACAGAGGACACCTCCCATGGCTCCCCTAAGGCCTGCACCACTGGCGGGTTATCACGTGCTTCCTGGACATTAGTGGGACGGGGTAGACAATCTGCAGAAGGGCTGAAGTTTGGAGAGGCCACCTTACCCTCGGCTCCCAGTGGGCTCCATGATAGAGCTGCCTCGAGGATCATGGGGTCCTCGTGGGAGGCTTCGACAGCAGCAGGGGTGGAGGCCTATCAATGACTAGGTCATGAGAAGCAGGCTCTAGTACCATGGCCAGGGTACCACCATGGTTATCCAGACCTTGGTGCGGCATAATAGGCCCCAAGGAGCGCCTGCAAGGTTGGGGCGACAACGCCTTCTTGAGCTACAACATAAATATTCTTGGTGGTGTTCTTGTGCGGCTTCGCCCTCTTTCGCTCACCCGTGCAGAGACATGGCTTGCATCATCTGTGTTGGCATAGTGCTTGTAGTGCCCTACTGGAGAGCATGATTGGCCCCTGTAGCCTTAGCGAGAGGGCCCTCCCAAGCCTGCTTTGCTCGGTGCTGGTCTCCCTCGACCAAGCTCGCACATGCGATTTTCGAAAAATAACTGGGTGTTATCTGCTCTATCGGCGCGGTCTCCGTCGTCTTCCCTGTCGTCTCGCTTAGGACCCAGCTTGGAGTAGACATCTGCCGTAGGCCTTCTCGGTTGTCTCTTAGTCCCATCCGATACCCGTACAGTACATAAGAAATAAGCATGCATGGGGTACTCACTACTACAAAACAGCCTATAGTGGATGCCTCATCATAGACGGTTCCAAAGGAATCGTCATGATAATTTATACTGACGTTGCCAGGAACCGTCTTTGCAACCGTCAGTGATATGTCATTATCACAGACGATTTGTAAATAGAACCGTCTGTGATACTTTACAGATGGTTCTATCATGGAATCGTCTGTGATATACTTCTTATCACAGACGGTTTATAATATGAACCGTCTGTGAAGTATCACAAACGGTTCTATTTATAAACTGTCTGTGATAATGACATATCACAAACGGTTGCAAAGACGGTTCCTAAGTAATCGTCTGTATAAGTTCAACACAGATGGTTCCAAGGAACCGTCTGTGATATTTTCCCCATCACAGACGGTTGGTAATAAGAACTATCTGTGATATATGACTCATCACAGACGGTTCTTATTACAAACCGTCTGTGATATGCCACCCCTATAAATATCAGGATCCGACAAACCCCCTGCCCTAGCGCCTCTGATCTGTTGTTTGGAATAGAGGGGCTTGAGAATGTTTGCTCTGAGGTGGCTGTAGGAGGCTTGCTTGTTTTGCTTGCCTTGTTCTTGGTTGTGGGTTGCCCTGACAACTTATGGCTATTTGGCTTGCATGCTTACTTTGTGAGGCTTGGCTTTGGTGGTAGCTCTCGGTTTGGGTGTTGTGAATGAGTGCTTTGTTTTGGCAGTGGGTGTTTTGTGAGAGGGGGAAGCTTATAGGGGAGGTGCATTTCGGCTGTGGCTCTTCTCTTGCCCTGTCCACTTAGCTTTCACATTGCACTGTGGCCTGAAGGAGAAGGCCAGTGAGGAATCTCGCAGGATATTTGGAATTTTCATCGTGAGCTCCGAGGGTAACGATCTGTAACTCTTTATATTTGCTCTAGGTTAATATTTAATCAATTTTAGTGTGTTTGGTTAATAGGAGGAGTAACGTTGTTGCAGTTTATTAATATAATTTAACACTACTAATTTATTACGTGCGTAGCGTATATGGATCGAAACTGGATGTACGGTGCGAACCGTGTGAGTGAAGAGTACATTAATGGCATGTTTGCTTTTAAAAGAGCCACCGAGCAGGATATGTTGAATAAGGGGATAGAATTTATGTACTGTCCATGCATTGATTGCGGTAATATGAAGATGTTTAACAACCCGACGCAGATCGTAGGGCACTTGATTCGAAGGGGTTTCAAAAAAGGGTATACATGTTGGACCAGTCACGGTGAAGAGCAGATTATACATGAAGTTAATAATGACGACATCGTCGAGGAAGTTAATAATGACGACATCGCCGAGGAAGTCAACGATATGCCGGATGTGGACTGTGCTTTTGAGGATAGGTCGCACGATGACAATCTGGATCGATGCTACGCGATGCGTAAGAGAACTACGGTGAGAGAGTTTTGTAAATTCGGCGCTTAATGGAGGACTCAGGGAAACCTTTGTTCCCTGGCTGCAAGCCGGAATATACAAGGTTGTCAACCGTCCTTGAACTACTGAAATTGAACGCAAGCAATGGTTGGTCCGACAAGAGTTTCACGGCGTTGTTAGGTCTCCTAGCGTACATCCTTCTAGAGGGAAACGTGTTTCCCAGCACCACCTACCAAGCCAAGAAGGTTCTTTGTCCATTGGGAATGGAAGTAGAAAGAATACATGCATGTCCGAACGATTGTATCCTGTATCATAAAGAGTATGCAGACTTGCATGTATGTCCCGTGTGCAAAGCATCCCGATACAAGCGTGAGAATACTGCTAAGGTAAAGCAAGGACCTCCTGCTAAGATGTTGTGGTATTTGCCTGTGATCCCACGTTTGAAGCGCTTATTCGCGAACCGAAAGGAGACAAGATTGCTGCGTTGGCACTCGGAGGACTGTAAGAAAGATGGAAAGCTAAGACACCCTGCTGATTTTGCCCAGTAGATAAACTTCGATCGGACCTTCAAAGAGTTTGGTGCAGAACCGAGGAACATAAGGTTAGGCTTGAGTACAGATGGAATGAATCCTTTCGGTAACATGAGCAGCCGACATAGCACCTGGCCCGTGAATCTATGTATGTACAATCTTCCTCCTTGGCTGTGTATGAAGCGGAAGTACATTTTGATGTCACTACTTATCCTAGGGTTGAAGCAACCTGGGAACGATATTGATGTGTACCTAGCACCATTACTGGATGATCTTGTGACACTGTGGAACGAAGGGGTACAAGTATAGGATGCGTACAAACGAGAGAACTTCTCTTTACGCGCCATATTGTTTTGCACTATCAATGATTTTCCTGCCCTTGGTAACCTATCGAGCTTCAGTACGAAAGGAGCCAAAGCATGTCCGCACTGCTTAGATGCTACGGAGAGTGTATGGCTGAACAACTCATGCAAAATTGTGTATATACGTCACAGTAGGTTCCTTCCCAGGAGTCACCCATACCGAAGATGAATAAACAATTCGACAGAAATAAGGAGGACAGTTCAGTTCCAAGGGCTTTTAGAGGGAAAGAGGTCTATGATATGGTTAAGGATATCGATGTTATGCTTGGGAAGGGATGTAAATTAAAAACCCGTTAGAAGAACATCTGGAAGAAGCGGTCAATTTTTTGAGACTTGTCTTATTAGGAGCACTTAGAAGTTCGTCATTGCATCGACGTCATGCACGTGGAGAAGAATGTATGTGATAGCTTGATTGGTCTCTTATTGAACATTAGTGGCAAAACAAAGGATGGTGTTAACGCACGGCGTGACTTGGTTGATATGAATATAAGGACCGAGTTAGCACCGAAAAAGACCGATAAAGGACGAACATACCTTCCACCAGCTTGCTACACTATGTCCAAGGCCGAGAGAAATGAACTGTGCCAGAGTTTGCATGGTGTCAAAGTCCCGTCTGGTTACTCTGCTAACATTAAGAAACTTGTTTCTATGCAATATTTAAAATTAATTGGTATGAAGTCTCATGATTGTCATGTGCTGATAACACAAATACTTCCTATTGCAATTAGGAGTATCTTGCCAAACAAGGTCCGAGTGGCAATCTTGAGGCTGTGTTATTTCTTCAACTCAATTGCTTAGAAGGTCATCAATCCCCAAGGACTAGATGCTCTACAGGCCGAGGTGGTGACGACTCTATGTCATCTTGAGATGTATTTTCCTCCATAATTTTTCGATATCATGGTTCATCTCATTGTTCATCTTGTGAAAGAGATAAAGATATGCGGCCCTGTGTTCCTATGTCATATGTATCCGTTTGAGAGGTACATGGGAATTGTCGAACCCAGAAATGAAGGATCCCGAATTCTCTGTGTTCATACACCAGTCCAAGATTTCTAGTGTACACAGTCTCACAAAATTGGCATCACAATCATATCGCGAGAATAGAATAAGATTAAATAATCAAATGTTTAATACAACCAGAGTCTAATAAGCAAATAGAAAATAACAACTGCGAAGCATAGTAATAAAAGTGAGCCACACGATTCGCCACGAGCAATCGTGCGAGTCGAAGGCCTAATCGTCCTGGTCTTCACCGTTGGGGAAAAAGTCTTCTCCTGAATAAGAGTTATTCAGCAAGAGTGAGCACAACTTCCGTGCTCACAAGCTACACCCAATATGGAATGAAAATGCATGCATAAGGTAAATAAATTATAAGACAGGGGTTATTTTGCATAAAGCGACATTTTCAGCTTAAATATCATTAGTAATTTTCAAGGCAAATTTTATACTATATGTAAAATCAGACTTGAAATTGACATCTTTATAGTGTGGATAACCTCCAAATGAACAAGTGAATGATACCCTCCTATCACACGGCTGACCGCCCAATTTTTCCACAGGGATTAACCATCCTCAAACATTTGATAAAAGATTTTTAAAACAAAAAACAAATCTAACTTTAAGTGGCCTTGCTAGCATGTCCATGACCGCGTACGCGGCTATTCGAATAGTTTTCTACTCTGCAGAGTCTGTACAGTTTTACCCACACGAGATGACACGCGGCCAATACACGCTTCTGTAGGCGTGCGACTGAGCAATTATCATGAGGCATTTACAATGTTCTGTCCTAGTGTACTTATGCCCGCTAAGGTTTCACCCCTTTGGACTAACCGTCCTCCGAAAGCCCCCTCTTGCGCCAGGTGGGAATAAAAGTCTAACCGACACCGACACAATCAACATGGCACAAATACACTAAAACATTACAAATTAATTAGCCAAATCCTGCCCATACAGGATATGTGGTGGTACAGTAAGGCATAGCAAAAGGCGGCTCAAAGACCGGTCCTCAATTGCCTTGGGTGTCTTTCAAACAAACCCTGAGCCTTAATCTTAACCAGATTAAACCCGTGCATGAACCTGCACCCACCATTCGACCAATTCGCCCAAATCCAAACACATTTTTGATTTTATTTAGTGTAAAACCCTCTTTATAAATCTTCTGTGGTAAAACAATACCACAGTGTCAAATTTAAATCAAATTTATAAAAGATTTGGCTGAACCTTCCCAAATTCATAAGTGTGATCTAAGCAAGGGTAAGCATATGACTAATTTTAGTAACATTTTGTCTAATGGTGTCAAGGCATTCGTGTACAATACTCAAATTGGCCATACAATGAATATTGGAATAACTATGTATAAAACAGGTCATTGAAATATTTGTATAAACATATGCATGCATTAAATAATTTAAAACTAAAAATAAATTTAAAGTACTGGGATCAACATGATCAATGGTATAACTTGCCTTCGTTGACGTTCTGAAAATCTAGGTCCTCGGGATGGTCAAACTCTCTGGAGTCGTCGAAGTCTAAACGCAAAAATACGGTAAATTCAATTCAAATTCAAATAAATTCAAAACGACAGCTCAAATTAACTACAAATTGAAATATTTTGATTTAGTTAGCTAGATTATAATTTTATACAAGTTTTGCAACTTGAACCACCTAAGACGGCGATGCCGAAGGTGGCAACGGAGAGGACGCAGCGTCGACGGCTGCGGAAGCTTCTTCGGGCGGCGAGCTTCAACTGCAAAATTCGGCGGCGCTGGAGCGAGTAAGGGGAATGGGTTGAGGAGGAGGGGCTCGCGGGGCTCCCTTTTATAGGGCGAGGGGAGGCCGGGAGCGGCGGCAACGTGGGGAACGTGGCGGCGGCGGTTGCGGGGCTCGTGCGCACGCACGTGGAGAAGGAGGGAGAGGGAGGTGGGAGTCATGCGGGAGCAGGCGCGGGTCATGCGCGAGGACGTGAGGAAGGTGGGGCAATTGGAGCACACCCATTGTGGAGCTCACGCGTGCACGACAATGGCGGTTGCAGGCATGGTCACGCGGAGAAGAAAGTGACGGGGAAGAAGAGGTGCGGCCCGTTGGATGTTGATCCGACGGCCGAGATCTCGCGTGGTGACGTGGAGGGAAACGGGCGCGTGCGGCTCGTTGTATTTTAATCCAACGACCAAGACTTGATGAGGGGAGGAGAACGTGGGCGAATTCCTGGCCGTTGGATTTTGATCGGAGGGTCCATAACGAGAGGGTGCTCGGACCTCCGAAGGTATAACAAGATCTGACCGTTGGTTCTTGATCCAAGGGCTGAGGTTGTGAATGGTGAAATGAGAGAGAGAGATGCGACGGCGGTGGGATTCTAATCCGACAGTTGGGATTTGATGAGGGGGAGGAAGGCGCGGGCGGCGGTTGGATTTCAATCCAACGGTGGAGATAAGAGGGTGCGGTGGTGTGGGCAGGTGCGGGCCATGCGCGGGGAGGGTTTGGGATGAGGCCTTTAGGTTTCAGCCCAAAGCCATATTTTGATTTTTCTTTTGATTTTCCAATTGTTTCAATTCTGATAATTCAAATAAGCTTTAGAAAATAGCAAAATATTTCCAAAAATTATGAAAAAAATTCACAGAAATTCTTTTATTCATTTTGAACTTAATAAATTTATTTTCAACTTAAAGTTGGCTTTTAATTTTGCAAATAAATTTGTTTTGACTTTAAAATAATTATAAAAAGCTTTTAAAAATTCCAGAAAATTCCACAAAATTCATAAATTTCAATTTCTACTGAAATTTGTAAATTGGGCTGTTACAGGAATTCTCAAGTCCTACGTACGAAATCGATCTCGACCGGAAGGCAGCATCATCGAAGGTTATGCAACCGAAGAGGTCATTGAGTTCTGCGTCGACTACATGGCTCAGGTGGAACCGATAGGTGTGCCTCTATCTTGTCATGAGGGAAGGCTGGATGGTATCGGGACCATCGGAAGGAAATCAATTACTCCCGATCTGGATACGTACGCTCAAGCCCATGCCATTTCATGGTCTTGCAACACATGACCCAAGTGTCCCCGTACATCGACGAGCACAAAGACATGGTACGCCAACAAAATCCAGACTGGTTGGAGGTTTGGATCACGAGAGAGCACAACCACCAGTTCAACGAATGGTTAAAGGTGTGAATCACTGGGAGGTCATCAAGTGATGATACGCTGCTATGGTTGGCAAAAGGGCCACAATTTACAATTGTCACATGGCAAGAATACGACATAAATGGGTACGTATTTTATACGACAGCTCAGGATAGGAAGAGCACAGTCCAGAACAGTGGTGTCCGCATAGATGCATTCAGTACTAATGGGCTGAGGAGCTCGTACTATGGGCAAATAGAGAAGATATGGGAGCTCGACTACGTGCTTTTCAAGATCCTGTAACATCCCAATTTTTAGAGCTTAAAAATCTTTTAAATAGTTAGTAGGAAGAAAATTCACCATTTGGATTTTATTTGAATTTAATTCAAAAGCTTAATATTGGACTTTATAATCAAAAACATTTAAGGTGAATAATCCCAACTTGAACAATAGCCAAAACTATTTTATTTGGGTTCTATGTGCTCAGATATATTTTCTAGATTTTTCTAGAATTTTTCTGAGTTCATTTGCTATTTTCTATTGCCTATTTGAATTTCTGGTATTTTCTAAAATGGAAAATCTATTAAAATCTCAGAATCTTCTTGGGCGAATCTCTCCGCCCAACTCCTTTCCCCGCTCGGCCACCCCTGGCCACTCAAATGACGTCGCATGGCCCGCCTCCCATCGACAGTGGACCCGCTTGTCGCCCTCTCTCTCTCTCTCCTCGGCGCCCGCCCGCTCCCCACCGCTCGATCAGTGCGGGCGGCTAGATGCGCGTGAGGTAACCGGAGGTTCCGATCGTCTCTTTGATTGTGGACCGTTGGATCAAGATCGGGCGCTCGAGATCAAATCGCCACGCTTCCGCCCCACTCGGCTGCCGGTGGGCGCCGAGGTCGTCGTCTTCGTCGCGCCTTCTTCTCGCGTCCGAGTCGGAGCCGCTCGCCATTGCCGTCTTCTAGAAGAATAGTCCGACAACGGACTTTCCTAACTAAAAACCTCCGGATTTCTTTGCCAAACTCTATCTCTAATCTTCCGCGCTCAGTATCGCCTCAATCGGGACCGAAACGGACTCTATCTCCGTTTCGTTTTCAATGAAATCCCCAATTTAGGGATTCCTTATCCCGGCACCCACCCTATAAATAGCCCCGAAGCCGCAGCGGACCTCCGCAACCAGGCCGCCACCTCATCTCCTTCCGAGCCTTAGCGCGCGCAATTGGAGTTCTAGGGTTTCGCCGCCGTTCGTTCTTCGCCTTTTCGCGCCGTCGGTGCCGCGCGTCGTCGCGAGTGCACCACCGAGATCGGTGACTCGTGGCTACCGTGGGGACCCGCCGCCGCCGCCAAACCTCGCCGGAACTCCCGTCACGACAAAGCCGAAGCCCTCGCGCTCAACCCTCGCCGGCCATCTTGGTGTCTCGCCGCTCGTGAGTGCACCATCGTGTTCGCAATAACATGGGCTTCAATGGTACCATCGGACCTCGCCGGAGCGCGCGCGATCGCCGTTGCCGTGACGGTCGCGCCGCCGTCTTGTCGTCATCCACGTCGGTGCAGCGTCGGCCGATGCAGCGTGGCGGCGGTGGCGCCCGTCGGCGTCCGCGTGTGCGCCACGCGGCGATCTGGACCGAGTCCGAGGCTCGGTGGACCTAGTCCACCGTGAGCCTAGCCTCGGCATGTGGTCCCACATGTCGAGATTTCTTTATTATTTCTTTTCCGAATTCCTCCACGACGTCGACTATGCGCAATAATCTGATTTTCCTTTAGGAAAATAATTCGAAAATTCATGAAATACGATTTTCAGCATTTTATGTATTTTCAATCTTCCAAAGGCCATAACTTTTGCATCCTAACTCCGATTGAGCCCATTCAAATTTCTAAATTTGTCTAAATTCGAGATCTACCTAATTATTATTTCTATTTAATTTTTGGAGTTTGTTTTGCCTCTGTTATTTATTTGTTTTGGTTGTTTTGCTTCGTTTGTGCGTGAGCGTCGATACTTGGGGTTTTCGTCGAAGAAGGCTTCAACCAAGTTCAAGACCAGTACATAGACCTATTCCAAGGCAAGTCATACCTTTGATCATATTGAATCCCAGTTTCCCAAATTATATTATGTTGAATTATTGTATTTACTTTAATTATGTGTTTAACTGATTTTGGGCTAGTTATTGATCCAATCTGTTATGTTCACCTTACCTACTTGTATACCTTAATCTTTTGTCGCCCTAGATTGGTTTATTATTTAGTTGGTTTTGACATTTTGCCAACATGGTTGGTTAGACCGACTAGAATTGCTTAGCCATGCTACGAGTCATCATCTCATGTGAGTGCAATTATAAAATTGACTAAGTGACTATGGAACTATGTGATAAAACTGTGTGTACTGTGTGCTATTACTCGTGATGGCATGTGTTGCACTAAACCAACTGGGTGGTAAAAGATTTAGGCGAGGCAAGTGGTGAATCTTTGTGTGAACTGGTGGCTTTGTGATTGGGATTTATCGTGTGGTTTAGTTAGAAAAGCGAAGTCTTGCCTTGGTCAATTAAGGACTTAACTTTGTGCGCCATTGAATGAGCTATCTTGTGACCGCATGTCAGTAATGTGCCTAACTCGATGAGGTTACGGAGTTTCAACATTGGGGTTCGTGGATAGGTTAAGCTTTGTGATATGGGATGTGTGAATAAGAACGTCAATGTTGAGACGAAGTTGCCGAACTGTTTTGTTACGATTAGTGCTAGCTACACTAGTTGTATCGTGTGGGTAAAGTGTACAAACCTCTGCAGAGTGTTAATTAATCTATTCGAATAGCCGTGTCCTCGGTCATGGACAACGCTCGGGGATTTCACATGAGGGGTAGTGTTCATAAAATGTGGGATTGGGAGCTGTGTGATCTCAATCATATGGCTGTGTGAATCAATCAGTTTAGCTGTGTGTCTTTGTGGAAACAACTGTTAAATTAATATTGCTTATTTGTTTTAAATTATGCTTTCAATCTATTATTTGTATTCAATTGCAAATGTTGCATTTCTGCAAAATAACCACAGAAGCCATTCCTTTGGAATAAGCCTGCATCTATATATTGCATTCTGTGGTATGATTTGCGAGTACGGTTGTGTACTCACGCTTGTTGTAAAACTTGCGTCCAAACCTACAGAAGTGGAGGAGTCTTCGCCGCTTTGAGGAGGAGTTTGTGGAAGAAGGTTGATCGTTAGGTCATCGACCCCGATCGGTTACTGTGGTGTCTTTGATTGGAGTTTGCCGAGTTTAGTTCGTTCAACTGCGGATTTCTTTAGTGTTAGCCTGCGTGGCTTAATAAGTTGTAACCCGACCTTAAGGTCAAAACTCTAAGTTGTTACTCAAACTATTCGTTTATGTTATATTTCGCTTGTGTGGATTGATATTCACCTATGTTATGCATGTGTGCACTAGCGTGATCTGGACTAGTGCGAGAATACGTAGGTCCGAGTACATTTTGGGTCCCGACAGATCCCCCTATTTCGATGTTGTTGGGTCCATCTCCCACAGGTGAAGGTCGACAAGTACAGCGTCACTACCGTGGACCTCGAACGTGTCGGATACAAAGACGAACCATCCATACTGGCTAACCAGGTTGTTCAAGTCTTCTATGTAACCGACCTGACAAATAAGAAGCATCACATAGTTCTTCATGGAAAAAGAAGGTTTGTCGGAGTTGAGAATATAGTGGACGAGGAAGAATACAATCAATTTGATGAGTTGCCTCCTTTCGGAGACGGCATCTGGCTGGAGGAAGAACCCAGTGAGGAAGCTCGCTATATGCACGTCGATCATCATGAAGGGCTATATTTCAATTAAGAATATACTCCATTGTAATTAATTTATTGCATTGTCATGTGTTAATGTGTTATGGACTTGTCATATTTAATATATATTGATGGCAATGTGGGGCGTTCATTGTAATTTGGAGTTGAGTTGAATTAGATATGAATTTTTGAAGTCAAACGAATTGTCAGTGGATAAATTGATTTTCAGCCAAATTATTTGGAGATGTGTTATGAACTTGTCATCATACTTGTCACTAGGTTCATATGGACTTTTCATGATTGCCATCATACTGCTTGTCGATATCACAGACGGTTCTTTAATAGAACCGTCTGTGATATGTCCGCATCACAGACGATTTCTTTAATAGAACCTCTGTGATATGTACCACATCACAGACGGTTCTATTATGGAACTGTCTGTGATAGAACCCTAGGGCTCACCCATTTATCTGTGATAGAACCCTAGGGCTCGCGCATTTATCTCCCCAGTGCCCGCCCATTTAGCTCCCTAGTGTCCCGCTCAGCTCTCGCGCGCTCCTCGCCTCCTCTAGGGTTCGCCGTAAGCCCCGACGCTGCCGCCGTCTCCCTCTACACCGGCCTCCTCCCTGCGCTGTCCTCCTCCCTGTGTCGGCATCCTCCCTCTGCACCAGCCTCCTCCTCTCACCGTTGACCCCGTGTCGACCTCCTCCCTCTGCACCGGCCTCCCCGTGTTGGCGTCCTCCCTCTGCACCGGCCTCCTCCCCGCGCCGTCGACCCCGTGTCGGCCTCCTCCCCCAGTACTCTACCCTCTAGTCCTCTCTCTACTCCTTCCCTTGCTCTGTGATGGGTACTGATGGTGATATTGCTAGGGTTTCCTCATAGGGTTAGTGTTGGAGACCCTCTGTGCATGCATGGGGTTAGTCTTTGATAATCTGTGAACTGAATCTAGTACTAAAGATATTGCAATTGATCAGTGGGCTTTGTTGACATGCTCTGTGATGAACTTTGTCTTATACTGAGATTGAATGTGATAGTTAGATCATTCTTGAGCTCTATTGTATTACTTGCTACTGTCAGTTTGATATACCGTTAATTGGTTACTTTCGGTTGAATGCTAGTTATTCTGATTCTTCTGGTTCGCTCTGTGATGAACTTTGTTTTATACTGAGATTAATTGAATGTTTGACTAGAAGTTTAATCTGTTTTCGGTAATAGTTGAGATCATTTGACAGTTAAGCAAAGTATTGTTTAGAGCCATAGTTTGAAATACTCCCTCGGAAGTTCGTTGGTGAGCAACACAGTATTAGCCTACGCTAGACTAGGTTGTTAGTCTTTGCATACCTGGTACATGCGTAAGACCAAAGATAAACGGTACGATTCTGGAATCGTCGTCAAATACATGAAGGAGCATTTCCTCCATGAGCCGGGCCACTTCGTCGTGGGCTTCAACGACTTATTCGACCTATTCAACCTCCAAGCCCTCGACGCCTCGCTTCTACGATGCTGGACACTGTAATTGTGTACAAACCATTGCTTATGTATAGATACATGATGAAAATATCACAACTCATTGCTTATATACATAGATACATGATGAAAAATGCCTGGGGATGCGGAGAACTGGTGGGTTTCCTCGACCCACACGTGGTCTCTGAGCAAACCATCAAGGAAGACGCATCCTACGTCGTGAAATACATAACGGCGGGATTGCTTGCACAGGACGACAAGGACTACATACCGGTGCCCTACAACCATAAGTAAGTGCTTCACTACTTGCTATACAAATTTCATTTATACTTTATACGCAGCACGAACTTAGGTTTAATGACTACAGCGACATACATGATCGTAGCTTCCACTGGATCCTTTTAGTCATTGTACCAAAGAGGAACAAGGTAATATACCTTGATTCCCTACCCAGCAAAACACACGACTTCACCCTTATGCAAGGAATACTCGACACGTATGCTCATTTCCTCCATACATAACTCTATTATAGTCTTCCTTCATTTGAAATGGCAGAGGTTAACTTTTTGAAAACATGTAGGTCGTTCATCGCCTATGTTGCCGAGGGAGGGGCATACAGGGGATCGAGCGCCACACTTGTAACATCCCAAAGTTCTGTTACCAAAATAAAAATTAATAAAGTTATTCTTTTATTGGATTTTCTGAGTTTCAATAGTGTTTTCTGGGTTTTCTTAAATTATAAGATTGTAAAAGTCAAGAATAAAACTTATTGAGTTTTATGAGTTTTTATTGGATTTAAAGTGAAAAATAAAATTTTAAGTAATTTCTGGAATTTTGTGGAATTTTAAAAGTTTTTTACTATTTATTTTAATACAAAATAATTACTGTTCAAAAATAAAATCCAACTTTAAGTTGGAATTATTTTTATTAAGTTCAAAATAATTCAGGGAATTTTCTTGAATTTTTATAGAATTTTGGAACTCTATTTGTTATTTTCTAAAAGTCCCTTTTTGATTTTTGCAATATCTAGCAATTAAAAATGAATTGCTGTCCGCAAATAAAAACCAAAATTGTGTTGAAAATACTTTATTTAAGGTAAAAATACCCTATTTAACTACTCTGAAAATTCATTGAATTTTTAGACCTATATTACTATTTTTTCAAGTTTAAAAACAATTTTGAGCAATATAAAAATAATTAATGTGTAATAATAAAATTGTTATTATTATTAATAATATTTTATTTGAATTCAGAATGTTATATTTAATATCTGTAATTTATTTCGGATTTTTGGAATTAATTTGCTATTTTTCCAGAATTAATTGATGTCTTTCCGAATTTTGAAAAGGAATATTCCTTGGAATATTCTGTCTGCTACAGTGTAACATCCCAAGTTTTAGACTTGTGTTTCAAATTTAAGAAAATGAGTAGAAATTAAAACTTTTTCTTACATCATGTATTTCCAGTTGTACCAAACAATTCTCGTACAAAAGTTATGGGAATACCAAGTCACAAGTCTTTTTGGATCCAAAATCTCATCTTCCAAAAACAATTTTGTCAAATCTTTTGATCATCTCCTGGAAATACTTTTCCTAAGTTCTAGGATTGATGTGTGGCCCCTCTGAAAAATTTCACAATTTTTAGAAATTGTTTGAATATTTTTAGAGGGCAGTCAAACCCTAAATCAGAACCTTGCAATTTTTGGAGAAAATGCATTGTATAAAAACCTCTGAAAATTTTACACAAGGTCAATATATAAGTTAGCAAGTTCTGTAAAATTTCCGAATTTTTGGAGTTATTTTACTACATCAAATAAATCCATGAGGTCTCTGTTCTAATTTGAAAACCAAATTTGGTTTGTACTGTTCCTCGGTTCGAGTCGACTTGAGCTCGAGTTAATTGATTTGGTTGAGTCAACTAAACCGCGGCGGGTCCTTTTACGATCGAATCAATTTCAACTGTTAGATCTTGATCTAACGACCTAAATGATTGGGTCGTTCGGGCATCGCGAAGAGCTCATCAATCTAGGCCTTTGGATCGTCATCCAACCGCCCATAGTAAATGTCTTTGATCGGTCACCCGATTGCCTCTTTTAATCTCACCGTCCGCTTAAAATCCAACACTCACGCCACCCTGCACTTCCTCTTCTTCTTCCTCCTCTCTGTCTTCTTCCTCGCGCCATCATGGCGGTATGGCGTCATCACATCCGCGCTGCGCCCTCGCGTGTTGTCCGAGCAACCGCGCGTGTCGCTGCTTTCGGCTCAAAGACGTGCCGCGCCGCCTGCTCCCTTAGCTTTGGGCTAGTTACGGAGGAGCTCGCCGTAGCTCACCATGGGCCCTCCCTTGTTCCCGTTACTCACGAGTTTCTTAATACCCCCGAGGACCCCCTCTAGCTCCTCTTCCACTCGTGATCACCCTAGCTCACTCTTTTTGAGTTAAACTCAAACCACCGTGAGCACTCCTCTCCGCCATTGTTGCCGTGGGAGCTCCATTGGTGACTTGGGTGTTTCAGTGGTTCTTTAGCCCAATTCCCACTTTATTTGTGGACCTCTTGTCGTCGCAAGTCCTCTCCCTAACTCAATTTGGGTTGCTTTCTCAGGAACAGCTCAATTTGTAGTTTTTGAATCTTCGCGGGCGAAAGTGCTCCCCTTCGTTCCCATCTCCGGTGAGTATTCTCCGTCCAATTCTTGGGTCCTGGATCACCTATGGGCCATCGTAAGCCTATTCTGACCATTCTTTTTGCCTCTGGTTGCCCAGGGCATCTTGTCGTCATTGTCTTCCTCAGCGCCGGTGTTGGTCTCCGCTGCCAGCCCTTCTCCGACCTCCCCTGGACCTCTCCTGCGCCTTGGTAAGTTCCTTTTAGCCCTGTAGAGCTTAATCACGAGCTAGGTTAGCTCGTGGCGCCCCCTTTTCGTGTTTTCGGATTTTGCCAAAAGCACTCCTCCGCCCCTCTCCGGCTCGCCGGCGTTACAGGCTTGCCCGCCGTTGAGAGTGGTTCCAATATGTGCGCAATAGTATTAGGAGCATTTTCGTACAGTTAGTTGGCGCCGCCGTGGTCTTGGTCGTCGGCGACATGCCGGCGAGCTCAACTCGGTGCTCTGTACTTTGTCGGGAGTTTGTCAAGTCACCAGGCCTCCTCGGGTTAATCTCGGCCGTCTATGACCTCCCCTGGGTTAGGTCTAAGCCTTAGATCCTTTCTCGAACAGCTGTGGTCCTAGGACCTCCCCTCGGTTAATTTCAGCCGTATAGGATCACCCGAGATTAGATCTGGGCGGTAGATTCGTTTCTGTCAGATCGCTAGTCTTAGGACCTCCTCTTGTAATCTTAGCCGTTGAGGACCTCCTTGAGGGTAGATCTAACAGTAGAGTTCTTTTCCGTAAAACCCTAAGTGCGGGACCTCCCCCTAGTTTTAATCCTAGTCGTTGAGACCTCCCTAGACCTTATCTCAGCCGTTGAGACAACCTCAATGTTTTTGCAAAGGACCACCATGGTTACTTTACAAAGACCACCCCTAGGACCTCCCTCGGGGTCCTCTTTGCAAAAGACCACCCCTGGTCCTTGTAAAGAGAACCTCAGGACCTCCCCAGCTTAGATCCTGACCCTTAAAGACCTCCCTCTGTGAGATCCTAACCGTCGGGACCTCCTTCCGCTCAGACCTCTACCACTAGGACCTCCCTCGAGTAAACTCGATCGTTTAGGACCACCCCGCCAAAATCCTTACCGCCCAGGACCTCCTTCGCTTGATCGCGACCGTTTAGGACCTCCCCGTGGAGATCTTAGCCGTCCGGATCTCTCCCTGTAAAACTTTATCTCTCGGGACCTCCTCCGCTCGATCCGGACCGTTCAGACCTCCCTGCATCCATCTAAACCATCCGCACCTCCTCCCGTTAAAACCTTGTTGCATCGGACCTCCTCGATTGAATCGGATCGTTCAAGACCTCCCCAGGAGATCTTGACCGTCTAAGACCTCCTCCGCACCACTGGACCGTTAGATTTATATCTAACGGGCTGACCTCCTCGAGATCTTAGCCGTCAAAGACCTCCTCCTTCGAGATCTCACCGCCCCGACTCCCTATGCGCATTGAGCACCTCCACGCGGGATTTTCACGCGTGTCTTTGTGCTACCTCGCCCGACCGTTGGATCGATCTCAACGGCCCGACCTCCCTTGTGCGCACCGTGTGGTGCGCTGCTGTATCAGTCCGTAGTCGCGCGATGAAGGATCGACGCCACGACCTCTCCTTTTCCGTCGCCAATTAGACCTCCGATAGCTCTGCTTTTTCCTAAGTATTTTGCCGATCCAAATTTCAAAAATGCATATCTTTATCATTATAGCTCCTTTTGAATGAATCAAGTTGCGATAGCTCGCCATGAAATGAACTTCAATATGAGAATGAACTTAGGCACTTTTCGTGAGAAAATGGAATGAATCAGTATTAACTTGTTTCAATATAAACCGTTGTTTAGAAACTCATAAAATTTACAAAATGCATAACCTTTTCTCTGTAGTTCCAAACTGAGCAAACTAAACTTTGTTAAAATCCTCTAGTGCTGCACTTCAGTATAGAATAGGTTTTAATGTGATCTTTGCCACTGATATCATTGTTACACTAGTTTTACAACTTAGAAAAATCATAACTAATTCATTTTAACTCCAAATTGTGCAAACTCAATTTTGCTGTTCTTAGAATGTCTTAACCTGCCTATCATAAAAATTTCAGACTCTAGATCATTCTAGAAATTTATGCCATGAACAGTAACAGATAGGAATTAATCTGGAATTAGTCACGTTGAGAAAAATTATTTTAGCCATAACTTTTGCATAATAAGTCTAAATGAAGAAATTCTTGTTTCTAAAATTGTCTAAAATCATAATCTTGCTGCTGTATGAATTTCATGGTATTTGGAGAACTTTTGTTGTTGAGTTTTATTTGGAGTTCTTGTTCTTATTTGATTATCGCCTTTTCACGTTAGGTTCCGAAGGAATTATTGTTTACGTGAGTGAATCCTCTGCAGCAAGAAAGTGATCTACATCAAGGCAAGCAGTGTAACATCATTTGATCATATTGCTCCTATTACTTTTAAAGTCTAATATCTTGTTTGCAAAACCTAAGTATGCATGCTTCTTCGTGTCAAAGTTAATTTCTTTGTGTCGATTAAGAGGTAGTTAGTCCTACTGCATTAATTGTTGCCCTGAAATTATTCATCCCCGTCACTACCCTAGGTTATTATCCTCACTGGTGAATTAGAGCCCGGTGAATGATTTATAGTCTTTTATTGTCTTTGCGATATGATGCTTAGCAATGCTTAGTTACCGGTAGAATTGAGCGGTTATTGACTTAGTCGATAACCTTGATTACACAAACTTATTATAACCTTATGATTTCAGCCTCTGTGCTATGTTTATTTGTGAAAACTAAGAATAAAAACAAAATGATTTCGACTTGGGCACAATGGTAAGATGGTGTGATTTGTGGGTGTGACTGGAATGGTGCCCGAGTCAATTAAGGACCGAACTACTTGTGAATATCTGTTATCCGAGCATTTTGGTGCGTGCTAACCACACTAGAGGGAAATGAGACCTCTCTTGACTTAGTACCTTGGGAGGCATTAATTAATGAGTTGCTGGCTGTAGTTTATAGAGAAAAAGGATCACAAAGGCGTGACCAGGGTGGTTCCTTTCTAGGTCCTCCACCCCGAGCGGGGTCTTGCAAATGTCCGGCTAGCTTTACCCTAAATGACTAATGACTCCGGCTTTGCTCGACTCCACCACAACGTATGGTCCCGTAGCCCATTTCATTTGGTCGCTATCGAGGATCAACCCCATACGTGCAACTCTTAATTAACGCATTCCATTGGAAATGTCTCGTAGGACTTAGCTGTGCCTGCATACCAAAGGAAGTATGCTAACCGTGGCTGGTGGAAAGGCGGTCTAAAGTGTGGGTACATTGGTACACCCCTGTAGGGTTAAAACTATTCGAATAGTCTCGTCCTAGGTTATGGACACGCTTGGGTAAGCTTTTCGAGAGTTAGACTACAACCTTTTTAATTAAAACTTGACATGGGTGGTACGAATGGGTAATTCGTGCTATTATTGTGATGGCTATTGGGTTAGTCATCTCTAGGTTGTTGTTACATTATTACTTATGGTATCGCTGTCATTTATGCAAATAAAATTCAGATTGTCAAAATTGCCTTCAACATATTATCTATTGCAAATAAAACTTGCTTTATGCTGAAAATTAACCTTGAGCCTTCTCCTTTGATTAAAGAATGCATATAGTAGTAACTAGGTTTTGTTACCCGTAAGTCTTGCGAGTACATTTTTATACTCATTTGCTTTGCTTAATTGTTGCAGAGGAAGAGGTTGATCCCCAATGGGATCGGCTTTTGTGAGTTATGCTACCGTTGGGACGACTAGCTTAGCGGCCCTGGTTGCCCCAATGGTTATGTGGCTAACCGGTTGGTTTTTGTCTTAGCCATCTTATGGCACTTTTGCTTCTTCATTAATGATACTTGTTGTTATTTGGCGATCGCCCATGTTGTAATAACTTTATATTATGTATGTCTTTCGCTGAAATTGTTATATCGTGATGTATGGAATTGATGCATGATTTTGTAACAGGTGTGTATGTCTTGCATTTAGGAACCATACATATCTCGAGGCTTAATTTATTTGTTTTGTGATGCTAGGGTCAATGGAAGGCTAAGCATTACAAGTCAAATAAATCGGGTCCTCACATACAAGAACTCCGTGAAGGCATTAATTCCGCAATAACTCCGCGAGCAATTCCCGCCAAACCGTTACTCCTTTGCCCTATAAATTGAACCGTACCCTCTCCACCCCATTCCCACATCCTCTCGCCGATTTGCCAAAATCCTCCCGGAGCCCTCTCGCTAGCCCTTCTTCTCCAATTCCGGCGACAACTCCGGCAAGCCCGATCTCCTCATCCGTAGCTCCGTTGTTCGCCAAATTTTACCAGTGAGTTCCTCTCAAGATTATATACATTTCTATTCAAGCCGAATTTTGATTATCCTGTTGGTTCACCGCGGCCACAAAAGTACCGACGGTCTTCTTCTCCAACTCCGACGACAACTCCGGCGAGCCCGATCTCCTCATCCGTTGCTCCGTTGTGCACCAAATCTGACCGGTGTGTTCCTATTGAGATTCTCCACATTTCTATTCAAGTGGAATTTTGATTTACTTAATTTTTCACCACCGACCACATCTTCTTCCCTAAGTCCGATGAAAACTTCGTCGAGCCCGATCTCTTCATCCGTTGGGTAATTGCTCGAACCCTTTTACCTACAGGTTCTTTTCAATATTATCTACCTTTCTATTCAAACAAAATTTTGAATTTCGCAATAATTCGTCACTGCCATATCACGGCCACCTCACCGCCCTAAGCCCACGTGGCAGCTTGCGTGGCTAGCACTATTCCTTGGGCCGGTCCACCGTGGACCAAACCCATTTTCGTGGACCCAGGCCCATATGTCATTGACTCCAACCATTTTTGTTTACAAAATAAATTTGGCCAAAAATCCATTTTCCCACCTGCAGATATCATGCTAACACAATAAATGGATTTCCTTCAGAAAAATAATTCTTTAAATTCTGAAATTCGGAATTTCATCTTTTCATGTGATAATCAACCTTCCGGATGATCGTTCTCCTTCATACGAACTCTGATTCCGTCGATTCAAATTCCTATATTCATATAAAGTCGACACCTTCCTCCCAGTATTTATCTTGGATTTTATTTGGATTTTATTTGAGTGTTATTTGAATTTAGCTCATTTTCGCGTATAGATTTCGACGACTTCGGACGACCGGATTTTGACACCGTTTGAGAGCAGCGTTCAATCAAGCAAGGCAAGTTATACCCTTGATCATATCAATCCCATTATTTTAAATTTATTTAATTCTATTTTTAAATTACTATTGCATGCATAATTTTTATCCAGTTATTTTAATCCCCTGTTCAAATACTTAGTTATTCCAATTCCTTGTGTATAGCCAATTTGAATATTGATTATCATTTCCTTGTCACCATTAGATAAAATAATATTAAAAATAATTAAATGCTTAGCCAATGCCTAGATCAAATCTTGTATTTGGGAAGTTTTTAGCCAAATATTTCAAATTTGAATTAAATTGGATCTATGGTATTGTTTTACCATAAAAGGTTTATAAAATACCTTTACCTGGAAAATAAAATAAAAATGGGTTTGGACTTGGGCATAATGGATGTTTGGTGGGTGCATGTTCCTGCACGGGCTCAATCGGGTATGGTTGAGGCCCATGGGTTTTGTTGGAAAGTTGCCCAAGTCAGTTAAGCACCGTTTTTCGAGTGTATGATGCTAAGCCATACCGTACCACCACATGTCCTCAGTATGGGGAGTAGGACCTGGCTAATTAATTTGCAAGGTTCCGTTGCGGTCGATCCAACTGTTTCGGTGGGTTGTCCTTCATGACTATGTTCTCCCACCTGGCACAAGAGGGGGCTTCCGAAAGGTTGTAGCCAATGGAAGCGAAACCTTAGTGAGGGTAGACTGCGGTGGAATGGCGCTTTGTAAAGGCCTTGTCACGTGCTCTAGACCACTTACCAAAGGTAGTGAGCGGTGGTATCGACGGATACCGAACAAACTAGAGAAGTCGTGTCTTGTGGGTAAAGCTGTACAACCTCTGCAGAGTGTAAAACTATTCGAATAGCCGTGTCCACGGTCATGGACATGCTAGTAGAACTGCTCAAAGTTAGACTTTGGTTTTGTTTGAAAAAGACTTCTTCAAACTGGTTTATCCAAATGGGATTTGGGCAGGAAGCCATGTGATAGGAAGGTATCCTTCACTATTCATGTGTGAATGTTATCTGACTATAAATCTGAGAATTTGCAAAATGATTTGTAGTTATAAAATAACTGCTTTAGAACTTAGTACAAGTATTTAAAGAAAATGCTGCTTTATGCAAATCAACCCATAAGCCATCCTTGTTACATCCATATATGCATGTCATTCATTCTTCGATTCTGTAACTTGCGAGCACTAAGTTGTGCTCATACTTGCTTTATGCAAACAAAATTTCAGAGGAGAAGGACTTTGCTACCGATGTGGATCTCGACGACTAGGCCGCTACCCCAGTCGATTGCCTGTGGCAGATTGCTGGACCCTACTACTTCTTCTTCGTCTTCCGCTGTGTTCTTTATTGTTGGCTTGTAAGCCTCTTTTGTAATAAATTTTGTTGATTATTAATAAAGTTGTGATATGAATTTGTTACCATATTTGTTTACTATGTGAACTAGCGACTGATCATGAGACTAGTTCAAAAATGCACAGAGGATCTGGGATATTAATCCTGGGTTCTGACAACACTACAACACAGGACGCGCTTTCCGGTACGCGCTACAACACAATAATCCTATATCATACTTCGTAATAATGCGTCTCGAACTGATTATACGTATATATGTAATTCTATTTTTGCAGTGTCGCCAGCAAAAATAAGAACAATATGCATTCTACGTTTGCCATCATATGCACGAAATCATGAGTGCTAAGATGAAGGATCCTAGGGTTTGTCAATCTCGCAATAATTATTTCCTAATTATATATATATATATATATATGCTTACTACTTTACTCCTGCTAGCTACAGGGCTTGAACATACATCTAGATTCACTCGTTACGAAGGAGCTCTTGGAGGTTCGAGGGAGACTCTGCAGCTTCATCATGATGGATATCGTTCACACCGACGGAGAGTTTCACTCCGTCGACACCGCTGAACCACCTTCAAACAATTGATTCACTTTGAGTAGTTGTAATTCAATTGTAACTCTAGCGACAATAATTGAACATATTCTTTTGTAATTGATTTTGAGTTGTAAATGATCACTTTGAGTTGTCAACGATTGATTCATCTGTGATATGTATCTATTTTCTGCATGCTTGTTTTCAGATGGCATGGCTAGCAATTCCTGAGGCTAGCCGAAAATAAAAAAAAAGTTAGGATTAAAGAACAATCATAGACGGCTCGATCGTTAAACCGTCTGTGATATATATAATATTACAAACGATTCTAGTTACCAATCGTCGTTGATATGATCATATCACAGACGTTTTATAACTAGAACCATCTGTGATATGTAAGATATTACAAACGGTTGGTAACTAGAACCGTTTGTGATAGTATGATATCACAGACGGTTGGTAACTAGAACCGTTTGTGATATGTAAAATATCACAGACGGTTGGTAACTAGAACCGTCTGTGATATCTATATATCACAGATGGTTGGTAAATAGAACCGTCTGTGATATCATATATATCACATACGATTTTTGAACCGTCTGTGATAGCCGTTGTTATCACAGACATAACAAAACACAGACGGTTCGAAAACCGTCCGTGATGACGGTTCCGAACTATCTGTGATGACTGTTTCTGTAGTAGTGACTCACACTACTACAAAAAGGGTTACATTGGACGCCTCATCACTGATGGTTCCCCGGAACCGTTTGTAACACCCCATCTCAGCATTGAGCCTGGAATGCTACTAAAATTAAATTAGACTAAACTAAACTAAGACCAATTACAAATTTTCGGCAAAACCTCCTTTGTATAGTCAACAATACCGAGGTTCCAACAATTAATCATGGCACTTATCAATATCTTCATAATCCAGGTTACACAAGCTTACAAGATAATCGAATAAACAAAATCCAGACTTGCTATTCTCATTATCACAATTAACATAAATACTCAAAACCATCTATGAGTGATTCTCAAACAGTTTACTTAATCTTGTGTGTAATTAAATGGCAAACGCCTTATGGTCGTGAGGTAGTGAGTGCATCCAACATCTACTCCCTCCCATGCATGTCGTTCCCGCGGTTGTACCTAAAACATATCAAAGCAAGGGTGAGCCCAAAGACTCAGCAAGTATCAACAAGGCTATAAACAAGAACACAAGCATAGCAACAATGATCCACAATAACGTTACACTAATCATAGCTTTCATACTCATGGAATGCGATCAATGCAATGCACCTTTTGAACTTTATCTCTTTCGCATTTTATCGGTAATGTGGGGTATACATCCGTCGATGTATACCTTTGCTCTGCCTCTCTAGCACAGGACCAAGAGCCTATGCACCACATGTATAGGGACCTTTGCCCATCATCTCTATGATGGGGACCTCTTTATTCATTGCCCACATTCCACGAATGTGGGGATTTCAACCGTCATCTACATGACGGGACCTCGAATATGCATAGTCACCACGTGACCAATCCTCCAATATGATTGCATGATGCACATGAACAAAACTTTAAACCATCATACATATGGATTCACAACAACGACGTGCATGAATAAACTTATTCATACTTCTAGCATTCCTCATCATTGACATTCCTAGCATTCTAGTATCCATGAATAGCACATATATTCATAATACTAGCAAACATGAACAATCCTTCATGAATAATAATTAATTATATCTCAAATATTTACCATCCTTAATCATACATGTCACACTATCAACCTTGCATGGTTAGTACGCATCAAAGTACTAGCACCTTCTATCAAACATTCATACATATTCTCTCAATCGAGTACTTGCATTCACCAGATAAAATTGGAACTCATCACAATAACATCAACTTTAACAATAACTAGCATTCATCAAGATAAATGGAAACTCATCACATTAACATTCATGCATGGCTATTACGAGCAAAACACAAACACTCTCAGCATACAAGCATAAATATGCTATAACCCGAATACTTGCCTCAACCGTGTGAGAACGGTGGGCGCGAAGAGGCGCTGCCCCGGATCACGCTCCCACCTGAACATAAAGATAACCCCAATCTAAGACCAACATACTGGATCAAAAGCATAAATAACAACAAAAACGAACTCGCTAATCTCTCAAGCGTTTTCCAATCTTCCAATTTCTAGCGATCGCTTTGGTGATCACTGCGGACAGTCAACTTCTAAAATACATAACTTTCTGCTCAGGAGTCCAAATGAGGTGTTCTCAGACTTTATGGAAAGGTAATTAAATTACCCAAATAAACTTAGTTGGGGAGCCCTTTTGATTATGCCATCTACTGCCCCTACCAAGCCAAACTACAGAACAACAATTTTCACGTCGGCTTCTCTGGACAGTACACTAAAACCATCATAACTTTTGTTACGAAATTCCAAATCTTGCGTTCTTTATCTCTCTGAAAAGGTATGGAAATTACCTACAATTTTCGTTATATTACGATCCTCTGATTTCGTCTTTAACTAATAGATTAACTCAGTTTTCTACAGACTGTCAGGATGTTGACAGATTAACCAGACAGCGGCACTAAACAATTCATAACTTTCTAACCGTTAATCGGATTTTGGCGTTCTTGGCGGCCACTGAAAGCTAAGAACATTATCTACATAACTCTAGGAGACCAAAACTCCTAATTCGGCCTCTAAACACACAAAACTGACCGCGCAATAATCTGGACAGAACGCGATCTATTAAACCGACGCAAATTAATCTACCAAACGACATCAACCGCAACTATTACGCATCAAACAACGAAGAACACGCGACGTTACCCTTATAGAATCGCAGCAAGATGATGAACTCTCCCCACGAAGTTGATCTCCTCTCCTTTCTTCACTTGATCGGCAGCAGGGAGCACCGACGGCGAGGAAGGGAGGCACCAATGGAGGGGGGGCACCACCATGGAGGAGAGGTGTGCTACAGTAACCGTGCTACAGTGCGGCGGCACTATAGCTACAGTGCATCTAGGGTTTTTCCCCTTCCTTTTATTGGTGGCCGACCCCTCATGGGCCAAGGCCCAAGGCCCAAGTTGCCGAAAAACTGCAAAACC
Organism: Ampelocalamus luodianensis; assembly: GCA_036346255.1. NCBI lineage: Eukaryota > Viridiplantae > Streptophyta > Magnoliopsida > Poales > Poaceae > Ampelocalamus > Ampelocalamus luodianensis. The sequence goes on along the minus strand of CM070629.1, from coordinate 53,580,093 downwards.
CCCCCTTTTTTATGTCTAATTTCTCTTTTGAACGCTTTCTTTCGTAGAATAAATTAGAGTATTACATTAAAACCCCTCTTTCTCCTGTTCAATCGCTTTGCTAAAAGAAATATTCCCCCGATTTTAATTATTCTCTCCCAATTTAATTATTCTCTCCCGATTTAATTTTTTGGGGTATTACACCGTTAGTATTAAATACAATCACAGACAATTTTGGTTTAGCTCACGTCTGTGTTACTAACTACGCTAAAAACCGTCTATGAAGAGGTAATATCACAGACGGTTCATGTTGAAAACCGTCTGTGAAGTATCACAGATGATTCTTAACAAGAACCATCTCTGATATTACTAAATATCAAAGACGGTTTTAAAATATAACCATCTGTGATAATTCACAAATGGTTCTTAACAAGAATCATCTACGATAATTTTGTATCACAGACGGCTTGTGGTTGGAAGTGTTTGTAATATGTTCAATGCCGCTTCGGCTCTCACGCGATGAGTCTCTTCATCTCCCGCACCGATGTTACTCCTTTTTTTTTTATAAGAGTGACCATCCTCCACTGTACTCCTCACACATCGCTCTACTCTCAAGCAAAAACGAGATCATCCGCCACTGAACTCGTCACACATCGCTCTACTCTCAAGCACAAACGAAATGGCTCCCCACTCTTCTCCCCTTACACAGGCATTGATGGCCTACCCGCCATCTCAGACGAGCACCTCGCCGTGAGTATCTTTCGCGGAAGCTGCGGAAGGACACTATGCTAACAATCATGGCCTCCCTCCTCCATCGAAGGTTATGCCGAGACACGTGATGGCGACGTTCCACTGTCTTGACGACCTCCTTCGCTGTGTCTTCCGGGTGGTCTGCAGCTTTCGGCGAGCTAACCTCGCCATCGGTGTAGTCCTCGAGCATGACATTGCACGTTTGTAGGAGGATTACTGTCGCTTGTAATGTGACATCGAGGCGGCAAGAGACGGAGTCGACCAAGCTGAGACCCCTCAAGCAAGAGAAGAGGGCCTATGGGCGCTTTTCTACTTGGCTCCTCAGGACGATCTTCTTTGGGCGACTATCGAACGATCACGTCAACGGTTGGAAGTGTTTCAGGCTACCTATGCTTATCCTGAACCCTCCGATGCCGACGACGTCACCTACGAAGCTTTGATAATGGCGATAGCAGGCTACTTGGGCCACTAGAAAAACTTGATCTTTTATTATTTCTACTTTTTGTAAATCTTTTGTAAGAAGCCACTGGTCACACTGTTTCGCCATATGTAAATACAAAAAATGATTAAAAAAAATCTAGTTTGAAGTTAAGTTACAGTCTATGTTGAACATGTTTACAGAATATGTATCACAAACGGTTATAAAATACAACTGTCTGTGATCCAATTATCACAGATGGTTATTAAAAAGAACCGTCTGTGATATCTAATTATCATAAACGGTTATTAAAAAGAACCGTTTGTGATATGTATCAGAAATGGTTATTAACAAGAACCGTCTGTGATATGTTCAACCGCTTCTGCTCCCGCACGATGTGTCTCTTCGTCTCATGTGCCATCGTATATAATCGATGTTTCTCTTCGTCTCGGTTTGTGATACGTTTTAAAAGAATGATAATGTCTTTTTCGCACCCTCCATCAACAACTAGTAGAGTTAAAAAAACTCACTACGGTACAGAAAACTCACAAACCGTACATCACACGTCATGGTGAGTACACGGAGCATGACAGCGAGGAGGTCGGCGATCGTCGTCACTCACGATGTCACCGTCAACATCGTCACCCTCATGGCCGTGAGCTCACCTTAGCCCATGGTTGACCTGCATACATGTTAGCCTTTTAATTTGACTAGAGAAACATGTCACTAATATGACTAGCAACAACGCCCTTAATTTGTCCTTTTAATTTTCTCTTATGGAGTAATTCTGACGTCTTGAACTGTGTACGTATATTAGAGTTGCAAGGCCATATACAAGATGTCCAAGGAGCGCGCTGTGGGGAAGTGTGTGGTGCTGGAGTGGGAGGAGGCGATGAAGTGGCTGGACAACGAGCGCTACCTCGCCATCGCCAACCACCTAGCAGTCTTGACAACCCGAGGCTGCTTCAAAGTCGGTCTCATGCTCGTCTTCGCGCACCAAGACATACTGATGCGCCTCGTGTTCCTCGACCGAGCGATCGTCTACAAGGTCGCGCCTACATGCTTGGCCTCCTCTACACGGCCGGCGAGGCGCGCGACGTTTGGAAACAATACATCAGACAGGTCGAGGGCGAGTCGGCCGGCAGCGTATGCGAGATGGCCAAGAGGACCAACCAGGAGTGTAGGTGGTGTCGGAGGCTCGTTGCAGACGCAGTTGAGGCGGCGATGTGGAAGAAGATGGCCATGCCACTTGGTCGGGTGTGGGCGCTGTCGGAGGATGGCCACCGGTGCACGAGCACCGACTGCGGCGTGACACATGGTTGGGACGACTATGTCATCTTCTGCAGCAATGACTATAGGATTAGGCATGAGTACGCCGAGTTTTTTTGCACAGGTGTTCAACTACTTGTCGTAAAATTAGCGGTTTTAGCATATATTTAGATATAATTTCAGTTGTGTAATAATCATAGTTAAAGAATATTGTCGTAATATTAGCGGTTTTAGCAAATATTTAGATATAATTCCTCGCCAATTTTGTCAATATTCTACACTAATTATATTAGCTGATTTAGCATAGTTTTAACTGAACTGAACTGAACAATTTAAACTAAAATGAACTTGAAATGAACAAAGTCTATTTTGCATACAACTACAGGAACCAGCTACTTCACAAATATGCCATAAATTACAACAATAACACACACACACACACACACACACACACACACACACACACACACACACACACACACACACACACACAATCTTCTCCAGCCACTTGATATGGTCCAGAATGCGCTCCATCTTCAACTCCAACATGTTTAGCCTCTACTCCAACACAACTTCCATTCTCGCTCCAAATTTAATCCATCCTTTGCCTCAGATTGCTGCGCTCCTTGCTCGCCCACGGTGTTACGTGCACTGAAAATTTGACATCCTCCACTCACGAACTGCATAAACGCGTAAAACAACACACACATTTCATAGCTGCTGGAGAAACATCCAAACCGCAAGAAATCAAACTCAAGTTTACTTACTGAGAAATAAGGATATTTGTAAAACACCCAACTAGTATTTCCCTCGGTGTTGGCGTAGAACACATTTGCTTGTACACGACAGTTAGGGCAATCCACCAGCCTAGCAGTGGCTAGTGCTAGGGCACCCCTCCGATTAAGTGAGCTCGCGAGGAGGAGATGAGGTGAGGTGAGACCAGAAGGAGAAAGAGCTGAGCTCAAGTACTAGAAGAAGATGAGAAAGCTCAGGATTGGCCCTACTTATATTGGCGTGCAGACATTTTTGGCTATAAAACTATCACAGACTGTTTAGTGGAATAAACACAGATAGTTTAGTGGAATAAAACGTCTGTGATATATAATTATCATGCATGCTATTGATGAGGACATCACTCCTTCTGATACACGCACTACACAAAATCCTTCGATCCAGCTTGCTAAACTACAAGGTCCTATGACAAGAGCTCGTGCACGTCACTTAAATTATGAGGTGAGCTCGTTTCTAGGTGCTAATAATTTATCTATGCGAGAATGGTATACTACCTAATAATTGTGATCTTTTGTTACTTAGGAATAATGGATCCCAAGGTCTCTGACGATCACCCGCTAAAGCTACGACCAAGTCTCAAGATCCTCGACTAGGTTCGCTAGCGCTACGACCAGACCAACCAGCGCTATGACCAGGTCTCAAGGCCCTCGACAAGGTTTGCCAGCGCTACGACCAGACCAGCCAGCGCTACGACTAGGTCTCAAGCTCTACGACCAGTCTTTAGGTGCCGCGACACCGTTTTGGGCCTAATAGGGCCTTGTAAGCGTGTCGGGGTCAAAGCCTAGGTTGTGTACGCCTCTCCCCATGGTCGCACAACCCTAGGTCAACCCCCTCACGTCCCCCCTATATATATACAACAGCCGCCACAGTTTAAGTTTGGGTTTTTCTTAGAATTATTCTGCCACTTGCAGTTTCGCCGTTGTACGGTTTGAAGAACCCCATTTTGTTGATCTTCATTCATATTCGCAATACAAATCAGATTGCATCTTCTTTATTCTTGTGAGTTGCTTCGATTGCTTGCAGGAACAATAACCCACGTGGTAAGGTCGATCGCGTGCGAGCGTGGTCGATAACGACAGTCGTGCGGGTGTAGCGAATTGCGAGGCGACGATCTGCTGGTCGAAAGCCTTAAAGCGTCAACGTCCCCACGACGAAATCAATCGAACCTATCGGAAGATCGGAACACCGTAGCCATCAGTTATTAATAAGAACAATCTGTGGTATATAATTATCACAGACGGTGATTAATAAGAACCCGTTTGTGATGTATATTTATAACAGATGGTTATTAATAAGAACCGTCTGTGATATATAATGATCACAAACGGTTATTAACAAGAACCGTCCGTGATATTCATTTATCACAGACAGTTATAATTAGAACCGTCTGTGATGTATATCACAGATGGTTATTAACAAGAACTATCTCGATAGCGTGGTCGCTTTGAAAAGATTGTGAGTACGCCAAGAAAGAAACCAAGCCCACCACGAAGCATGATTTTTTTTTGGGGGGGGGGGGCTCGTCCACACAACATGAGGAGGATGAGACTGCAGCCACGGCCAACATCATCGAACCTGACACACTCTCCAGGCAGCCATGCTTCTTGAACTCGCAGGGGCTAGTCATACCGACCAGCTAAAGAATGCTAATGAAGTCAGAGTGTGCCAAGCCGGAATACAATCACGGTATGACCAGCCACTGCGAGTTCAAGAAGTATGGCTGCCAGGAGAGTGTGTCAGGTTCGATGAAGTAGGCAGTGGCTACCGTCTCATCACCTCATGTTGTGTGCACGACAACCAAAAAAAAGATCATACTTCGTGGTGGGTTTGGTTGCTTTCTTAGGCGTACTCGCCGTCTTCTTCCAAGCAGCTGCATCAAAGACAAAGGAATATTAACCTTAGATCACTAAGAACAAATAGATCTACAAGCACACTTGAAAATCTACGGTATTGTTTTTTTTACCAAACGTGCCCCAGAGCCGGTCGCCTCCTTCAAAGCAATCAGATATCGTAGATGTTCCTCACTACAGATAGATCTAGATCTGAGGGGACGACCATATATTTAATGGCACATATCACAGATGGTTATTGTTAAGAACCGTCTGTGACCTATTATAGACGGTTTTGAATAAATACCGTTTGTGATAATTCACAAACACCGCGTGATAATTCCTGACCGCGCCGGTGAGGTCACGAATGTCACGCGATTTATTCTTATTAAGAACCGCCGTGAAACCACCGAATATCATAGATGGTGGTTATTTAAAACCGCTTCATGATATGTATCACAATTGGTTTTTTACGTTATCACGCATTTATTCTTTTAAGAACGGTCTGTGATATGCGCAATTAAATATCCGTAGACTCGACTCCCGATAGATCTATCTATATTAAGGACGTTTGGTGAAACCGTGTGTGATATGTCGGATATCACAGACGACTATTACCAAAAATCGTATGTGATATTTATGATATCACAGACGGTTATTTTTACTAACCGTCTATGTTATGTATCTAATGACAGACAGTTGGTACATATAATCATTTGTGATAGTAGGTCTTCACAGATGATTTATACTAGAAAATCGTCTGTGTTGTGACTTATCACAGACGGCTAAAAAACCGTCTGTGATAGCCGCCATATAAATTTAGACGGTTCATAAATTGTGTGTGATGACCCTTTTTGTAGTAGTGCCATCCTCAGGGTTGAGAGGGGATACTGCTCTATCCACTGTCTGTGTAACATCCTGACCTTTAGAATCGGGATGATAATATTTAATTTGGCGATCTAATAAATATTTGGCAATGTTTTACAATTTTCACATGTTTAATTAAAATGTTGCTTCTTAAAATCGAATCGAATTGAAAGTCTGCATTTAAATTGAAATACTTTGATTTCTTTTTAGCATGCATTACAAAAATCATGATGCATGCATTAGTACTGCTACTCTTTTTCAGTCTGACTCACCGTAGGCGAGACGCCTGTGAGTCTATTTCTTTTCCCCAACTTCTCTCCTCGCAATCACAACCGAGAATCAAGAATCCAACGACGCATGTTATACCATTGCGATCGTGGTCTCAAGAACGTTTCATTTTAGCAACCAGCTCGTGCATACGAGGTCATTTGAGTGGGTTGTAGAAAAGGAGGAATAAATGCTGCTATTTATCCCCAAATACAGCAGCTCCTTTTTTTTTCTTTACGCCTAGCCGAGTTGCTTTTCTCTCTCCCATCTGAACGCACCACTGCCATTCCATCATGAATACACACTGCCATCTTTTTCTTTTCCCAAAGCATCCACTGCCATATCACTTCTCAAGAAGAGGAACTCATTGCCATTTCATTTTTTTTGTACACAGCCAAACAAAGCAACCTCTGTCCATTTCTTTTGCTCTCACGCCAGCTTCTCTCCCCCAACACAGCAGCTTCCTAATTTCTTTAGCCCCAGCCGAATCTCCCACTGCCATCACCATTTCTTTAATCCCTGAACAAAGCAACTCACTGCCACTCATGGAGTCATGGTCCCAGCCGAAGCACCATCTCCTCACTGCTTTTCTCCTTCTATCACTCACAGCCACACATTTTCTCCACTAGTTTGTTCACCCGAGAGCCCCTCCAACACCCCAACACCACTTCTTCCCAGCCGAACAGGGCACATGCAGCCACTCCATCAGGTGTTTCCACTGCCCATTCTTTTATTCGAGCCCACTGCCCAATTTTTAGACCAGCCGAGCCACCCCCCAACAGCCACATGCCACTGCTACTCATTTCCCCCACTGTCCTTCTTCCCAGACCAACCATTTTCTTCACTCCTGAGCTCAACACAAGTCCATCTTGCCACCTTCTCTCCTCTCAATGTCTAGCAAAAACCGAAAATCAAGTCTTGCATGCTATGCCATTGCAATCCTCATCACCTAAGCCTCCTTTTCATCCATATAGATTTTGCATGCATGGCCATTTGAGCATTTTGGAGAGGGGAAAGGAGGTGACAGAGCTGCTACAGCAGCATGCAGCATGCAAGCAGCCGAGAGTGGTAGCAGCAGCCGAAGCAAGGTGGTCTGGAGCACGGCGGCAGCCCGATGCAGCTCGGCAGTGATCGAGCCGAGGCATGGCACGGTGATGTCCAGCGGCGTCGGCACCAGCGTGGCAGACACATGGTGCGGCAGCCCGGTGGTGGCCTACGGCGGGCATGCACACCGCTCGGCGAGGTGGCGCGACGCTGACAAGAAGGTGGCCTTGGGCGTGACGGCCACACGGTCTAGGGCCCGGCGGCAACGATAGCTTGGTGTGGGCACTCGGGAGCAAGGCGGCGCGGCGCATGCATGCGGAGGCTGCAGCTCGGCGGGCATGCGTGCGGTTGCGCGACACCGAGCGACGGCGACGAGGTGGCAACAGCTCGGTCATGGCACAGCCGAGGAGGCTGAGGTGCGGGGACGAAGGAGAATGAGGCGTCAAGGCCGGCGGAGGCAACGGGCGCAAGGCGTGGCTTAACGGCGGCCGAGGCGATGTCGAGGAGGAGGTGGCTGAGCCCAAGGCAGCCGAGGATGCAAGGCTTGGTGGCGCGGCAGCAGCGCAAAGACGGTGGCGTGGAGGCGCCGGCCGAGAGCGCAGTGCATGCATGCGACGGCCATGCATGTAGCGGCGCGGCCGCCCAAGCGAGGCAAGGTGGCATGGCATGTTGCGGATGACGTGACGGCGACGATGCGGAGCAGGACGTGGACGAGCTCGGCGACGACTACGACGGACGTGGACCCGAGAGACGTCCGATGATTTTTCGCACGTCTAGTGCCGCGGTAAAAATCTTTAGTGTCAAATCGCGTTTACGATATTTACTTATGCATGTTGCATATTAGTCATGAGCATGGCATTTAGTTATGCATGATTAATAAAAAAAATGAATTGGTAGATTAAGACCGGTATAATTCTCCGGTTAGGTCATCTTTGTGCGTAGGCATGATTATGTGTTGGTATATTGGTGAATGTGAGTAATTAGTTTATTCTGGCGAAACATGTGTATTGTTGCTCGGTGGATGTCAGATTGCATATACATTATTGGATTAATTGGATCGGAAGGTTTATTTAACCATGAGCAAATTGATTGGATGTCTTAGGTAATAGTTATGTGAGTCATTTGTGCTAGAATTTGGGAGGTGGTAGAATGGATTATTTGATTGTGGATAAATAGTTGGATTGTCTTATAATTAGTGGTTAAGTCCCATGTACCGAGTTGATAGAAATGTGTCCTAAATCGAGTTAGTAGATAAGTGATCCTTAGTTGATCATTGAGAGACATGTGTGATTGGATTGTTAGATGTCATACGCGACTAATCCGGTGAAATGGATATAAGTTGATTGGTTAGTGAGTTGTTAAATGATAGACATGCTTGTAAATTGTAAAAGCTCGCTAGGTGTCGGTTAGTCAAATAAACCTCAATCGGTGGAAATTTTGGTATATGCGAGGGTGATTTGCCGAGGAGAGACTAGTAGAGCTAGATAGTTAGTATTAGCTTAAATAGTATACCGGAGAACGACTGATGGATTTAATCATGGTCATATGCCCACGAGTCGGTGGATTTCGTGTAATTATCGGATGAGTTGTTTATTTGGAAGATCGTGAGTTCGGGCATCACTCGATGGATTATCTACCTTGATAATGTCTTAGTTGAGGTTAGTACGGGATTTAGATCAAGATATGAGAATACAATTGGATAGTGTTATACATGTGATTGGATTCAACACTGGAGAATCGGTTAATTATAAGTATGAGTATGAGAAGGTTAGATTTATCGGTAGATGTTTTCCTTAGAAAATAAATAGAAAAGAAAAGAAAATACATAGACCCCACTTGTCATGGCAGAGACTAAGTTAAGTTGAGTGCAAAAACTATTAAGTGCAATAGGAAGTTCATAAACGTATTATTATTTTTACACTAGAAATGCTTCTAACTTTGAAAATGCATAAGTATTTCATAAAAACTCCAAATGATATGAACTAAGTTATTTTGGTCTTATATTATTATTCTCTATCCATCCATATAATCCTCATCCTCACCACTGCTCTGCAAATTTTGGCTAAATAATTAAATTAAGTGAACAGCAACCGAATTGAATTAAATTGGAATTTCCCGAAAACTGAATTTTCAAACCTTCATAACTCTCGCATACTAAGTCCAAATGGAATAATTCTTTCACCTAAATTCATATAAAATCATAATCTAGCTACTGTATAAATTTCATGCATTTTTGAGCAATTTGAGTTTTTGGCTATTTCTCGGTGTTTATTCGATATCGCCTTTCTTTAGATTCCGAGTTGCCGGAAGTATGAGAGTAAGTAACCGAGAGTGAGCAAGTGAACTACCAGCAAGGTAAGCATCCTTTGAACTTTCTTTTGCATCATATTTGATCCCAGTTTTTGTTAAGTTAGTGCAATGATAATTGCTTGCATACTATTTTGAAAAATGTCGCTATTTTTGTGATGAATAGTTAGACATCCTATTATGTTGTCATTGTGGCTATCCATGAATCATTCCTTTACTGAAAATGTTATGATAGGATGTGTGAAGTTATATTGTCCGGGACTGCTTAACCATGCAAGTCTAGAACCAGTAGCTGATTGTCGGGAATAACCCGACAATTATGGGATACACACAACTGTCATTATATACCTTTGTTTCAGATCTTTGTATATGTTTTATGAGTTAAATTTTGTCATTTTAAATGAGCTTATGGTCTGGACAAGTGTTGGTTAGTGATGGTGCTTCGTGCACGAGCTTTGGGTATGTGGTTGGACTTGTCTGGACAATTAAGGACCGAACTTTGGGTACCTGCTGTTCAAGCAACACTCGTGCTATCACACGCGGTATATGGGTGCCGTATGGTTAAGTAGGGGGAAGGTTTTATTGTGTTAAGTCCCACGGTGGTGAAATTGTAAGGGCATGGGACCGTGAAATCCCGTGTTCCTTTTGGGCCGATAGGATGGGGGCGTTAACGTCTTGTGTTTCCTGGGATATATAGGATGGAGGCGTTAACGTCTTGTGTTTCCTAGGAGCCATGGGTTGAGGGACTTAGCTCAATGGGATCTTCTTGCTAAAAACGACCGTATCTTGATTTACCCGGCCGGTATACCATAGGAAGTATGCTATATTCGGAGGCATCTAGAGGCTTACGGGCTAATCAAGTCGTGTGGGTAAGTAGTACACCCTCGCAGGTATAAATCTATTCGAATTGCCGTGTCCACTGCTATGGACAACCGCTTGAAATTTGTGGTCGCTTATTGTTAGACTTGGAATTAAAATCGTGGTTATAACTTGGTATCGACATGAATGGGATGTTCATGCTTGTTGATGTATCAAAGTGGACCGCCACTTTGTTGTTGGTATGATTCATTTCTTATGGAATTGATTACTTATTCACATGCTTTACTTCTACTTCAAATCTGATTTTGAAATGGCACTTGGAAAACTAGCATATGTAGGTTGTATGTTATTGCGTCTTTTTCGCAAAACTAAGCCAATATGAGCCTTCCTTTGGACAACCTTATGCATAACTATTTTTATTTGTGTAAGACTTGCGAGTACTCTTTTGTACTCAGCCAGGTGTTTGCTGGCTTTTTCAGGTGAGGAGGATAATGAGACCGACGAGCTTGTCGGTGTCGATTTAGACGACACCGATGAGTAGTGTGCTATCATTTAACCCCCAGTCGGTTGCCGATGGGTTATGGGGCATACCACTGCTGGTATTTTGGTTTATTTACTCGTTTCCGCTGCTACTTAATACTCTTCCTTCAATTTGGCCGGTCGGCCACTTGTTTTAATTGTAAACTTGAAACTATGATGTATGCCTTTTGTACTATTTATGTGTGAATATTGTATGGATGTGATCAACGTTGTTTGAGAGTAGGATTATATTGGTCGCTGATCTTGGGAGCCAATATAAGTCTTACTCGCTGTTCATGGCTTCCCATTTAACCCACTAAGTGTAGGGCTCGACTTGTTGGAGAACCGACAATCATGCAGAGCTCGCAAGGGAGCGGTGCGCATGATCGTCGGGGCTCTAAATTGTAGTCAAGTCTCTCATTTAGGTTGAGTTAAGTTGGAATCCATTTACCGGAGATCCAGAGTTGTGTCCCTAAGCCCTTGATTAGTCTCGGTCTTATGGAGATAACTCCGGGGTCCCCACAGCGTTGGTATCAGAGCCATACTGACTGTAGGTTAGAGATAGCACTGGCGTTAGTGTTAGTAGGCCTTTTGAGTCAAATTATTTTGAAGTTGTCAAATTAATTTTAGAAAGTTTAAGTTAGTAATATCTTTTATTCCTCATCCATCTTAGTATCATTCCTTACCTCATTCTGGTTTTGGTTTGCAAAACTAACTTACCTTGCCATTCTAGTCCTTTAGATGAACCCTCAATACCTTGTCCGTGAGACTCAAAGTGAAGATGTGGACGGATATCCGGCGTTTCTAGAGATATAATGTGAAGAGCAAACTTCGCTTATCAACACCAATACTCCATCTACCATCGGGATCAAGGACTAGGGATGGAGGAGTATTTGGTAGTGATCAATATCGTTGCCAAACGCGTGACAAGGAGTATCCCATACGGATTCCAGGCTCGTGGCACCTCTGAGGCCACAACATTGTAGGAAGTGGCTCGTGTGGCACTGAACCATCTTCGTCATGACTTGACGGAGTTAGCTCAGCCTCCATACTACCACCTTCCTATGCAAGCACGTGGCGTAGAAGTGAACACTATTGCCAGGATCCAGTCTGGGAAAGACACTCAAGTACGACAGCTGGCAAGATTGATACACATCGAGGATCAAATCTATAATTGCTCTGTGCATGAGTTATGGGAGACACAGCTTCGTCTCACCGTGGCTCAAGAGCGTCTACAACCCATACGCAACATGGGACTTGTGGACCGACATGTGCTTTATGGGGAAAACGAGGTCTCCCCATATGCGTCTGCACCACCGGAGTACCGTCTTCCTGAAGTAAGAGGGCAAGTACTCAATCTTGGACCAAGAGGTCAAGCTCGTATGTTCATACGTTTCTCTCGTGTCCAGAGCATCGACGAAAGGATGAGAAGACAATGCCTTGCTGCGATTTTAGGAATAAAATTAGGGTTTATTCTTAGATTATATGCGCCCTAACGATATTATTACTTAGCTTGTAGACGCTGGATTTTGTAGTGATCATTTGCTCTCTTTTGTTCCAAGTAGTTGTGCATCGCCCACGGGTGGGTTGTATCGCAACTATGTCGGAAAACTAACCGTGTTTCATTTATATCTTGTGTCATCCCTAGTGCTTTTATTTTTCATTTATTTCAAGTTGGCTCTTGTGTTTGAATGCTTAACATCTCCAAGTTAAATTAAGGACCTTACCCTTGTTGTTTCCCCTACCTTATGCTTTTCCCTCTCATCTCGTTAATGGAAGTCGCATGTTGATTAAGAGATTGGTAGCAGAATCGGTAAAAAGAATGATATGATTGAATAACTACTATTTTATCTTTAATGAGATCTTTTATGTTTGGTTGATGTCGGTGGTTTTTCCATTATCAAAGTGATAGTTGATAATTGAGAAATTGAATTATTACTCATGATCCCTGAATATGATCTTAGAAGAGTTAATTAGATTTTCGAATCGTGAGATATTAACCTTTGTGAGATCAATTGTGGATTATGGTAGACGTTACCATCAGAGGTTACAATATGAGTATAAATGGAACCATTGTAGTGAGGTGTCAACTTGCCAACGGATGATGTTGGGCTTATATCGGAGGATTATGCAAGTACAACTCATGGAATACATGAATAGAATTGAATAACTAATTTTGGTAGTCCACTTGTGGATTTAGAGTTTAGGTATGTCTTAGATGATATATCGATAAAATTGTGAGTCAGATTCAGGTCTAGCATGATAAAGATAAATTTGAAACTACAATGTGATTATAAATTTATCTTATGATGATCATTTGGGATTTTTAAAGTTATATTTGAGTATATAATCGGATCTTAATACTTCTAGAGATGGAGAAAGATTAGGTGATTGAATGGTCATATAGTGGATGGTAACGAGGTTTAATTATGAAATTTATCTTTAAGGGAATAGTTGTCCCTAGGAAGATATAATTAGGTTAACTAGGAATGATTAAATGTAGCGGTTGGAACTAACTAATACTTGAGCATAAGTAGATTGTGGAAGACATCGAGTTAATCTTGTTTAATTGAACTAAGATTATTGTGGATAACTCGATTTGTACAAAGTTAGTGCAATGATAATTGCTTGCATACTATTTTGAAAAATGTCGCTATTTTTGTGATGAATAGTTAGACATCCTATTATGTTGTCATTGTGGCTATCCATGAATCATTCCTTTACTGAAATGTTATGATAGGATGTGTGAAGTTATATTGTCCGGGTCTGCTTAACCATGCAAGTCTAGAACAGTAGTCGATTGTCGGAATAACCCGACAATTATGGGATACACACAACTGTCATTATATACCTTTGTTTCAGATCTTTGTATATGTTTTATGAGTTAAATTTTGTCATTTTAAATGAGCTTTTGGTCTGGACAAGTGTTGGTTAGTGATGGTGCTTCGTGCACGAGCTTTAGGTATGTGGTTGGACTTGTCTGGACAATTAAGGACCGAACTTTGGGTACCTGCTGTTCAAGCAACACTCGTGCTATCACACGCGGTATATGGGTGCCGTATGGTTAAGTAGGGGGAAGGTTTTATTGTGTTAAGTCCCACGGTGGTGAAATTGTAAGGGCATGGGACCGTGAAATCTCGTGTTCCTTTTGGGCCGATAGGATGGGGGCGTTAACGTCTTGTGTTTCCTAGGATATATAGGATGGAGGCGTTAACGTCTTGTGTTTCCTAGGAGCCATGGATTGAGGGACTTAGCTCAATAGGATCTTCTTGCTAAAAACGACCGTATCTTGATTTACCCGGCCGGTATACCATAGGAAGTATGCTATATTCGGAGGCATCTAGAGGCTTACGGGCTAATCAAGTCGTGTGGGTAAAGTAGTACACCCCTGCAGGGTATAAATCTATTCGAATTGCCGTGTCCACGGTTATGGACAACCGCTTGAAATTTGTGGCTGCTTATTGTTAGACTTGGAATTAAAATCGTGGTTATAACTTGGTATCGACATGAATGGGATGTTCATGCTTGTTGATGTATCAAAGTGGACCGCCACTTTGTTGTTGGTATGATTCATTTCTTATGGAATTGATTACTTATTCACATGCTTTACTTCTACTTCAAATCTGATTTTGAAATGGCACTTGGAAAACTAGCATATGTAGGTTGTATGTTATTGCGTCTTTTTCGCAAAACTAAGCCAATATGGGCCTTCCTTTGGACAACCTTATGCATAACTATTTTTATTTGTGTAAGACTTGCGTGTACTCTTTTGTACTCAGCCAGGTGTTTGCTGTCTTTTTCAGGTGAGGAGGATAATGAGACCGACGAGCTTGTCGGTGTCGATTTAGACGACACCGATGAGTAGTGTGCTATCATTTAACCCCCAGTCGGTTGCCGATGGGTTATGGGGCATACCACTGCTGGTATTTTGGTTTATTTACTCGTTTCCGCTGCTACTTAATACTCTTCCTTCAATTTGGCCGGTCGGCCACTTGTTTTAGTTGTAAACTTGAAACTATGATGTATGCCTTTTGTACTATTTATGTGTGAATGTTGTATGGATGTGATCAACGTTGTTTGAGAGTAGGATTATATTGGTCGCTGATCTTGGGAGCCAATATAAGTCTTACTCGCTGTTCATGGCTTCCCATTTAACCCACTAAGTGTAGGGCTCGACTTGTTGGAGAACCGACAATCATGCAGAGCTCGCAAGGGAGCGGCGCGCATGATCGTCGGGGCTCTAAATTGTAGTCAAGCCTCTCATTTAGGTTGAGTTAAGTTGGAATCCATTTACCGGAGATCCAGAGTTGTGTCTCTAAGCCCTTGATTAGTCTCGGTCTTATGGAGATAACTCCGGGGTCCCCACAGTCTGGCGAGCGAAGGTCTTGCAGGGAGAACCGGAGAAGTCCTCCAGGATGCTCAAGTGCACAAGGACCCCAATGACGAAGCCTCTCGCTGGAGAACCCGATGGGAGGTGATGGCATTGGGAAGGAGGGGTCAGACTCCTGGACCCCCTCCTCCGACTGGTCCGTGAGAGATAGATGTGAGACTTTTGGGATGACATCCGGGTCAATAACCCGTACCCACACCGCTCAGATGGCAGCGTTCCAGTCCCGATCCCGAGATAGCTCATCGACACGGTTGAACTGGCGACACCCACCCCGGCCATTGCTAGCCCCTAGGCCATTGCGAGGCGGCTAGCCCCTAGATGATAGCTAGGCGGGGGTGGGGAAGGGGCGAGAGGTTGGCAGCCGGTGCCGAGGAGGCACTAGGTCGCCAAGGGAGTCGCCCGGAAGTGCGTGAGCCTCCTAAGCCAAGGTAGTCCCAAGCTCTCGTTTGGAGTGATGATTATTGATTAAAGAAAGATGAGGACGATAGGTTCCTCTCTCAAAAAAAGAAAGAAAGATTAAAGGCTGCAAATCAAAGAGTGGTTGTTCCATGTTAGAGACGGAGAGATTGTTCCAAATTGCATGGCATGGGCATGGGCATCGGCATCGGCATCCTTGCTCGCTCGTGCTGCGCTGCTTTCTGTCCGGCCTACAGTCCTACTCCTAGCTAGGTGCACTGATCAAATCTGCTAATTAATGTGAAGTACAAGCTAGTGTCAAGGTGACGAAGGCCAATTTCTTATGCTACAAGAGTACAATTAAAGTCCAAACTACTATATATACGTTCTTCCTCACTTGTTCACTTGTTCTTTACCTAAAAGAAACGAACTCCATATATGTACGTACACTAGCTGGTACCACCACCACTATCGTCATACTCACATATATATATATATATATATATATATATATATATATCGGTTTTGCTAGCCTATATATATACTCAACAATACTCCAATGCATTATGCATGCATGCATTTCCAGTACATGAACAGCTAGACCAGGAGCGAGCGAGCACGCACTTCGAGTTCGAGGCGATCGATTCGAGACCATGGGAGGCTTCAATCCTCCTGTGCCGCAGCAGGACTCCAACTGGGAGATCCGCGTGGCGGTGCTGCTCAGTCTCCTCCAGGTGCTCCTCGTCTTCGCTGGCCCCATGCGCAAGCGCTGCTCCTCCCCGGTGGCCCGCTTCGCCATCTGGTAATGCTACCTCCTCGCCGACTGGGTCGCCGACCTCGCCCTCGGTCTCCTCCTCAACAACATGGGCGGCATCGGAGGCGGCGACACCTCGTCCTCGAGCTCTAGCATTGGAGGCCAGAAGCGCGGAGCTGGCGCCGCCTCTGCGAGCAGCAGCAGCCCCGTCATCTTCGCCTTCTGGACGCCGTTCCTGCTGCTGCACCTCGGCGGCCCCGAAATAACCCAAAATTTCGGATTTCAAAAAGTTTTTGAAATCTTTGCTTGAATTCCGAAATCTTTCCCAATTCAAAAGTTTCTTCCGAATTTCCGCTTTCCCTTTTCGTCCGACCGCTTTCTTCCTCTGAAAACGGCTTCTTCCCCGCCGCCTTCTTCTTCCTTCTCCCTTCTTCCTTCCTCTCCAGCGCCCGCCCGAGCGACTTCGGCGCCGCAATCGCTGACCGCCGCGCCACCTCTCGCGCCACGTACCGGCTTCTACCACCTTCGCCGCCTCCACCTCACCCTGCCAACTTCTCTTTCCCGACGCCGTTCTTCCTCTCCCGACCGCACACGTCGCCGCCTCCCTGCTCCCACCGCCTTCCTATTCTCGTCGCCCCTTGGCACAACCGCTGCCTCCCGAGCCGAAAGAAGCCACCCAGGGCAAGCCCCCTTCACCACTCTCCCTTCCGCCACCTCCACTTCACCCCTCCTCCTCTAGAGCCGGCGGATTTTGAAGAATCGCCGCCGCCTCCATCTTCTTCTCCACCGAGCCGACGCCAAATTCGTCGCCTCCGTCCACCCGAGCTCCAAATTGAACCCAAGGTGAGCTTCTCCACGTCGCCGCCTACCTTTTCCCCACTCTCAAACCCGCCGGAGCCTCACCGGCACCGCTCCTCTCCGCCGCCTCCTTCACGGCTCCCGTCGCCAGCACGCCACAGCCCTCCCCGAACCCCAACTCCACCACCCCCGAGCTCCTACCACCCCACTGATGCTCAAGCGCCCCTCCATTTGGCCGGAGCATGGCCGGAGCGCCGCCGCGCCGCTCCCCTGTCTCGGCCGACCGCCACCTCCGCCGCCACCCCATTCCCGCACCACCACCACCCGTTCAAAGCCCAAAAATGGGTTCACCTCACCTCACTGATGCTCCCCGCACCACTCCCTTCCGCCGCCGACCACCACCGCCGCCGCCGCTCGGGCAGAGGTCGAAGCGCCTCGCCTTCGGTGGCGCACCTCTCAAAACCCTGAGCCGGGCCTTTAAGTGGGTCGGCCCATTTACTGTTTAAACAATCATCCCAAACACTATTCAGGACACAGCATTTTCTTTTACTGTTCACCCGAAAAATTGAAAACACTGTTCACTATACAGTGTCCTGTTTACTGTTCATCCGAAAAATTCAAAACACTGTTCCAAAATCCGAAAAATGCACAATAAATCCTAGTTACTGTTCTTTATCTGAAAAATAGTCCGATCCTATTCTTTCTAACTAAAAACAGTGATTTCCTATTACTGATCACCTCTAGTTTTCATTTACGAATAGTAAGATAATACTATTCATTATCCGACACCATTTTCGCCCAAAACCCAAATTTGACATTATACGTCAAATTTGATCGCCTTGAACCCAGAAAACCCATTTCACTGCCTATTCCTTTGAAACAACCATTTTATTGTTTATCGACACAGTGAATCCGCTACTGTTCATTGCATAGTGACATAGCACTGTTCATAACCTGAAAATAAGCGATTTCTGTTCATATTCGTCCGAAAACAGTAAACCCTATCTACTGTCCACTTCAAACCAGAAACATTGATTTCAGCCATTAATCACTGATCCATTGTCGTATATGAATAGTAAAACAAGTACTATTCATTATCCGACGCCTTTTCGTCCGAAACCCTAATTTGACAGTATATGTCAAATTTGACCGTTTCGAGCCCGTGAGCCCAAATCTCAGCTCCGTTCAACCATATGAGACTCCAGATGAATCTCCAGCATCCCACCACCACCTTCTTTTATGATTCTGCATCCATTTACAATATTTTTGTTGTACTTGGATCCAAATCCCAGCTTCGTTCAATCCAGTCAAACACCAAATAAATCTCTACTATCTTACACCACCTACCTTTCTTTGTGTTTCTTTTCTGGTTTTATTTACTTGCATGTTGTTCCCAGCTCATTCCTTGTCGAGCCGGATTTTATTTGATTTATTCTATTGTTTTGTTTCGCGCTAGGTCACGACTTTGACGACTGCACTCTAAGACGCAGACAAGATCGAATCCGAAGACTTTGTGCAAGAAGGCAAGTCGCATCCTTTGATCATTTTGAACCTACATTTCATCTATGTATTATTACTTTCATTACAGTATTTGTGCCAATTACTTTAAATGTTAAAATAATACTTTTGAATGACATGACAATTAGTTAAATCCTAAATACCCCACAAACAAGCCCACCCAACTTTTGTAGGCCATATTCACCTTGACAAGGTTAGTCCACATAAAATATTATCTATATAAGGTAGCTTTGTCACCAAAATTGTGTTCATCAATCAAAAGAGAGCATTGGCTTCTCGCCAATGGTTTTGGTGGTGAGTTGAGGGTTGGATCCAGGAAGTTGGACAACCCAATAAACTCGGGTTAAAAGTGAGTCATCAGTGAGATCTGGAGGTGATCAGCCACGAGTTGGTGTTGGGTCATCGCCTCACTGGATGACTGGTAAGGACAAGAACCTTGTGCCAAAGTAACAGACATAGAATCCGCTCAACCACAAGCGTGGTCATTACTCCCTAGCTTAGTACACTGATCTTCCGATTGAATACCTACAAGTATCATTTGTTGCTTGTTGATAGGACGAGATGAACTTGGTGTGGGGCGGAATGGCCGAAATGGTCACTCATTGGTTTCCACCTCGGTATGGGCCCATCAGCGTCGGAGTACGAATTCCACGAATGGCCGGTGGTCTCCCGAGCTGTATGAATGTAGACCTACCGTGTAGAGACTAGAAAGGATGAACAGTGAAAAGGCTTTGTTATCTCAACTCAGTCACACGCTAACATGTTGCGTGTATATGATCTGACAGTGTGAGCATGAGATATCTTGTGGGTAAAGTTGGGCAACTCTGCAGAGTGATTAATCAAAGGTATTCGAATACACCGTGCTTCCGGTTAATGAAGTTGTGTTGATGGGTGATTCCAGTACAAAGGCATAAGTAGAGTTTTGAGATGTTAAGTTGGTAATCAAGGTTGTTGATAAACCCCTGATGCTATTACTTATTATTGTTTTACTGTTTTACAAATTGTTTTAAATTCAAAGTGCATCCACATATGCCAGCTATGGTAAACCCTAACTATCCATTGAACTCCTTGCATGTAATTATTTAGTATTTTCATGCGGCTTGTTGAGTACAATGGTAGTACTCATTCTTGCAATTTGCAAAACATCTACAGAAGAAACTTGGGAAAGTGCAGAGGACCCTTGTGAACAAGATTTTGGTGGACCCCAAGAAGGCAACGACTACTGTTATTAGGTCTTGACTGCGCTCAAGCGTACCTGTGGTTTGATGTTCTTTTGCCTTGTATTATATTTAACTTTGGGCTTGGATGCCCGTGTCAGGTCAAAACAGGTTGTTAAACCTTAGTTTGTTTAATAAAAGTCTGGTTTTTGTTGCAATCGGAAGTTTACTTGAGATACTATTTGCTTCGCAACTGTACATCCTGGGCGGTTGCGAAGGGTTTAGCAGTCCCGAGATTCGGGGCTGTGACAAAGTGGTATCAGAGCATAGCTTGACCGTAGGTTGAGACCTTAAGTTGGTTTTAGGACTTAGGATGTGAAGACCTTCAAAAATCCTAATTTGAAAAATTATAAAAGAATTTCGGAAAATAAAAATATAAGTATTATTGTTGTCTTTTCCCTTCTATTGCTATCTTATCTAAATTTAGATTTACAAAACCCTGATTTGTTTTATAAAAGATTTATCTCTTTCTTATCTAATTTCAACTTTTCGCCAGAAGTTGCAGTATAGGAGAAGCAGTGTTTAGAGTACGCTAGAGTAGTGTTAAATAGAGTAAACCCTAAGTAGACGATCTTTTGATTGTAACACAAGTTGTATTATGTGCTCTAAGTAGTACGTATACAGCTTGTATAAATATTTGAGCTATGTTAATTATTGATAATTTGATTTTCTATCAGTATCTGTATATCATCCTTGTCAAAACTCAATTCCTTCTTTTCGTCTTAATCTTACCTTAATCTTTCTCCACTTAACTTAATTCTGGATCTTACTCACCTATCTGCATTTGGTCAAAATCGCTGCAGAAATACATTCCCAAGATGTCTGAAAACAACAAGAACAATGAGGCTGAATCAGCAGGACGACAACCAAGTTTGGCAGCAGTAATGGCCGTGATGGAAAGGAACAGATACCAAACTGAACAAAATCAAATCAGAATGATGGAGCAACACACTAGACTCTTGGAACAGATAGCTACCAGATCACCAGTACCATCAGAACTTCATCCCGGAACAATAAATGGAGAAGCTACGACGAGATCAAGATGGGCAGACTTTCAGAAGATAAGACCACCAAGCTTTACAATTGCACCAGAATCACTGGCAGCAGATGATTGGATAAGAGATATGGAAAGAAAATTAAATACCATCCAATGCACAGATCAAGAGAAGACTCTTTTCGCCTCCCATCAACTACAGGGACAAGCTGCAGCATGGTGGATGAATTACCAAACACTCCACTTTGGAAGGGATATACCATGGCAAGAATTCCAGGATGCATTCCATACGGCTGCGTCCCTCTTGGCGTGCTTGCCTCCAAACGCCGAGAGTTTCTCGCTCTCAAGCAAAGAGGAAGTACAGTGATAGAATATCTACATCAATTCAACTACTTGGCCTGATATGCCCCAAATGATGTTGACACTGAAGAGAAAAAGATGGAAAAATTTTCTGAAGGATTACAGAAGTCACTGAAATATCATATTTCAATACAGAATTTCAAGGACACATCATTATGGTGAATAAACGCTAATATCAGAAGAAGTCAGAATAGAATTACAAGACATGAGAAAAAGAAGAGCAATACAGATGACACCTCAGCCAAGTGCACCCAGAAAAAGAATGATGACAACATCGCCAATACAATCTCAGTAGATACCAATTATCAATCCAATTCCAAGACCTCAATACAATATGGATCAGTCAGCCACCATTCAGTGTTACACTTGTGGAGAAAATCACTACCAAAAAGATTGTCCACAAAGACCCTTAAACTGCTACCATTGTGGACAACTAGGCCACTTCAAAGGTCAGTGTCCTTTGAAGAGTATGCCATCAGAGGAAGCCAAGGCTAAAGTAAAAAGTCAATGTCCACACAAATCAGTAACATGTTTCCATTGTGGACAACCAGGTCACTACAAGTCTCAATGCCCAATGAAGCACATGCCACAAGAAACAGCCAAAGCTCCGAGAAAAAGTCAATTACAGATCAAGAGGACACGACCAATACAAATCAACAAAGGAGGTTTGCTACGATCCAAATAACAGTTAAGAAGACTAAAACAAATTTCAGGAGAAGGAAGACCAACCACAGGACCAAGTCAGGACAAAATCAATTATGTCACTCCCAAAGAAGCCACAGAAGCTACAAATGCCATTGACGGTACGTTTATCATATAAGATCAGTGTTGGTTTTTGTCTGAAAGCTACCTTCCGAGAATCTTACAACAGAAAGAACAACATGGAAAAAGGAATCGAAAATGCAGCGTAATCTTCCAATCTGTCCCCTAGCTTTGAGTGAATCTCGGGGTCGAGATTCTTTTTAAGGGGGGTAGATTGAAATAACCCAAAATTTCGGATTTCAAAAAGTTTTTGAAATCTTTGCTTGAATTCCGAAATCTTTCCCAATTCGGAAGTTTCTTCCGAATTTCCGCTTTCCCTTTTCGTCCGACCGTTTTCTTCCTCTGAAAACGGCTTCTTCCCCGCCGCCTTCTTCTTCCTTCTCCCTTCTTCCTTCCTCTCCCCTTGCCGACTTGACGCCTGCGCCGCACCGCCGACGCCACCTCTCGCGCCACGTACCGGCTTCTACCACCTTCGCCGCCTCCACCTCACCCTGCCAACTTCTCTTTCCCGACGCCGTTCTTCCTCTCCCGACCGCACAC
This sequence comes from Ampelocalamus luodianensis, assembly GCA_036346255.1. Classification (NCBI taxonomy): domain Eukaryota; kingdom Viridiplantae; phylum Streptophyta; class Magnoliopsida; order Poales; family Poaceae; genus Ampelocalamus; species Ampelocalamus luodianensis. Next base: position 53,557,504 of record CM070629.1, on the reverse strand, counting down.
GTCGCCGCCTCCCTGCTCCCACCGCCTTCCTATTCTCGTCGCCCCTTGGCACAACCGCTGCCTCCCGAGCCGAAAGAAGCCACCCAGGGCAAGCCCCCTTCACCACTCTCCCTTCCGCCACCTCCACTTCACCCCACCTCCTCTAGAGCCGGCGGATTTTGAAGAATCGCCGCCGCCTCCATCTTCTTCTCCACCGAGCCGACGCCAAATTCGTCGCCTCCGTCCACCCGAGCTCCAAATTGAACCCAAGGTGAGCTTCTCCACGTCGCCGCCTACCTTTTCCCCACTCTCAAACCCGCCGGAGCCTCACCGGCATCGCTCCTCTCCGCCGCCTCGTTCACGGCTCCCGTCGCCAGCACGCCACAGCCCTCCCCGAACCCCAACTCCACCACCCCCGAGCTCCTACCACCCCACTGATGCTCAAGCGCCCCTCCATTTGGTCGGAGCGTGGCCGGAGCGCCGCCGCGCCGCTCCCCTGTCTCGGCCGACCGCCACCTCCGCCGCCACCCCATTCCCGCACCACCACCACCACCCGTTCAAAGCCCAAAAATGGGTTCACCTCACCTCACTGATGCTCCCCGCACCACTCCCTTCCGCCGCCGGCCACCATCGCCGCCGCTAGCACCGCCGGCCGGCCGAGCGAGCGCGCGCTCAAGGCTACCAGCCGGGCCTTTAAGGCTGGTCGATTCGGGCGTGGGCGCGCGATGAGTGGGTCGGCCCATTTATTGTTTAAACAATCATTAAACAATATTCGATTACGATATTTTCTTTTCTTGTTCACGAAAAATTGAAAACACTGCTTCATCCATGTCTGCCTCTGTTCTCGTTCATCCAAAAATTCAAAACACTGTTCCAAAATCCAAAAATGCACAATAAATCCTAATTCTTGTTCATTATCGAAAAATAGTCCGATCCTATTCTTTCCAACTAAAAACAGTGATTTCCTATTACTGATCACCTCTAGTTTTCATTTATGAATAGTAAGATAATACTATTCATTATCCGACACCATTTTCGCCCAAAACCCAAATTTGACATTATACGTCAAATTTGATCGCCTTAAACCCAGAAAACCCATTTCACTGCCTATTCCTTTGAAACAACCATTTTATTGTTTATCGACACAGTGAATCCGCTATTGTTCATTGCATAGTGACATAGCACTGTTCATAACCTGAAAATAGGCGATTTCTGCTCATATTCGTCCGAAAACAGTAAACCCTATCTACTGTCCACTTCAAACCAGAAACATTGATTTCAGCCATTAATCACTGATCCATTGTCGTATATGAATAGTAAAACAAGTACTATTCATTATCCGACGCCTTTTCGTCCGAAACCCTAATTTGACAATATATGTCAAATTTGACCGTTTCGAGCCCGTGAGCCCAAATCCCAGCTTCGTTCAATCCAGTCAAACACCAAATAAATCTCTACTATCTTACACCACCTACCTTTCTTTGTGTTTCTTTTCTGGTTTTATTTACTTGCATGTTGTTCCCAGCTCATTCCTTGTCGAGCCTGATTTTATTTGAATTATTCTATTGTTTTGTTTCACGCTAGGTTACGACTTCGACGACCAGACTCCGGAAGACGCAGGACAAGATCAGAATCCAGAAGACTTTGTGCAAGAAGGCAAGTCGCATCCTTTGATCATTTTGAACCTACATTTCATCTATGTATTATTACTTTCATTACAGTATTTGTGCCAATTACTTTAAATGTTAAAATAATACTTTTGAATGACATGACAATTAGTTAAATCCTAAATACCACACAAACAAGCCCACCCAACTTTTGTAGGCCATATTCACCTTGACAAGGTTAGTACACATAAAATATTATCTATACAAGGTAGCTTTGTCACCAAAATTGTGTTCATCAATCAAAAGAGAGCATTGGCTTCTCGCCAATGGTTTTGGTGGTGAGTTGAGGGTTGGATCCAGGAAGTTGGACAACCCAATAAACTCGGGTTAAAAGTGAGTCATCAGTGAGATCTGGAGGTGATCAGCCACGAGTTGGTGTTGGGTCATCGCCTCACTGGATGACTGGTAAGGACAAGAACCTTGTGCCAAAGTAACAGACATAGAATCCGCTCAACCACAAGCGTGGTCATTAGTCCCTAGCTTAGTACACTGATCTTCCGATTGATTACCTACAAGTATCATTTGTTGCTTGTTCGATAGGACAGATGAACTTGGTGTGGGACGGGAATGGCCAGAAATAGTCACTCGCTGGTTTCCACCTCGGTATGGGCCCATCAGCGTCGGAGTACGAATTCCACGAATGGCCGGTGGTCTCCCAAGCTGTATGAATGTAGACCTACCGTGTAGAGACTAGAAAGGATGAGCAGTGAAAAGGCTTTGTTATCTCAACTCGACCACACGCTAACATGTTGCGTGTATATGATCCGACAGTGTGAGCATGAGATATCTTGTGGGTAAAGTTGGGCAACTCTGCAGAGTGATTAATCAAAGGTATTCGAATACATCGTGCTTAGGTTAATGAAGTCGTGTTGATGGGTGATTCGATACAAAGGCATAAGTAGAGTTTTGAGATGTTAAGTTGGTAATCAAGGTTGTTGATAAACCCCGATGCTATTACTTATTATTGTTTCTTGTTTACAAATTGTTTTAAATTCAAAGTGCATCCACATATGCCACTATGGTAAACCCTAACTATCCATTGAACTCCTTGCATGTAATTATTTAGTATTTCCATGCGGCTTGTTGAGTAAAGTGGTAGTACTCATTCTTGCAATTTGCAAAACATCTACAGAAGAAACTTGGGAAAGTGCAGAGGACCCTTGTGAACAAGATTTTGGTGGACCCCAAGAAGGCAACGACTACTGTTATTAGGTCTCGACTGCGCTCAAGCGTACCTGTGGTTTGATGTTCTTTTGCCTTGTATTATATTTAACTTTGGGCTTGGATGCCCATGTCAGGTCAAAACAGGTTGTTAAACCTTAGTTTGTTTAATAAAAAAGTCTGGTTTTTGTTGCAATCGGAAGTTTACTTGAGATACTATTTGCTTCGCAACTGTACATCCTAGGCGGTTGCGAAGGGTTTAGCAGTTCCGAGATTCGGGGCTGTGACAGGCCCCGACACCATCACAACCTACTCCCTCGAGGACAACGAGCTCTGGCTCCGCCACCTCATCGGCCTCCTCTTCGAGCTCTTCTCCGCCACAGTCATCTTCCTCTCCTCCCTGCAGGAAACCCCATGATACGGGCACTATCACGGTGTTCGTCGTAGGCATCATCAAACGGCGGCGCACCTACTCCTCTCTCTCCCAGCGGCGTTGACGGCTTCATCAACAACATCATCGGCGACCCTTCATCAACAACTTCATCAACAAATATAACTGTTGTAAGAATACAAGCGTGCAACGTATTACGTACTCTAGGTGTGGTCTCGGTGGCGCATGAAAGAAATAAGAATCAGACGGCAAGAAAGGCAGACAAGTGCAAAACCATGCACCAATTGGACCGAGCAACCACACTCACCAAAATCTGCACATCCAACATGGCAAGAACAAAGGGGTCTACCATCTGAACTTCTTTTTTAAGATGTGACACTACTACAAAACAGGCAATAGCAGACACATCATCACAGACGGTTCCAAAGGAGTCGTCTGTGTTGAACTTATACTGACGGTTCCCTTTGGAACCATCGGGAACCGTCGTGATATGTCCTCATCACGCAGCGGTTCTTATTACCAACCGTTTGTGATACTTCACGACGGTTGGTAAAAGAACCGTCTCGTGATGAGGACATATCACGACGGTGCATATTAAGAACCATCGTGAAGTATCACGAGGCGGTTAGTAATATGAACCGCTCGTGATGAGGACAACTTATCACGAGCGGTTTGTAAATAAAACCGTCAGGAAGTATCACGAGCGGTTTTAATTTTAAACCGTCGTGATAAGCTACTATCACGACGGCTCTATTAAATAACCGTGCGCGATATTATTATCACGACGGTTTTATTTAGAGCCGTCGTGATATCAACCTCTTCTCCCGCGATGTGTCTCTTCACCATCGCTGGCAACCGTCTCTTCGTCTCGCACGCCGACGATACATGCGTCTCTTCGTCTCACGTGCGATTACTCCTAATTATTTATATAAGGCGGAATAATTCACGAAGATTAAACTCCTCCCATCGCTCTTCGTCTCACGGTTTTGAGTACGTCAATCGCCAAGGTGAGCATGCGAGCGATCGGGCCAGCACCAAGGCGAGGAGGTCGGTGATCGCCGCTCTTTCTCATGATGTCATCGTCGACATCGTCGGCCGTGTGGCCACGAGCTCTCCTCACCATGGAGGACCTATGCACCTACGATTAACGTCGTACATCTTTATGTCTACAATATACGTGCGTACATACTACTATTTATTCTAACATCTTGAATGTATGTACGATAGTTGCAAGGCCTTGTACAAGGTGTCAAGGCAGCGGGGGAGCGCGTGGCGCTGGGCGAGAGGAGGCGATGAAGTGGCGGGACAACGAGCGCTACCTCGCCGTCGTCAACCACACCGCCGCCGGCAACCCGGGCTTGTTTCATCGTCGGCCTCGGGCTTGTCTTCGCCCCAAGACATGCGGCGCACCTCATGTTCCTTGAGCGGCGGCGTGGCGGCCACAAGGCCGTGGCCTCGTGCTCGGTCTCCTCCTCTACGGCGGCGAGACGCGCGACGTTGGGAAGCACTACATCAGCCGGTCGAGGACGAGCCGACCGGCGGCGGGTGCGAGCGCCAAGACCAACCGGGAGTGCAGCGGTGCCGAGGCTCGCCGCGGACATGGTCCAGGCGGCGGCGTGGGGAAGAAGGCCGGGCCACTGGGCCGGGTGTGGGCGCTGTCGGAGGATGGCCACCGGTGCACGAGCATTGGCTGCGGTGTGGAAGGGTGGGACGACTACGTCGTCTTCTGCAGTGACGACTGCAGGATTAGGCATGAGTATACCAGTTTCTTTGCAAAGGTGTTAGACTATTTGCCATAAAATTTTAGTTTTTTAGGTTTCTAGAAAGGTGGTGCAGCTGGACTATTTTCCAAATTAAATGAATTTTTAATGCACCAAAATATACGGTCCACAAGGACAGGAGCGATTACAATTCCACGTTGACATCAAAATATACGTACGACATATTACAAGTTCATAACACATGATGTTATGGAATAAATTAATTACAATGGAGTAATTTCTTAATTAAAATATAGTCCTTCATGATGATCGACGCGCATATAGCTAGCTTCCTCGCTGGGTTCTTCCTCGAGCCTGATGCCGTCTCCGAAAGGAGGCAACTCGTCAAATTGATTGTATTCTTCCTCGTCCACTACATTCTCAACTCCGACAATCCTTCTTTTTCCATGAAGAACTACGTGGCGCTTCTTATTTGCCGGTCGGTTACATAGAAGACTTGAACAACTTGGTTGCTTGATTTAATGGTTCGTCTTTGTATCCGACACGATCGAGGTCCACGTAGTGACGCCGTGCTTGTCGACCTTCACATGTGGGAGATGGACCCAACGGCGGGGGCCTGCAGCTGGTCTTTATATTTATAGGGTGAAATATCACGACGGTTCTTATTTCCAACCGTGCGTGATACGAGTATATCACGCACGGTTCTCCACAAACCGCCTGCGTGTTGAACTTGCACGACGGCTCCATGTGGAACCGTCGTGATATACTCAATATCACATACGGTTAATAAGTATAACCGTCGTGATATACTCACATCACGACGGTTCTATTAACAAACCGTCAGTGATGTGAGATATCACGACAGTTCTACTTAATAGAGCCGTCAGTGATATTTAGAATATCGCTGACGGCTCTATTGAAGCACCGTCGTGATAGTATATCCTGACGGTGCTTCAATAGAGCCGTCGTGATATCATTTTTATAAAAAGCGCACCTAGGTTTTGCTCTTTACTCGTCACCGTCTCCGCGCCCTTAGGCTCTCGCGCGCTCTCGCTCCTCTAGGGTTCGCCGTTCACCTCCCGGCCGTAGACCCGCGCCGCCGCCTTCATCGGCAGACGCCGCCTCGCCTCGGCGCGCGGCCTCCTCCCCGTGTCGGCCTCCTCCTCTCTGCACCGGCCTCCTCCCCTGCGCCGGCCTCCTCCCGCGCCGTCCTCCTCCCCCGCACCGGCCTCCTCCCGCGCCGTCCTCCTCCCCGTCGGCCTCCTCCGGCGCCTCCCTCCTCCCCGTCGGCCTCCTCCCTGCACCACCTCCTCCTTGCACCGTGAGTTGTTGTGCGGCATCCTCTCTGTGAGTATTCCTAAAGATAATATGTGAATGAATCTAGTACTAAAGATATGGCAAATTGATCGATGGGCTTTGTTGACATGCTCGTGATGAACTTTGTCTTATCTTGAGATTGAATGTGATAGTTAGTTGATTCTTGAGCTCTATTGTACAAATTACTTGCTCTTGTCAATTTCATATCTGTTAATTTGTTACTTTGATTGAATGCTAGTTATCACGACGGTTGAATGCCATCATCAATTTGATATCTTGTTAGTTCATTCTTGAGCTCTATTGTATTGACGAACCGTCTGTGATGTGACTTTGATAGTCTTTGATAATGTGAATCAAATTGATCGATGGGCTTTGTTCAGTTCGCTCTGTGATGAACTTTTCTTATATCTCGAGATTGAATGTGATAGTTAAGATCATTTTGATATGATTGAGATCATTTGACAGTTAAGCAAAGTATTGTTTAGAGCTCATAGTTTGAATTTATACTATCATATTCATTTAATGAAGAGTATAGACAATAGGATTGAGATGACAAAGACTTGTTCTTTTGCAACTCTCCTTCTGAGAGCACAAACTACCATCAATCCTTCTTTATATATTATACGTTTGTGCATCATTTTCGGTTAAGTTGAGTAAATCTGCTTGAATCTGGTCAGTTAGAGCTTACGCATATTGCTTCGTGCATATATAGATAGCAAGTAAGCGACATGGCGTCCGCACCATCTTCGCCGCCGTCTGGATCTCCAAGGAAAGTGGTACGTACGCGAGATGGCAGAGGAACATCGAGAATTCCTCCAGGCCTAATGACCGTCACGGAGGTCAATGCCAATGGGATCCCTGTGAGTCCCCCAAGCAGCGGCGAGATTCCGAACCTTGCGGATACTTGGAAGGAACGGGTCCCCATCACCACACTTGAGTGGGACAACGTGTCGGATGTTCGGGAAGCCACCGTGGGGCGGTTTTAAAATCGTTCACTTTCCCACCGCAGACACGGCGCGTGGAGCGGCGAGACGTTGCTCTCGATCGGAAGGCGTGGAGGACCTTCAAGAGCGTGCTTGTCACAAAGCACGTGAACACGGTCAACGCCCTTCACGGCGTATAAATTCTTGTCGCGGGATATATGGGACGCCTTTGTGCAAATGAAGACGACGCTCGAATTTCTTGAGGAAAGTCACGGCGCACAAGGCTCTCGGACACTTAACACTCACCCCACAAACTTCGGCACGGCTGGTACGCGGTAAAACCGCGCAATGGGCGCGGAGGGCGAGCGAAACAAGGCCATTTGCTTTGAGATCACGGACAGTAGCGCTCTCTCACAGTTAGAGCGAGGCATCGATTCGTCTTCGGCGAAATCTCTTTCACAAACCCTGATCGGATGTGGCCAACCGTGTGGTAAATTTCTTGAACTACCTAGTTGTTAATAAGTCTATAACTTCATAATGTATATAATAACATGATGACCTCTTGCAGCAAGAATTGAGTTCCGCATGTTAGAAGGCTCCTTCCAAGCGCAGGCGAGGAGAAGGATATACTAACTACGGCCACGGAAACAAGGAGCACCCGGTCGCACGCGAGGCAAAGGGTTAACGTATCTTGGAGGATGGATTCCCATCGACTCATCGCACGTATAGGAGCGGAAGAGATCCAAGGCCGAGTACTACACAGTGTTGGAACATGTGCTTACTTCAAAATTTGAAGAAAGAGAACGGGTGTTTACTACAAAATTTGAAGAAAAGATAGCAAGATTGCAGGACCAAGTGAATCAACTACTACTCCTCAACAACCAGTTGCAGGCCGCCCTCGTTGTTTTGGTAGGCAGTCCTTCTCAACATCGGAGTAGCGTCGCGTCCACGCAAAATTGTGAACACGATGATGTCCAATTACCTATCGACGACATCAAGGTAATGTACATCTCTGGAATGCTCCAAAGATAGACCTATAGGACGCCTTAGCTAATTGCGTATCGTTTTGTAGGAGCCGACGCACTGCACACTCCAAGTGAGGATGGTTGGGATGTCTATTGAGGCTGGGCGGGGGGTGGTGTATCCATGCAATGAAGGGATAGTGCAGCACGGTGCCCAGGTGGCGCAGGGTTACGCCAGGGTCCAGGTAGACATGGTACATGATAATTTTAGGGCCGTCCCGCTGGAGATTCGCCCGAACGATGAAATCATAACACTAGGGGATGCCCTGTACAGTTTTATTCAGTGGCCAAAGAAGGACATCGCCCTGGACCCTGCAGTGCCGCCTCAACCTTCGATGACTCCACCCAAACCATCTCCACACGACCATGCCTCTCCAATTCAACTTTTGAAGGACATCATCCTGGACCCTGTAGTGCCGCCTCAACTTTTGATGACTCTACCCCAACCATCTCTACACGACCATGTCTCTCCAACAGGACCCTCCATGACTGCACCTCAACCTTCGCTTCAGAAGCCCGCCTCATCGGTTCCGTGGAGAAGACACCAACGAACAAAAAAGCGTGCGCCGTGTCGGTTCCCGAGTCGTCGGCGGGAGGAAGGCGCGTGGCGAGCAAGTCGTTCGGGACAAATCGAAATTGAAGAACATTAAGGCGCTTAGCCTCCTAACCCTAAGAAATACTCTTTCGGAAGTCCGTTGGCGACGAGCATAGTATTAGCCTACGCTGGATTAGGTTGTCAGAGTTTGCATAGCTGGTACTTGCAGAAGACCAAAGAGAAAGGGTGCGCTGATGGAATCACCGTCGGATACACGAGGACTATTTCCTCCAGCGAGCCCCCTTCATCGTGGGCTTCGACGACTTATTCGACCTATTCAACCTCAAAGCCCTCGATGCCTCACTTCTACGATGCTGGACACTGTAAGTGTGTACAATCAAGTTATACATTCACGTAATATAACAACTCATTGTTTATGTATAGATACATGATTAAAAGCGCGGCGATTGAAAGAACGGTGGGTTTCTCGACCCACACGTGGTCTCTGAGCAAACCATCTTGGCGACGCATCCTCGTCGAGAAATACATAACGGCGGATTGCTTGCTCAAAACTACGTGGACTACATAATGGTGCCCTACAACCGTAGTAAGTGCTTCACTACTTGCTATACAAATTTCATTTGTACTTTATACGATATGAACTTAGGTTTAATGACTATAACGACATACATGAGCGGGCATCATGGATCCTTCTAGTCATTATACCAAGAGGAATCAGTACTATACCTTGATTCCCTAATGAAAAAAGCCACGACTTCACCCTTGTGCAAGAAGTACTCGACAGTGTGCTCATTTCCTCCATACATAACTCTATTGTAGTCTTCCTTCGTTTGAAATGGTGAGGTTAACTTTTTGGAAACATGTAGGTCGTTCATCTCCTATATTGCCGAGGAGGGCTATACAAGGGAACGAGCGCCACACTTAATCACGGGACGCGATTTCCGATGCGTGCTACAACACAATAATCCTATATCATACTTGTAATAATCGTCTCGAACGACTATACCTATATATGTAATTCTATTTTTTCTGCCGCAAACAAAAGCGTAAGAATGTGCATTCTCGTTTGCCATCATATGCGATTCTCATGAGTGCTAGGTTGCGGATCCCGAGGTTGGTCAATCTACGCAATAATTGCTAATTATAAATTTAAATATATATGTGTAACACTTTACTCTTGTTTGTAGGTTTTGAATATAGATTTAGATTCACTCGTTGAAAGAGATCTCGGATGTTCGAGGAGGCTTTGCACCTTCATCATGACGGATATCATTGCGCCAACGGAGAGTTTCACTCTTGAGCGACCTCGAAACAATTAATATATATTTGATATAGTTGTAATTCACTTTGAATAGTTGTAATTCAATGGTACACTAGCGACAATATTTGATATATGTTGGTTTGTAATTGACAATGATCACTTTGGGTTGTCTGTTGATTTATCATGATGTATCTATTTTACTGCTGCTTATTTTGGAGGGCATGGCTAGCAATTCCCGAGGCTAGCGAATTTTTTTAAAAATAGTTAGGTGATAACTATCACGAACGGTTTAACAATCAAGCGTCAGTGAATATGCATATCGAACCGTTCTATTAAATAGAACCGTGCGTGATATACACATATCTCGAGCGGTTAGTAAATAGAACCGTCGACCGTCTGAGATATGTGTATATCACGGACGGTTAAATAATTAGAACAAATGCGGATATGTGCATATCACTGACGGTTTGTAAATAGAACCGTGCGTGATAATTAGATAGCACAGAGCGGTTCTTTAATAGAGCCGTGCGTGATAATTAAATAACACAGACGGTTATATAATTAGAACCGTCCGTGTTGTGACTTATCACGAGCGGATTTTTAGCGTGCGTGATAACCGCTGCTTATCACGGGCGTGCAAAAACACGACGGTTGGGCGAACCGCGCGATGATGACTGCTCAACCGTCTGTGATGAGGCTGTGTGTAGTAGTGTGACTTATTCCTCCACACTTCAAATTTAAGATAGGAGTGAGACTCGAACTTAGTGAGCGGGTTCACACTTCACGGACTTGTGTGTCCACCGTTGCACCCTAAGAGAGATCTCTCGAATTTGAAGTTCTTAAAAAGCGTTTCAAGTGATGTGCATGGGTCCGATCGCACCTGCATCTTGGCCATTCTTGCGAGACTAGAGACTAGAGGACTCACAACGAAAGTTTTCAAATTTTCACAACAATGCCATTTTTACCGAATGTGTTGCCTTACAAGTGGCCCCTCTCTATCGATTACCAGGGGTCCTATTTACAGAGCAGTAGCGGAGATCCGCCTGAAATTACATTTCACCCTCTAGCCTTAACACATGACGAATTGAAGGGTGTTCTTGTCAAATGCTACTGACTGGGGCCAGCCACTTCCGAAACCGGGGTGAATATACCGAAATTGTCGTTTGTTCAAGGTACCTAGCTAGTAGCTAGCACACAAATACTAGTCAAGATCGAGAGAGCGATGAGAGGCGTCCAAATAGAAAACCTTTTTGTGCTCACGGTTGATCTTCGAAACCATGAATATACATATAGCATCCCCACACATGATCAATACTCTTTTCGTTCTTTTTTATTTAATATATAGATATATACTTTTTTTATTTATTTTTCTCCATCTTCAGGATGTGATTTTGACAGTTTCCTTTATGACTGTTTTTCTTTGAGAGGGCACATGGAGGACACACGCGTGCACACACATGCGTACCAACTACACACGCTAAGAATCTTATATTAATATATTCAAAGAAGAAGAAGAAAGGAAAAGGGTTGATTTGGTAATCAGACGATCCGTACGCTATCCTTGCATGGCATCCTTTCTTGCTTCCATTGCAAGAACTCGACCAGCATGCATGATCATGATGCTGTCTTACACTGATGTGAAAACTACGACTAGTGTGGAGTGTGAACCTTTCTTCAATAAGACCAAAGCTGTAGCAATAATACCCACGCAGTGTATATATCTTTCTTCGATAAGACCAAAGCTGTAGCTATAGATAGCTAGATACCCGTGCAGTGTATCTTTCTTCAATAAGACCAAAGCTGTAGCTAGATAGCACTAGCTTTCGGTTTCTTATGATACAAAGCTTCATATGGCTTCTTCCTGACCATGCTTCGTGTAGGAGCACGGTTAAGGACATATACTGCCGTCGCCATGGCTTCTCTCCAAAACCTTCCCGGCATGCCTTTGCTCTTGAGTAGGCTTCTTGCCATCGCCACAACCGTTTGGTTTCTGCGTTCCACCACGCCGTGGGTGAATACGTGCGGAGCGGTGAGAAAACGCTTACCTGCCCATGTTCTCGTAGTAATCTCGGAACTCGTTGGAAGTGAACTCTCCTCCCCTGTCAGTTCGGAGCGCCTTGATCTTCGCATCGACTTCCATTTCAACACCTGCTTTGAACTTCTTGAATGCGCAAAATGCTTGCTCTTTACTTTTGAGTAGCAAAACCCACATGAACCGATGAACCGACCATGATCATCAACCAACAACATGAAATACTTGTTACTTCCCTGTGTGGCTGGTGTGATAGTGTGGGACCCGGATTTTCTAATCCCGAATCCTCTGTGAAAGCACTGTGCTATTCCCTGGATCAGTAGATAGCACTCACAGATACATTGCTGAATCATCCATACATGACGTGAACTAAAGTATCAATATTACAACCATCAGAGTGACATAGACCACGTCGGGTTGAGTTTTACAAAAGGGGCCGATCAGGCCAAATTGATTACATTACATAAAAGCAACGTCGACTACAGGAAGCAAAGGGGTGAGAGCTCATCTCTCCACGAGCAAGCGGTCGGGCAACTGTGTACAACCGATATTAACCAGGACACGGATAATATCGGTTGTATGCAGTACCAACGAGTCGCTAGGCCCGGGCGAGACCTAACTACAGAACTAGACTATTCTTCTTCGACTCCATGCCCATACGGATCCTCGTAGTAGGCATAGTCTCCTTCGTCGGCTTCATCTGAAGGGATTTGGGGAAAGCGAGAATGAGCACAACTTCCGTGCTCGCGAGCCAATACACAATGCAATATTATACATGCAAGGCTTAACAAGGATGGCTAGGGTTCTTTTATTTGCGAAAGCAATATTTTCAGATATCATAATTACAAAGTCCTATCACTTAGCAGTTTTACAATTTGTATTTTATTTAAAGAGAGTAGTTGTGCAATATTTGTATCAGCAGAGGTTACCTCCACCTTATGCTTATTTTGATTGGAGCTACCTCCATTTATTAACATCGCTGAGTACGACGACCCAGGAAAAAAAAATCCAAACTCAGGGCTAGGTGAGCCCACCACATTTTTCATTCCACCCATAATAGTTTTTTTTTTGAAATAGAACTAACTCAAGTTAAGTTCCCATGTCCGCCTTTGACCGTAGGCACGGCTGTTTAAACAGTTTATAACTCTGCAGAGATTGTACACTTTACCCACAAGAGATAATCGTCTTGATATGTACACACGTTTCCATAGACATGTGAATCAAGGGGAGATCATCACAAGGCCTTTACAATGCATCCAAAGAAGATAGTTACACTTCGCTAAGGTTTCGTCCACGAAGGGTTACGCTCTTTTAGACCCGTCAACCCTTACTCGGACCCCCTCTTGCGCCATCCAACGACTTACGTCGCGCACCCCGACACCCCTCGCCACAAAGGCTCACGGCATCGCGGATCATCTATCTGATGCAACTCATACTGATTGATACAAATTATTTAGCCAGGTTGTACTTTACAAACTTGTGGTTGCACTTGTTTTACACAGGAGGTCATGACAAGATTAACTCCTTAGGGTTGTGCAGGCGGTTCATTCCACATTCGATCCACAACACAACAAATCCTTGGGCTACATTAGCACCCACCACATACCATCCATCTTACCGCCCACCCGGGCGGGTAATAGCAATTTTAAGGTTTTGAGGTAAAACCAGATTACCACCTTTGTCTCGGTCATGGACCACCAATGACTGCCCAAAATATTTTCATGTTTGAAGAGATGATGATTGGAACATTTTAACGTCCCAAAGATTTTAAGCAAGACTAGCATGTCGCTAAGTACAACCTATAACTAGTATTATCATATAGTTACTAGGGTGACAAAGATTAAGGATTCAAGTTGTCAAGGATGACATAATAATTAATTAATCAACAAGTGGGTATTTAACTACCTTAAGCTTTAACATACGTTTGATTAAAGAATTAAAGCATGCAATTTGCTACTTTAAAAGAATATAATTTGCATAAAATGTAGGCTCAATATGATCAAAGTATTGACTCTCCTGGGATATAGGTAAGAGGATCTTGATACTCTTAGTCTTGATCAACTTGGGGATCTCCCGCGTCTTCAAATCCTAACCGGGCGAAAAATACCGGAAAAGGCACAACGGCAAAGAGAGCAAATAAGTACACAAGAATACGCAAATAAACTCCAAATTGAACAAGACCTATGCCATTAGCAAGATCTTGAATTTACAAATTTTAGAAATTTACTTTACAATTTTGGAGCTAAAGCGAGGAGATACTAATTTTGAAGCCTCGCTTTTGAATTAAATTAGAAAAAGGAAAACGAAAATCAAACAAAAAGAAAAGACAGCCCACAAATTCCAGCCGCCCCAAGGCCTCGGCCGATCAGGCTGTGTGTGAGGGACGCCTGGCCACCCACCGCGCGCGGCCTACAAGCGGAAGAAAAGAAGGGGAGCAGAGGAGAGGCGCCACGGCGCGGGAGAGGCGCAGAGGCTCGGGGAGGAGCGGGAGCTCGGGGAAGAAAGGAAGCGGCGGCGGAGGGGGAGGCGCGACGGCAGCGAGGCTCACCGAGCGCGAGGAGAGCACCGAGCGGCAGCAGCAACCGGAGGGGGAGAGGAAGGGACGGCGGCGGCGCGCGGCGATGGAGGGGATCCCGGGGTGGCGCGACGACGGCGACGGAGGGGGGCGGCGGCGACGACGACGGCGACAGGAGGTAAGGCCTCGGCTCCTTCTCTTTTCTTCTTTCTTCTTCTTCTCCTCGAGTTCTTGCTTGGGGAGGGAGAAGGGGGGGTGAGGGGAGCGGAGAAAGGGGAGGGCACCGGAGAGGGGCTTTTATAGCCGGGAAAGAGGAGAAAAGGGGTCGTGGGGCTTGGGGGCACACGTTGGGGTGTTGGCGGGAGCAGCGGGCGTGCGGAGGCGCGACGGCGCCGGAGTGCGTGGCGGGAAACGGGATGGGATGCGCACGACGGTGACGGGCGTTGACGCGGGCTTTGCGGGACGAGACGTGCACTCGCGAGGTGGGACCCGGCGAGGACGAGAAGATGGGGGGAGCGACAGCCCACTCGGCGCGATCGGGACGGCGTCAGCGCCGGTCGGGGGGGGGGAGAGGAAGAGAGGAGGGGGAGGACGGGGTGAAGAAGGGGGGTGTTACAGATAGGTCCACATAGATCACCATGCACGAGCTGTAGTGGCTTCTCCGCTCAGTAGATCGACGCTTGTGGAAATGGAGTGTGCCGTTGCTTCCCAACCATACAGCCGTCGCGGAACTGGTCGACGTGCTGCAGATGTGGCATCCCTTCCACCATATCGTGTTGTGTCATGTTCTTGAGCGCCTGAAAATTCAGGTGCCCGTAGCGCTTCGTGCCAAAGCCATGCATCTTCTTTCTTTAATACATGCCAAAAGACACACCGGCTGAGCGAGATTGAGGTTGATTACGTACAACCTCTTTCTGGATCTCTTTACTTTAGCCAGCAACTTCCTCTGTCGATCAAAAATACACAGGAAACCATCTTCCACGATAGTCTTGCATCCATTCTCGTCCAGCTGCCCGAGACTATAATACTGCTCTTTAGACTCGGTATGTAATACATCTCAGTCAGAACAAGATGCTCGCCGGTTTGGCACTGGAACAAAACAGTTCCATGATCTCAATAGTTGACCCATCTCCAAATTTCACAGTGCCAGTGACAGAGGAACCCATACTTCTCTGTTCCGCCTAGCTTTGGTCTGACCTTGTCCTCGTTGAGCATAACCCTCTCGGTTA
This sequence comes from Ampelocalamus luodianensis, assembly GCA_036346255.1. Taxonomy (NCBI): domain Eukaryota; kingdom Viridiplantae; phylum Streptophyta; class Magnoliopsida; order Poales; family Poaceae; genus Ampelocalamus; species Ampelocalamus luodianensis. The sequence continues at coordinate 53,541,730 of CM070629.1, read as the reverse complement.
TAGACTCAACAGTTTGCGGATACTGGTGGGAGACGCTCCCCTCCTTGACCGGCGCCTTGGATGATGCCTCTCGTCGGGACGCGGATTTCCAAATCCAGAATTCTCTGTGTATATCTGCACTAGCCCCTGAATCAGTAGCTAGTACACGTAGTTACATCATTAAATATCAACACATATCTTGCAAACGTAAAGTTATTGTATAATATTGAACAAAAGAGTAATAACCTTAAGATCGAAACTTATAGTTATCATCCTTTCAACTAAACAACTCAGTTGTGGCGGCGAGCTCATGACCATGGTGTGGTTCACATGGGGCTCGGCGACATGTACCAGATCCAGGAGGGAGATGCCAAGGCCAATTACTCATCGTCCATGACTAGTAGCCAGCCAGCTGCCGCCTTGTGCCATGCATGCGTGGATGGAACCTGCTTGCAAATATCGTCGTCGTATCCATCCATCTCTCCAGGCTCCGGCTGGCGTGTTGCTCTATCTTCCGATTTATTTAGACCTACTCTGTTTTATTTTCTATGCTCGTTGTGTCGTGTAATTTGATGTCAATTGCGGTTTTATGACTTAAGTAATTGAATTTCTCCTACAACTGTTCGCCTAGGTTAGATACTACTACCTCCGATTCCAAATGTAAGATGTTTTAGAATTTGTGCCTATCAAATATATTTAATTTTGACCATCAATATGTAAAGAAACACCAAGATTTACAACATGAAATTGGTAATACTAGATTCATCATGAGATATAACTGTCATAATGTATAATTATTTATATTTGAAACAACATATTATTATAGAAATTGTTGGTCAAAGTACCACCTTGGAGACCGTGCCAATATCCAAAACAACTTATATTTTGAACCAGCAGGAGCACAATCCAATATATCTGTATTTGAAAATAGAGTTATGTTTGTTATACAACTCTTGTGATTGAATGTATAGTTGTATTTCTTATACAACTACAATAACTCTAATATATATCTGATAAATCTAGACATAATAATCGGACCCACTAAAATACACGGTGTATGCATATATCTTCATTTCATTTTTCCTTTGATTGACGCAGAAATTTCTAGCCTCTTGAGAGGAAACGTGGAATCTCTTTTTAACACCATTTTTATGATATAAGATTTGGTTCGCTAGATATTTAAAGGCAAACATCAAGCATACTAGTCATTTCTTTTACTACAGTCTACAGGTCTACAGCAGGTCTGTTTATTACCAGGTAGGTTGGCATATGGGATTACAGGTGGTTAAACACAAGCAATTAGGTAGCCAGCTAACACCCTTGTACGTAGGAAGAATTCTTCCAAAGCGTCATGCATATTGTTAAGAAACCGGGCCCAGGACCGGGAGTCCTGGTCCGAGGTGGGCTCCTCATCCCAAACCCTAGAAGGGTCGTAGCCTATATATAGGGGGTGCTATTCATTGTAATTGATTGATCGATGGATGAAGGAATAAAGAGAAGCAAGAAGTCCCCCTACATCTCTGTGTTCTATCTCTTATTCTGTTCTTGTTGTTCATGCATTGTTCTTACGATTCTGTGCTTGTCTACGAGGTAATCGCTCGGACTGGACTCGCCAGCGACGGTTCCTCAACACGTTATCAGCACGATCGACTCTCCTCGCATCGAAAAGGTAACCGTCGATGAACGACACTCGTAGATTGAATCGTTTTCTAGATTGCTTTCAATTCTGCAAATTTGGCTTTCTAGATTGGTTTCCTACGGTGCAAATCCGCTCTAATCTACCGCGAGCCGACTTGAAGTCGCCGGCCAAGCCGATCGGTGGGTTGCATGAAAGAGTAGATGATGATTGTACCGTAGGTTGTAGATGCAATCGCATGAAAGGCACTATGTGTATGGCACCGCCTGCAAGCGGCTGTCGCTACCTCCGCGATACGTTACCGGTCGGCATAGTCCGTCATCACGTATCGCCATGGAGGCAACGACAGTGTCACGCCGCTAACACGCGGCAAACACGCACAAGACGGCATGAAGCCGCGCCTCAGTTGCAATCTTGCACTACATTACAATGCATAACTTTGTATGAATAATACATCGCATGTATGAACAGTAATTACATATATCGAGGCCATGAAGGCCGTATCCGTGCCCGCAGCACCATGGAACCCCCGCATGAACCCGCCGCCGTGCCCTGAAGGTCGGGCCACCGCCGCCGTGCCCTGAAGGTCGGGCCGCCGCCGCCTTGCAGGCGCCACCACTGGATCGCCGACCGAAATCGCGCGGCTTGGAGCCGTCGGCGGTCACTACCGCTCAAAGAAAAAAAGGGGGAGGATGTGGGGTGTCGCCGCAACCCGGCGGCCCGAAGTCGCCCGAAGCAGCTCCCACACGCCTCCCGCCACCGCCGGCCCTCATGAAAGGGAAGCTGTCGCCGCCGAGCCGCATGCATCGGCAGCCTAGCCTAAAGCCGCACGGCACTCCCCTCGCCGTCTGTAGCGGCGCTGGCCCGCACCCAGAGCCGTGCCGCCGGAACCTCCTTGCCGCCAGTAGACGGCCGCCTCCTCGGGGCACCTAAAGATGCCATCCGTCGGCATGGAATGGCGCCGACCATGCATCACCCAAAGGAAAAGAAAAAGGGGGGAGGGTCGCCGCGTCGCGCGCTCGCCCGCGGTGACGGCGTCGTCACGCCGCGCTGCGTGTGCCGCGCCCGCCTCGTCGGCCGTCGCGGATCGCTTCGCAACGCCGCCGCTCCGCCCCGCCGGCCGGCCGGCCGTCGCGGCTGCAGCCTCACCCACCGCCGCCCGCTAACCCGCTGCGGCCGCGGCTCCGCGCCACCAGCGGCGTTACGCGTCGCTTGCTACACCCGGCTACCACCCATGTGAAGCCGCCGCCGTTTGCTTGAACATGAGACAGAGAAACCCTACAAGGATCCTTTTTGCTCTGGCTGTGGTAGGTCCAAAGGACCGTCTGGCAGCTATGGCCTCGGGAAAGGCCCAATCAGCCGTGAGTATTGATCCAAGCGTTATGGGCCAAAGAAAAGGCTAAATGGGCTATGAATGAAACGGCTCAAGAAAGAAAAAGGAGCGTACGGAGAAGAAAAAATGAAAAGAAAGGAAGTTTTGCAAAGGGCCTCGGGTATCAAATTACGTAACATTTTCTCAAATCGAAAATTTGCCCATAAATCCTCGAAATTCTGAAAATTACGAGGATTTTTCCGGGATAAAGAAATTCTTGCAGAATAACCCCTCAAAAATGCAAAATTGCACGCAAACTTTTCTGCATCAAATTTTGTGTGTTAACCCCTGAAATTGCAGAATTCGTCAAAAATACTTTTCCAGTGAGAAAAGGGTATCGGGAATTCAATTTTTGAATCTGTTTTTGTATTTGAAGCATGTTTAACTTTGTTATTATTATTTCTATGCAATTTATGTATTGTATTTACTGTTTTTGATTATCTGTGATTGTATATATTGCTTTTAATCACTGAAAATAACAGTAAATTATGAAAAATGCATAGAAAAATACGGGATCACGAACCAGGAGTTCAATAAATATTATGAGAATTTTTGCAACCATTTTATGCAGATTACTAGCAGTAATCTTTTGAACTTTTGCATGAATATGAATATGACTGGCATCACGAACCAGTAGTTCGAAGAACTGACCCAGCATGGCCAGATTTTGTATAAAATTTGTATCAGTATTCAATTCTGTGGTAATGTAATCACGGATGAGCAGAAGATGGAGAATACTCTCTACCTTTCACCTAAATGCGGTGCAATCCGCACGCAACTATCGTCAAGATGGCTACATGCAGTATGCCTAATTAATTGACATCATGCAAGTTGCAGAAACTCAAGATGATGTTCTAAGAAAGAACTATATCTCGCAGCCACCTAGTAGCAATGTTGGCCATGAAGCCACTGCTAGTAGCTACAAGGTGATGAAGCCTCTCACGAATGAGAATGAGCAAGAAGGGCAAAGTCGTGCGTCGCACATTATTGATGCTTTTTAGTCTAAGAAGAAGGGCAAATAACAGCATGTGGCACACCTCGCCATTGCAGGCATAGAGGGCCCGCATCCATTAGCTGCACTTATGGATGTGAACAGCCCAGTAACAGCCCCATCATCCCTCCTTTGGACATCGCAGCGGCCACAGCCGTAGCTGCCCAAGAGGAGAAGATCGCGCATGGAGCCGATTTAGGGAGAAGTTCTTGAATACTTCGCCTATTAGATCCAGTGCACGCATTGCACTCAGACCTTTTATAGAAACTTGCAGTTTGTAATTGAAGCAGAATTTTGAATTATTGAATAATGGTTGCAAGCTCTAGGAGAGCAAGGCATTAAATTCTTATTATGAGTCTGCAAGGCTCATCTTCCGTCTTTATAATAGCAAGTTATGTTACGATATTTGAAGTATTTTATCTATATGTTGCTTGCTTTCTGCTACATATTAATAAAGTACATTATATTAGAACGCGTGTGGCGCCCTATGGAGGAAGTGTGCTTAGCATGTAGCGGCACAACGAATACCATCCTGAGAGAAATAGAAATTTTTCCAGTCGATCAGCAAAAATGTTGGTAGTCTTCTGACACGTGATGAAATGATACTTGTATAATAGGCTCAGGAAGGGCCATAATTATACTCCCAACGGGCACAACTTTGGTCATTGAAGAAGACTTGTTGTACCTGAATCGACTAGAACTCTCAAGGATATTTGCGCTACTTGAGTTTAGTGTAGAGACTAATGAAGAGTATGGTGCGAATACTGCTCATTACAAAGCGTGAAGAAAGTGAAAAATAGCATTAGAATATCTTCCTTCATATGAAACTGGGCTATACTACACTAATATTAAGGCACATGCAGCCTATACTGCCTTGAAAACCGTATTTGGAAGCTCTGAACTTTTCTATCTCTGGCATGATAGATTGTGCCGTCTAGGTCTTAGGATGATGAGAGATATAATTAACAATTCACAGGGACATAATATGAATATAAAGAATTTCCTGAATCTGGAAGATTTTGTGTGCCCCGCATGTGCCACCGGGAAATTAATTATTAGACCTTTTGCTCTGAAAGCGAAGGATAAAGTCCCTGCATTCCTGGACCGTATCGAGGGAGACTTTCTACGGTCCTATACAGCCCCTGTAAGGGTCAATTAGGTATTTTATAGTGCTCATCAATGCTTCCTCGGAATGGTCGCACGTATGTTTATTGTCTACGAGAAACCATGCTTTTGCAAAGCCAATCTCGCAGATAATTAAATTAGAAATATTTTCCCGATCATCATATGAAGTCCACGAATGGACAATGCCGAAAATTTACTTTGAAAGCATTTGATGATTATTGCGAAAATGGGAATTAAAAGTTGAGCATTACATGCATCGCATATCCACACCCGAATGGATTAGCGAACTTTGAAGAATTGTAATTTACCAACTATATGTTGGGGACACGCATCTGCTCGTATGCGACTCTCATCAATTTTAGATCGTCGGCCTATAACATCCATCCAACTATGCAACTAGCGCAAGGGTCGATCGAAAACTCCTCATCTTCGCGGGTTTTGGTTGCAAGGGTTATATACCTATACCACCACCGCAGTGGCCGAAATGGGTCTTCTCAGAAAGTCCGGGATATCGTTGGTTATGAGACAAGATCCATAATCAAGTATTTGGACCATATGATTGGAGATTTGTATAATGCCCGATTCGATAGTACATTAGATGAGATTAGTTTCCGTCATTAGGGGAGAAATCAACCCTTGATAATAATGTCGGAAATAATTGAAGTCTAGAAGACAATTGAAGTCTAGAAGACAATTGAAATCCGAAGATAATTGAAATCTATGCATATGACCCGCGCACTAGTGAAGCAAATAGAAGTCCGTAAGATAATTGAAGTCCGAAGATAATTGATTTGCAAGCATTAGCGAATCAACCGTCTAACCACTTTAGTGATTTGAAGAGCGTGACCAAGTTGCATGTGCCTGCACGCAATGCACCGGAGAGGGTGGAAATACCGATGAAGGTATGCCTAATCCCGTCCTAAGGCCTCTGAAAGGACGAGAACTCCGGCCCCTCGAATCCGGCAACCGGGACGCCTGGTGAAAAAGGATAAGAAGGACTTGACACAGCCGATCACCGAAGTGCCCCAGAACCAAAAGGGGAGCCAGTTGAGACCTGGTATCGGTATGGAACCTTCAGAAAAGGCATACTAGAATTGAACATCCCCATGAAGGGAGACATCAGTATGGATGTGTGCGCACACATCGGAGCTGAAAAACTAAAGGGACTTGCCCCGCAATTGGAAGCAGCGGTGAGCAAGTAGAATATAAACTTGAAGTTAGAAGTGAAATTGATGGATGAGGTACTAGCATACCTTTATGAAATATTGGATTCGGACTTTTATATGAAGATACCGAATGTATCAACGTCCGAACCAAAAGCAGAGCAAATAGAAACATGTACGAGTGTGAAACTCGAAAAGTCATTGTACGAACATAAGCAATCGAGGCGAATGTGGTATAATCGCTTGAAGCGACTTTCTATGCAAGAAAGGTTACACGAACAATGAGTATAATCTCTGTGTATTTATACGACGATCCCAGAATGGATTTTGTATAATCTCAGTGTATGAAGATGATCTGAATATCATCGGAACCCTGAAGGATATTAAGAAAGCAAGCTCTTACCTGGAGTCGGAGTTCGAAATGAAAGGTTTGAGTAAAATCAAATATTACCTAGGCTTGCAGCTTGAGCATGCCCTTGAAGGGATATTAGTGCATCAGTCAACCTACACTCAGAAAGTGTTAGAAAGGTTCAATTTTGAAAAGGCATACCCTTCGAATGTGCCAATGGACGGGAGATCTTTGCAGCAAGACAAGGACCTGTACAGATCTAGAAAAGAGGGGGAGGAAGTCCTGGGACCGGAATTCCCACACTTAAGTGCAATAGAAGCACTCATGTATTGAACAAACGTACTAGACCGGGCATTGTATTTGCCAGAACCTACTAGCAAGGTATAGTGCAGAACCTACCAAAGGCATTGGCAGAAAATAAAGGACATCTTCCGATACCTCCAAAGAAGCAAAGAACTTAGTCTATTCTACGAAAGAATCAAGACTTAACTATGAATGACAATGCGGATGACGAATGCACTGTAGGACCCGTGATACAATAAATTGCAAACATGCTATGAATTCATATGTGGTGGAACCGCAATTCCATGAAAATCGTCTAAGCGAGTCTTGTATCGACTTCGACGAACCACTGGAAATAATAGCATTGTATGAGGCCTCACGAGAATGTACTTGGCTTCATGGATGATTCACTACATCTAGCGGTTATGTGGATTGAATACGCACCAACCCCACTATTATCAATGAAGATAATGTATGCTTTGCACAACAAGTGCGATGGGTTATTGTGAAGAATCCTCTCACAAAGCATATCAATCTGATTCCTTCTATGCTCATGAATTGCAAAAGATGGACGAAATTGAAGTACTGCATACTAAGTCATGTGAGAATCTTGCAGATTTATTCACTAAGTCACTTAAGACATCTAACTTTGAAAGATGCATATGTGAATTGGAATGATGAGACTTAGAGAAGTGCAGAATTCAGGGGGAGAACCTTCACGAACTCGTTATTAAAGCTTGATCATTAAGATCGAGTACCCAAAGAATAAATCCCGGAGATTAAATGAAATTGGGTGAATTGTACTCTTTTTCCCTTGGCGAGTTTTCTTGAAGTTTCTCGGCTAAGGTTTTTAATGAGGCAATTCGTGCAGCATAGCAGAACATGATTCATGTACTCTTTCTCCAAATTTTTCCCACTGGGTTTTTATGGAGTTTTGATGAGACATGGACATGAAGGATGAGTGCCCAAGGGGGAGTGTTAAGAAACCGGGCCCAGGACCGGGAGTCCTGGCCCGAGGTGGGCTCCTCATCCCAAACCCTAGAAGGGTCGTAGCCTATATATAGGGGGTGCTATTCATTGTAATTGATTGATCGATGGATGAAGGAATAAAGAGAAGCAAGAAGTCCCCCTACATCTCTGTGTTCTATCTCTTATTCTGTTCTTGTTGTTCATGCATTGTTCTTACGATTCTGTGCTTGTCTACGAGGTAATCGCTCGGACTGGACTCGCCAGCGACGGTTCCTCAACACATATTACCAAGCGGCAACTGAGGGGAGGGAGCATGGGTGAGACGTTAGGTTTTCGTGTCACTCACACATCTCGAGGTAATCCAAGGCCTCAGAATTTGACCCCTTTTTTCTTCTAAGAAACGCTAACTGTATCCTTTCCGTGGCTCCTAGCTATGTTCTCTCATCCGCTCATTTATTTTCCAGTCACCAACATCGAACAGTCGAGTGAGGCCAAATAATAATAATAATAATTATTATTATTATCCGTAACAACACACGAGTTTTTTTAACTTAGTTTAGTATGGCAAAAATAACATAATAAATAAATTACTGAATGTTGAAAGACACATAAAAATTAAGTCAGCTTTATGGTGGAATTTCACAAGGAACATGTACTTGCTCATGTGAACAGAAATGGCGTGATACTATATGTTTGGCATAAGGCCTACACACTGCTCCATACGAGCATGTAGAAATATTACATCACCAAAACCCCCGGAGTAAATTAATGACAAGAAGATGCTGGAATCGATTGGTACACGCATATGGCAATGATATTGGAAGAACATATATATAATGGAGGTAGCTAGCACACTTGATCGTAATTAATATGGCGCGGAGTAACTAATTAGCAGACGGATCATCCTCACGGGCCTCAGCCGGAGCAGCAGCTGGTAATTCGCTTTTGCTAGTCACGGTCTCCTCTGCTGGTTTAGCTTCGGCCTGTGGATCATGGGACTCGAGCTTGGCGAAGCCCTTGGCCGCCTCGATTATGGCCACCGGCAGGCCGAGGCACTTGTCCACGATCTCCTTCTGCATCTCTTTCAGCTCCTTGTAAAGCTTGTCTGCTTCTTCGTTGAACTTGAAGTCGCTGCTGCCTCCTCCTATCTGCCTCTTGGCTTCCACGTACTCACGATCGAACAGCTTCCATCCTTCTGCGACGCCGAGCTCGGGCGGGCGGAAGACGTTGCCGGTGCGCACCATGATCCTGGCGTGGTCCTCGTTGCGGCAGGTGACGAGCACGGCGCTCTTCTTGGCCTTGGGCAGGCCGTAGGCGAGGCGGTCGGACCACTCGCCTTCCTTGGGCGGCTGCAGCGTCAGGTTGCTGTACCACCCATCCTTGCCGTCGTCCTTGTCGCCGTCCTTGTCACCGTCCTTGCCGCCGCCGGGCCTGTACGACGCCCTGATGTCGTCGAACACGATGAGGTACCCCGTCTTGTACAGCGTCACGTGCAGGATGAACAGAAGCACACCTACAGATAATGTATATATTGCATGCATGTATGCATCTTGATAATTACTAATTAAGAACGAAACAAGCGATCGATGAATCAACGAACGCGCGTACGTACCAATCTTGGATTTCTCCTTGTCGTTGGAAGTCTTGACGGCCTCGGAGTCGTCGACAATCTTCTCGATCTTTTCGGTGTCGAGGCCGAGGTTGTCGAGCATCCTGTAGAGGAGGTTGAACCTGTCCTCGTAGTCCGGCGGGCCGACGCAGACCCAGAGCCTGAGCGGGAAGGCGTCCTTGATCCTGTCGTGCACGAACACCTTCTGCGCCAGCGCCGTCTTGCCGCTGCCGTGGATCCCCGCGATGCCCGCCGCCCTGAACAACAGCTCCTCCGCCGGCTCCTCCGTCTTTTCGACCTTGCTGGCGTCCTTGTTGTTGGCCTCCGCCGCCGGCGCGTCGTCTTTCTTGTCTGCCTGATCGGCCGGCGGACGGGGACCGACGAGGGCGTCGACCACCATATCCGCCTCATTGTCCCAGCCGTATATCCTGGTCTCGTCGACGTAGCTCGTCGTCCACTCGTAGTACTTCGTCTCCTCCGCACCATCGCCGAGAATGGCTATGGTTTGCCGCTGCACGGCCTTCACCTCCTCCGAGACTGCGCGCGCGGCGGCGTCTTGGTCATCATCTCCTTGTTGCTTGCCTTGATCATGGGACGGCGACGACGACCTGGACTTGAAAGGGTTGCAGTCGCTCACCGACGGCATCTTCTTCTTGGTCTTGGCAGGCTGCTGCTGCTTGGGCTTGGCTGGGGCTGCCTTGCATCGCGTCAACATGTCGCCGATCTTGGGCAGCAGCTCGCGCAGCTCGCCCTTCTTGTCCTCGGGAAGCTGCGAGATGATCTTCTCGTCCTTGATGCTCTTGCCGAGGATGCGGAAGATGTCATCGAACTCCGCCCTGTGAGACAGCCCATTACTGTCCAACACCGCGTCGAAGTCCTTCACTAGCTTCTCCATCATTTGAGACAGAGACTGCAGGTCGTCGTTGCTTGGCTGCGCCATGCCCCCCGCTCCTCTTGTAGTGCCCCTTGTTACTATCTCAAGGCCGGCCGGATAGCTTGCTTTTTAATTTGGCTACTTAAATCTTGTCTTGTATGGAGACGCATGCTACTACTGATGGATCAGCCTGTTTTATAGCTGAACAAACTCAAGCTGAATGCACACTGCAGGCAGGGTAACGGACAAGCAACAACGCATATGCATGGATGTTAAGATGCTTGCTCACTAGATGAGCAAAGCAAGATGCTACATGTGCTCGCAAGACTTTAGTAATGGACAAACTACAAATTTGCAAACTTCTTTCTGCAAGTGCGTGTTATGATTATGCCTCTACTCCTACATCTTACACCGAAATGTGTCACTGTGGGCACTTTGGTCGAATAACTTTGCACAAACGTGGGAACGAGTGGCACCCAAGTAACGAATTCTGCTCTGTTGTTTCCAGGACTCATATTCTACTTCTTTCTAGCTTTCCAACCTGTACTGATGGACCTCTCCGCAAGCGAGCCGAGCATCATCATGACGAAAATTACATCCAGAATGTAACCAAATCAAATGTCCGTCGATGAATCGAATAATTTCTTTCTTCTCTCCACTCATTCTTCTGTGCTACTTCTTTCAACACCTCTCTAAATACAACTAGTGGACAGGTGACTTGCTATACAGCTTACAATGCTGGAGAGGAAGTTGGTATAGAGGAAAATTAAGGCAATAAGGCAGATAATTAACCTAGGTCAACCTAAGTCAGCTGGATCTGATATCAAAACTAACAATGTTTGTTCAGTTCTCTAGCAACCACTTAGGGCATGTACAATGGTATAGACAGTTGCTGTCTATAGCAACTATCCATTCACCTATAGACAACACTAAAGACAGCTCATACAATGGGTTGTGATAATACAGCCGGCTATAGGATTACGAGACAACACACGTCTTTATTGCTTTTCTTGGTTTTGGTGCTACAATCAGTGCGAGGATTATAGACAAAGAATATTCTCTCTTCGTTCTCTTTCATCCACGTCAGCAAAAATCCTATGTGGCAAATGCTATAGACGGCTGACATAAGCTCATTGTACATGCTCTTAGACGGCGACGATGTATGGAATCAATAGCTCTTGGGATCTGGGGCTCTTGTTCTTGCAATGGTGAAATGGTCGACACTTGGGATCCAAGTTCCAATCCTTTGGGACCTGTACACCAGATCGACGTGTTTATAATGGAGTCTATATCCATTTTCTTTTCCATATCCAAAAATGCAGATCTACCTTTTATCGGGTGATGCCGATCAATGGATTACAGAGACGAGAACAAAGGGAGCAGGTTGAATTGTTACCTTGGCAACTGCAAGTGTAAATATTTCCAGATCACCATCCTTCTTAATGTGGATTGTGGAACCTTGTGAACGATTTGTAGTTCGCGATGCGCAGCGATGAGAAGGCTTCATCAAATTAAAGTGTATGTGGAACCAGTTGATGCAGATGTATAGGTAACTACCAAATATGAGGGAAACGACTGGAGTCGAGAAAAATCCAGAAAAAGATAAACACAGAAGTGTAGTACATGATCAGAACACTCCGAGAAAGAGACATCATCCCGTTCTTGCAAATATTGATCCTTGTCACGGCCATGACCTGTATAAAGATATAAATTGTCTGATAAGGTAAAATCTACAAAAGGTGGATGGAAAAGGAACATTTGAAATTGTATAGACCAGCCACAATTAGACATCTGATTTCGTGACGTTAGATGGTAATTTCTAGTTTATGCTTCATACACAAAGTTTATAATGTAGGTGGTAATTTCGTAATTAAAGGACAAGTACAAACCCATTGCTAAAAAAATGCAAGGCATCTACACTACAATTCCAGAAAGAGAGTCTTATCACCTCAGGAACGTCGAAGGCTGACATAAGGTATTTTATGCATACAGGGTACAGTCCAAGTGTCCATTGTTCCAGACAAGCACGAAGACCAGTTGGATCTGGGAAATGCTCGCTTTCCATTGACCGATACCAATCATATATTCATATAGTGTGTGATAACCTACAACAAATGGATTTGTAATAAAAACTTTACCCTTTAAATGCATTTCACTTGGATGAAGAAGCAGGAAATAAGCAAAATCCCTGAAGTCAGAACAAACAATAGGAGCCTACTTCCTAGGCACATTACCCTAGTCAGATTATTTGTGGAGTGGAGCGCAGAGCAAAAGATTGAGATAAATCGTTAGGGCCATGTCATCATAGTTTTGTTAAGTAAATTAACCTCTAGGATATGCCATCATAGACGTGTTCACATAGGAATATCTTTCTCGATGTGACCTTTTTAATTTCCTCTAGGCACTTGAAATCAAATTCACTGCTTTGAGGGATGAAATATTCGATGTTGACAATCTTCTCCAGTTGGAAACCATAAAGTTAATATAGCCCAGTTCAAATAATTGCATAATGTATTTTTACATTTTAAAAGGCATATAATAAGCATGAACATGCAGTTTGATCTTGACCTATAATAAGAATTTTTATCCGTAGCGTTGTGGTTGGAAGTACGATATAAGATGGCATACCTGAAGTCGCCAATAAATGATCCCGAATACAGATTTCGATGCCCAACTCCAGCAGCAACATTAAAAGTAGAGCTGCAGAAAGTTGGACTTCCTACTGAAGGGACATATGAGTGTTCAAAAATATAGAGCAAAGCACTCCATATTGTCAAGACGCTTATTATAAATATTGAGAAGCTTTTCAGACGCCCAGACCAAGTTTCTTCATTTAAGATGTGAACAAGATTACACTGTGTAAATATCGCCGGGAGGACGGTATGACAGCGATGGCTCGAAGAGGGGGTGGGGGGATTTTAGAAGAGGAAAATAGACATAAATATGGATAAACTATTGTTTCTTAGTTCTTCTTGTTTGAGTGGTAATGGATACATGTAACTCTTTGTACAAGGATGACTTGACTTGATCTCTAATAAATAATCTTAAAGAAAATCTATCCCTAACAATCTAATCTAATAATAACTACTCTAACTAATAGGTAATATCAAACACCTAATAGATATATTCCTAAATAATAAACTTTCCTAATAAGCATGGTAGCACTGTTCATGTGTGAATAGTAATCGTATGAACGGTAACCCTCCACGAGAACAGTACCCGGCCCATGACGAAAATAAATTCTATAGGACGGGGCCTCATGAGAGGCCTCTCGCATCTGCCGTCTATCAGGAGAGAGAAAGGGAGAGAAAAAGGAGATCGAACAGCAGAAAGGTGGGGGCTCACTGTGAGGCCCCGCCCTATAGAATTTGCTTCCGCCCATGACACACTGGAACAAACAGAAATAGCATCAAGAAGTCGAGAATAGATCAAGATTATCAGCATGATACAGCATCACAAAACACCCTCCGGTGTAAACGGAGCGAAAATTGAGGCTCGGTTAGACGTCCACGTCGCCCGCAATTCCCTGTGCCGTCCGTTTCCTCGCTGGTTTTCTTCGCGTCCGTCAGATTTTTTTTTCTCGGTTTCGCTTGCCTGCGCTTCCTCCGCGTTCTTTTTTTAGATAATGGAAGAGGCAACACCTCTCCCGACCTCTGCATCCAGGATGCACACAGCCCAATTTATTACTAATAACCAAAATCTAAAGTATCCAACAAATTAAAGTGACTTAAAACAACACAACCAAAAGACGACTGAACTTTAAATTCAATCATTACAAATTCTGTAACTACACCGCCACCCATGCTTGCAGAAGATTTGCTTCGCCACACATTCCAATCTGGCACTGCTGCTCAACATCAACTCCTTCTGGGTTGGTTTCTGCATATTTGCCCATGCCCTCATCCAGTGCCCGCTCAATAAGATAACCTGCAAGAGATTATTGATATCCTTTTTATCAAAAGCTACATCATTCCGACATAGCCAAATAGACCAACATAATGCACTAGCTCCAACAAGGAGTTGTGTTTTGAGCATATTTGGAATACCAGTTAACCAATTCCCAAACAAGTTGGCTATATTCACCGGAGGAGATAGATTAAACGCACATTGAATAGTTCACCAAACAAGACGTACAAAAGGACAGTCAATAAAAAGATGTTGGATTGTTTCATCTGAAATACAGAAACAACATTTTTTGCTTCCCTTCCAATTTCTTTTTAGCAGATTATCTTTAGTTAATACTACTCCTCTTTTGAGATACCAAAGAAATATTTTCACTTTTAAAGGAATTTTAAGTAACCAAAAAGAGCGCTTATTGGGGACATGATAATTTCCAATAAGTGTTGTATAAAAGCTCTGAACTGAAAAAAGCCCAGACTTATTTAATGACCATCAAAAAATATCCTTTTGAGAAATTAAATGCGCATTAATAATTCTCAACAGTAACTCATTCCAAGTCTGTAACTTAGGTCCAATAATAGGTCTACGAAAAGAGATATTTAAAGAAGCCGAACTTAAAATATTTGCTATTGTATCATCCTTATTCCTCACCACATTATAGAGGATTGAATATTGTCTTTTTAACGGCGAGTCTCCTAACCAAATATCTTCCCAGAACCTAATTTGCATTCCATTTTTAACCTGGAATGAACCAAAACGAAAGAAAAGATCTTTAATTTTCATTAGACCTGACCAGAAATGAGAAGACCCAGGCTTATTAACCACCTGCGAAAGACTCTTCTCATTCAAATACTTCTTTGTTAACATAGTTTGACAAACCCCTTCTTCATTAAGCAACTTAAAAAGCCATTTTCCTAGCAAACTTTTATTTTTTATGTCTAAATTCTGAATTCCTAGCCCACCCTGCTCTTTAGGTGTACACATTAAACTCCACTTAGCAAGTCTATATTTTTTTATGATCGTCACTTTGCCAGTAAAATCTAGATCTATAAAAATCCAGTCTTTTGAGAACCTCTTTAGGCATATCAAAAAAAGACAACATAAACATAGGTCGACTGCTTAGTACTGAGTTAATAAGTACTACTCGACCACCTACAGACAAATTTTTTCCTTTCCAACTGCTTAACTTCTTTTCAACTCTATCTTCAACACCTTTCCAATCTCTATTTCTTAATTTTTATAATGAATTGGAATCCCTAAGTATCTGAAAGAAAAGACACCCACTTCACAACTAAATAAGTGTGTATACTGAGTTTCAACATCTTTGTCTTTGCCAAAAGCCGTCCAATGCTCGTCCTGCTTCCTTCTCCGCGTTCTGATCCTCAACGCACGCTCCTCCGCAGGCCACGGGCCCACAGCCCTACCTTCCTCTCCCTCCGCTTCTGCTCCGCGGCCGCCGCCCCAGCAGCGGCCGATGTCGCCGACTCTGCCGTGGCCGCCTCCTCCGCAGGACACACTTGGCCGGAGTAGGCCGACTTCCTCGAGAAGCTGCGGGCCAAGGGGTACTTCGAGCGTGCCGCCACTGCCTCTGGCGGGGATGTTGCCGAGGGCGCCGCCGGAGATGGGGAGGCGGCGTCGGCCGACACTTAAACCCCCTCAGGGATCTGAACAGGGTGAAGATCGCGTGCCTCAAGTTCGCACGCGAGCGCTTCGATCTCCTCAGGTTGGGAACCATGAGATGGATGCCTTGTATTTCTGTCGTGCTTTGCATCGGTGCTTTGCTTAAGCATGTTTGATGAGCACTTGTTGATAATCATGTCTGGGAGCATAAACTCCGTTCACAATGGCTGCTATTTGATTAACACAAGAATTAAATTCTAAAGATATCTAGAGAAGCCGTATATAAATTAACGTTACGATCATGGTAATCAGCGGTGATTATGACCCTTGACCGATTCTTTGGACTGTTTGCGCCTACTACTTTTGCATGTATGATATATTTGTTGCTTGATTGGAATTTAATTTGACTGGATTATTGTCGCAGCTCCCTTCCCAACCATGATATCCGAGCTATTGTCGAGTGTGGTTGTCTTTGTTCTTCTTTGCGTTCTGCTTATATGCTCATATGATTCTAGATGAGTTCCTACAAGTCCTAGCAAGCTATATTTCAGCACGAATCATACTAAAACAAGATGGAACCAATAGTCATCAAGAACATCTCAAGAAACCAAGAGAATCAAATAAGAACACAAATAACACATGGAGAATCAAGTTTGGTCTTCTATTACCGCTTGAAGTGGACAGATTACAACCACTCGACCAGGAGGACATGGAGAAAGCTGTTTTCATAGCCTACCATGCTTAGTGACACAATAGTTGATCCATCTCTTCCTACACATGTATTTCAAACTTCTAGCAAGGAGGAGTCATTGACCAAGCTTTCTGACAAGGGCACACGATCAGTTGCAAAATCTCGGGTCTCAACTGGAAAGGGTATTGAAACAACTGTGACTGCAATGAAGAAGGGTGATTGCCTGTGCCCGAAGTGAGTTCTTTGTGGTGTGTTAATTGAGTGTAATTCTGCTCTGCGTTCTGTTTGTTCTGAACCTTGAATTTTTTTTCTTTACATTGCACTGTAAGATTACAAAGTTAGATATCTTGGTTCTTATGACACACATGTGATGCATAAATTGAACATTAGTGGTGTGCTGTTCGTTGTTGTTTTATGATGATTCTCTCAGCTATTGTATAAAACTTGGGACCAACACCATTATTATCACCATTTATTTCTGCTCTGATTTAAGAAAGCTAGCATAACTCTCAGTGGTTCTCCTGTTGACGGAACCAACAATGTAGGAAGAACAATAATTAAGGTAGGGTTGGGTCCAACCGTACCATAATTTGATTGATTCATGTGCTGGTCAATCAAGGCCTAATTGATGTAATATTATTTCCATTTGTATTTGTATCTTTACTTTCTATCATTTGAACTAGCATTGAATTTCACCTCCCATTTGTACCTCCCTTTCTATTGCTCATGATCAATATTCCTACCATGTGCACCCAATTTTGTACAAATATATACATTGAAGTCTTCCATAGTACAGTGTCACGATATATGCTTCTATGATATATCCAAGCGTCTTTCATTAATAGGAGGTTGGAATGGTCAACTTATTTCTGTCAAGAACACTTAGCCAGAAAAACAACCATTGGACGTATTAACCTAATGGTTGGTTCCTGATACCTTCATTGTTGTTGTTCCCATTTCTATAGCTCAGATTGATGGGGGATATAATCAAATTATAAACAACATAACAGTTATGTATGTACATGCGTACAGTGGACAGAAACAGATAGCTAGGTAGCTAAGCACTTAGGCAGGAGCCAATCACCACATCCATGCATGCTTATGAAATGGCTGCCTCTTGAACATCCATGTTTTAGCATACCTATATAAATAATTTGTGTGTTCATGTTCCACATTCTTCAGTCCACGTTTTTCTTGGCCTCATTGCTTCATTTGTTCTGGTGTTACTCTGCTTGCGTTCACTCGCCTTTGTTTCTCTTGTTGCTTGCACACCTATAGTCTCGATTCATCGGCTACACTTTATTTTTCTTCGTTTTTGTTGTTTTTGTTTATCATTGCGTTCTGCTCATATGCCTTTCAATTTATACCCCTTCTTCACTCACATTGCCTCCGTGTGCCGAGGCGCGCGCAGGGCTACTAGTCCTAACAATGCTTGAGTAGAATTTGTAATATTGGTCAATTTGACTTTCCAGTTTCCACGTAATAAGTAGGCGACTAGGCGGTTGAATACGTGGTTCCAAAAAAGGAACAGAACGGTAGTAACAAGAAAATTACCACCAGTAACCAGTTAAGGGGCCATCAAGGGTAATAGAACAATTTAGTAAATGCAGAACTGTTGTTCTGAGGTTTATAGACAGATTTTGGCCAACCCTGGGCGAGTTTTACACTAATCGGATAAGTTTGGAAAAAGAAATTCAAAGAATACTTTATTTAGAAAAAAGAAAGATATGCAAGGAGGAAAATGACACCTTATGGAATATGGTACTGACCTGTGGAAACATTGAGAATACCAGTATGAAGTAGATAAAACCACCAATTATGTCGAACTGCCAATTCTTCTTGCGGAACTGCAGTATGTTACCCAGTGCAATCTGTAAATTTAGTTAATAAGATCTTCATTTTAAAATTGATAGTATACAACACACAAGCTTGTTAAGCTGATCAATAGGCTAAATATGCTAGAGATTCTGTTAACATAGGGGACAACATGCCTCACTTGAGTCATCATAGGATGGATAAGCAGCCTTGCATTCATAGGTAGTTCCAGAGAACCCCTCAAAGTTTTTGAAAACATGTGTTGGGTGCAGAAAGGCACCACCACATCCATCTACAAGCAAGTGTTGCACAAAAGTAGGTTTGTCTGATCTCGTAGCAGAATGCCTCATAAAATGATGTAAATCCCCTGCCATGCGAAGTTTACATCTTCCATTCAGGTATTCCTGAATTAAATGTGAGACATTCTTGCCTGTAGTCTCCTTCCAATACCAATCAAGAAGCCAGTTTGGCTTGTTAGAATAGGAATCTTTTTGTATTTTCTTATATGCCTTTTATATTTCTTTATTTGTATATGGCATATGTACTATATATATATATATATTGGCTATTGGGCCTTATGAATGAATATACAGCTCTTTCCACGCCACCACCATCATTGTTGTCCAAGGCTGCCCGTCCTAGCTCTTTCCACCGCCACCGGCCGCGAATCGGGCGCGCCGCTTGAGGCCGCCATCCTCGTTGAAGGCCGCTCTTGCTCGAAGGTGTAGTTGCTAGGGTTAGGTTACGCAAGTTGCTAACCTTGGAGGCCAGCGAGCCGATGTTGTGCAGCTGTGCCCGCGTCGGCTTCTACTCGCCGCCGTCGTCCTCGTCGAAAGACGCCACTACCGCTGCCCGAATCGGCTCGACGCCGTCGCGAATTGGGACGCCGCTGCTGTACAATCATGTATAAGTAATCAGAGTAGTGCAGTTAAAGCATGGAAGGCACTAAAAATTTTCTCCCCCATATTTGAACAACTTGATCTGGTTATTCCTGTTAATATCCTGTCTATGTACTTAGAAAAGTCAAGGATGACTTTTTCTCATGGGAGGGAGAATGATGTGGATGACAATATTGCAATGTATACATCTTATGGCTGCTGTTGCACTAATTGGCTTGTGCAAAACAACGAGAATGATAAAATAATTGATTCATACATATACCATGCATATGTGTTGTTCTTTTTGTTTACTACGCCTTCAAATGTTCATGATGTGCTAAACAGGAGAAGTGTGAATGATAGATACACATATCATGTATATATGTTGTTCTCTTTGTTTAGTACACTTTCAAGTTATTAAAAACTGAGGACAGCTTTTCGTGAAGAAGGGGAGAATGATGATGATATCCTTAGCTATGTTGTTCCATATGTTATGTTAAATCTTTGATGTACTTCGGAACAACATCAACTTACAAAAAGGCTGAAACTTTTGCAAAGAAGCATAACATTGAGGTGAACTCGTTTCTATCTATTTCTAATGATGTTATTCATGAGAATAGAATATTACCTCATGTCATTACTTTATGCATTCTCAGGTTTAACAAATAGAAGACTTTGGAGCCAAGAGGGAGGAGATGGAGGCCAGGGCCAAAGCAATGGAGAAGCACAAGGGAGAGGGTAGCAACACTTGCTGCCAAAGCCATGAGAGGGCAAGAGAAGGCCCATGCGGTGGAAGAGCAAAAGGGGAGAAGCCCAAGTTTTGGAAAATATTTGTAAGCCCAATTCGGACCTCCCATAAGTCCAACTGAATTTAAACTCAGAACCAACTCAGAACTCAACTCGAATTTGGTTTGAGACAGCCCACAGGGCCTATAATAAAAAGTCCATAACTTTCACAAACGGAGTCCGATTTGGGTGTTCTTGTGCTTGTTGGAAAGATTATCCCGAGACCTTTTCAACGAATCTAGCCCCACCTCCAAATTCATTTGAAGTACATTAGAATCGTTGAAACAAGATGGCTATCAGACTCCAAATTTGTAATGTGTAACCCATCGTAAAGTCTGTACCATTCCACTCAATCGATGGCGGCACACACAGATACATTCTGGATCATTCACATAACCACGGAGGTTCAAGGTGGCCTACAACCAAGTCCATTGTTGCTACCAAGTCTACAGCCAGGCCACGACCAGGTCTTGGCCGAAATTTGTAGTCGAGCGGGGCAGGGGTCGCCGGTCGGAGTCAACGACCAGGTGCCACCATGCTGCACTAAAGAGGAAGGTCCAAGCAGCCCAAGGTGCAAACCGAACTCGATGTGAACAGTACTCAATGCCAATAGTGCTCAATGTCAACAGTACTTGTGTAAACAGTACTCGGTTTGAACAGTGCAAGCCCATAATATATTAATAACAGGCCGCGCAACCAATCTGTTTTACAAAAGAGCCACGAAGCAGCAATTCTACAAAAGTCAAGAGTACATAATCGAGAATGAGTGCGGAAGTGGAACAAGTCATAGCGGATCCATTCACTCTGCCCACAGGTAAGCGACTGGGGGTCCCGGCCTAAGCTTCACCATCTTCCCCACCATCAGGTCCAGCCTCCGAGTAGTAGTTGTAGGGGTCTTGATCGTATGGGTCTGAAAGATTATATTGGACGAGCTTGAGTACACAACCATTCTCGTGAGCAAACACACAATGCAGTCATATAGATGCAGGGCTAGTCAAGGGAAGTTCAGAGTTCTTTTATTTGCACAAAGCTAATTTTGAACTAGATTGGGTAGTTGAAAATCCTGAGACTTAGCATTTTTAACCAACTGATTTCATACATAAGTTTTCACTTGTAAAGTACTAGTGGAGGTCCAACCTCCTATACCATTGAGTGGCACTGACCACTCAAGGCTCAGGTTATCCTGTACTTACCATTGCTCTCCGATCAGGCTTTCTCCATCCCCAGGGCCCTAGGCCCCTCCTTTCCATTTCACCCACACACAAATGATTTTATACAAAGGAGAGCTAACTCCAACAAGTTCTCAGTGCTCTTGACCATGAGTATGGCTATCCAGATAGTTTTCTTACTCTGCAGAGTTTGTGCACTTCTTCACAAGAGATAAATCAACTTATACGCCTAGCACATACTTAGAGTGTGTGGCTAATGTTGATTATCACAAGGCCTTTACAATGTTCCACCTCTTTGCAACTTCGCACCGCTAGGTATCACCTCCCGAGGGCCTCCACTCGCCCACGGGTGGTCTCCCTTTTGCATCGTGTAGTTCCTATGGCTTCGTTCTCCCCCGACTATCCACCCACATCCACCAACGACGAAGCCACACCAAGGCGAAACAAATTAATTGGCCATGTCATAGGTGTTACCGACTTGTGGTTGCACTATTTTTTCTTGAGAGGTCGTCACAGGATTCGGTCCTTAATTGACTCAGGTAGTACATCCACATACCCACATCCTCTCGTGCCCTAGGCACTAGCCACTCTTTCCAGCCACCTAAGTCGAAATCTGTTTTTATGTTTTATTTTGTTTTGAAAATAATCCTTTCATCCAGCATACTAGCCATGCTCCAAGCCTCGATTGCCCAAATTCATTTTTAAATGAGTGAATAATGTCGGGCAATTCATTGCCCAAATGACAATGTATCTAAGCAAGGCTAAGCATGACACTTAAATATAGACTTATTAACTAGTATGTAAACCATTAGTTCTAGGGTGACAAATGATAGTGTTCAAGTTCAAGGATTAGAAGTTTATACATAATTATCATTAAGGCATTAACTATGAGCTAGACCAATATAGTTGTATAATCCATAGCAATGCAATTTCATAATTTAATCTTGTTCGGATCAGCGGGGATTTTAATCGCTTGACTTCTATATACATAAGAGTAACGGAAGTCGAATAAGCATGGAGGAATTCAAATTGCAATAAAAACTTCAAATGAACACCAAATGGGATGTTTTTGGTCTAGTCGAGTAGATTTTTATTGGGTTCGAGTCAGTTGTGAATCCGTATACGAGTTTGGTTGGAGTCAGTTTTTATCATCGAAATCGAGCACATATGTGTCTTCACACCTACGTGCAAGGTTTTAAACCGCAGGCCATAGACCAATGTTGTCGAAGTAATTTGGTCGGAGCCGTAGACCATTGTGGTCGAAGGCATGGACCAGTATGGTTGAACTAATCTGGTCGAACAGTATGGTCGAAACACAATGGTTGAAATTGTGGTCGTGGTCGTAGCGGGATGTGTATTCGTAGTGCTACAGTACTCGTAGATGCTACAGTACTCGTGGGTGCTACAGTGCCTGCAGATGATGCAGTGCTCGTAGATGCTACAATGATCGTAGCAGGCTGTGCAATCGTAAGCGAGCTGTGGTCGTAGCATCGAGTGTACTCATAAGAGGAACACCTGAATGAAGCTGTAGTCTGAGTCAATGAGTTGGCCGAGTCTTTTGGATCGTGGAGAGATTCCAGGAGGTCGTGGCATGAGAATAGGTCCTAGTGGAGTTAGTGGGTGCGTGCAGTACAGGTCGGGTGACCTTATCTGCATAAGGCTTATTTAAGCTGTGTAATTTCTGTTAAAATTGAGATAAGCAGTTGAAGCAATAGAGATTGAATGATTCAATCCCAAGGAGTTTCTTTTCTATGTGTATTCGTCTCCCTCTGTGTGTGTTTATCTAGAGATATGAGAGAGACCAGCAAGTGGTTTCCAAGAGAGAGGATTGAGCGATTCAATTCCAACAATCAGAGAGGATTGAGCAATTCAATCCCAACACAAGGCACAGTGGTCTAAAAGAGTGGTCGAAAGGGGTTTTCAACAACTGGTCTGGAATGTTTCGTCCAACTGGTCGAAAGGGGTTCCGACCATCTGGTTGAAGGGGATTTCGACCACCTGGTCAGAAAGGACTTCAACCACCTGGTTGGAAGAGGTTTTCGACTAGGAGTGGTTGGAGAGGGGGTACAACTGGGTGTCATCGGAGGAGGTTCGACTAGGTGTTAGTCGAAGAAGATACGACTACCTGTAGTTAGGGGTGATACGACTACCTATAGTCAGAGATACGACCACCTGTAGTCGAAGTAGGTACGGCTACCTATAGTCAGGGAAATTACGACTACGTAGTCGAGGGAGTTTTGACTACATGGTCATAGTTGATTCTACTGGGCGTAGTCGAAGGAGTTCCGACTATGTGGTGTGAAGAGTTCGGTTGTATGTAGTCGAAGGGTTTCACTACATGGTCATAGAGGGTTCAATTGCGTAGTTGAAGAAGTTTTGACTACCGCGAAAACTACGTAATCACGTGGTTGAAAGAAGCAAAGGTTCTATTGCTCGGCGTGGTCGAAAAACCGAAAAAAGAACTAGAGAAAGAACAAGATAAACGGGGTGGCTAGAATGAGGAGGAGCATCTGGGCAACTAGGAATGCACCAGTATGGAGTTGTGGGGACAAGCTAGCGGAGTGGTGTCGAACCGGGAGCGAAGGATCCCGAATTCTCGTGTTCAAACACGGTCCAGGATTTCCAGCGTACGGTCTCACAAAAAGGATATCACATTCATATCACGAAAGCGTAAATGACATTAATTAAATAATCTATTTAATACAACGAGTCGAATAATAATATCAAATGTCAAATGATAAACACAGGAAACAATATAATTGTGGGAGCCACACGATCGCCACGAACAATCGTGCAGGTCAAAAGGCCTACTCGTCCGGTCCTCACCGTCGTGTGATCTTCTCCTGAATAAGATTTATTCAGCAAGGATGAGCACAACTTCCGTGCTCGCAAGTCACACCCAATATTGAATTTAAATGCATGCATAGGGAAACAAGTGAGTATGGCTAGGGTTGTTTTGCATAAACAGCATTTTCAGTTTAAATAGACATAGTAATTTCTAAGGCAGTTTCATACCATGGCTAAAATCATATTTTAAAATGATAATGAGATAATGTGGATAACCTCCAATAATAAAGTGAAGGATCCCCTCCAAACACTTGGCTTCCACTTGATTTTCATAAGGATTGACCATCCTCGGCATTTAATAAAGTGTTTTAAAACCAAAAACAATTTAACTTTAAGTGGCCCTGCTAGCATGTCCATGACCATGACGCGCTATTCGAATAGTTTCTACTCTGCAGAGTTGGTACAACTTTACCCACACGAGGTGACATGCTCGTTATGTCGGCCAATTCACGCTTCCGTAGGCGTGTGACTGAGCAATTACCATAAGGCCTTTACAAATGTGCTATCCTAATGTAGTTATGCCCGCTAAGGTTTCGCCTCTTTGGACTAACCATCCTCCGAAAGCCCCCTCTTGCGCCAAGTGGGAATAAAACGTCTAACCGACACCCACATAATCACATGACATAAATACACTAGAATATCTCAAATTAGTTAGCCAAATCCTGCCCATACAGGACATGTGGTAGTACGTTATGGCTTAGCAATAAGCGGCTCAAAGACCGGTCCTCAATTGACTTGGGCGTCATTCCTACAATCCATGGGCCTTAATCTTAACCAGATCAATCCCGTGCATAAACCTGCACCCACCATTCCGACCATTTCGCCCAAGTCCAAACCTATTTTTGATTTTATTTTGAATAAATCTCCATTTATAAATCCATGTGGTAAGACAATACCACAATATCAAGTTTGAAACAAATTTATAGAAATTTGGTATAGACCCTCCCAAATTCTGTAAATGTGAACTAAGCTTGGCTAAGCATATGTTTAATTTTGGTAATATCTTGCCTATGGTATCAAGGTAGTCAGATACAACACTCAAATTGGCCATACAATAACACATAGAATTAACTATATGTAAAACAGGATATTAAAATATTTATAACAACATATGCATACGATAAAGAATTTAAAAACTGGAAATAACTTAAAATTCCGGGGGCAATATGGTCAATGGTGTAACTTGCCTTGGTCGTTGTCTTGGAATTCTAAATCTTCAATTTGATCGAACTCTCCGGAGTCGTCGAATTCTATACGCGAAAATACGACAAATTCAATATTCAAATTCAAATAAATTCAAAAACATAGATCAAAATAACTCCAAATTGAAATATTTTGGTTTAGTTAGCTAGATTATAATTTTATATAAATTTTGCAATTTGAATCACCCAATTTGGAGTTCATATGCAAAAGTTATGAATTTTAGAAGTTTTAAACCTAATTCTGAATCTTAATTGAATTTCCCGAATTATCTTTCTACTGAAAACCTATTTATTGTGCAATGCTGACGCCAGCGAGGGATTTTCATAATTTAAAAGAATTAAAATAAATTCTGACAAGTGGGCCCCACGTATCATAGACACGGCTCACGGTGGACCAAGCCCACCGAGCCTCGGGACTGGGTCACGGTGGACCGTGCCACGTGAGCGTGTGCGTGGGCGCCGGCACGGTGCCACGTCGGAGGACACGCGTGCAAGGGGGTGAGGTGGCGATGAGGTGGCCGAGCCACGTCGGCGAGGGCGGCGGCGGCGCTCGGTGTTGAGCTCGCCGGCGCTACGCGCCACGGCGAGCTCCGCCGAGGGGCTCAACGCGAAGAGAGGGGGGTGGGGAGTGCGATGCTCACCGATGCGGCGGAAGTGCGTGGAAGGATCGCGGCGAGGTGAAGCGGCGGCGCAACACGGCTCCGGCGGCCGGCGTTCCGGTGGCGTCTGGCGAGGCAAGGTGAGCACCGGTGCGCGGGATCACGCGATGCCGAAGATGGTGGCGGCGAGGACACGGTGGTGGTGGCGCGCGGCGCTAGCGGCAGCTTCACTGGCCGGCGCGTTGTTCGCGACCCGCGAGTTCACGGCGAGAGGGGGTGGAGTGGTGGTTTCGAGTCGCGGCGTGAAGAGGGCTCCGGTGCTCCTTTATAGGGACCGGGGTGATCGGGAGGAGATCGTGTGCGGGCGGCGTGGGGCGTCGGCGGCGGTTGCGAGCGATCGTGGCGAACCGGGCGGAGAAGGGGGAAGGTGGGAATGAGGGCGGTTGGCGCGGTCAGTGCGCACGTCGCGAGAGAAGGCGGGAGGCGGGAGTGGCCGTTAGCGAGGTTGTCGCGCGAAAATGGCGAGACGATGGGCTCGCGCGATGAAGAAGGGGAGGAAGAAGAAGGGTTGCTGCCCGTTGGATCTTGATCCAACGGGGCACACGCGAAGGGGAGAGAGGATGCGGGCGGCTCATTAGCAGCCGTCCGATTTTTAATCGGACGGTGGGGAAGGGTGAGGGGCGGGCGCGGGAGGTTGGGCCGATGGGCCGTTTGCACGGGGAGGTTTGGGCGGAGGTTTTGGGTTTCGGCTAACCGAGATTTTGATTTTCTTTTTGTTTTTCATTTGTTTTAATTCTGATAATTCATATAAGGTTTAGAAAATAGCAAAACTCTTCCAAAAATTATGGAAAAATTCACAGAAATTCCCATATTTATTTTGGACTTAATAAAATAATTTCTAACTTTATGTTGGCTTTTAATTTTGCAAATGAATTCAATCTTGACTTTAAAATTATTATAAAAGCTTTT
This sequence comes from Ampelocalamus luodianensis, assembly GCA_036346255.1. Lineage (NCBI taxonomy): Eukaryota > Viridiplantae > Streptophyta > Magnoliopsida > Poales > Poaceae > Ampelocalamus > Ampelocalamus luodianensis. The sequence goes on along the minus strand of CM070629.1, from coordinate 53,514,905 downwards.
TAAAAATTCCAGAAAATTCCTCAAAAGCAATTAAGTTTTAATTTTTACTGAAATTTGAAAATTTGAAACATCCAATTGGTTGCGACAGTGAGACCGTGATAGCGAGAGAAGCTTTGAGCAGCAGTGAGGGCTTGAGGAGAGAGTAGTCTTTAGTTTTCAGGATGGTTCTAGGGAAGCAGGTAGATGGTCCGAAGGAGCGTCTGGGAGTATTCCACTCCAGCGAAATCGATTCGATGGCTAGGGCTATTCTGGCCGGAGGGGAAGAAGAGCAATATCGATGGCGGTTCCTGTGAATAAAAGGGGAATTGATTGAGAGGAAATGCCTTTCTAGGATGGAGTGTGAGCAGAAGCACCCAATGCGGAAGGAACCTTACCGATGGGTGACAACGGCGAAGGTGGCGATGTGGTGGCACCTTAGCGAAATCCAAAACTCTCGCTCATTGTGAGAGGGCAAGGGAGAGAGAGAGGAAAGGCAGGGCTAACAATGGTGTGGCGAGGAAGGCGATGAAGGGGCTCAGAGTAGTTCGTACAAAAGCAAAGGACAGAATTGTCCGAGAGGTTGTGATGCATTCGGCAAAGTTCTGGAAAAAGGGGGTTAGCTGGTAATTCCCCCTAGAGCGGCGGCACAGTGCAGGTGACAAGACGAGTTGAGTGACGGCTCTTAATGGCTGATCGACGGTTCCTGTCAGCGCATCTGCCTGGTTACGCTTGACGCTCGAGTGAGAGAGAGATAGACATGGCTGCCCCGGTCTTCGTTCAAGGGAGGCCTGGCTGCATTGGGCTTGACCATGGTAGTGTCGAGGAGGCGATTACTGAAAGAAACGACAAGTTAAGGTCCCAAGTTGTTTACTTAATATTGATAATTCCATATCTTAGTTCTTTGATCTGTGCACCACACACGCCGACAGAAAAATATGATGCAATCCAAATAAGACTCGAAAATGCAATCAAGAAGAACAACAATAGTTATCACATAAAAAGTTTTAAAAATCCCATATTTTTGCCTTAATGAATTTTTGGCTGTTACAATGGCGGATCAAGAGATAGAGTTAGAGTTCGACTCCACTTCTTGTAGCCGCCGCCTCTCCTACAATATATACTGTGTGCACGCCATTTTTAGGGTTTTTAGGCTTGTTTATATTGGTTTTTCCACCGTGAGAACTTCATCGTGTGTTCTTATGTCGACTAGACCAACAACTGTGATTTGCAAGCCTCAACTCGTGTGAATTCATATTTCCTATTTGCAATTTTAGATTGGTTGTGTATCTTGTTCTTGTTTGTTCTTCGATTGCTCGCAGGAATTGAACCTCGTGTTCAAGTCAATCGCATTCTTGGCACGGATGATAACGACTCGGAGTGTGGTTTAGCGATTGTTTAGCGATCTGGTCGTGACCGGTTAGTAGCCTACATCATGAAAGTCGTACCTCCATAAATCAATGTATCATCCTATCGGAAGATCGGGACACAAATTACTCATCAGAGTGCATGCTACGCCGTGCTAGTTTCGTATGCACTTGCAATAAGCCCCTTCTTCTGTATAGGCCCTGCTCCCATGTCATTGCCGCGTGTTCGATGGTGGCGCAACATCCCGACCAATACCTCTCTAACTATTTCAACAAGGAGAAGGTGATGCAAACCTAGAGTGCAGAGATGTATGGTTACACCGTGGTTGGCCATTTCATTGACCATCCGACTTGGGAGCAACTTATATGGGCTGCGGACATTGATAAGCTAAAGAGAAAGGTTGGCGAGTGACAAGTATGGCACATCAGAACGACATGGACGGCGAAGCTAGGCGTCGTACAAAGAAGTGCTCTATTTGTAGGGAGTCTAGGCACACCTTTAAAAAATGCCCACGAGAAATCCACGGGGTGAAGGAGATATCGGCGATCCAGGGCGTCGCGCGGGACCTCATCTAACCGTCCCACTCGAGACGGTTCACATGCGTAACATTGAGGTCGCGACCATGGAAAGGTTCATCTTGTTAAAATATGTGGTGCCCATTGCTTTGTAATATCACTTTGATTTGTCAAAAACTAGGTGTTATGACATTGTGTTGAATGTTATGTAATATCAGTGTGATTTGTCGACAAAAGAAGTTATGACATTGTGCTGAATGTTATGTAATGTTATTTTGATTTGTTCACAAAATATGTGCTCAGAAATAGTCAGTACAAATAGTGGTTTATCGACAAAAGATGTTATGATGTTGTGCCAATTGTTATGTAATATCAGTGTGATTTATCGATAAAATATGTGCTTGAAAATAATCAGTATAAAAGTAGTGTAGAGAATCCCTGTCACTATTTGAATTGGCAACAGGGACCTGTCGCCAATTCAACTAGCGACAGAGAGCTCTCTGAAATGGCGACAGGAGCCTGTCGCCTAGTTTTGTAATTTTTTTATTCGACTATTTATTTTTGTAATTATCTTTTAAATTAATATTATTTAAAAAAAATCGTAGATCGAGATTGTTAGATAACCTATGTTTGAATGATGGTAACTCCCAGTCCTATTAGGAGGAGCATTTAGCAAGAAAACAAAGGCAATCATGTGCTATCTAGTCCACAATAACAAGTATTCATGCAACAAATACGGTAAATCTGCAAAATTCAGAGTTAAAGAACAAAGAAATTTCTCACAAAAACCATGAACATATGAGCATAGGAAGAAAGCTATTGACCAGTTAATACCATGCAACCCTCAAATTTGAGTGATCATTGGGCGAAGACATACGGTTATAGCTAAAAATTTGAACAATACAACCTGTATATATAAATTTTGGCACTTCTACTTTCCAATGGACTCAACCATTTAAACTTAATGGTGAGCTGCAGTTTAAATTTTTTTAATATGATCATTGCAATTTGACAAAATTTCGAGTAAGATGACTTCCCTTAATTTACAAAGGCATCTGCATATAAGCTTAGATGCTTGCCACACTAGTACACGAAGTATTTCACTATGGTAAAAGCAAATATTGGACTGATCATGCGCTCAAATATAAGACCATTTGCATAAGTCTTTATAACATAGTGCAGACAACAAAGCATAAAAGGAAACCTGAAGTATGGTGGCATGCCTCCTGATTGAGAAATAAGGTGATCGTCTCCATGAAACTAGTTATTAAAATCACATTTGGAAAAACCGTTGCTACATCTGTGAACATAATGTAACATCCCAAAAATTTCTATTTTTGGGAAGACATAGTAAGAATAAATGGGAAAGTAATTTTTGGGCATAATCCATACGAGAAATTTATTTTGCATGATTTTTGAACTATTTGCATAAAACAAATAATGGATTTAATACAAGCGGCACCTTGTAAGAATTTTTGAAAAAATCACACACCTTATAAAATCTTGAAAAATTGACATAAGAAAACATACTGGTCAGGAGTCCACACAATTTTTTTAAAAAAATTTGGGCTTTGTTTGCTCAGTACAAAAATCAGCTAGAAATTAGAAATTCAAAAACTGTTTTCGAATTTCCCTCTCTCCTTTGGGCCAAAACCAAGCTGGCCCAGTTGTGCTCGCCAGCGCCAGCATGCGTGCTCACCGTCTCGCTGACATGTGGGACCCACATGTTAGAGATCTTCGTCCACCTTGCGCCTGCCTCGCTTCGCCGGCGCGCCAGTGCACACCTCAGCTTCTCTGCCCGCTCGCCCACGGTTTTCCTCACCGCACACCTTTTTCGAGCCTCACCTGCTCCCATCGCCTCCACCTACTTCCACCCATGCTATCCACCCCATTGATGGCATTTTCTCCCACATGGACGGAGGAACCCGAAAGCGTCCACAAGTTTCTCACGCGCCGCTATTCTTCGCATCATTCCTCTCGTGCTAAGCCTTGCCATACTTAAGCTCTAGCTATGTCACCTTATTCCTCAGCTCACCCCTATTCCATTTTTGTGCAAGACTGGCCTTCTAGCTCATTGTTTTTGTGGGAACACGTGCGTTGTTATCGGCGCCGGTGAGCACGCCTCCACAGCTCCGTGTAGGGATACGGGTAGGCTACGCTAGCCACAAATCAAAATTTCTACCACGTAAACCAGGATGCCAAGCAAGATATATGATCACAGATCATTACCACTAGGCGCGATCGCGGCCGAAGTAAGTCGAGTAGCCTAGTCCGACAATGAACGCGCCGATGTAGTGGTCGTAGATGATCGTCCAATGTTCTCGTAGTCGATCGTCTCCTCCAGCAGCTTCCACAGTTCCTTGTGAAGATCACGGATCGTCCTCAACGCAACAGCGACCGCAGTAGCGCCTCTACGGTATCCACACGTTCAGAGAAGGAACAACCGTACGCCGGTGTGCTAGCACCAAGTCGCACGGGAAGGCTCTCTCAAGAAGATGGCGGTTTAGGGTTTTGGTGGAAACAACTCACGTGTCTCTCTTGTCCCCACAAAACTAGCCTCAAGCATCTCCTTATATAGTGCCCTGTGTCGGATCCTATCCGAACACTTTTAACGAATCGTATTCGCTCCGGGTTTGTTCCATCCCATTAAGTGTGTGACCGTTAGGTTTATGTGTAATCGGTTGTGACTCGGAAAACCTTTCCGATCACGAGTCGTGCGGTCCCTAGCGGACATAACGATTCGAATACACACAAATTATATCGGACGAACCTTAATGCAATATGATCTATGACTAGGTCCTCATCACTTACGACCGTGTCTTATCTTTATACGACCAATTCGTGCTCGGTCGCGACCGGTTGTAAACCCTTACAACCGTGTTTCGACCACTCAGGATTTCGTTCGACCGTCCACGACTTGCTCGTATAACCATACGACTTATGCGGATCCGATCGAACTAAGCGACTTACTCCATATTCTCCTTTTGCCTCACGATATCTGGTTTGAACTCCGGGTGAGATAGTGTGTCATCCATGGACTGCTCAATACTTTCTCGATCGAGTTGTCGTATAACCTTACGTGGTCGAACTCTTGACCACTAGTGGCACGCCATGCACTTTCTTTATCCGACTACTGAGGCCCGCAGACATCTCTCCCGTTATGTTAGGAGGGCAAATCCATATCCGACTCATCCATCATCCTCCGCATGTTTCATAGCATACCCAAAGCCGCCTTTATAACTACCCGATTCTGAGTAGCGTTTGGCAACCCCTAAGAGTGCTATCACACATGTAGGGAACCATGCGATCTCAGTCTAAGGATTATACATCATCATTGCTTGAGACCAACTAATGACACATAGAATCATAACAATCTCTATAGTGTCTCAAGGTGGGTCATTCCAACCCCATGTTCTCTAACATGTGTTTACATTATTGATTTGATATCCCCATATCCATGACCGGTGAAACATGATCATCAATCAATACATGTACTTTGGTCGAGAGTCACCGGTGTTCCGATCAATGACATTCGACCGAGGATACTTTTAGAACGACATCATATAAGTCGAAGTGTTTCACCAACAAGTCACATACTCGTTGATCTTCGTAACTAATGATTCATTCAAGGAAAGAATAACATTTATTCAAGAACTCATAAACATAGACGTGATACAATCATCTCCATGATTGCCTCTAGGGCATATCACCAACACTCCGCCACTCTAGTAAGCTTCCCCACCTACGACGCTCACATCAATTTGATTGTTGTTCATCACTCATTCCCCTCCTCTACTCAATGTAGCTTCTGGAGCCTTGTAGAATGATCGTGCCCACCTTCGTCCTCGACTCAGGCACACACCCGAGCCCGCCATCGCATTCCCTTCACTTAGGTGAGTTTGGGCTCAAACCAACTGCGTCACCACCTATTCCATACCTATTAACGATTTCTCCTCACTCAATGTAGGCAATCTCGCCTTAAATCCAAGCTTCACTCTCATTTTCCTCATTCACGACCGCCGCCGTGATTTTTGATCTTGTTCGAAGCTCGGTGAGTCAGTGTCTGATTCCTTGCGACTACACCACCCTTAGCACCACAGTAACCTAACACGAACCTAACATGATGCTTATTGTAGCACCTCCATTGCTGTAGTGATCACCTCCTTTGTGCCACCGCTGCTTGTCGTCAACAAGTCGATCCAGAGCTCGTCAACAAGTCGATCTAGAACCCTTCCAATCTCATTTTCTGCACCTTCGTGTTCGTGGTAAGTCACTGATCCTCACCCACATGTTAATTTTCCAAGGGCGAGTCCATGGTGCAGTTCATCTCTAGCTACTCATGGCGCAACCGCAGTTGCATGCTGTCGGCACACCTCTGGTGCCATAGGTCCTCGTGCCCGATCCATTAGCATCGCCTGGACTCACTGAGTCTAGTGCACCACTCCTTTAGCCCAGAGAAAGCCTCCTTCGTCGGAGTCGTTGCATACCTGAGGAGCTGTGCCGCTCATCACCATCATGCCATCGATCCCGTCCACCTCTCACCATTTTCACCTCCCGGCATCGCATGGATGCCCTCTACCCTTCCTAGGCTCCTCGAGCTTTTCGCGTGTGCCTCACAAGCAAAGCCCTTCTCCTCTCATTCATGGACGCACACATTGTTTCCCTTCACTCTCTCTCTCTGCCAGCGGGACCCATATGTTTAAACACTGATTAGCACTTAATGATAGTAGCTAAATGTACCTAGTCAATGACAGGTGGGACCGAATGCAAAGGTAATCATAAATCTAATTTTAAACATGTTTAGTAATCGAGTCATCGACATATGGGACCACCCCTGTTTTATAAATAAAAATAAGTAAAACAAAGGGATGAGTCACCAACAAGTAGGCCCCACATGTAAGTTAATAAAAATCTGGAAAAATGAGAAAGCCGCCTTTAGTTTTGAGGAAAATACGCTTTCTCTGTTGGAAAAAATAAACCCTGATAGAACACAGAGAAGAATACACTTTCTCTGCTGGAAAGTGTAAACTTCGGAAAAATACGCTTTCAACGTCACATTTTCAATTTTTTTGGATTTTCAAACTAAAGCAAATTAAAATGTTAATAACTTTTGCATACGAACTCCAAATGAGGTGAATCATTTTTCTAAATTCATCTAAAATCATGCTCTACCTGAATATACAAAAATATTTGGATTTTGTTGCTGTTGAAATTATTTTATTATATTTAATTTGCTTCAGACTCTTTTGATTAGACGTCGATTATTAGGACAAGTTTTGCGACAATATTCCATCCTCATTTTTAGAGAAACCAGAGCAAGGCAAGCACCCCATTTGATCATGTTGATCCTACTATTTTAATTATCGTACTTCTTTTTGCAAAACCAATTATGCATGTGTGTATGTTTGATATAAAATTGCTATGTTTGGGATAACGGTAGTTGTAAATCATATTTGATGCACGAGCCTCCTTGAAATGTTGATATCCTTGCTGTTGTAGCCATTAGAATTATGGTTTATACAATGAATAATGTCAACTTGGGCTTTTCGAATGTGAATCTCGCATAATTGCTTAGTCATGCATTAGTCTTTACAAAAATTTGTTAAAATGGACGACATGATAACTATGAATTTGGAAAATTTTGAAATGATGATTTAGAGGGGTTTACCTCTGTTATTTTGTATAAAAATAAAAAACTTAGTTTGAGACGTGGGCGAGTTATATTATATTATGAGAAGTGTGAGATATGTATCTCACAAGTAGATAGGGGGAGATTCTTGCCTGGGTCAATTAAGGACCGAACACCGGTATATCTGACCCAAGCATAAGCATGCAACCACATGTGCCAATATGGGACGGCCTTAGCTAATTAATTCATTGAAAACTAGCCTTGCACGTTGGTAGGTCGTAGTAATGTGAGCATGACTGGTGTAGGTATGTTAAAGGGGCTCCCTTCACCACGGTGTTGGGCACAAAGCTTGCCGACACAACGGTGAATGCCTCACTTGACGGGTGTGTACCCAGGCAAAGTGAGGGTGTTCATTCACCGGGCTAGTGTAAAGATAGGACTAGTTGATGTAAAGGCTTCGATACGTGCACTAGACTGCTTACCGAAGGTAGTGAACGGTGGTATCAACGGATGCCAAACAAACTAGAGAATTCATGTGATGTGGGTAAAGTTGTACTCCTCTACAGAATGTAAATCTATTTAAATAGCCATGCTCACGGTGATGAGCGTGCTAAGTGTAGTATTATCGGGTATAGTTTTGATTTTCTTAAAAGCAGTTTTTGTTGGAAAATGAGGGAAACGAGTTTGTTGGTTTATATTTAAGTTGAGTGTCATGTCTATGGCTGAAATTAAAATGTTGCTCGCAGCCAAGGAGGGTTGTGAGTTGTTATTTATTTAATTACTTACTTGTTGTCTTTATCTATTTAACCGCTCTTTAAAATTTCTGTTGCAAAGTACTACGTATTGATCTTGCAAATAAAATGTGTTTAATGTAAAATAACTTGTAGTATAGAGCGCCATCTTTGATTAGCCTTGCATTTATATAAATTTTGCGATACACTACAAGTCTTGCTGAGTACGCAACGTACTCAATCATGCTTAATTTGTTGTTCAGAGTTTGAGGATGAGCCTGTTTCGGACGACGACGGGTCATTCTAGAGCTTAGTCCTTATCGGTTGCTTGTGGATTGGATGGAGTATACCACTGACCCTTTGGATTATTCACCATACTTTTTGTTGCACTTTGGTACTTTTGCTACTCCAATACTTAAGCTTTTATTTGGCCGGTCAGCCTATGTATTGTAAATATTGTAATCGCTTAAGCTTTGTACCATAATTTGTTTTATTCAATATGTATGAATGTATGGATGTGAATGTTATTGTTGTGAATGTGTGTACTAGCCACTGATCATGGGACTAGTACGGTACACACATGAGGGCTTCAGGTATTCAAAGCCCTAGGTCCGACACACAAGTACAGAATAGAAAAGTTGTCCTCGCCATTCTACAGCAACTGAAGTAATATAAAGTTACAAACCATGAAGAAACAGAGAGATCAAAGTTTAACGATTAAAGATTTATCCTGTCAAAGATTCTTACCATCCTTGTCCCTGAAATATCATCTACCACTTGTGATGCGGACCTTCAAACAGAACAAAAAAATAGTATATGTTGGAGAAGCAAATAGGCATAGAATGTATTATTCAACCCATATGCAGTGAAAGTAGAAGGTTAGTCACATATAAGCGTGCAACAAACCATTTTGACTTAAGGCAGTTTAAAATCAAAAATTCACTCCAGCTGCATATATCATGCTAATATTTTCAGACAACAAAGTATAGAATTAGTTAGTACTCAGTCCAATATGTATTTATTATTTTCAGGATGAACAATCCTTCCTGGTTGATCAAGCGAGTAACATTTACAGTCTTTTTGCTTTCCATGAGTACTTGCAGGTTAGTACACGAGATTTCGAAAACTATTCCTATAGTGTTTTCACTTTTTCTTCAAAGGACATTGGTTGAAACATGATTATTTTCATTCTTCCCATCCAAGACATCCCCAATCCTCTCTAACCTTCTTACTAGAGCAGCTTGACTACATAATTGAGCAGAAATTTGATGGTCAGCTACCAGAAGATCGGAATCGACTGAGCGAGCGGAGGGGTGTCGGAAGCTGTTGCATGGTGGCGGCATTTGCTGTTGGAGACGGCGAAATCGGACGATGCCATCGGTTGCGGTGGAGCTAGGGTTAGGATAGGGAGAGAGAGAAAGCGTCGTGCCATGGGAGGAACACAAGGGGTCAAGGCACCACATGTGGTAGTGGCGATTGGAATAGTGGTTGTCGGCGTCGAGCCTGACAACAACGGCGAAGGGGAGATGGGGCGGCAGCGGTGACTAAGGAGAGTAAAAATGGGTTAAGGGCACTGAGGCGGGCTCATGGGAGGAGATGGCGCTGCATGCAGCGGCCCATGGCAGCGGGGCGCACACACGTGGCGGCGACAACATGTGGGCCGGCTGCTACGATAGTGAACCGATAGCTAAACGGGGAAGATAGCACACGCGTGAGCACCAGTGGGGTGCGGAGAATTAGGCTAGGACTCGCCAGGGAAGGAATGGCGGTCGTGGTGGTAGTTTTAGTCAAGACCGGGGAAGACGTCGGTGGCGCAGTGCTCCGGTGGTGGAAGCTCATGATTGGCTAGGGGGGATGCTTGGGATGTCGTGGAACACCATGTGACACAGGTCAAGAGGAGAGGTGCTCACCGAGATGGCCAGAACAACGTCGAGGAGGAGGCAGCAATGCCGGGTGAGGCGCCAATGGTGGGGAGGAAAATGGGCGTTCTCGTGCTCGCGGCGAGAGAGAGGATGGGAGGTGGGCGCAAGGTGCGCGCGTCGGCGGCTTGGTGCGCGCGTAGTGGGGATGGCTGGAGCTCGCTGGGGTGGCAGCGATACTTGACGAGGCAGGGTGGCTGGGGCAGAGTGGGGTGGCTCTTCAATTTCCTGGCGGTAGGAACAAAGAAGGTGGCTACAGGGGGTGAGGAGGATGGTGAGGGAGCAAGAGGAGCAAGGGGAGGGGCTACAACATGGTTTTATGGAGGATGGTGAGCGTTCAGCGAGGATGGTGGTGGCGCTGGCAGAGACATGGTGCCAGTGGCACTTAGGAGATTGGGGCGTGGCTATAGAGGTGGGATGTGGTTGACGTCGCGGTGAGGTGATCGGGCAAGTGAGTGGCACTATGGTGACGAGATGATGACGATGACGCGGGTGACGACGCGGCTCCATTGGCACGAGGACGGTGAGGTGGTTTGGCTGTCGGGTGGCACAGGGAAGAGAGGGGGAAGGAAGAAAGAGGGAGGTCAGCTCGCGTTGGGCTAGGAGGAAGGTGAAGCGGGCTGGCCAGGCCGAGGAAAGAAAAGAGAAAAGGGGGGAGAAAAGAAGAAAAGAAAGGTGTGCCGGCTGGAATTTGGCTTGAACCGGTCTTTTGGGATTTTGCTTTATTTTCCACTTTTTCTTTAATCCTAATTTTGATTCAAATTGCTGGTTTTGTGTTTTACATTTAGAATTTGTAATTAAATTTAAACTCCTATTATTGATTTTAGTGTTGAAGTTTCAAGTAACACCCTAGAAATTTGCACATCAACAAAGCGCAATAAATTTTTTTTAAAAAAAATCCTACATTTTTAAACAATTTCAAACACGCAGAATTTTTGGATTGTAAGAAAAGCTCATACTACAAGTATGTTCCTCAAGTTGTATTAAAAATCTAAATAGCCTATAAGATACATAAATATATTTTTAAGCATAGAAGTTATTATCATTTAATACTACAAACTTTGAAACAAATCTAGCCGCGTAAATGTGTGAGGCACTGCTAGTTGATTAGTACTTGGCTATCCGCATTTTGAGTTGCCATTGGATCATGTTTCAGTCGAGACAAGAAAAAAAAAGAGGCATGTGACCACCGCTCATTATATGGAGGCCAAATATTTGCTTGAATGGGCCTTTCAAGTGTGGTTTGAGGTAGAGTTGTCCACAGAATGGCAAGATGACAAGAAAGCCCAAAAGTTGTGGAGAGCATGAACTGACACGGTTAGTCATGCAAGTTTGGGGGCAAATGAGGGTATTCCTCGACTCGGGATTGAATTAGGGCATATCTAAGGATGTGTTTGGTTGGTGGGATGGATTTAAATGAGATGAGATGGTCTTATACCATGTGGTTCTATCAGTAGGCTAGGATTAGACCATAAGGGCCATAGCTCAAGAGAGACATGAATTTGTTATCGTCCAATTTAAGTTACTTATGAAAGGAAAATTAAGAATTTGCCACTCCTAAACTCCTTGATTTATGATTTACTATCTTTAAGTTTCTTCTTGATAATTTGCCACTCCTAAGCATCAAATGCATGTGATTTAACACCTAGGCATATTCCAAAGATTTTTGTTTTTATTTTGCACCAAAATCCACTGTGAAAAGACGTATTTACCCCCCTTATTCAAGAAGAAACTTAAAGGTGACAAATAATAAATCAAGGTACTTAGAGTGGTGAATCCTTAATTTTCTCTTATAAAAAATGCAATAGAAAATGAATAATGATCACGATAGATGGTAACTTAAGCTTGGTGGTGTTTGGTGCACATGCACACTTCATCGAGCCATGGAAGGTGTGAAAGAAGCCAGATTTGAGGAAGAAGTACTTGATCAAACTCTAAACATGCAAGGAGATGAAATATTATGCACTTATATGATATAGATTAGACTAAATACTAGCTTAAAAATTTGGAAACAAAATAGAATCTAGATGCTACATAAGATGGGTTTATGTGCCACAAATTAACTTATAGCCTTTTTAGTTTTATCCTAAATATTACTTAATCACATAAATTGAATTAGTAAGGGTTTATTCCTAGTAAAATTCCAATGCTCCTACATGCTAACGAAAGCTAGTAAAAAATCATGAGGGGGAAAGATCATGAGGGGGGCAGGCCCCTGCCAGCCCCCTTATCTCCACTCCTGGGTTCCATTATTTTGAGGGAATATTTTATAAATTTGTATCCCATCATCTAGGATGGGATAGTTCCATTCGATCCATGGAAAAAATCGGTCGGTTATCGGCGGTAACTGGTTTTCTCGGTGGGGACCGGGTGAACAATAACCAACCAAAAAATTTTGATTTTGAATTTGAATTTATGACTGCATAATGCACTTCCTAGGTTGGTTTAGACCTTTTTGTGCTAGATTATGTATTGAAACATGTTATTTTTCACTTGGTTGTTTTTTGATTCTTTGATAGCACTGGATGCTTACATAATGCTCCTTGGATGCTTGCATAGTTGCTCCTTGGATGCTTGCCTCCCTCTTGCACATGGATTGTCCAACCAGCATATGGACTGTCCACCAACACTTAGAGTAGCCAGCAGCAGCCTGCCTCCTTCTTGCTCTCCCCCTTCTTGCCTCCCTCCCTCTTTCTCTCCTCCTTCTTGCTCCCCCCTCTTGCCTCCTTTCCTTCCATCAATTTGCAGCAGCAGAAGCACTAGGCAAAGAAGAATTTAGCGGCAGTCGACAAAGAGCAATGATAGCTAGCAACCGCAGCGCGGCAATGAGGCAGCAAAGCAGCAGAGAGCGAGTAAGACAAGTTCATTGTTTGTTAATTGGTAGAACTCAAATAAGGAGCAAGTATAGACAAGTTCCTTACTTGTTAATTGGTAGAACTCAAATAAGGAGCAAGTATAGACAAGTTCCTTGCGTGTTAATTGTTAATTTGGTACTGGTGAAACCATAGATAATAAGGAGCAACTCAAATAAGGAGCAAGTATAGAACTCAAATAAGGAGCAAGATGGCAGACAATGAATGATCCCACACCATCATTATTGCAATATGCCCATGCCATATATCTATTAGCATATAAACAATTATTGTAGGTGATAGCTTCTAAATCTATCAATGTTTGGGAGCATGGAGAGATACTAGGAGATGCTGGTTAGAAGTGCAAATATTGTAATCTTACAAAATCAGTGGAGGTGTCACCCACCTAAAAGAACATCTTGCTGGGAGACACGGGGATGTTATTACTTGCAATGGGGTTCTGGCGGAAGTCCGAATGCTCATGCTAGCAAGTCATGAAGAAGCGAAAGCAAAAAATAAATCTATTAGAGATGAATGATTGCGAATGGAGCAAGCTGCAAGAGAGCATGTAGCTCGTGGTCTATCATCTCAAGATATCTTTGATGATGGTGAGGAAATGCAGATGGAATGGGCTCGCCGAGTCGTTGGAGGTACACCAACTCCAACAAAGGGCACAAGCCAGGGGTGCGACGTTTGAACATGGTGGTGGAAGTGGAAGTGGAAGTGGTAGGGGAAGTGGAAGTGGCAGAGGAAGTGGTAGGATGTTTGGTATGTCACAGTCCGTGAGAGTTGATTATGATATTTTGCGCAGTTGGGCACCCCTCTAACCCTGCATTGATACAACACTTCATGGAGAAGCAAAGTCAAAACTTGGAAAAAAAATTGGTCTAAGTGGTTCTATAGTAATGACATTGCTGGGAAAAAGGCAGAGTATCCTTATTTTCGTACTGCCATCAAAGAGACACAAGAACTTGGTCGAGGCGTTCTGTCACCAAGAGGCCATGAAATTGATGGGCTATATCTTGATGGTAATGAACAAGAGATAAAGCAGTATGTAGCACAGTTCAAAGATGACTGGGGTATATATGGAGTCTCCATCATGTGTGATTCATGGACAGGACCTACGCAGATAAGTAATATTAACTTCATGTTGTACTGCAATGGAAGAATGTTTTTTCATAAGTCAGTGAATGCAACTGATGAGATACAAAATACTGACTTTTTGTATTGTGAGATACGTAAAGTTGTGGAAGAAGTTGGAGTTAAACATATTATGCAAATTGTGACTGATAATGGTGCAAACTACAAGAAAGCTTGTCAACTGGTAATTGAAGAGTATCCAACTTTAGTCTGGCAGCCGTGTACAGTGCATACTGTCAATCTCATGTTGAAGGATATTGGCCAGTTCGAGGAGGATGCTCGAGTTGTCAAGGCAGCCAAGAGGATTTGTCGGTTCCTATACAACCATAGTAGCCTCCATAATAAAATGCGACAAAAAAAATTGGAGGAGAGATAGTTCATCCAAACACCATAATGTTCGGAACGATATTTATTTTCTTGAAAAGTTTTTGGGGTAGAAAAGATAAGTTCATAAAGTGGATGGTATCAAATGTGTGCAGCTTCGACCATTTGAGCATGACTGAAGAAGGAGAATACATGTATTCTTGTCTCACAAGTAGACAACGGTGGTCAAGTATAGATTGGGTTATTAAATTGGTAGAACCGATTTATCGACTACTAAGATTTGCAGACCAGCAGAAACCCGCAACAGTGGCAGGAATGATTAGAAAAACATATGATCTCCAATTTTAACTTCAAGACGTATTTAAAGAAGATAACGCTACCTATAATCGTGTTCTAGAGCTGGTTAATTGAGGAATTTATACGACGAAGAACCGCACCTATATGATTCCAAGCAAGTAGATAGTTTCCTAAATCCAAACACATAAAATATATTTGTTGTATTTTTTTCTAACATTCCAAGTGTGTTTAGTTGGACAACATCATTGCTAAACCCGCAGAGCCACAACCTATATGGTTTGGGGAAGAATCCAGTCCTCGTCTCTAACCTGGCAAAAGTAATTCAAAAAATAGCCGATGCACCTGATGAGGCAATGCAGGTTCTAGGCGAGGTAGAATTATATCGTAATCGACGAGGCCTATTTGCTTCAGATGAGGCTTACATTAGTGCTAATCATCATACCGTAGGTATGTTGTTATCAACTTATATATACATAGAAAATCAACCGTCACTATGAGTTTAATATAATTTTCATGTTACTTGTAGCTACATGCTGGATGACGTTTGGAGCGGAGACACTAACACTACAAAAATATGCCTTACGGATTGTCTCACAATGTGTTTCGTCTAGTGGATGTGAATGTAATTAGAACACATTTGCATTTGTGCATACACAATTGAGGAAACGTCTTGAGTACAACAAACTGTATAAGCTCGTATATGTCCACTACAATCTAAGGCTACGATTGCAAGAGCATGAGACTAGGAATGAAGATAGAGATGTAGATCCTTTTGGTGATCTAATTAATGCCATTATGTACGACAGAGAGAACCCAATCCATAAGTCGCTTGATAGCTCCATGACACAATCGGATCCCGTACTAGACGAGGAAGGTGAGCCCCCCTTGCCATCCACAATTGTAGTTGATGTCATCCCTGAGAAGCAACTGGATAAAGCACTAGATGATCAACCGTTAAAGCAATGGATAAAGAAAAATATTGGTAAGAGTCATCTTGGGAAAATAAAATATTGTAGCCAACCAACTGAAAAATTGGTTGCGGACTTTACCTCACTTACACTAACAAGGAAACTAGTGCCTGATAAGAAGAAGAAAAAGGCCATTGAGGAGGATATTGTGGGAAGCGTTGAAGAAACAGAAAGTCCGCCATCTGATGAAGTGCAGTACCAATAGTCTGCTGATAGCAGCTCTCCGTCATCCGATGATGGCGCTGATGGTGGGACAGCTCACGATGCAGTACAAGACCAACCATTGGAATTCACCCGTGAGAAAATTTTCACGCATGCTACCCAGGATGAAGACCATGGTTGTCATGCTTCAAGAACAATTCATAAGACCTACACGAGGGCTAAGGGTCGCCAACAAGATCATTCTCGGTCACAGGACTCTTCTTCCTACGAATCCCATGCTAGCTCAAGGTCTATTCGGACTTACAGACGTCGAGATGCCAACCTATTACCTTCTGGTGATGATTCTCATTCGTTAGACACTTCTTCTCATCCTACTCACCATTATGGTCTTGTAGCCTTCAACAACAATGCAAGAATGGTTTATTAGTGGGTGGAACCCGAATATTACCAACAAGTTTATAATCATTGGGTAGAACATGCTCTTGAAACATACACTTGGGATCAATACAAAGCCTACCTAGCTCAATATGAAGGACTTGTACTCTTTGATAACAATGAGTACATTGCACAATCTTCGCTTTTTTCGACAATGTATTGGTATGAATTACTACTCTATTATTGTTTTCAGTATGCTAATCAAGTTATTATTCATTACCATTAACTTATGTTTTTATTATTTTAGATGCTGTTGAGTACTTGGAGGAGAGGGCTGCCCTAGAGAGTGAAGCTAGCAAGGTTTTCTCTTTTTTTTTCCCAAATAGGAGCTAAATATGCTTGATTACGTATTGTATGAGCTAAATATGCACTTCATTAAACACTTTCTAATTCAAAATTCGTCAATTCAAAATTTCGACTGGTTTTTCGGTTTTAAACTGTTTTCCGCTTCAAGCAGAATCGGTCCGATTCTGGGTTTTCAAAACCCAGCTCAAAATTCATTCAAAAAAACATCTCGTTTTTCCCAGATTTCTGCACGGCATGCCGTCGAGCGAAATTTGTCCTGGTAGCGTTTTTTGGATCCTTGATTCAATCAATTAAACACATGGATAATTTTTTTTTTTTGAACCAACTCATATATGTATATTGGCTCGTAGAAGCCACTTAACACACCCTGAAGGTCCGCTAGAGCACACCAACTAGTACGTACTATGTTTGTACATGGCTGAAATGCGTTATAAATGAGCTCCCTACCCTACGGACGCTCTTTTCCGGTGACGGTCACACCACCAAACCCTCACTATCATTAAAAAAAAGGAAAAGAAAAGAGATAGATACAAGCGATCGTGGGACATGAAAGCTCAGTAGAGTTGCAGCCTCCTCCAGTCCAACCTTACCCTCCTTAACCTCCTCACATCACAATAGCGATTGGCCTGCGATTGCTCCCCACGCGCGGCGCGACCACAGCTCCCTCCCTCCAGTCCTCGCCTCCTCGCCAGAAAAAAAGAAGAAGAAAAAACTAATCTTTCCGGATTCCTTCCCCTGAAACGTGTCTCCAATTCGAGTACGACTCCACGCATCCTAGCAAAGTTCGTACGGGCACAGATCCAATCCGAGTATATTAAAGCATCGCCGTCCACCGCACACGAGCCGAAGCCGAGACGAGCCTTGGACGGGGAAGAGGGGAGGGGAAGAAGGTACACACGGTTTACTTTGCTCCTCTCTTCTTCTTTCTTTAATTTCTCGTGGATTATGATGGCATTTTTATCTTTGAGGA
Organism: Ampelocalamus luodianensis; assembly: GCA_036346255.1. NCBI lineage: Eukaryota > Viridiplantae > Streptophyta > Magnoliopsida > Poales > Poaceae > Ampelocalamus > Ampelocalamus luodianensis. The sequence goes on along the minus strand of CM070629.1, from coordinate 53,497,313 downwards.
TTTGTGCTGTTATTAGAGATTTCTGTTTGATTAGATGCTATATTTGCGCTCTTATTGGTTCGTTGGCTCGTATTTAGTTTTGGTTACGGATTTCTGTTTCTTGATTTGGTCTCGACGAAGCAAGAGCACGGTGCTGTAATCTTCACCCAAAAGAGATGGAAATTACCGTAAATTATAGTGGGACAGGTGGATTGGATTAGACGCAAATTTATGAGTTGCGTGGCCGTAGAAATCTATTCGTGTTGCGGTGGAAGCTACCTGTGCAGTCTCTCTTGATTCAATTACAGAGATTAAAAAATGCCTGCTTTCAACATAGATCGAAAAGTTGTTTCATTTGCGCAATAAAGATGATGATTATCGAAAAAGGTGTGTTCTTTACGGCTGTACATTACAATTCAATGTGGGGACATGATGGTGTCAGTGTCTCTCTCGTGCAAATCGCTATTTGTGGTCAGGGACGGGGATATGCTCCCCACCGCATGTGAGGTCGATGTCCCCGAGGGGCATCGCTTGGCCTATCTGTGTGGCGCTGCCGCAGCCGCACAGGGGAACAAGCAAAAGTGCGAAGGCCGTGCTTGCTCACGAGAGGAGTGTGTGTGGTGGAGCTCTGGGTGCAGGACCTCTCAAATCTCAATAATGGTGATTGGGTCCAGGAATGGGATCAGTTAGAATAAGAGCCCTTTTGATCTGATCTTGTCGTTCTTGTTGCAACTTGCAAGGGAGGGGATAATTTGGGCTGACAACTTAGCATTGGCTGGGGTCAATACAATCTGAGTAGTATGGCAGTATGTGCTTTGGTATTCTTTTTTGCGTGTAATTTAATAAATTTGTACTCCTCTCGTTTCAATTTTTCAGTTAAATGTTGGCTATGGTTATTGTTGTGTTTCTAGTCATTAGGGAATGCTTTCCTTAGTAATTGAATACATTTACAGTTCATGACCAGCACTTTTTACATTTTGACACAAAAGAAACTGCAAACGATTTGGACTTTTTGCTATATTTGCTTTGCATGGTAAAACCGAATGTCACAACTCACTAGATTTTACATGTTTCGGATCGTGTTTTCCTGATCACTCATAGTCAAACGTTTTACTTTTTACAGGATTTTTCCGACCATATACACCCTTTTCAACTTGTCTAGTTCCTAAATCCTTCTTCCAGTCTGGCAGATATCAAGAGGTCATACACGTCTCGCACCTCTAAGTGGGTGTGGGTTTGCAACAATTCTGTAATCAACTTATCCTTGCCTTTGGGAATAAGCCCATCATTCATCTGGAGATTATGCCGAGCATTGGAGGGCCTTTTTGTTGATTATGGTTAATTTCCAACAATAGCTGAGATGCAACACATTTGCTGAGCTGAGTTCTCTTCTAAGATTGTCCTGTGATTTAGCAATGTGATTGGATCGACTCTGTTTGTGGTGTGCTCGTGATCACATTAATCTGGTGCAAGCTCAGTTGACAGTGACATCAGAGTTGACTTATGGTTAGGTTTTTCTGCTTTTCATCCTCTGCCACACAACACAGATCAAAGGTATGGAAAAGTACCTATTGCATTTTGGTTAGTTCCCCCATTGTATTCCCTTGAAGAAACTGTTGGATTGATTAGTGTGTCTCAACTAATTTGGCTCCAACTATTCCTTTCTTTTTCTTTTTTTACTTTTAGGAGGGCTTTCTGCTGTCAGATGAAACCATGCTCGCTGCTTCACAGAAGGATTCTCGGGATCAAACGGTGAAGTCCACAACTGGATCAGCAAGTCCAAACCAGATGACAGATGAAAATAATCGTTCAGCTGTTAGTGGGCAGTATGATACTAGCCCATCGTCTCATCAGGAATGCTGGAGATCTGAGGACTTGAATAGATATGCATGCCCTGACGGTGGCGACGAGATTGGTCACCTAAAGAAGAGCCAGTCTCTTGGAAACATGCTTCAAAGGATTGTGACCATCATTGTAGTGAAGGTACTGAATGCGATATTGTAGGCTGTGAGCACAAATGCCATTGCTCTAGTTTCAAGAGCAATACAGCTGTTGGAGAATCTGCTAAGTTGTGCAGCAAGAACAATGAGAATACTTTTGATGCCTCGCCTGACCTGATCAGTCATGATATTTATGAACCTTCAGGTCACCATGCCGTTGACTCTGACAGGCATCACATGTCTTATGCCCAAACCAAATTTCCAAGATCACAATCTGCTGTATTTCAGAATAATTCTAGTATTGATCTAGAAGGTTCTGTTGATTCTGAGATACAAGGGCCTCGTTGCAGATCTTTCGAGGATTTATGTTCAATGGGTGATGAGAAGGTTGATTACTTGAGTGGTGATGAAACGCATCACTCTAAATCAAATTTGATGTGCATTGTGTTGGACCTTCTTCTCCAGATGTCTATGAAGCATTAAACTATGAGGAGAATGCTGCAGTAGGTCGCTCTGATGCTGCTGAAGGGGGTCAACAGTCCACTGCAAATGTAGAACAAAATTTTGTCAGGGATGGGATGCTAAGTCATGAATACTGGGATGGCAAATATATTAGTGGTGACCACTCAGTTGACCCAGTTGCCCCTTTCTGTGCTGATTCGGGGGATGGTTGTCACCATTCTGGCAGTGATGGTGGGGTCAATGAAGCTATAGATCAAGAGAGAGAAGAGAAGTTGTGGAACAGAGATAGTGCTCTCTACCACGAATCACTTGTCATTGACCTGCCTGATTTAAAGAACATGTCCGATTCGAAGGATATTAGTGAAGAAGCTGAACACAATGAAACTGGAATTAAGGGCAACCAGCATTTTGATGTGGACCCAAATGAACTCACTCCGAGAACTTATAACATTAAAAGGATCGAGGATTGGATCAGTCAAATTGATATTGACAATGAAACCATTGTGGAGGAGCAAGGAGAGAGTTCAAATTCTGCATTGGCAAAATATAGTGAGCCAGTGACTGGTGTTCCTGCTGTGTGCCTGATGCTAAAAGTCCCCTTGGCATGGAGATTGCTTACACTTATATTTCAAAATTAACTCCTGCTTCTTCATCTGCACAATTGGCCAACCTTGGTTTGGTTGCGATCCCGAGACTGAGCGCATTCTCAGGCCTACGCCTACTGAACTTATCGGGGAACTCAATTGGTGAGATTTTTTCTTCCATAATTCAGTAGATTAGTCATTAATGTCATGCTTCTCATTTGTGTTAGGAAGATAATACCATAAAATTCTCTAACATTTGGGTCTTTCTGCACAGTGAGAATAACTGCAGGAGCTCTTCCGAAAGGTCTTCACATGTTAAGCCTGTCAAAGAATAATATCTCGATAATCGAAGGCCTTAGAGAATTAACACGCTTGCGCTTGCTGGACATCAGCTATAATAGGATATATAGAATTGGCCATGGTATTGATATTAACATCTTTTACTTTCTCCTTATTTTATATGGTTTGTTTTAATTTCTATCTTAACCATATGATCAATTTCCATTCCTACAATGGTAGAGGGGGAGTGTAGCCTGTCTAGATAATGATTTCTCTTATTTTCTCCATTAGCGTGCTCTGATGAGAGAATCCATTATGCTCCACAGTCATCAGTATGTTGAATGATTTGAATTTTTTTTTATAAAAAAAAAACAATGCATGAACATTGAAAGTGAAATTCCGCATTTATTCAAAATAAAGTGCATTGTACTTATGGTTTATATATGTATACAATTGAAAATTTGACAATGTTTTGCCTTCAATTTCATTGACTTGTGTTGTGGAGCATTTGTTAGGTTTGGCCTCCTGTTCCTCTTTGAAGGAGTTATATCTGGCTGGTAACAAGATTAGTGAGGTAGACGGTCTTCACCGTCTTCTGAAGCTAAAGGTTCTGGACTTGCGCCACAACAAGATTTCTACATCCAAGGGCCTCGCCAGCTGGCTGCGAACTACAATTCTCTCGAAGCCATCAACCTAGACGGCAACCCATCACAGAAGAATGTAGGTGACGAGCACCTGAAGAAGTACGTGCTAGGTCTGTTGCCAAGCCTTGCTGTCTACAACAAACAGCCTGTAAGAGCGACTGGCTCAAAGGAGGTCTCTGACCGTCATACCGCAAAATCTCTTCTTCCCATCGTTCTGATCAAGGTGCTCGATCGGATCGCAAATCTTCCAGGCACAAGGCTGGCACATCTTCACACAAGTCGCAGAGTTCACGGCATGCTCGTTCTGGATACGCCTCAGGCTCTTTGCTGAAGAATTCAAGAGACAGAAACATGCCAATGCCATTTCTGGGTTCTAGACCGATGGAATATGGCAGTGCCAGGGATCTGCTGAAACAAACTCAAATGGGGGGAAAGTCGCAGTGAGATCATTCAAGCTCAGCTGTCTAGACTGTCAAGCTCTGCAAAGCAATGGAGCAAGGAGGTTCCAAGCTTGCTGTTTATTTTTGTGAATAAAGCTCAAACAATATGCTGAGCAGCACCTTATATCGTATATTTCATTCATATACTGTTGAGTCCATTTGAAGACATACGGGGATTGTATCAAGTATCAGAATTTTTGAATAATTCCTTCGCGTTGTCGGAGGGCATAAGCTTTGATGTGGAACAAATACCTTTGGGAATTGAATTGGTAACATCTGGTTCAGTATGTTTATCCAAAAACGAGTAGCATCTGGTTCTTGCTGCAAGCTAAAACCTGAAAGTAGTTAAAGTTACACTTTTTCTTTAGGTAGTATTCTGCAGTCTGGATGCCTAAAGGACGCATCTAGTTAAATTCAGATTCGGATATCGTTTTATTGCTGTTGTTAGCCCTGAGGTACTTACTATACTGCTCTTCGTACGGTTTATATACTACACTATCCAACAAAGGAAAAAATATGTGCTTTTGGATCACTCACACATTCAGAAAGGGTCATGCTGAAAGATGAATGAATTGCTTTACTGCAGGATTCAGCTAATCGAAGCATCTCAATTTTCAGGAATGAAACGTTGATTCTTCCATGTACGAGACGATAATTGACAACAGTAATACATGTGCAAGAATTTGGCGAAACACACACAAATACACGATCGACTAGGCAAACTAGCAGCTAATAATTAATTAAGCACCAACAAAGCGAAGAAGAAACGGGGGCCTCATGTACACATGCATAGCATAGCATAGTTCGACGCTAATAGATTAGGCGTCGCCGCCCTTGCCGTTGTTGGCCATCTGGAGGCCGGCGTGGTTGCCGCCGACGTGGACGTCGGAGTCACCGATGAATCGGCCCCAGAACCAGTGCGCCTTCCAGACGAGCACCATCTCCTCGATGGGCACGTTCTTGGTCTCTGGGAGGAAGATCGCGATGAAGATGGTCATGATGACGACCCAGCCGGCGAAGAAGTAGAAGAGGCCGAACTTCATGTGGCAGAGCATGGTGAGGAATGCCTGCGCGATGACGAAGGTGAAGAGCATGTTGACGGAGACGTTGATGCTCTGCCCCGCCGGCCGGATCTCCAGCGGGAAGATCTCGCTCGGCACCAGCCACCCCAGCGGCCCCCACGACCACGCGAAGCCGGCGACGTAGATGCAGATGAAGAGCACCACCGCCGCCGCGTACCCCTTGGGGATCTCGCCGATCCCGCTCGTCCCGAACTTGATGGCGATCAGCGTCCCGACCACGATCTGGGACACGATCATCTGCGTGCCGCCCTGGAGGAAGAGCTTGCGGCGGCCGAGCTTGTCGACGGTGAAGATGGAGACGAGGGTGGCGAAGACGTTGACGAGGCCGGTGATGACGGCGGACATGAGGGCGGCGTCGCCCTTGAAGCCGAGGGTCTCGAAGAGCACGGGCGCGTAGAACATGATGACGTTGATGCCGGTGAGCTGCTGGAAGAAGGGGATCAAGATGGCCATGGTCAGCTGCGCGCGGTACTTGCGCTTCAGGATGTCGCGCCACGGGTGCTGCACCAGCTTCGACTCCTCGCTCGCCGCCACCAGGTCCGCGTACTCCTCGCCGATGTCGTCCGTGCCGCGGATGCGCCGGAGCATGCTCCGCGCCGCCTCCGGGTGCCCGCGGTCGATCAGGGAGTTGGGCGTGTCGGGGAGGAACAGCGCGCCCAGCGTGATGATCGCCGCCGGCACCGCCGCGAGCGCAAGACTCACGCGCCACCCCCACCCGGCCTTGATCTTGTTGGTGCCGTAGTTGATGAGCTCCGCCGCCAGGATGCCGATCGTGATCATCAGCTGGAAACCGATGTTGAGCATGCCGCGGAGGCGCGCCGGCGCCATCTCCGACAGGTACACCGGCACAGACTGCGTACGTACGAAATAAATAAATAAAATTTTTCATCATAATTTTTAATGCAGAAAATTAGTAGTATACAATAGCATGACGCTTAACACGAATCTGACATGATCGATTCTCTACAAATCACACCAGTAGATACATACTGGTAATATTATTGCTCTGATTCATGTATGGTCGTCGTTAATTGCAGTGTAATTTCTGATAGATTGGTACGTAAACATTCGGTAACAGTGATGCATGCCGACATGTCGGAGTTACTAGCTAGCAAGTCAGTCGATCGTGTGATGCCACTATTTTTCACCAGGTCCATGGATCGACCAGCAAGACAAGAACTAAGGATGAGAGAGTATGAATGACTGACGCTATAGCTAGTTACTGTTTCACCACATGAAAAAGTGAAGGACCTGACAGAGCAACTAAAGTGACCCAAGTGAGACCGAGCTGTATAAATTGCAGTATGGCCAGTAATTAATTGCGCTCTAAGCCGCTAACCATAGGGTTTTTGTAAATTAAGTTTCTGTGTCTGCATCAGTGAGATATATGTGTAGTCGCTTCACCTTGCTAGTTATAGTTTTCTTTTCTTAATAGAGAGATTCATTTTACTGGAGCATACAGATATAGTTATCTTTACTATTATAAAATAAAGACTTAGTGGTTGTGGTAAGGCCGTCTTCTACATTCCCACCTCATGAGTTGGTACAATTTTTTACAGATAGATATATTTATATATGTATATGTTACTATAAAGATCTTCTTTGGACAATTATAATAAACTTTTAGATGCAAGGATAATTACCTCATATGTATTAGTTTTTCAAGTCTAGAACATATATATGTTTATTTGAGATCCGAAGCAACGGACGGGACGTCCGGGCACTCGGCTAGTATATACTATAAAGAGAGGTTGCAAAATTCGTGGCTGTCATATACACCTCGCCTTTTTTCATTAAATGTTTTTCACTTGTTTTTTTCTGCCCCCTTCGATCTCTGTCTCTTTCTTCCCATGCATCTTTCTCTAGCCAGCTAATTTTCTTTCAGTCTTTCTTCCTGCTTGCTTCCTTTGCACATATTGCTCCGAAAACGACACAATATATCCAAGTCAAGTCTTTGGAGGAATCAAGAAAGCAATGGCATGTGTGGAATTCCAACTTGCGTGCATAACGATCGGTTTTGTGAAGCGTGACTAGCCTCCGAGTCCGAACACGACACGACGGTAAATATCGTACGTACAAGGACGTCCACGAAACTATTTTCGTGGTTGCTACTTGATTATATATATATATATATGGTCTTCCTTATTTCCTTTGATCTAGCAGCATGGAGCCACACATGCATCGATAGGATGGTGAAATCAATGGAATAAAAAAAAAGGCCAAGAAGGGTATCTCTACCAGGGAAAACAGTTTCGCCGAAATTTCGGTGATTTCGTCCTCCTCCGAAATTTTTGTAATTCGTTAAAAAAAATCGGAAATATTTGATTTTGGACAAATTACATGCTAAATTTGATTTTGGACAAAATCCAGTCAAATTTCACCAAATATCAAGTCCAAATTTCGTCCCGTTTGAACTTTTGAACCAAAATTCCGAAATTTTGGTAATTTCGTTCATTTCGTTACCCTTCAATATATTTTTTTTCAAAACGAAATAGTCTTCCCTGATCTCTACGGCATCAGTGGTTGCCTAATGTAGACTATTCATCGATCGAGCGGGCAATTAGTCGACAGCTACAGCACAAACTTACAGCCCGTGACTAGCTAAGATGGATGATTCATGATGCCTAGTTGCGAATTAATTAACTGGATATATGAGTTTTGCACTACCACTCCATCTCCATGTATGGCTTAATCAGACTCACAGGAACACTAGCTGCTATCTGCTTTTCAATGAAAGGCCGGCCGGCTTCCACGTGAACCCATGGTTTGGGTTACCGGCCGAAATCGGCCGTATCGGTCTCACCGGACCGCCCGGATAAGACTTCAAACCGGTTAAAATCGGTAAAAAAAATAATAATCAAATTTGATCTTTTTAAAAAATTTCAAATCCGAAAATTTCGTATTTTAATTTGAAAATTTCGGATTTTCGGCCAAACCGGTCCGACCCCGTTAAAAATTTGGAACAGGTTTTGAAAACCCTGCGTGAACCTTCCTTGTCTCGGATCGACTTGTACGCTAGTTACTGCTCGATCGATGATGAACAAGAAGAACTGATGCAGATGCAGCTATATATCCTAGCAAAAGCTGCATGCAGCTGGATTAACCAACGAGACAGCATTGTAAATAACTATTACAGTACTGCTAACAGGTGCTAGTACTAGAGTATATATGGTCTCGTTTGGAGCGCAGGAATTTCCCGAGAAACACACGCTATCTGACGAGAGCGTGCGTTTGCCTTCCTAGGAAATTCCTACAGGTAGAGGTAGAGTTAATCCCTGCATTCCAAGCGACGCCTACGTTTGGAGAACCATAGCAAGAGAGCTGTGGAGTAGTATATATGTATAATACGCTAAGAGAGTCAAAATCACAGCTCATAGCAAGAGACAAGATGAGAAGAAATGGCAATGGGAACAGGCAATTAATCTAATAATGATAAACAAACAAAGCAGTCAGCCTCTTGGAAGTAGACATCTACGGCTGGCTTGGACTTTTGGGGATTAGGCATCTTCTCTAGTGGCAGCGGGGCCCTTCCTCGAGGACGACGAGGAGATACTATATCTAGTGCATGCTATTGCCAGCTAAACCAGCCTACCAGCTTGGACTTTGCGCATGTTAGCTGTTCCCATCGATCGAATTGGCGCCTAAAGAATCTCATCATCTTTTGAAAAACTCATGGATGTTTTGGATGTAATGCACGAATCGTCGTCATTGACGGAATCGCTCTTATAACAGTAGAATGATGCTAGTACAATATATATGCATACACACTCTGTATGTTAACTATATCACTTAATTAAGTGCAACTATTACTCGAGCTTCTGTCTACTGTATAGTAGTGCATCACATGGGCTTCAATAATTTCACGTTAGTTACGACGAGGACAAGCTTGGAAGAAAAAAAATTAAGAGGCACGGATCAAATGATAGACACTAGCTTATATATGAGAGGCCAATCATGCAGTTCGATATAATGGAGTTTAATGGACTTGTATTTTGTATAGTAGTACCTGATTGGCGAAGCCGACGCCGATGCCGAGGAGGATGCGGCCGACGATGAGCATGGCGACGTCCTTTGCCGCGCCGTTGAGGCAGCCCCGACGAGAAGTGAGGCCGCCACCGAACATGGACCACTTGCGGCCGAGGACGCGGGTGACGGTGGCGGCGAAGAAGGAAGCGACGAGGGCGGCGAGGTAGAGCGAGGAGGTGAAGGTCTGGAGCAGCTGGTTGTCGTACTTGCAGTACTGGTTGTTCTTGTCCGCCGCCTGCTTCTTCCGGTACACCTCCGGGAAGAACTTCTGCAGGAACGGGTTCATCGACGTCACGCCACCTGTAAATTGCGCGCATATATACGCATAAGAAGTTGTATATATACATATTCATGCATCTCGATCGATCGAGGTGTTGTTAGAAATATGATACGATGCGGTTTAATTTTACGTACGTACCTGAGATACCGATGTCATATCCGAAGATGAGTCCACCGGTGGCGGCGACGACGCAGGTGAGGAAGACGAAGAGGGTGAGCTTGCCGGGGTAGTCCTTGCCCCCGGCCGTGCTCACGATCGCCCCGCCGGCCATCGTCAGAAACCTAAGGAGACGTGTTGCTGCTAGCTAGATGTGCAGCTTATCGATCGATATGAGGTGAGGATCAGATGCAAACACCGGGGTGCTCCTTATATAGATCCATCCATCCATCCAACCATCTGCTGCCTGTCTGTCCTCTTAAACTACCAGCTAGACGGTGGATGGTGATATGGTTGCAGGCAGGTTTGCAAAGTCAACGATTGAGATGGAGGTCAAAGCTGCGGAAGAGTATGCGTCAAGAAGAGCAGCTAGGTGCTGATCTGTACGTGTGCATGCTGAGTTGGAGAAATTATCTCATCCAGCCGTTTTTAATTTGCTGGCTAGGTTTTGACTTCTTGCCTATGGCGATTTGATCCAGCTGGAGTTGCGCCGCACGCGTATATGGTCATCTGCCCGTCGGTTCACATGCTAGCTCGTGGATATCTTTTAATTTTCTTTTTCTGCGATTACAAGGTAGACGCACGGACACCGGGGAGGAAGAAAAGAAGTCCAAACAATCGGCTGAACAATCTGAATCACTCACGTAATCAGATCATACATTCACATGAATTTTAGTTATTAATGATTGCTCAGTTCAGCATATATATATAAGGAAAAAGTCTATATAACATTCCGAGCTTTACTCGAAAGTCCATCCAGTATCCTGAAGTAAGAAAACAAACATTTAACCCCTCAAACTTTACAATCCAGTTCAAACAACGCCCTAATGGTTTGTACGGTGGTATTGTCCGTGTGACGCGATGACCTCCCAACCGCACTTCCATGGCCACCATCTCTGTAGCTTCCTCCCTTTGAGTTTCGATTTGGGGGAGAAACCCTATTGGCCCCACCTATCATTCACCTAAACTTAGACAACGTGTTATCCTACGTGGCAAAACTACCGCCCACTCATCGCGTCACACAGGAAACATCACTCTGCGAAACCGGGTTATGGTGTTATTGGAACCGGATTACAAAGTTCAGGATCAAACGTCAGTTTCATAGTTCGAGGTACTAGATAAACTTTCGAGGTACTAGATAAACTTTCGAGCAAAGTTTAGGGTGCCGTATAGAGTTCTTCCCGAACAGAACAAACGCCAACAAAGCTAGCGGCTGGGACATGCATGGATGATAACTTCAGAATTAATATATATTAAGATGTAAATACATATGTATGACTACCGGGCGTTTGTGTTGTTTTTTTGCATGAAGATGACGAATTGTCGATATATGCAGCGCCTTCGTGGATATATCCAGCCTCTGTATTTGTCAATTTTAGTGGCGTGCGTATCAGTCATGGATGGATAGTATTCAGATACCTAGCTAGCTAGCTTGTCTGGTACGAATGGTCAACAATTAATATCGATATGTCGTTATTTCATTCTGGAATGGAATTAGTGTACTTCACTAGTGTTAGCCTGAACCACTAATTAGTCAGGCACAATAATATTTTTTAAGGATTTGGCGCAATAATATTGCTAGAGTACAACACATAGCTTTCCGGGAAGAATACGAATTCTATGACAAATTCACCCCGGCCCAGAAAAGAGGACTGTACTGTATATATGGCCAAGAATCTACAGGACACGCAGTTTCCTCGTGAGCTAGCTACTGGCCAATGGAGTAGTATACTTTTTTTGCTTTCTTGCATGCATCAAGCATAAATTCCCTAAAGCTATCGATCTCATGTGTCATGTGTTCGATCGTGTTCGACCTTATCCTGATGTATTTTCGGTGTATGAACGATCTTTTCCATCGGTGTATGAACTTGTGACCATGGACTTGTAAATATGTTTTTTTTGGGTGTATAGGAAAAATTGTACGGTACTCTTGAGAGTACGTAATCGCACTTCTCATATAACACTTAAATTGTATGATGATATATATTTAACTGTTTGAGCATACTCCAATAATGATTATAAGATACTTCAAAGCAAGTTCCATGAAAAATTTCATTAAAATTCACTTTTTACAGCAAAATTTGTGTATATACTTCATTTATCTATGAAAAAAGGTATATAGCAAAAATAATTTTTTCAATCAAGTTGTATTGGAGTATCTTATAATTGATATTTAAGTATAATCAAAGTGATAAAAAAGTATAATATATTTGTAAATGATATATTGAAAGCGGGAGTATAAAAAAGGCTTCCTCTCTCTCTATATATATATATCTATATATAGGGAAATTACATAAGGCACCTGAGTGTTTAGGCACCAACATCACGAACCATCCGATACACGTGAATGATCGATGCAAATTTTAGAGTTTGGATATGAAAATATTTTATACCCCTAATATGCTTATTGCAAGTGAGTTTTGAACTCTGTTCAAACTATTTTGAACTACTTTTGAATTTAGTTCAACTAGAGTGATTATATACCATGAAACTTGCTCAAACTGGTTCAATTGAAGATGAATTTAAAAAAAATCAGAGTTTGACATCTCAAATACACTTTTTTATGGGCATATGAAGATACCCACGAAAAACTTTGCAAATCTCAAAGCGCATCAACTGGTATTGATTTGGATGGCTAGGTATATTTTGAAACAAGCTGGATAGGACTTATAAATATTCGTACATACCAACAACCAGCCAACCACTTGATGCTATACTGCTATATTTTATGTACGTATGTATGTATGGAACGTTAAGATGACAATTAGTCGGCCGCTAACGTTGGAATGAAATGCTGTCAAGGCCTTGATTAAAAAAAAAAAAACTACTAGTTCAAAACCAACGGATTTTTAAAGCTAGCTGCAGATTGTTCTTGACATGCACGCCGACTAGCTGCTATATACCGTTGCGTCACGATTTTTTTAAGCTGCAAATTATTAATTGTTTATTGGCTGTGCACATGCTTTGGAATTAGGATATAGAGGGGTATCAACATCAGGGTCCTATGGGAATTAATTAGCTAGGAAATGGGGATCGGATTGGATCGTCCAAACCAGCTACGAAGGCAACGGCTATCTTCTGTCTCTGTCTGGCTACTCTAATTCTCATGTCATGTGGCTGGATAATTAAGATAACACCAACTCCATCCCTAATTAGGCATATTACTCATACCTGCGTAGACAGATAGGACTATCAGTTGTACACGCCGCCGCTATTCAATTCATTCATCGGGACAGCACAGAGCTTCATTGCTTTACTAATTTGCATACTCTTTTTTATTTAAGGCAAGTATGGCCCTGAGGGCCATTGGCTTTGCATTTATATCAAAAGTTCAGTACAATCACGTAGCAGAGCTGGCCCTGGATCTGAGAAGAAAGGACTAAAAAGAAAACGTAAATTGCGTCCATGTCCTTGAACAGTAGCCGGCGACTTCGTCGATGGAGAAGACGATCACGTCACCAAGCCATGGACTCCTCGCCTTGAGAGCCCAGATCAGGCCACGGCTCTGCCTCTGAGTGTACATTTGCCGGCGATATTGAGCGGCGGACGGAGCAGAGGAGCCTCCCTTGATCGGAGGTTGAACGGAGTGTTGCAGGATCTGCAGCAGCGACAAGTGTTGTGATCTGCTCGGCCAAACTCCCGATGGCTACTGGGAACATAGGTTGATAGGGGTTTTGTAAGATCGATAAGGATATGTGTATTGACCTTGTATGGCATAGATGCTCTGGTCTGAGGACTGCGTTTTATGCCATGTGAGCTTGTATGTCAGTATCAGATGTTCTTAGGAGGGTGAGGGCGTATATGTGCCTCGTCGCATATACGATACCTTAATGGTGCCGATAGCATTCTACTATGGGTAGGGAACCCAATTCACATTAAATTGTTTGGATTGGCATTACTGACGCAACATGTGTGCCCCGGTTAGGCAGATGCTATCAGTCGTTGTTTAAGGGGGATCAGCTCACACATGGGGGTCCAACTCAATAGTGTTAGCTTGTTGAAAAATACCAAATCTTAGTTTCCCCGGTCGGCATACCAAAGGAAGTATGTCATCATTCGGAGGCATCCGAAGGCAACGGGCTAGCTAAGTCATGTGGGTAAAGATGTACACCCCTGCAGGGTATAAACTGTTCGAATAGCCGTGTCCACGGTCATGGACGATAACTTGAATTGATGTCACCTGTATAGAAGTTTTGATTTTCAAAAATGTGGTTTTGGTTTATTTTCGGTTTGCATGAGGGAATCATGCAATCGCATCTTATTACTTTATGTCATTTACTTACTGTTTTAAGCAAACTTTGATTTATTAAATTGCTTTATCAAAAGTTAGCCTTTGTAGGTTAAGATGTATCACTTTATGCAAATTTGAACCTTTATACCTTCCTGTTGTAACCTTATGCATGTAACAATTCTGTTCCCTTGGTTAGGCTCTAATCAACACTTTATTTTAATAGTTTGTGTAAGACTTGCTGAGTACCTTCCGCACTCAAGGTGCTATCACCTATTGTTGCAGTGAGACGGTTTTCTTTATGAAGCACCCGTTAGCGCCGATCAGGTGACGCTAACGAGTAACGCTACTTCTTTCCTCCACGCAATTGCTCGGGTGGATGAGGCCATTGGTGGACTTTTTCATTTATTTTGCTTCATTGTTGAATATGTTGTAGTGACCAAGTCACTCTATATTGTAGTACTAAACCCGAATGTTGTAAACTTATGTTTAATAATGCAAATGTACGACTTGTATGTGTATGATGCAATGTTGTTAAAGGATATATATATGCAATGGTCATTGATCCTGGAACCATTGTGAGATATATATATATATATATATATATATATATATATATATATATATATATATATATATCCGGATCTCTTTATTGGAATTGTTACTTGTTGAATTTATACCTTTAGCATGATCTTTAATTGAGGGGCGATCTGTTCCTTCATTAATAATCATGTTACTGTATGAATTTAATTAAGTACATTTCCAATAACCCGGGGAGCCCACACCCTGGTTCAGCTCAACCTCTAGTCTCTTACAGTCTTTTGCCGCATAAATTAGTATTTAATATAGTGTTTCTTGAAAATTATATATGTTGTTATATGTACGGTGAAGTGGTGAACCCCGATCATTTTTGTTCTAATTCCACCCCTGCAAGCAAGTAATCTAATTCTATAAATGTAAATTACAAGAAAGTAAAGTTTAAGAAAGCAAATCACAAGAACACTTGAACTTTTTCCCCTAGTAATCAAAAAATTGTCGGTTTCCCTAGTCCACGTTAAGGTAAATCCGAACAAACTAGACCGGCTCTGCGAATTAAGCCCTATGGGAATTGAATCCAAGTTGAGGGCTTGATTTTTTAAGCTGTAAATTATTAATTGTTTATTGGGTGTGCACATGCTTTAGAATTAGAGGGTATCAACATCCGGGTCCTATGGGAATTAATTAGCAAGGAAATTTGGGTCGGATTGGATTTGTCCAAACTAGCTACGAAAAGTAAGCGCAAATTAAGGCAACAGCTATCTTCTGTCTCTGTCTGGCTACTCTAATTCGCATGTCATGTGGCCGGATAATTAAGATAACACCAACTCCATCCACCGACCCCTAATTAGGCATATTACTCATACCTGCGTAGACATAGATTATCAGTTCCACACGCCGCCGCTATTCAATTCGTTCATCGGAACAGCACCGAACTAATTAGCCTTAGCACCAACGGTTGTAAAAATTAGCCGTTAGACGTTCAATCGGACTGACATTCCTCACAGGGGTCGATTGGACCGAACAAACACCGGTCAAACCGCCAAAGGGACGATTAGAGCACTTCACACTCTTATGGAAAAAGCAAATTAGGGTGACTTATCGTAGTGCCGGCCAGACCGGCCAACCCAAAGCATGTACCAACCATGGTGCTGGCCTCTACCACCTGTTCGGCTCCTCGGAGCCGAACTAGATCTGATGAGGAGCGTGGGAGAGGGCAGCACCGGCCAGATCCAAGCTCCGTCCATGGTGAGCTTGTCTAGGCCGAGAAGGAAAAAAAGACCCAAAGCATCGGAAGCCAGAGCTCCATGCCTTGGAGTGTTGGACAGCCACGGAAGCAAGCTTAGGGACTAACAACTCCATGGCCATGGATGGCGCCCAAGCAAGAACCTCCTGAACTATCGAAAAAATGCAAAAAAGGAAACTAGGGGACCTAAACTACCCTAAAACTACTGCTAAACAAGGAGCCAGGGGTGGATCCCCTCCCCTCTAGCCGCCGGCGAGCCGCGGGGCGTCAGAGAAGGGTAGGGGGACCAGATCGGCGACTTTAGGTTTAGATCAACTATCTGTCGAGAATAATCGTTAAGGTAAATGTCTGGCTCTAATTTGCATACTTGACTCTGCACCGGCCGGCAACTGGACGAGAGAGGGCTAGCTTGGTTACATGAACCTGCAGCCTCCTACTAACGAGCCGCTCAATCTGCAACCTGCTGCTGCTGCTTGATGTCTTAATTTGTATTACTGCTCAACAACTTGTCTAAGTTAATGATAGCGCGCGTACATGCAGTTCTATACTGTACCACCTGTTAATTGGCGATTTCATTCGCACATCTTGACAAGAGCTGGTACCAATCTAGCAGACCGTTGGATACCATTATTTTTTTGAAAAAATTAGGATTTGCCACTATTCATTGGCATTTCAGGATTTGTCAACGAATGAGGTAGCAAATTCTGATGCAATGCAAGTAGTATGTACTGTAAGTCCTAATTGTCAACGTTCGGGCCTTATTGTTAACGTTGGAACAACGAAACCTACTAATTAACGAGAGGCAACGAAAGAAAGAAAGAAATACGCATAGATAGATCGATCAGTACGTACGTACTGTCGTGGGTCGAACTGGCAAGCTGCTAATTAAGCAATTAATTCATCGCTCGCCGTAGAGTTACGTTTCTGAAGAATGACTCGTTTGGTAATGTCCCGATCGATCAATCATGCCTGCCTGCCGTTAGTCACTGAATGCGCTGGATGGATACACATACATGCGTCATGCATGCGCAGGGGAACGAGACGAAGCTAGGGAGAGGAAGATGAATAATTGAATATCAGGACTGCATCTGTATCAGTATGTGAACACGACCATGGATGGAGCTAGTGTGAACGCACGTAGTCTATGAAAGTTTGTCTTTGCAGCGGAGCAGAGGAAACAGAGCAACATGCAGAGGTCGCGCCGCCTTATGTAATGGAAAGGAAAGGGTCGGTCCTATTTTTAAATCGTCTGAAATATTTTTAAGTATAAATTACCTTTTTATCCATTAAATTAATATTCAATCATATAGTACATCAACATCTACATAAATTCAATGATCACAATAAGCGGCTTAAATTTAAAAATTCAAGAGACTTAAAAGTAGGCAGACTGAAAATAAAAATATCATCTACTCCTCATTGAACAGTATTATGATAGACGTGCGCGCGCATACATGCTGAATTGCTGATAGATACTGCACGGCGGTCAAGTCTTGCCAGTTGCCACTGCTGCTCCGGTTTCGTTTACTTTCTTTCACACCGCGCGACGCAGATCGCCAACAGATACTGCGACTGTTGCGTGTATGTCATGTACCCAGCATGCAGGTCAACCCTCTCGTGCAGAGTCGTTGGTCGTCTCAATCGATTTGAATTGAAAGTGAGTGGCGAGTGGTGAGATCTGAGCATTGATTGTTTTGATGTCCCTGCCTGCAGCTGATAGCGCAATTTTTATTTTTAAATCTGCCAGTAGTGTGCTCCGATTTTGCATTTTCGCCACTGAATTCGAGCTAACTGTATATTCTTTTTTTTTCTTTTTGTTTTGCGAGGAGCTAACTGTATACTTGCCACTGCAAAGGTTGGAAATAAGGTTTACTGCCACTCCCACTCTGGCATGGGTCAGTAGATGCATCTGTAGCAGTGATGCGTTTCATCAAACGAGTTATGGGCGGCGGCAACCTTACATGCACGAGCGACGGCAGTCCCAAAGCGGACGGCGGCGACACAAGTGGTGCTGTCGTCTCTCGCAGGAGAGCGCGTGGGCTAGGGTGCATCAGGAGAGGGGGGGTTTCTCCGAGTCCACCTTGATCGTTATCTCCTTAAGGTCTTGTTTGGGAGTACAGGGAACAGCCGGGTTTTCAGCCCGATCCACGTGTAGCATCCCGGTAGGAAGGGTTCCCAGCCTGACCCATTTGCGCATTCGGATCAGGCTGGGATCGGAAAAATCCCGGTCCAATCCGCCCTGTACCTCGGGGGAGAAAAAAACTCCCCGCAGAGACAAGTTTTTTCCTCGCATGGAGTTGTATTGCATCTCCTCCTCGGTAGCGAACATCGCGACGGCGTTGCCCTACTTTCTCTCCCTTAACTCTGACGACGCCTTCTCACGCTGTTCCGCCGGCTGCACTCAATTAGTCTTCTCCCCTTCCTCTTCCTTCTCCCTTTCTTCCTTGGCTTCTAGGGTTTTGCAACCTAACCTTTTTCTCGCAGATCCTTGCCGGCCGGGGAGACGGCGGGAGAGGAGAAGAAATCTGACCAGGGAGCTCGCGTCAGAGGCGATCCGCCGATGTCTCGGGTCATTCATGCCGGCAGGGCATGTCGAGGTGAGCAGTTCGACCTCCTATTCGGGGATTCGTTTGGTTGGTGACAGTGTCGGTGCCAAATCTACACAGTGTTGAATCGAACATTGGAATCAGAATGTGTGCTTCTTGATGAACGTTGTTGTCTTTGCTGAAATGTAGTGTTAGGTACTACTATGTGTGGAGATCATGTGTATGATTCTAATCTTAGTGTGTTGAACAATTATAATAGATGTCGAAGTGTTTGGAAGAAACCCGATGTTTAGCGGAGTGTTGCTGACTGTCCAGTCGTAGACGGTCGGACCGGCGCAGGGGTGGTGGTCAGACTGGCTGGGGAAGGAAAGTTGAATTTTGAGGGTCAGATCGGTCTAGGAAGGAAAGTTGAATTTTGATGAATGTAATCAAACACTTGTGTGGGAGTGTTAGGAAGTGTATTTGCACCAGATTTTATGGAAAAAGTGGGCATTTTTCAGTCCTTGTGAAAATTTTGGGAGAGGTCTGACCGGCGGACAGACTAGCCAAAGGGAGTTCATGCACTGGGAAGGTGGTGAAGTTTGTTGAATTGGCCAAAGTCATAGGTGTCAGTGCATAGGTACCGCATGATGCATATTTTGGCAAACGTGGATCAAGTTGTTAGGAACTTGTGCTCGAAATTGATTTTTCTGTCTATTCTCGTGAAGGTGGCATGGAGTCAGCTACAGTCAAAGGCGAGGATGATCAGGACTAAGCTAGGAGAGCCGAGGTCCAAAATGATCGAGGATGTTGGGTGAAGTGGTTGGACTCAAGCATACCGTAAGATAGACAAGAACGATCAAATGGAAAGTTCGGTGCAATAGGTTGCATCAAGTGGCTTGAGGGTCGGTGCAAGTGTCAAGGTGGTTCTGGTGGGAGCCAAATAGGAGAGACTTGTTGACATGAAGAGAGCCATTGATGAACCTACAAATGGCGAAGCATGAGATTGCTTCACATTGATTAGACTTAGCCTTTGGAGAAGGACTGAGAATGTGTATTTTGGTATCTTCGCCAAAATACTGGGTTGGTGATCTTGAAGAAAACGTGACGCGGGATAGCGTAAAGGAGAGGTGGTTTAAGTCAAGAGAAGTTGAAGATCACAAAGAGACGGACTCGGACACCTGGTTTGTCAGCCGCTTTGAGAAGCGTGTGTGGGTGTACACCCATTTGTGTGTGGGCTTAACGGGTGCCCAATATGATTTTCTCTCTAGACCTAGCACCTCTATAAAAGGGAAGGGTGCAGGATTTGTACATCCATCCCATCCAAGCCTAGCAAACCCTAATTTGTGATTTAGAGAAAGTGGAGAGATAGAGGAGGCTAGGGTTTGAGATAGATGGATTGATTAAGTGCTCAAGTGTTGAGATTTTATCCTCCATGGTGGAGTGGCTATAAACCTACAATCCATCTAATCAATCTAAGCAAGTTTATCCCAATATGAGTTCTACCTTGTTCTTACAATCTCTTTGATGTTTTTGAGATTTTTATGTTCCAAGGGTTTTGATATGGTCTTTTGTTGTGATCTAGCTTGTTAGGACTTGTGGGAATCAATCTAAGGTCATTTTGACCATCTTCCACCCACGAGTAAGTTTTTGGATCAAGTTTTGTTCTTTCTCGGTTTTTGTGCCTTCTTGACCTCGATCAAGAAATTCGTCGAACCTTGGCTTCGATCGTCTCGATCGTCGATTGGAATAGGTTCCAGACCTTCTTGATGAGCTATGTCTGAAATCTTAGGGGATTTGGATCTCGAAATCAAAAGTTAGGTCATTTTAGAGATCCCTCAGGCTGCTGTCCTTGTAGTTGGCGGGCAGACCGGCCGAGGAGCTTTCCACTTCGGGGTTTTCGGATGCAACGCAAAAATTCCGTTGTAATCTTGTGCTTTGATCTTCATAGCTTTCACAGCTATTGGAGTGATAAAGAATGTGAATATCGTGGTAGTGAAAAAGATATGTACTTCTATTCAACCCTCTCTAGTCGCTTATTCGATCCAACACTATGTTTACCAATCAAATTCATCAGGAGTATGCCTTTCTTCTCTCTACTTCATTAGGAGCATAATCATCTGGATGAACCGTTGCATTATGTAGGCCTCCTTATTTTTATTTAGTTGATGTTGATTTTTCAGTAGTACTTGTATCGATAATTACATTATTTCTTTAAGCTCAGCTGCTGCAGTTTTGACAACATGATCCGCATGCTTAATGGCAATTAGGGGTGGTTATATAACCAACCAAGTAATACACCACTCGATGAGTTGGTCAATATTCCAGGAGGTGACAATGCATACTGCAACGATGTGGAGTCACTTAGTAGTCAAATGGATCGTGAAAAATATGGTTGCTTGTGTTTGTAGAAATGTGGTGTGCTGGAGCTGCATTTGTCATCACCATGATATGATATGGAGTTGGAGAGAGAACAAAAGTTGTGTGCGATGTGTGGTGATGGTGTGTCCGTACGTGTGTTTTGTTTCAATCCTTTTTCTTGTGTATTGCTTCTGTGAGAGAAAACGGAGGGGGTTTTTTGCCTTTTGTCGAGCTATCCGACGTAAGCATTTGGCATTTGTGCTTTTCTACAGAGTTTAGACATTGAGTACCTCTCGTGATAAGTTATGGCTGTAAGCATTTGACGTTAACCGTAGAGTTAAGTTATGGCTGTAAGCATTTGACGTTAACCGTAGAGTTAAGTTATGCGGGCATTATTGGAATTTTATGATTTTTAAAAATTATTTTTGGGCTATTTTCGATTTTTTTGGTTGTTTTATAATTTTCTGGACGTTTTTTTTTTTTGAATTTTTTCAATACTGTTTCTGCGATTTTCTAGTTTTTTTTTGGAATATTTTATGACGTTCTCGAAATTTCCGCACTATTTTTTTTTCAAATTTTTCTATCCTAATTTCCGAAATTTCCTTTTCCTTTTTTTGAATTTTCTGACTTCTTTTTAAATTCATAACTTTAAATAGGAGATATCCCTGCCAATCCAAGCAATTTTCACTTGATTCAAACAAGCAAAGGGAAGGGGATTGGGTGATGGGAGGAGAATCAACCCAACCCAACCCAACCCAATAGGGCAATAGGGCTACCCATATGGATCATTTCATTTCACCTTGTTACCGCCCGATACGAAGGACAGTCGGAAGAAGCAAGCTGAAGCAGGCCCGGCCACATATGAATGGATATCCTGGGCTAGCAATCCAGCCCCTTTAACTTTGAGCCCATATGAGATACTCAAGCCCGGCCCGCTTACACCATACGCAACGCAAACCTTTTGCCCTTCTTCTTCCCCCTCCCCTCTTCTGCGCTGCGCCGCAAGCAAAACCCTAAACCCAGACCCACCTACCCCGCCACCGCACCGGCACCGGCATCGGCTCTCCAGAGGCAGGCCGAGATGGCGGACACGGTGCAGTACCGCCTCGAGCGCATGTCCGATGAGCTCGACGACCTCGAGCGCCGGGGCCTCTTCACCCGCGCCGAGCTCGCCGAGGTCGTCCGCCGCCGCCGCGACTTCGAGTTCCGGCTCCACCGCCACTCCCCGCTTCGCAGGGACTTCCTCGACTACATCGCCTACGAGCTCCGACTCGACGCGCTCCGCGACCTACGCAAGCGCGCCATCGTACGTGCCACCCCTCAGGACGGCGCCACCAACGACGAGGACGGAGAGAGCAGGAAAAAGTCCAAGAAGAAGAACAAGTGGAAAAAGTCCATCTCCGACGTCGCAGGGGTCCTCCGCGTCCTCGACATCTACAGGATGGCCACCGTCAGGTTCAAGGGGGACATCGACCTATGGTTCCGATACCTCGAGTTCTGCCGCCAGAAGCGCCACGGCCGGATGAAGCAGGTACTCATCGCTGCCAGCACCTTGCTATTCAATCCATTAGTTGCTGCTTATCCATTCCATACCGCGGCATCGCGGCACGCATTGGTACTTGGAATAGTTGCTTCTGGATCAAATTTATCAGCTTTTCTATCTATGTAGAGCTCTTGATAAAGCAGTGATGATTTAGTGCAAAAAGCTTTTTTTAGCGGTGCGGCATGGGCACAGACAGCTAGGGGTATTAGCAGCGTTCGTTATGTTTGGTTTTCACATTTCCTAAGTTGCTTGTGTTTGATTTAAGTATTTAGTGCGAATTTGGGCTGTGCACGAACATTTATGCCCAGAAATTTCGGAAAGTTGAGAGCCTTTTGAGCTCTTGGTGTATTCGGCTAGAAATTTAGTGGAATTTCGGATATGCATTATAATTCTGGGTCAGAAGTTTGGCAATGTAAACTTCCTTATGCCTTACTCATGTAAATTGGATTCTGGAATTCAACCGATAGCCCTGCTCTTCTGGCTGTGCATTAAATTTTAGTAAATGTGTCGTTCGTTGAGTTCTGAGGGCACTCCCAACAAAGCACATTTGCTTGATACTTAGCCTATGCCATGTCAACTTTTTGGTCAGGTGGAAGAGGGAGAAGAAGCTTGATACTCATGCAAGTATCAAGCCATTTTAGGAAACCAAGAAATTAGTGGGGCCATCTCTCTCCAAACTAGTCATTCTTTCTCATCTAAATACAAACTTTAGTAAAAGCTGTAGTATCAAGCTATTGGAGTGGTTGTATCTAAAATCTCATCAAACCATTCTCTCTCATCTAGTAATAAGCTATAGTATCAGCAAGCTATTGGGAATGCCCTGAAGGTCATAAGGTTATGAGCGTATTTTTTAATGGAAAATACTATTTGCTGAATGTTTGACTTCTACTAGCCAGTGCCACACTTTTTCGCACTTTTAATATTTGTTGTCGGGCTAATGGCAGAGTTCCCCAACCAATCTCTCAGATGAGGTGGGGCCACAAGGGTGTCACTGGTTATGGGTGGTGGAGGTGGCTCAGATGCCCATTTTAATGTGTGGATTTTGGGTATGCATTCACCCATTGAGGGATAATGCAAACAAGCTGTTGTGGAAACGGTTGATGGTGTGTTATTTTGGGCTCATCACAACATCACAAGTTAGAAAACTCTTAAGAGCGTTATGAGTTCACCTTGTGTTCCACTCAGAAACTTGATGTGTACTTGGTGCTATGCATTGAAATGTTAAGTCATAGTTGGCAAAATGTTGGAACTTTGAAGTTCTTGGTATGTCAATTTTCATTTTTTTTGTGAATTCGGAATGCGCATTAAGATTTAGGTCAGAGCCTAGAAGCTATTAAGGTTGATATTTTTCTTGTTCACGGTTTGTTTAATTCTAAATTTTACTGTGAGTTTCGGGTTGAGTATTTTGCCTATTTTTTGTGTAACCTTCTCTTGTGATAATCAGTAGACTTGCAAAAATATATTTTTGCAGGGATATTAGGTAGACCTGCCAATACCTAACATAATTTACTTATGGTGGCATTAGTGCTGTTAGTCTCATGTTTGTTGTACTATATGCAGGTTCTGGCGCAAGCTATTCGCTACCATCCCAAGGTTCCTGGGCTTTGGATCTATGCGGCAGCATGGGAATTTGATCAGAACTTGAATGTTGCTGCAGCACGTGCACTTATGCAGAGTGGTCTTAGATCTTGTCCAGAATCAGAGGATATGTGGATTGAGTATCTTCGCATGGAGCTTACCTATCTTAACAAGCTTAAGGCTCGAAGGTAGCTCTTGGAGAGGATGTGAAGACACTGCAAAAGAACAGCAATGATGCAGGTCACTGGAAAGAGGAAAACAAAGAACTGTTCATGCCACTGGACGAACAAGGTGAGGGTCCTGAAGAGTCTGGCCCGCAGGGAGTTGCTTTGGAGGAGAAGGAAGACCTATTTTGGCAGCAAGGGTTGCTAATTATTCAAACCATTTATCATGGTGCTATGGAGGCTCTTCCATCAAGCTTAACCTACGGAAGAAATTCTTGGAGATACTAAATAGTGTTGAACTGGCACATTCTGACGAGCTGAAGATAGAGGTCATGGATGACCTGAAGAGAGACTTCTCTCATAATGAGGACTACTGGGATTGGTTTGCTAGGCTTCAGCTTAGTGACTCTACTAATCCCAGTAATTTGAATAGAAAGGAAGCTTTATCAAATAAGCTGAACAAATTAATTCAGGTAAAAGCATTATGCCATCACTCTATTAATTATCTCCATCATGAATCATCAATGAAACTCAATCTTGCTTGCATTTTTGGGAGGGAACATAACACGTGTAGACTAATGCACCCTGGTAATTTCTTCCGTAATGAAATGTTATTGACTTTCAGTTGCCCTCAGACATCAGCTATAAGGAAGAAAAGCTGGACATTCTAATAGCTCTTCTTGCAGTATCTTAGGGCCAAATTTGGCATTGCTGTGCCGTGATGCGCTATGCTGTGGAGTCTAGTTAGATGTAGAGAATATTTGTCAACACTAGTAAAATATTGCTGTTATGGCTCTAAATAAAATGTTACTAATTAGTTGAATAATAGTGCTTTTAAAATCTATTACAATGCTGAACACGCCCTTAATGATTCACGTTGATCCTTTTTTCATCTTGAAAAGGATTTCCTGTTTTGAGATTAAAGATATAGGTGATTTTATTGTGGTGCTTTGTATGCTCACATGCTTGGTATACATTTCTTTCTGTATGTTCTCATGTAAGTGTAAAATCATGCTGAATGGTAACTTTGCCCATGACTTGATTATTACCAAATTGATGTTAAGGACTCAATGGTAGCTATTAAGTATTACTGTATGCTTGCTATCAGCATTTTTTTAATGCAGTTCTCAATTGTAACTTTTGAGTTTGAGTTTTGCCTACAGTAAAGTGTTTACCCTTTGAAGTAATCCGTTTGTAGTAGGTATGTTCGTTTATTTCAGTTAGGACCATCGGTGCTAATTTTCTATGTCACTGTATCGTTTTTTCTACCAAGATATATCAGTTACACTGAACACAGAACATTTTAAACATTTTAAATGTATGTCTTTGGATTCTAGGTGTATGATGAAGCTATCAGAAGGTTACCTACTTCCAAAATGTACTCCCTGTATGCAAAATTTTGTATGGGTGTTCTATTCTCCGGCAGCGAAGACTCCATCTCATTATTCCATGATGCTGAATTTGATGCTTCAGAGTTCACTTCTGTACTGAAATTTTATGAAAATGCTGAATCATGTGGGTGTCTTACTGAGGATCTCGCTTGCCCATATGTCTCACTTTGTTTGAAACTCGGAAGATTGGAGCAAGCTAAGAATCTTGCAGAAAAGCTCTGCAATGGTCCTCTTTCACATGCTGCAAATCTGTGGAATCTGAGAGCTTCTATAGAGATAAAGTCTCTTGCTACTGCTACTGTCAGTCCTTCCTTCGGCAAGGA
This sequence comes from Ampelocalamus luodianensis, assembly GCA_036346255.1. Classification (NCBI taxonomy): domain Eukaryota; kingdom Viridiplantae; phylum Streptophyta; class Magnoliopsida; order Poales; family Poaceae; genus Ampelocalamus; species Ampelocalamus luodianensis. The sequence goes on along the minus strand of CM070629.1, from coordinate 53,471,545 downwards.
AAACTTGAGTTCTCTTTTTGATCTATTTAATTCTGTACTTTCGAAGTTATCCATAACCGAGGCTGAGGATTGTGGCATACGGTATGTCTCTTAGACTTATCTCAATCCAATATATAGTTCCCTTGTTTCCAGAGTTTTATTCCCCTGTGCTATCTCTGGACTTATATTGGTGAAATTTGGATTTGTTCCTCTATTTCCAGTGTGATTATAATTTTTTCCTTTCTAATATATATATATATATATATATATATATATATATATATATATAGGAAAGGACACCTGTTTCGTACTCCTGGGAGTACGTACTAGGAAAATGGTATGGTACTCCTGGGAGTATGTACTTGGATATGGCACATGCCCTTGGTGTCTGTATTTTTTTATTGATATGTGTTTTACTTTTCTATTGCAAGATATTGTTCAAAGGCATAATACATTTTTTCGTGCACATTGTTCAAAAGTTTGTTTGTAATGCATTTCAGGCCATGAAACTGTTTTCTCATGAGAAGATCTATTTTGAAAAGCTGGTTAAGTGTGCAATGTTATCATTAAGTTCTGCTGGTGGGAGTGATTGCGGAGCTTCAGTTTCTTCTGCTATCGTAGGATGGGTTTTGCAAAGAGATGGTATTAAGCAAGCTAGGAAGATGTATAAGAGGTATGAAATTTATGGTCCTTGAATGAAATATTGTTTGTAATGCTGATGTGCACTTGCCATGCTCATTACATGAGTGAAAATGTGCACTGTTGCAAGATGTGATCGTCTATTCGCAATATGCGTTGCTAGCAATTTGCATGTTTCAATTGTCTTGACATTGAGCCTAATATGCTATGAATTTTTAATTTTCATAGCACATGCCATGTATCAGATTGTCTCTTTTGTTACTTAAATATTGGTTTAAGTGAACATAGGTTCTTTTAGAAATATTTGTTGTACTTGGTTCAGTGAGTTCATGTGCATTTTTTCCTTCATGGTCCTTTTATTACAATTGTTCATGCATTAACTCTAGTCGATATTGCCTGTTGGGTGTTGAGATTGATTCATAGTAGTACCGTGGGTTGTTGCTTATGAAATATCCAGCAAGCATGTTTGTGACACCTCCGCGTCCATGCAGATTTTTGGCTCTACCCCGTCCAAGTCTTAAGTTCTTCCAGTACTGCATAGACCTGGAAGCTAACCTTGCATCAATCGGAAACCATGACGCCATTGTAAATGCGCGTAAGCTGTATGATTCATCAGTCGACTTCTATCCACAGGAGAGAGAACTATGGAGAAACTACTACAGCATGGAGTTGAAGGTGAGGCTGCATATTTGCCAATTAGACTTTGTTTCCCCATTTTGGTTGCTCTTGTACCAGAATTAATTGCATATTTGCACTCGCTGACATTACATTGGCGTTGCATAACCAGGTGGGAACATCAGAAACAGCAAATGCTATTTACTGGCGCGCTCGTAAGGTTCTCAATGACTCCACTGCCCTGGCCATTACCTGTAGCTAGCAGAGTGTGACTTTTGTGTATCATGCAATATCATTTTTGATTGGATTTTTTTTCTTCTATAAGCATATTAAGTCAACTAAGGTAACGCGACAAAATTTTGGCTTGGTATTTGTTCGTTGGCTTTGTGTTTTATGAGCTTAGGCCTGCTACCACCTCGCAATCATCCACCGCCAAAATCCTGTTGCAACAATGTCCCTGCGTACGTGTTGATGTAGATGTGTCTAGGGGTGAAAACGGATCGGAAACGGACGGATAATGGCTTTGCCATATTTGTTTTCATACTTTTCCGGATCGGATACGAATCGAATACCGGATCACGAATCTGAATACGATTAGTATCGGATACGAATACGGAGCGAATACGAATCGAAACGAATACGGTCACAGATATTTTCCGGAACATGAAAACCCCTTAAATTGTATACCAGAAATTAACAAAAACATATAACTAATTTATTTGATGTAAACATTCATGACTTGTTCATATTTTCAGCAACCACATATAACATTGGCACTAGCAAGTTACATTAACTAGTTCATTACAAATATAACACTTAGTTTACCATTTTTAGCTCATAAGTCATAACTTACAAAGTCATCACGTATTCACACTTAATTCATCATATACATAAAATTTAGTTCACACTAACATCGATTAGACTGGATGGTTAATCTATACGCAAATGACTGTAACATCCCAAAGTATGTTACCAAAAGTAAAATTAATATAGTTATTATTTTATTGGATTTTCTGAGATTTAAAAGAGTTTTTCTGGTTAAAAAGGAAAAATAATAAAATAAAGTCAATTATTTAGTTTCCTAGTTTTTAATGTAAAAAATAAAATTTATTGAGTTTTCTGGGATTTTATTGGATTTAAAGTGAAAAGAAAAATTTTAATTAATTTATTGAATTTATTGAATTTTAAAAAGGTTTTTCCTATTTTTAGAAATTTAAAATAATTTATATACAAAAATAAAACCAACTTTAAGTTGGAATTAATTTTATTAAGTTAAAAATAATTCAATGAATTTACGTGATTTTTTTAGGATTTTTGAACTCTATTTGCTATTTTCTAAAAGACTATTTGATTTGTTGCATTTTCAAATTCGAAAATCAATTAAAATCCCTATTCTCTTTAGGGTGAAATCCTCTTTTGAATGAAATCAGGATATCCGGACTCGTCTTATCCGGATAATCGTATTCGTTTAAATATCCATGGATAGCGTGTCTACCGTATTCGTTTAGTTTCCGACAAAAAATCGAATTTGTTTCGATCCGAAAATTATCGAGAAAAATCCGATCCGAGACATTCGAATCCGTTTTATCCGGATCGGTCGGAAACTATCCGATCCGTTTTCACCCCTAGATGTGTCAACTCTCCAGTATTACTACTAAATTGTCCATTTGATTTAATTGAGTGTACATGATCATGATAAATGGTCCCTTCGTTATTTAAACATGACAATAATGGTTGGTGGTTGAAAATTTTGTATCTGATTTATCTCACATTCTCACCCGTGATTTTTTCCAAGAGCATCTCCGGTGCTTACTTTTAGGATGTACTAACCCAAGCTACCGTCGGTGCAAGGCAGTTTGGAACAATCGAGGGGAGGTAGCTTGCTAGCACCGGTGCTAATCCAAGTGCCGACGCAAAGAGAATCTTTTCAGGTACGGGCGGGCACGTGTGTCTGTGAGTAGGAGGGAAGAGAGGGGGTGCTAAAACATTGGAGGGCAAGAGTGTTGGGGGAGGGGTCCCCGCCAACGTCGGTCGGTCAGATTGACGTTAGCAAGAAAATAGCAGCACAGTGCGGAGGTTACACGAGATGATGATATGAAGTATGGCCTTGGTTACACAATCAAGCATGGCTTCGGTTACATAATCAAACCTATCTCTGCAGCTGACAAGCGTAATGTATCTCTACGTAATTGACAAGCGCGACGTCAACCGCAGCTGACAAGCGTAATGTATCTCTACGTAATTGACAAGCGCGACGTCAACCGGTGGGCCTGATATAGGTGGTCCCACTTGACTGGAAAGGACGAAACTGCCTATAAGGTTTCTCTAAAAGTGATTCACACTGATCGATACAAGTTGAGTGATTTTTTTGCATGCTTACGTTTCATCGTCTACTTACGCATTCCCAGAGGTCGACTTAGCCGACCGAGGGTGTATACAAATCTACTGTCTAGACGCATATCTGTCACAGCTCCAACTAATTAAATTGGATTAATATGCATTTCACTAACCTGCATTATCAAATTCAAATCATTTCATAATTTATTGTACTTGGAAAATCTAATTTGAGGTAAACATACACATCAAAATTCAATTTTTAATTCAAATCAGTGATAACAAGTTGTGATCATCATCTGAGATCAATTTATTTAAATACTACACTAATTATTAGGAATTAATATAATTTTTCCCAAATTTTTGGGACTAGTTTGAACCTCATTAAAATTCAAACAACATTTATTGACATACAACATGTTTTGAATTTAAATATCACAAACTATATTATGAACAGTAGGGTTTCATAATTTTTATGGGGACTATATCATCCCAGGAACACCCACGATTAACCTCAGAATTTTTAGAAATTTATTTCTATTTATAAAGCCTCAGTCAAATTAGAATCAAATAAATTGGAATCAGTCAAACTGGTACTGTTCCTATGGCTCAGACCAGAGTCAGACTCGAGTCCGACCAGGCAACCGGACTCAACCCAACCACCTAAACGCACCGCCACATGCGACCGTTAGACCCTCATCCAACGGCCCAGGTCTTCCCGTCATTCGACTGTCCGAATGCCCCCACCAATATCGTCCGCCCGATCCTAATCTAACGGGCTAAAATCGGCCACGTAGCGTCGGCTTACCCCGCACCTTAAGTCGCCGCCATCGCGGGCCCGCCTTGTCGATCCTCTCTTCAACCTCGCGCAGAGCCGTGCTCCACACGGTGAGCTTCTGCGGTGGCCGTTGGGAGATTCTTACTCGTGAATCCACCGCCTCCATCCACCACTCCGGTGTGTTCCTCGTCCTAACACCGCCTGCTGCTCCGTTATCTCCCATGCATAAGACCCTCGGAACCCTAGAATGCACTCACTCTTCCTCTCGGTGGTGAGGAAGGGAAGCTAGTGCAAGCTCCACGCTCCAGTAGCTTCCACCACATGGTATCCTCGACTCCATGTTCGACCCCCTATCCATTTTTGCTAAGCTCAGCTCTTGTTCTTGCTTATAGCCTCGGGTTCACCTTCGTGCCCTCGGCTGTTCCAGAGCGCGCTCTCGAAGACATCCTCGTGCCATTTCTCACTTCCAGGAGGTATGGTCCTCAACCCACCGCGTCATCTCACATGCCTTAGGCCACTGATCTAAACCCCTCAACCAATTTCTTGGATTCACGACAGGATCTCGGTGAATTGAAGATTTGACCATTTTCGTAGTGAAACACCCTTTCATCTCCCACTTCACTTTGGTAAGGCATTCTTAAATTCTTTGCTCTGAAGCATTCTCATATGGTCCTTGAGCTATCTTAACCATTCTCTCCCTTAGGCCTTCCCCAATCATCTTCTTCACGTGAAGCCGTGTCGTGTCGCTGCTACTTCTTCTCCGGCGCCGTCACTACTCCAGCCATCTCCAAGCTTCCCCAAACCTCTCCTAGCTCAGGTAGCTTCCTCATGCCCCCTAGGAGCATAAGCATGTGTCCTTTTACTCAGAACGTTTCCAGATCGACGTAGCTCCTTTTGCCGTATTATCGCCGCCGCTCAACTCCGGCTAGCCACCGGTATAGGCCGGCTTAGCCGTCGAGACCACTTCCATTGGGAGCGCAGCACTATTGTGCACCTAAGCATACTCTTGGTTCACGCCGCCGTGGCGGAATCGCCGCAAGCCGTCGGTGAAACGCGCGAGGACGAAATCCGTTGTCGTGCGCGGCCGCTTCTTGTAGCACGTCATTAGCGTTAGCGTAATCATTATCATTTAATTGATGTCGGAAGTGATGGGTTAAGCCCACTGACGTGTGGACCCAAGTCTCTAAACACGTGCTCAGGAGCTAAAGGCACTGGAGTTAATCTAGACCGTCAGATGCGAAAGGAACGGTCTAGATTTGTGAGACATTCGGACCATCCTAATGCACCTCGAATGTGGACCGTTGGATCTTGATCCAACGGCTCGCAATCGTAGCCCTAGGATGCACACGTGCGCGCGCCTCGCGATGGGCGACGAGCCGCCCGGTCGTCGATGACCATGACTAGCGCTGCACTCGGTGAGAAAAGTAGCTAATGTTTGTAAAATCCGAAAACCCTTTTCTTACACACTGAAAAATATATATAACTTCTAAAATCCATAACTAAATCATTTTAACTCCAAACTGAGTGAAACCACTTCTGGAATTTTTCACTGTTAATAAACTTTATATGAAAATTTGTTTCAAACTTGTCTCTATAGCAGAGAGATTTAATTGGAGATTAATCTATTTAAAACCATTATTTTACCATAGAAAAAGGAGTGATAACTTCAAAAATGCATAAGTAATTATTGGAACCTCCAAAAACAGTGAGACCACTTTTGATAATTTTCATTTTCAGTGAACTTAATTATAAAAATGGTCTCCACATTACCTCTGTCACAGAAACTATATTTGGGAGGATATAATCTTTAACTCTATTATTGTTACACTATAAAAGACTGATAACTTTGAAAATACATAACTAAATTATAAAAACTCCAAAAAGGACAAACTCAACTGTTTTTAATTTATAATAATATTGCCTATTTATCTATGTAATCCATGTACTCGCCTCTGTTCTACAAAAATTCACTTCATAATTAAATTACATAATGACTTTATTGAAATCAAATTCAAACCATTATAACTTTCACATGCTAAATCAAAATGAAATAATTCTTTCACCAAAAATCATTTAAAATTATGACCTAACTACTGTAGAAAAATCATGCATTTTTGAGCATTTTGGTTCTTGAGTTGTTTTTCTCGGTATTTATTGGATGTTATAATTATATAGATCCCGAGCATATTGATATCGACACTTACGCTACGAGAGCGAGCAGCTCTTGTACCAGCAAGGCAAGCATCATTTGAACTTTCTTTTGCATCATATTTGATCCCGGTTTGGTTAAGATAGTGCAATGATAATTGCTTGCATGCTATTTTGATTATGTCAATATTTTTGTGATGTATAGTTTAGTTATGTCCTATGCTTGAGGTTAATCTTGAATTATGCCAACCCTATATGCTTAAGACAGGATGTGTGAATTATAGGTTATAGAATTGCTTAGCCATGCAAGTCTAGATACTGAGTTCGATGAGTCAGAATAACCGCGATTTTGGGATACACACAACTCTTCTTGTATGTTTTTACTTCAGATCTTTGTAGCTGTTTTATGAGTAAAATTTTGTCATTTTTAAATGAGATTTGGTCCGGACAAGTGTTGGTTAGTGATGGTGCTTTGTGCACGAGCATTGGGTAAGTGGAAGGACTTATGCGGACAATTGAGGACCGAACTTTGGGTACCTCTTTGTTCAAGCAACACTCGTCTTTGCCACACGCGGGTTGGGGCCGTATGGTTAAGTAGGGGAGGGTTTTATTGTGTTAAGTCCTTGGTGGTGTAAGGGGCATAGCGACCGTGAAATCCTATGTTCTTTGAGGAGCCGATGTAATCCTTTATAGTGTGCAAGGAGCACCAATTCTTTTGTTTTGATTGCATCGGTATTTCCAATATAACTTGTGAGCCCCTAGCAAGTGCTATCAGGGCGCTTGTACTAGGCAAGGAACCATCTCACAAGGGGACTTAGCTCAATAGGGCTTTCTTCTTTGAAAATAGTCAGATCTTGATTTACAGTAGGCATACCATAGGAAGTGTGCTATTTGGAGGCCTCTGGAGGCTTACGGGCTAATCAAGTCGTGTGGGTAAGTAGTACACCTGCAGGTATTAATCTATTCGAATAGCCGTGTCCACGGTTATGGACGATCGCTTGAAATTTGTGGCTGCTTATTGTTAGACTTTTAATTAAAATTGTGGTTAAACTTGGGACGCGTCATGAACGGGATGTTCATGTGTTTAGTATATCAAAGTGGGCTGCCACTTTGGTCTTTGTATGATTCAATTTGTTTATTACTGAAATGCTTTACTACATGTTTTACTTCTACTTCAAATCTGATTTTTAAATGGGCACATGAAAAACTAGTATGTGTAGGATGTTAATTGTTGCGTCTCTTTATAAAACTAAACCAATATGAGCCATCCTTTGAATGACCTTTATGCATAACTATTTTTATTTGTGTAAGACTTGCAGTACACTTATACTCGACGGATGTTTGCTTGGCCTTTTCAGTGAGGAAGGTTATGAATATGACGATCTCGCTAGTGTTGACTTGGGTGACACTAATGAGTAGTGTGTTGCCATTTAACCCCGATCGGTTGCCGATGGGTGATGGGCATACCACTGCTGGTCTTTTGCTTTATCTATTCAATTCATTGCTACTTGATACTCTACTTTAAATTTGGTCGGTCGGCGTTTGTAATAAGTGTAGACCTTAACTATTATGCAAGATGTCTTTTATCTCTTGTTGTATCGTTGTATGGATGTAATCAACGTTGGATGAGAGTATGAGTATATTGGTCGTTGATCTTGGGAGCCAATATATGTCATACTCGTTGTTGATAATTCCCATTTAACTCACCAAGGGTAGTGCTTGAATCGAGGAGAATCGACAATCATGTAGCGCTCGCAAGGGAAGCGCGCGCATGATCGTTGAGGCTCGATGTTAAACTAAGCCTCCCACTTGGATAGAGTTAAATTGGAAATTCATTTACCGGAGACCCGTAATTATGTCCCTAAGACCTTGTCTAATCTCGGTCTTATGGGGATAATTACCGGGGTCCCCACAATATTACGACACGCGTCGTCATCTACTTATCTAGGTACGGGCACACGTGTCAATGAGTAGGAAACGGGAGAGAGAGGGGTGCTAAAACATTGGAGTGAAAGAGCAAACTTAGCATCTAAGAGCATCTACAGTAGTGTTTCTTAGCTTGTAACTAAGAGGAGAGCTCAGTTGGTGCGAATCCAAGTACCGACGCAAAGAGAATCTTTTCAGGTACGGGCGGGCACGTGTGTCTGTGAGTAGGAGGGAAGAGAGGGGGTGCTAAAACATTGGAGGGCAAGAGTGTTGGGGGAGGGGTCCCCGCCAACGTCGGTCGGTCAGATTGACGTTAGCAAGAAAATAGCAGCACAGTGCGGAGGTTACACGAGATGATGACATGAAGTATGGCCTCGGTTACATAATCAAGCATGGCCTCGGTTACATAATCAAACCTATCTCTGCGGCTGACAAGCGTAATGTATCTCTACGTAATTGACAAGCGCGACGTCAACCGGTGGGCCTGATATAGGTGGTCCCACTTGACTGGAAAGGACGAAACTGCCTATAAGGTTTCTCTAAAAGTGATTCACACTGATCGATACAAGTTGAGTGATTTTTTTGCATGCTTACGCTTCATCGTCTACTTACGCATTCCCAGAGGTCGACTTAGCCGACCGAGGGTGTATACAAATCTACTGTCTAGACGCATATCTACGACATGCGGTGTCATCTACTTATCTAGGTACGGGCACACGTGTCAATGAGTAGGAAACGGGAGAGAGAGGGGTGCTAAAACATTGGAGTGAAAGAGCAAACTTAGCATCTAAGAGCATCTACAGTAGTGTTTCTTAGCTTGTAACTAAGATGAGAGCTCAGTTGGTGCGAATCCAAGTACCGACGCAAAGAGAATCTTTTAAGGTACGGGCGGGCACGTGTGTCTGTGAGTAGGAGGAAGAGAGGGTGCTAAAACATTGGAGGCAAGAGTGTTGGGGAGGGTCCCATGGCGTCGGTCGGTCGATTGACGTTAGCAAGAAAATAGCGACCTGATGCGGAGGTTACGAGATGATGACATGAAGTATGGCCTCGGTTACATAATCAAGCCTATCTATTCAGCTGACAAGCGTAATGTATCTCTACGTAATTGACAAGCGCAATGTCAACCGGTGGGCCTGATATAGGTGGCCCCACTTAACTGGGAAGGACGAAACTGCCCATAAGGTTTCTCTAAAAGTAGAGTTATTTATGTAACTTCTCTCCTCTCCCATACTATAAATAGGGCTCTCTTTGTAACATGAGGGGGGGGGGGGGAGGGGAGGTTCACACTGATCGATACAAAGTTGAGTAATTCTTTTGCATACTTACGCTTCATCGCTTACGCATTCCCAGTGGTCGACTTAGCCGACCGAGGGTGTATACAAATCTACTGTCTAAACGCGTATCTACGACACGCTTCGTCATCTACCTATCTAGGTACGGGCACACGTGTCAATGAGTAGGATACGGGAGAGAGAGGGGTGCTAAAACATTGGAGTGAAAGAGCAAACTTAGCATCTAAGAGCATCTACAATAGTTTATTTCTTAGCTTGTAACTAAGAGGAGAGCTCAGTTGGTGGGAAGGTGTGGATGTATACCTCCACCACCCAGGTTCTAGTTCTCTTCTAGGCGAATTTGGATGCCTATTTTGACTGTGTGCATTCTTAGTTGGTGCAGAGGCCGGAGCATAGCTCAGTTGGTAGGAAGGTGTGGATATACACCCCAACCACCGATGTTCTAGTTCTCTTCTAGGCGAATTTGGATGCCTATTTTGGCTGTGTGCATCCCTAGTTGGTGCAGAGGCTGGGAGTTGTACTCTTTTTTTTTTTAAAAAAAAAAAAAACTAAGAGGAGAGAGGGTATTCAATCTAATAAAAAAAAACCTTTCAATGGGTTGTTTCTTGAGCTTGTATCTAAAACTTTAATTGTTACCTACAAAACAAGTTTTTAGGTAACAAACAAGTCTCCAATAGCTATTTTGTTATTTCTTATGTTTTGGTATCAACAACTTACTTGTTTTTTCTTTCTCATTATCTAAATGTTGATATGTCATTACTTAGTTATAAATGATATAGACTATTGTAAATACTCTAAATGACTGTATTTCTTGCCAGGACTAGGACTACCTAGCTACTCCACTGTGTCCGAGACTCCCTCCCTTGCCGTACCGCCTATTGGCCCCTACCCACCAGGCCACCACCGGTGGGTGGCGTTGCCTCCTCTATCGTCCGGAGTTGGTAGCCACATAACATTGCCGCCGTCGACCCCCGCACGGATCTCCATGCAAATCCCACGGCGAGAAATTCGAGCGTTTTGGAAGAAAAACAGTCGATCAAACTTTTGGTAAATGGAAGCAAACTAGCAAGTGTTCATTGGACGGCATGGATTGGAGACCAACGTCACGGGCGACGTCAATATTCGTTTTCGAGAGAGACAATGACCCTGCATCTATCTATTCTATAAGGAGCGTAACCCTGAACTAATTAGCTCCTCAGATCCCAGCTTCCCCCAATCCGAATATCCAATGGCCAGCTCCTCCGCGAAGCACCACCTGTTCCTCCTCGCGGTCGCTCTAGTTCTCGCCGTCCAGGCCTCGGCCCGCCGGCGCCCGGTGCACCTGCACTTGTACATGCACGACATCGTCGGCGGGCCGGGGCAGACGTCCGTGGTGGTGGTCAAGGGACCGGGCCCGCCGAACCCGTCCATGTCGCCGGGGAACTACTTCGGCGACACGGTGGCGATCGACGACGTCCTCACGGAGGGCCCCAGCGTGGCGTCGAAGGCCGTCGGCCGGGCGCAGGGGACGTACATGCTGGCTTCCATGCAGCGGCCGGTGTTCGTGGTCAGCATGACGGTGGTGCTCACCGGGGCCCTACAACGGGAGCACCATCGTCGTGGCCGGCCGCGACGATACCTCCGAGGAAGTGAGGAGCTCGCGGTGGTCGGCGGGACAGGCCAGCTCCAGCGGGCCGCCGGCCACGTGCTGTGGAGGACGGCCAGGTGGAGTCCAAGTTGCACGCCGTGCTGGAGCTGGACGTGCACGCGTCTGTGCCGAGCAGTGCCGCTGCTCGTCGTAGCCGTAGCAATAATGCATTGGTCGGTTCTGTGTAGAAAATGTATACTACCTGCTCAATTGTCTTGAAATTAAATAAGTCGGCCGTCGAGATCGTGTTGCTCCGAATTACTAATCGAACGTGTCCCGTTGTATTTTAACAATTATTTCCACCGTTTCACTGTATTCGGCCATAGTCTACAAAAGGAAACACTAAATATAACAAATATTTAAGAAGAAACGATCATGAATATCTCTATTAAATTAAATATCACAACTGCTTAACCTCTTCCAAAGTACTCCCTATGTTCGTTTTTAATGTCATTTTAGGATATTGGTTATGTGTCATCGATACGAGATTGAACACTAAACTTGTGACACTCCCGATTGGTCACGTCAACCGCCGAGGGTACGAAGGGGACCTCAACGAAAATCAAACACAACAACCCATCCTTATGTATTGCATATGTGTAGTAGTTACAAAATGGCCTCTCCCCCTCCCATTTACGTGGAGGCTATTTATAGAGTCAGAGGGGCAGGTGTGTGAAATTATATTGTTGCCCTTTAACTAGCTCATCCTGGGGGTATTTTCATCCGTTCGTCAAGCGGGTCCCGCCACCTTCGGGTGGGTCTATTGAGGCGCCGCATCTCGGCGAGGTTGGCCCCCAGACCTCGTCCGAAACGGGTTCGCTGGTGTGTGGCGCGGGCTAAGCCGGCGCAAGGGCACGGGTTAGAGGCGGTAGCGCCATGGAGAGGCGCGGTGGGGCGGCGAATCACAGGGACACGAGTAGGGAGGCAAGGCCGAGCTAGGAGGAGACGCAGTGGGAAGATTTTTTTTTTCAAAGCAAAGCCACAGGAGAGAGCAAAGAAATGGAGAAAGAGCAAAGAAAGGGGAAGAAGAATAAGGCCCAGGGGAGCACTTGGGTGTCAGCAAAATGGGAGAAGGGAACAGGGAGAGCAAGGATAAGAAATGAACGGAGGTGAGCCGACTTAGATGAGGATCGGACGTGAAGTTGGCTCAAAAGTAAAGTGAATAGAGAGAGAGCTTCCGATGTACATTTAGATTGCATCTCAAGAGCAGGGACCAGCAGGAGGCGCTGCTGTTTTCACAAGAAAGGGGCGAAGCTCATGTGGAGGGAGCGAGAGCCGAACGGAGTCTCACGGAGGAAGAAATTCTATCGCATTGCAAGAACCGAGCGACGAAGCAGAAACAAGTGCAAAGGGCCGAAGAATTCTCTGAACCGAAGTGGTAAACTGCGCAAGAGGACAAAGGAAAATTCCAACAGTCAGTAGTAATGAGTGGCGCACGATCGATCTTAAGCAATAATACCCTGGTCATTATCGGATGTCTCCGAAGAGACAATACCCTGGTTATTAGGCCAAAAGAAAGGCATGGTCCTCCTAGCTTACAACTGTTGAAAGCAGCCGATCAAAATAATTCTGAAGAATTAATTAAGCTAGCTGCTAGAGAATGTACTAGCATCTTGTAACAAGCAAATGGATGACCTCTGGTGCAGTGCATTCACCAAAGTAAAAGAAAAGCATCCGATCCGATCCGCACCAAACACCACGACACCGACATCTCACCTCCTCACTCTCCACACACTCCGCTAGCTGTGTATGTCTCTGTCGTCCAGTAATGCAAGTACTACGTTTTCTTCTTCTTCTAGAATGCATGGATCGATGGATCCCACTCGGACCAATCGGCTCAGCGCGCGGCTGTGGCTCACCAAACGCAACTAACCAACGCCACAAGGACGCCGACGACGCACGCATTGACCCACCCATACACTGCTTGCGCCACACCCGACGACGACCCTGAGGAGCCGCTCCCGGTGGCGTACACGTCGAGCTCGATGGTGGCGTCGGGCCCGTTCATGCTGCTCGTCTTCCACAGCACGTACCCCGTCGCCATCCGGAACTTCCCCGTGCCGCCCACCACGCTGAGCTCGCGCACCGTCGCCATGATGTCGTCACGCCCGATCACGGCGATGGTGCTGCCGTTGTAGTCCCCGGTGGTGAGCAGCAGGTTCAGGCACATCATCAGCACGGCGCCCGACTGCGACGACACCATGTAGAACCCCTGCGCGCGGCCCACGGCGGCCGACGTCGCGGACGAGGTCTCCGTCAGGACGTCGTCGACGACGGTCGTGTCCCCGAAGTTGAGGCCCGGGATGGCGCCGCCGGACGCCGAGGGCCCTGGATGACCTGCACCGCCGTCGGGTTGCTGCCTGCGACCACGTCGTGGAGGAAGAAGTGGAGTGCGTGTCCGCCGCCTGCAGCAGGGCCGGCGGCGTGCAGGTCATGAGCACGAGCAGGAGGAAGACAACGGCGTGAGAGGCCACCGCCATGATCGATCGATGGAGCTGGTGGTTTAGTTGTGAGAGCAAAAGTTTGGGAGCCTTGGAGGGTGCAGTGCAGGTGACCGTGGTTTAATAGATGATCTCAGAAACTATAGCTTAAGGCTTAGGATTGGTACAAAGCATCATGCAATCACTTCTTAGGTTGTTGTGAACGAAACGAATAAGAACAATTAACGGAGAGAGTAGTTGTTGGCCTTGACATGAATGACTAACGAACGACCAACTAGCTACGATTGAGGTGAAGGATATGACGCTGCTGCTTCACTTGCTCCTTGCTTGCTTGTTGGTTCATATAGCGAGTGGTTGTTCGAGAGCTTAATGCTTCCCAGCAAATTGGCGAAACTCAATATGGCATGAAAGTCAAAGGTTCTGATTTCCAGACTGTTGGAATTTCTTGTTTCCCTATGTTCTGTACTTACTACTGCTTCCAGAGAAATTTCGCTCGGCTTCGTCCTGACCGAGTTGCGCTCGGCTTGGCGTGCTAGGTTCCTGTGCACTTAGCGACGCCTCTGCGCCCACGTGAAATTGCGCCTCCCCTCTGTACTTCCTGCTGGAGAGAAACAAAACGAGAGAGAGAACAACACGAACGAATCAGATCTTATCGGGAGCAATGCTCCTCATTTTGGTTTTTTATTACTTCTCAACTCACACCTTTACATGGCGCTAGGTATACTTTATATACACATGCAAATCTGATTCACATATGCACTCGAATTTCGTGTGACAATCGGACTCCACAACCCAAACGGAATTTAACAAGAAAAAAAACAAGATTAACTCTAACACAGACTGTTGGAACCGGCGGCAACCTTTTGTGCAAGAGAACAATCATTAATTTCCAAATGAATTGGTTAGAGAATAGGGGAACTAATGATTACAATCTTGTTCTGTTTAGTTTTGCAGCTTCGGTTTAGATTCTTTGGATTTGTAGCAACAGAATGGCTTTTGATAAGCATTTTCCTACGCAACCTATGGAAGTGATCTTCAATTTTCTATCTTATTTGCAATGCTGGAGTGTCCTCCTAAAAAACGGTGATAGAGACCAGATGAACAGCTTTACGAGGGTGGTTGAAAATTGGTCTAAAGACTTTTGTAATCGAAGTTAGCTTGCTTTCAAGTTTGTAACTAGTTGTTTCGGTTGTGTTTAGGGGCTGGTCTGGTAGTAGTTTATCTTGGTTAGTTGGTGTTCCCAGCTGATTTTGCTTCTGTTGGTTTGTATAAGACTCTGTTATGTGGCTTTCTATCAAAAGCTGGGATTTCCTCCCTCTTCAAAAAAAAAAACAATCATATCAAATACACAAGGGACACAAGAATTTGTTTACGATATTTGGCGAAACTTTCGTCTCTGAGAGCCGAATCGCTTGCTGTCCACAAAAAACAATACAATGACTTTTTGTACCTCTCAAGTACCTTAGTATCCACTTGACTGCCTCCCAGTGCCGCTTTCCTGGTTTCGCCAGAAACTTGCTGACTTGACTAACAGTATGCGCAAAATCAAGCCTTGTACAAACAATAGCATACATTAAACAGCCAACTGCATAAGCATTTGGAACCTTCGCCATCTCTTCAATTTTTTTTTGTCTGATTCAAGAAAAAAAAATCAGAAGATTTTTAAAGTGTTGTACCAATGGAGTACTTACTGGCTTGGCCTTACTCATATCAAATCACTCCAAGAATTTCTCAACATACTCCTACTGAAACAACCTCAGTCTCCTCGAGTATCTATCCCTGTGTATCTCTATACCAAAATTTTTCTTTGATGCCCCTAAGTCTTTCTTATCAAATTCTTGACTTAGCAAAGCAAACCCTTCAAACTAATCACATCATACATGTGCTTTGCAGCAATTAACATATATACACATATAGTAGCAGTAAAATAAATGAACCATAATCAAGGCATCAAACATAAACACAACAGTCATACTCGCATTACCTGTAGCCAATCTGCAACATGTAAGAGCCAAAACGCTTGTACCATTGCCTTGGAGACTATTTCAACCCATACAACGACTTCTTTAACTTGCATACCAGGTGCTGCTTTTCCGATTTACTGAACCCTTCTGGCTACTCCATGTAGATTTGCTCATCAAGGTCACCTTACAAAAAACGTCGTTTTCACATCCATCTGTTCTAAGCGCAAATCCCAACTAGCTACCAATGCAAGAACTGTCCTGATAGAAACATGCCTCATAATCGGAAATAATAACTCATCATAATCAATTCCCTTCTTTTTTTTAATACCCTTTTGCAACTAATCGGGTCTTGAACTTTCCCCTTCTTTTTCTAATACCGTAGGTTTTCTCTCTTGTAGACTCATTTGCACCCAATGACCTTCTTATCCTCAGGAAGATGAACTAGCTCACAGGTCTGATTCTTCTGTAAAGACCTTATTTCTTTTGTCATTGCAGTCATCCACCTATCTTTCTCCTAGCATGCAATAGCCTCTTGAAAATTAGTTGGATCATTAGTACTAACAAGAAGTGCAAATAAAACTTGGTCTTCATACCTGAATCTCTTTAGAGCTTTCACATTAGTGCTTTGTTGTCTATCTCTTGTTAATTGAAAATTCTACAAATCCTCTCTTTCACATTAGTGCGTTGTTATCTATCTCTTGTTAATTGAAAATTCTACAAATCCTCTCAAGTGGAATCTGGAGAAAGTGTGTGTGAATCCTGAGTCCTTGAACTATGTTCTAACTCTACCTACACCGTATTTGAACCTCCAATGTCCTATGTTACCTCATCTTTGTTTTACTGTAACATTGATTTCTCATCAAAGATAACATCCCTGCTCATCACCACCTTGCTCGATGTCGGATCCTAAAGTTTGTACCCTTTAACACCTTTCATGAAACCTAGAAAAATACACTTTGTTGATTTTGCATCAAGCTTTGACCTTTCATCAGCTGGTACATGCATATAGGATGGGCAACCAAAAATTCTTAGATTAGTAAAATCAACCGAATTACCAGTCCATACCTCCTCTGCAACCTTACCACCCAAAGATGCCCATGGTGATCTGTTTATAAGATAGCACGCTATGTTCACATCCTTTGCCTAGAAACATTTAGAAAGCCTTGCATTCAACATCACGCACCTTGCTCGTTCACAGATAGTCATGTATATCCTTTCTGCCACACCGTTTTGCCGTGGTGTTTTGCGCACTGTGAAATGCCGCTGAATATCATATTCCTCAAAATATATTTTGAAACTGTGAATTAGTATATTCAGTACTATTACCAGATCTCACATACTTTACCTTCCTGTCTATTTGGTTTTCCACCTCAGCTTTCCGCACCTTGAACTTGGCAAACACTCATCCTGAGCTTCGGATAGGCCTGGTGAACAACAAATTAATCCAATTGGGCCTTCACGGTGTGAGGACCCCTAGGCTATTTCCGTAAGACCGAGGCCTTCCCGGTTTTATGAAAATAACTCTGGACCTCAGGGAATTGAAATCCAACTTAACTCCATTAGTGAGTGCACCTGGCTGAGTTAGAGCGACGGTGACCCTGCAAAACTGCTCCTCTGCGAGTTCCGCATGGTGATCGGTTCTCCAACAGACCAAGTACACACTAAAAGGAGTTAAATGAGATTTCAAAATAGTGGGTATGAGACCGTGTTGGCTCCCAAGATCAGCGACCAACACGTTCATACCCTTGACAACATCAATCACAGACATACAACATTCATACATTGATAATCCAAAAGTCATACAACAAAGTAGTTAAGTCTACAACTATTACAAAGCAGCCGACCGACCAAATTCAAATAAGAACATTAAGTAGCAGTAGAAGCAATATAAATAAACCAAAAGGTCCAGCATGGTGTGCCCCATACCCCATGGCAACCGACTGAGAGTTAAAGAATAACACTATTTGTTAGCGTCGCCTAAATCGGCGCTAACAAGCTCATCGGGCATAGAATCGTCTTCACCTAAATTTATAGCAACCGGGTTAAGTACAAAATGTACTCGCAAGTCTTACACAAATTAAAAAGTATTTATGCTATAGGATATTCAAAGGATGGCATTAGTGGCTTAGTTTTGTAGAAAAACAACAATTTTCATTCCTAGACCATCTAGTTTGAAATTGCTAATTTGCAAACATTTGTTTAGTAAAAGAAGTACAAAAGACATAGATAATTATATAGATTAATCAATACTAAAGTGGCTGCCCACTTTGATACACTAAAATGCATGAATATCTCATTCATGCTGAAACTAAGTTGTAACCATATCAAATTTTAATTACAAGTCTAACGATGATGTCTCTCAAACCTAGTGGTGTCCATAACCATTGTAACAGCCCCAGATTTAATAAACAGTAAAGATGTTGTTCATAGCATCACTATTCATTTTTACAAATTGGGCATTATGTTACAAATTAAATCCTTCCTTTTCTAGCCAAAATTCAAAACCTATTTGAAGTTTCAAAGGAAATACAAGTCAGTGCTTGTATTATGACTGAAAAATGTTTTTATGAAATACCAGATAAGTTATCTGGGCCAAAAATATTTCTTGTCAAATTTTCAAAACTTATTCTGACCTTAGCAAAATTTCTTGCTTTTAAACAAACCAATATAGTCCATGTGACCTATTTATGTATTTAAATAAAAGAAACTCTGGATTTTATATTTTATCTGGTATTCATGTCATCCCAGAAGTCTCCCTTCAAAATTTCAGATTTTTATGAATTTATTTGCTATTTTAAAACCCCAGTCAAACCTTTGGAGTTTTGAATTTGGGTTGGTCAACTCTCGCGGCCTAACCTTAGTCAATGGCATTCTAGCGACCCGAGCTCAACGAGTTTGAGTTCAAACCGGTGCAATCGGGCCGCACCGACACGTTCAAACGTGCGCCCCAAACTCCCAGCGAGCGCAAGACGTTGATCTCTTAGCGGACGGTCGAGATTTGCAGCACCATGCGGTTCTCCAAGCATGCGCTGTAATCTCCACCGTTGGATATCCATCCAACGATGCACGGTTTTGGTGTTGGAGCCAGCACACGCCTCAAAAACAAGTATCCTTTGCCTCAAATTGATGATCTTTTTGATCAGTTAACTGGAGCCTGAATCTTTTCGAAAATTGATTTGCGATCGGGCTATCATCAAATCAAGGTTAGAGCTGAGGATATTCCGAAAACAACCTTCTCTACTCGTTACGGGTTGTACAAGTATACTATCATGTCCTTTGGCCTAACAAATGCTCCGGCTTATTTCATGAATCTTATGAATTCGGTGTTCATGGGTTTCTTGGATAAGTTTGTTGTCGTGTTTATTGACGACATTCTTATTTATTCCAAGTCTGTTAAAGACCATGAGCAGCATTTGAGACTTATGTTAGAAACACTTCGTAAGCATCAGCTGTATGCTAAGTTTAGCAAGTGTGCTTTCTGGCTCGAGTAAGTCGCATTTCTGGGACATGTGTTATCTGAAGGAGGTATCACTGTTGATCCAAGTATGGTGCAAGATGTACTAGATTAGGAACAGCCCAAGAATGTTCCTGATATCCGAAGTTTTCTTGGACTTGCGGGTTATTACCATAGGTTCATTGAAAATTTCTCCAAAATTTCAAAACCTCTGACTTAGCTTTTAAAGAAGGAGAAGAAATTTGAATGGTCAACCAAATGTGAAGAGAGCTTCCAGCTTTTGAGAAAACTCCTGACCGAAGCTCCAGTTCTCACTCTTCTAGATATTCATAAGAGCTTCGACATTTATTGCGATGCCTCTCACCATGGATTGGGTTGTGTGCTTATGCAAGAAGGCCGAGTCGTGGCATATCCATCCAGGCAGTTGCGATCTCATGAAGTCAATTATCCTACTCATGATTTGGAATTTGGCTGCCGTAGTCCATGCATTAAAAATTTGGCAACATTACCTTCTCGGTAATTGTTGCGAGATCTATACTGATCATAAAAGCCTAAAGTACATATTCACTCAAGCCGATTTGAATATGAGGCAGAGGAGATGGCTTGAATTGATCAAGGACTATGATATGGGTGTTCATTATCATCCAGACAAAGCCAATGTTGTGGCTGATGCTTTAAGCAGAAAGTCATAGTGCAACTGCATATCATCTGTACCTCTGGATAAGAGCTTATGTGCTGATTTTCAACGCTTAAGTCTCGAAATGGTGGGAGAAGGATTTCTCGCTGCCTTAGAAGTGAAGTCTACACTTGAAGATCAGATTCTGGAGGCTTAGAAAACTGATACCGAGGTAACTGAAATCAGGAAAAATTTGAAGGCAGGTAAAGCCAACGAATTTTTCGAAGATATCCGAGGTATCATTCGATATCGCAATCGTTTGTGATACCCTCAGATCCTCAACTTAGAAATCTAATTCTTAAAGAAGCTCATAACTCCAAGTTTTGTTTGCATCCAGGAAGTACTAAGATGTACCAAGATTTGAAGAAGACATTTTGGTGGAGCCAAATGAAAAGACAAATTGCTCAGTATGTTGCTGAATGTGATATTTGCCATAGGGTTAAAGCCGGGCACCTGAAGCCAGCCGGTACCCTTCAACCGTTGCCTGTTCCAAAATGGAAATGGGAGGAAGTTGGTATGGATTTTTTTTACCGGCCTTCCAAAGACTCAAAATGGATTCGATGCCATTTGGGTAATCGTTGATCGTCTAACAAAAGTGGCTCATTTTATTCCTGTCAGAACCACCTTCAAGGGCCAGCAATTAGCAGAGCTCTATATTGCTAAGATTGTTTGTCTCCACGGTGTTCCGAAGGTCATTGTCTTTGACCATGGCCCTCAGTTCACTTCTCATTTCTGGAATTGTCGTCATCAAGCTATGGGGACTGAACTCTATTTCGGCACTGCGTATCATCCTCAATTAGTGGTCAAACTGAGAGGGTGAATCAAGTGATGGAGGATCTCCTTAGAGCCTGTGTGCTGTCATATAGCCAGAACTGGGAGAAGTCTTTGCCAGATGTGGAGTTTACCTACAATAACAGCTACCAACCAAGTATTAAAATGGCACCTTTTGAAGCCTTATATGGAAGAGCTTGTAGGACTCCTTTAAATTGGTCCGAGTCTGGTGAAAGGCCATTCTTTGGCCCAGACTTGGTGGTAGAAGCAGAAAAGCAAGTTCGCCTGATCCAAGACCATTTGAAAACAACACAATCTCGTCAAAAGAGCTATGCTGACCATCGTTGCTGTGAGTTAAGTTTTGAGGTAGATAAGTATGTCTATCTTAAAGTATCACCGATGAAGGGCACTGATCGCTTTCAGGTGAAAGGAAAGCTAGCACCTCGTTATATCGGGCCCTTCCGAATCATTGCTAAATGAGGGGTTGTGGCTTATCAATTGGAGCTACCTGAATCTCTCTCATCAGTACATGATACTTTTCATGTTTCTCAGTTGAAGAAATGTCTTCGTGTTCCTACTAAGGCTACTGCTTATGAGGGTCTTGATCTTCAGCCAGACCTTTCCTACCAAGAGCAACCGATGCGTATCCTTGATGAAATGGAACGCACGACAAGAAATCGCACCATCAAGTTCTTAAAAATCCAGTGGGCTAATCACTCAGAGGATGAGGTCACATGGGAGCGCGAAGATCTGATGAGGATTGAGCACCCCCACTTATTTTCTGTTTAAAAATTGCGTGTGGACCAAGAAAGGAAAGGCTAAACAAAGCGATGTAAAATAAGATGTAGTAACAACACCATGTAGTTATATGTAATCTTCATTTATTAGCTTTGAAAGCAATCAAACCAACATCTGTTGTAATGTTTCTTTTCTATCTTTAGAGGAAATCAAGACAACAGGTGTTGCAGTTCTAGAACAATCATTTCAACTTCAGTCCTTGTCCAACTTCTGAGCTACCCGAAATCTCGGGGACGAGATTCTCTTAAGGGGGGGGGGGAGGTTTGTAACAACCCCAGATTTAATAAACAGTAAAGATGATATTCACAGCATCACTGTTCATTTTTATAAATTGGGCATTATGTTACAAATTAAAACATTCCTTTTCTAGCCAAAATCCAAAACCTATTTGAAGTTTCAAAGGAAATACAAGTCAGTGCTTATATTATGACTGGAAAATGTTTTTTTTATCAAATACCAGATAAGTTATCTGGGCCAAAAATATTTCTTGTCAAATTTTCAAAACTTATTCTGACCTTAGCAAAATTTCTTGCTTTTAAACAAACCTATATAGTCCATGTGACCTATTTATGTATTTTAATAAAAGAAACTCTGAATTTTATATTTTATCTGGTATTCATGTCATCCCAGAAGTCTCCCTTCAAAATTTAAGATTTTTATAAATTTATTTGCTATTTTAAAACCCCAGTCAAACCTTTGGAGTTTTGAATTTCGGCTGGTCAACTCTCGCGGCCTAACCTTAGTCCCTGGCACTGTAGCGACTCGAGCTCAACGAGTTTGAGTTCAAACCGGTGCAATCGGGCCGCACTGACATGTTCAAACGTGCGGCCCAAACTCCCAGCGAGCGCAAGCCGTTGATCTCTTAGCGGACGGTCGAGATTTGCAGCACCGTGCGGTTTTCCAAGCATGCGCTGTAATCTCCACCATTGGATATCCATCCAACGACGTGCGGTTTTGGTGTTGGAGCCAGCACGTGCCTCAATCTCAGCAGTTAGATCTCAACGAATGGGCCAGATTCATTGGGCCGTTCGGGCCACCCCGATGAGCCATGCAATCCTGACCATTCTGGACCTCCTAGCTTTCATCTCCACCGTCTAGGACCTCCCCGAGCAAATCGTCACCGTCCAGGTCCTCCCTCGATCGATCTTAAACGTTAAGGACCTGCCTCGGCACAATCTGACCATTCAGACCTCCTTGAGCTCATATCTACCGCTCAGACCTCCTTGAGCTCATACCTACTGTTTAGACCTCCTTGAGCTCATATCTACCGCTCAGACCTCCTTGAGCTCATACCTACCGTTCAGATCTCTTTGAGCTCATATCTACCGTTCAGACCTCTTTGAGCTCATATCTACCGTTCAGACCTCCTTGAGCTCATCTAACCGTTAAGGTCCTTCCTTGTTCTAATCATCACCGTTCAGACCTCCCTTGCTGCAATCTGAGCCGTTGGATTCTTAACAAACGGGTCAGATCTAGTGGGCCGTTCGGATTACCGAAGGTCACATCGAATCTTAGCCCTTGGATCTAAATCGGGCGATCAAGAGGGGCGGTAACATTTGGACCACCTAACGTTCTTTCGAATCTCAACCGTTCATTAAGATCGCACGGCCCACATTGAAAGGTATCGATTAAGACCTCTTAACTTGCATCAAAATCTCAGCCGCCCATTTCTAATCAGACGGTCATTATTCTTTTGAGCATTGTGAAGGCGTGCGTTGTCTTGCGTGTGACGGGGACCCACATGTCGATGGCGCTTATCTTCCTCCTCGCGCCTGTATATCGCCGCCGACTTCGTTGCCGGAGGGGTGGTGCCGCGCCATGATTTTGGCCAATCTTTCCATAACACCTAGCACCATATTGCCACCGCATCAATTCTAGACACTTCCCGTTTGCTCTGTAGGCTTACACCCTATATAAACCCTAACTTTTGGCTCACTGCCATTGTTGACTGAAAAGCTCCATTCATCCTCTTTCCTTCCAGTGAAGCTTCTTACGCTCTTACCCTTGGTGCATCTATACTTATGCTTAATTCACCTTGTAATGTGAATTTGGGCATCTTTTTGTAGGCTTAACCCGTGAGTTGCTCTCTGGCTCGAGTTTGTCGGAGCACCGCCGTGGACGTGTTCTTGCTCCGGTGAGTTCTTCCGGATTTCATCCATGTCATCTCATGCCTTATGCTTAAGTAGAGCATAAGCTTTCCATTAATTCCATTCTTAGGTGCTTTCACCACTTGTTGCAGGTGAGGATGGTTATCTTTATGAGGTACCGTTAGCTCGATCCGGTGACGCTAACGAATGAAGCTGTTTCTAATCTCCACGCAATAGCCTGAGGGTGATGGGGCCATTGGTGGCTTTTGCTATTTAATCTTTTGCTTCCGCTGTTAAACTTTGTTAGTGACCCTGAGTCACTTGATATTGTAGTACCAAATCGAATTGTAACCTTCAGTTTAATTATGTAAATTTATGCCTTGTATGTGTATGATGCAATGTTGTTTAGGGATATGTGTGCAATAGTCACTGATCCTGGGAACTATTGCAAAACATATATCCGAGAACCTGAATCTTGGGTTTGTTACTTGTTATTATTATACTTCTAGCATGATATTTAATGAGGAACCGAATTGTTCCTTAATTAAGAATTATGCTACGGTGTAATTTTAATTCGGCACATTTCCAATAATCCGGGGTCCTTTCAGCGTTGGTACCAGAGCATACGTTGCCTGTAGGTTAGAAATAGCATGAAAGTTAGTATTAGAGAGTCTTCTGAGAAATTATTTTCAAGCTAGTAAAATAATTTCGAAAAGTTTAAGTATGACATATTTTATTTCTTATCTTCCCTATTATCAATCATTTTTCCCAACTTTCTGTTGGTGTTTCAAGAATAAATTGTTCACTTACCTTGCCCTTTTGTCTATAGATGAGTGGGTGGTACTTGGTCAAGGAGACCCGAGCTGAAGACGTAGATGGATTTCCGGCTTTGCTGCGGGACATGATGTGGTGAGCCAACTTCACCTATCAGGTGGAGTACGCCATCTATCGACGAGACCAGGGGCCAGGGATGGAGGAGTACTGTGCCATCATCGACGTCATTGCCAGACAGGTGGCAGGTAGTATCCCATACTGTGTCCAATCACATGCCACTTCTGAGCCTATGGCTATTCAGGAAGCTGCTAGTAGGATGATGAGCCTTCTTCGTCATGATTTGACGGAGTTGTCTCAACCATCCTATGATCACTTCCCGAAGCAAGGTCCTAGGGTAGAAGTGAGCACGTTTGATGAGATTCAGTTTGGGGAGGACCCACATGTGCGACAGTTGGCGAGGATGGTTCATATTATGGACCAAATCCATCGTTTCCTTGTTCGGGAGTTGTGGGAAACTCGGCGTCGTCTTAATGAGGCCCAGGAGTACCTTAGACTTGGAGTCAACATGAATCGCGTTCCTCGCAACGTGCTTTATGGTGACAATGAGGTCTCTCCCGCTGCTGTTGCACCTCCAGATTTTCGACTTCTAGAAGTGGCTCGGTTTGTTCCTATTTATGGACAAGTTCGTCAAGCCCGGATGACTGCAGGTTTTCCTCGCACCCTGCGGACTGCCCCTCCTGGAGGTCATCAGCCGTTATTAGGATCTCCGAGGCGTCTCATCAGCCCTTTGGATCCTATAGACACGGGTTCCCCTGGGGCTCATCTGCTGAATGAGTTCCCAGTGAACTTTAACCGTGATCTTTATGCTAGTTCATCGGCGATGAACCCTCGTTGATAAGTGTTATAACCGACGAGTAGTTGCCCTTAAATAAATGTAATAGGGTAGTTGTATTTTGTAAAAATTATGTAAGTCAGACTTTTGGTTTGTATTATAACCATGACAGTTGACTTATATATGGGAATAGGGCCGAACCCCTTTTTGCTGTACTTATGGATTTTATGGTTTTGATGTTAATCTGGATGCATGTCATATCATAATGCATGGTTAAGCTTAGTGTTTATTTCTTTTCTATTTAGAACCTTGTTTGTGCTTGCTCGCATATATCCTTGTTGTGTTGTTAACCATTGTGTGGTAACAGGATGACAGGACCTACTACTCGTTCGCGAGCACAACAAGAAGAGGGACCTTCACCCCCCAAGATCCCGCCTTGTTTCTGCCCCAGCTCCTTATTCTCAGGGAGAGCAGGCTGAACCTTCTAGTTCGCGGGGTCCACAAGGTGGTCGAAATGAGGAAGAGCTTCCTCCGTCGCCCACCATGGCTGATGTGCTCGTGCAAGTTGAGCGCAACAGGATGGACTAGACGCGCATTTTGGATCAAATAGCGCGTAACACTTCTTCCACTGCCACACCAGCTGTCAGAGCAGGAGGCCATCATGCGCAGGGAAGTCTTGTTGATTTTCAGCGGACCAACCCGCCAGTGTTCTCCAGTTCTCAGGACCCGATGGAAGCTGAAGATTGGCTTCGGAATATTGAGAAGAAATTATTGATTGCTCAATGTTCCGAAAGGGAGAAGGTCTTATTTGCTAGTTACCAGTTGGATGGAGCGGCTAGTATCTGGTGGGATAACCTTCTTGCCATCCAGCCTGCTGGACACGTCCCTACTTGGGATAAATTCATGGAGGCCTTTCGTGAATCTCACATTCCCGAGGGAGTAATGATGATCAAGCAACAGGAGTTTCTCGCTCTTAAGCAAGGACGGAAAACTGTGACCGAGTATTTGCATGAATTCAACTTCCTTGCCCGATATGCCCCTGATGATGTTTCGACTGACCTCCCTCGTCAGAACCGATTCCTGAATGGGCTATCTGAGGAACTACAGATGGCTGTAGCATTGCATGACTTCAGAAATTTCCAACATCTTGTCAACAAAGCCATTATTGCTGAAAGCAAGAGCAAGGCTTTGGAAGAGTCACGCAAGCGGCAGAGGACTTCTCAGTTTGCAGCTAGTGGTAGTTCACCAAGGCCTCGCATGTGGTTGCCTAGACCTCCTCGAGCACCAGCTCCTATTTCGCCGAGGCCGGTAGTGTTTGCACCTCGTCCATCTCCTCCCACGGTTCAGCCGAGACCTAGTGGAGGTCAGCCCCAGCCTGTCAACAATGTCAACCCTGGGGTTATCTGTTTCCATTGTGGTTGTCCGGGGCATTATGCCAACAAGTGTGTGGCGAAGCAGCAAGGGTTGCCTCCTGTTCGACCTTATCCGGCGTCTGTGCGACCAGCACCTTCACAGAGGCCACCTATTAAAGCTGATCCGGCTCCAGTCCACAGATATGTGAACTAGATCACTGCTGAGGAGGCGGCTGATGCACCTGACGTTGTTGTTGGTATGCTCCTAGTTAATTTCAGTCCAACTACTGTTTTATTTGACTCTAGAGCATCGCATTCTTTTGTTAGGAGTCAATTTGTTGTTCAAAACCAGTTAGACATGCATACACTCCAGTCACCTTTTATTATTCAATCCCCTGGATCAGTTTTTAAGACCGATCAGATCTGTCGTGGGGTTAACATACAAATCCTTGGGGTAAAGTTTTTAGGAAATCTGATTGTGATTGATTCTAAAGGGTTGGATGTCATCTCGGGTATGGATTGGCTGTCCAAGAACCTAGGACAAATTAATTGTGCCCAACGGTCCATTTCTATGACCAATGAAGACGGCATTCACATTGTTTATCATTCTAAGACAGCCAATTCTCATCTTTGTGCTCACCAAGTTGATACCATTCCTCCATTGGAGTCAGTACCAGTTGTGTGTGAGTATACTGATGTCTTTCCTGAAGACCTCCCGGGTATACCACCGGATCGGGAAGTGGAGTTCGTAATTGAACTAGCTCCTGGTACTTCTCCAATATCTAGAAGGCCTTACCGTATGCCTCCCAATGAGCTTGTTGGGTTAAAGAAACAACTTGGGGAATTGCTTGACAAAGGATTTATTCGACCGAGTTCCTCACCTTGGGGATGTCCAGCCATCTTTGTCAAGAAGAAAGATAATACTTTGCAAATGTGTGTAGATTACCGCCCGTTGAATGAAGTCACAATAAAAAACAAGTATTTTTTGCCTCGAATTGATGATCTTTTTGATCAGTTAACTGGAGCCCGAATCTTTTCGAAAATTGATTTGCAATCGGGCTATCATCAAATTTCGAAAACAGCCTTCTTTACTCGTTACGGGTTGTACGAGTATACTGTCTTGTCCATTGGCCTAACAAATGCTCCAGCTTATTTCATGAATCTTATGAATTCGGTGTTCATGGGTTTCTTGGATAAGTTTGTTGTCGTGTTTATTGACGACATTCTTATTTATTCCAAGTCTGTTAAAGACCATGAGCAGCATTTGAGAATTGTGTTAGAAACACTTCGTAAGCATCAGCTGTATGCTAAGTTTAGCAAGTGTGCTTTCTAGCTCGAGCAAGTCGCATTTCTGGGACATGTGTTATCTGAAGGAGGTATCACTGTTGATCCAAGTAAGGTGCAAGATGTACTAGATTAGGAACAGCCCAAGAATGTTCCTGATATCCGAAGTTTTCTTGGACTTGCGGGTTATTACCATAGGTTCATTGAAAATTTCTCCAAAATTTCAAAACCTCTGACTCAGCTTTTAAAGAAGGAGAAGAAATTTGAATGGTCAACCAAATGTGAAGAGAGCTTCTAGCTTTTGAGAAAACTCCTGACTGAAGCTCCAGTTCTCACTCTTCTAGATATTCATAAGAGCTTCGATATTTATTGCGATGCCTCTCGCCATGGACTGGGTTGTGTGCTTATGCAAGAAGGCTGAGTTGTGGCATATGCATCCAGGCAATTGCGATCTCATGAAGTCAATTATCCTACTCATGATTTGGAATTGGCTGCCGTAGTCCATGCATTAAAAATTTGGCGACATTACCTTCTCGGTAATCGTTGCGAGATCTATATTGATCATAAAAGCCTAAAGTACATATTCACTCAAGCCGATTTCAATATGAGGTAGAGGAGATGGGTTGAATTGATCAAGGACTATGATATGGGTGTTCATTATCATCCAGGCAAAGCCAATGTTGTGGCTGATGCTTTAAGCAGAAAGTCACAGTGCAACTGCATATCATCTGTACCTCTGGATAAGAGCTTATGTGCTGATTTTCAGCGCTTAAGTCTCGAAATGGTGGGAGAATGATTTCTCGCTGCCTTAGAAGTGAAGTCTACACTTGAAGATCAGATTTTGGAGGCTCAGAAAACTGATACCGAGGTAACTGAAATCACGGAAAATTTGAAGGCGGGTAAAACCAACGAATTTTCCGAAGATATCCGAGGTATCATTCGATATCGCAATCGTTTGGTGATACCCCCAGATCCTCAACTTAGAAATCTAATTCTTAAAGAAGCTCATAACTCCAAATTTTCTTTGCATCCTGGAAGTACTAAGATGTATCAGGATTTGAAGAAGACATTTTAGTAGAGCCAAATGAAAAGACAGATTGCTCAGTATGTTACTGAATGTGATATTTGCCAAAGGGTTAAAGCCGAGCACCTGAAGCCAGCCGGTACCCTTCAACCGTTGCCTGTTCCAAAATGGAAATGGGAGGAAGTTAGTATGGATTTTCTTACCGGCCTTCCAAAGACTCAAAATGTATTCGACGCCATTTGGGTAATCATTGATCGTCTAACAAAAGTGACTCATTTTATTCCTGTCAGAACCACCTTCAAGTGCAAGCAATTAGCAGAGCTCTATATTGCTAAGATTGTTTGTCTCCACGGTGTTCCGAAGGTCATTCTCTCTGACCGTGGCCCTCAGTTCACTTCTCATTTCTGGAATTGTCTTCATCAAGCTATGGGGACAGAACTCTCTTTCAGCACTGCGTATCATCCTCAATCTAGTGGTCAAACTGAGAGGGTGAATCAAGTAATGGAGGATCTCCTTAGAGCCTGTGTGTTGTCATATGGCAGAACTGAGAGAAGTCTTTGCCATATGTGGAGTTTACCTACAATAACAGCTACCAAGCAAGTATTCAAATGGCACCTTTGGAAGCCTTATATGGAAGAGCTTGTAGGACTCCTTTAAATTGGTCTGAGTCTGGTGAAAGGCCATTCTTTGGCCCAGACTTGGTGGTAGAAGCAAAAAGCAAGTTCGCCTGATCCAAGACCATTTGAAAACAACACAATCTCGTCAAAAGAGCTATGCCGACCATCGTCGCCGTGAGTTAAGTTTTGAGGTAGATAACTATGTCTATCTTAAAGTATCACCGATGAAGGGTACTCATCGCTTTCAGGTGAAAGGAAAACTAGCACCTCGTTATATCGGGCCATTTCGAATCATTGCTAAACGAGGGGCTGTGGCTTATCAATTGGAGTTACTTGAATCACTCTCACCAGTACATGATACTTTTCATGTTTCTCAGTTGAAGAAATGTCTTCGTGTTCCTACTGAGGCTACTGCTTATGAGGGTCTTGATCTTCAACCAGACCTTTCCTATCAAGAGCAACTGATGCGTATCCTTGATGAAATGGAACGCACGACAAGAAATCGCACCGTAAAGTTCTTAAAAATCCAGTAGGCTAATCACTCAGAGGATGAAGCCACGTGGGAGCGCGAAGATCTGATGAGGATTGAGCACCCCCACTTATTTTCTGTTTAAAAATTGCCTATGGACCGAGAAAGGCAAGGCTAAACAAAGCGATGTAAAATAAGATGTAGTAACAACACCATGTAGTTTTGTGTAATCTTTATGTATTAGCTTTGAAAGCAATCAAACCAACATCTGTTGTAATGTTTCTTTTCTATCTTTGGAGGAAATCAAGACAACAGTTAACTTAAACGTGCATAACTTTTGTTCCATAACTCCGATTAGAGTGTTCTTTTCCAATATGAAAAGGTTATAAAATTCTCTACAATAACCTAGTTGAGTGAAAACCCTGAATCGTCCATTATCATAAACATATTTTAGGAGACAACATGAAAGGTAGACCTCGTCAGAATTCTGGACAACAGAAACTAAAACGACAATAACTTTTGATCCGTACGTCGGAATTAGGTGTTCTTGGCGGCCACCGAATGCTAAGAATATTATATAAATATCTCTAGGAGATCAACACTTCTAATTAGGCCTCTAAGAACCCGAAACTGACCGCGCAATATTCTGGACATAATTGAACGTTGAACAGAATTAATTCGATCCAATCAATCTAATCGCAATCGCATCTAATGACTTTCAAACATCACATGAAACCCGTCGTTACCCTTGATGACGTGTAGGACGACGATGAACAAGCCTCAAAGAAGATGATCCTCCTTCTCCCCACCCTCTCCTTACCTCCTATCTTTCTCTTTCACCTTCTTTCTTCTACTGGTCGAGCAAGGAGGTAGCAGTGCTTTGGGAGGGGAGGTGCTACAGTGACGGCACTACAGTAGCTGGAGCTAGGGTTTGGGGTGGTCTCTCCCCCTTCCTTTTAAGGCCGGCCGACTCAATTGGGCCAAGACACCGTGGGCCAAAGGCCCAGGTTCTCCAAATTCCTTTGAAATTCCTGAAATTATATTAATTTCCCTCTCGCGCACAACTGTCTCTCTTAACGATTTCCGGGATATTACATTCTACCCCCCCTTAATAGGATTCGACCCCGAATCTAAACGCCGATCTACGCCAAAGAAAACTGCGACTGAAATTTAACAACGGTAAATAGATACCCGTTGCGAACAAATCCGGATAACGCTCACGCATGCGAAACCCCAACTCCCAAGAGGCCTCACACTCGGACTGTTGAGACCACAACAAAATGACGTACAACGACGTTTGTCAAAACACTCAACCCAGAAATTCCAGGTACACTCATTAGGAGAGAATCGAAGGTAAGATCCTACTCGATGGTCCACGACGTTAAGAATATTCAAACTCTGGATCTCCTAGGTACTCACTCGGCACCAGAACATACCAAAAGTTGTGTTCACCGCGTAGGGACCCGGAACGGTCCTAGCGATACGCCAACTAGCGAAAACAACCCAATGTACCTTGGGCTAACCTCCTCATTGGTACCGAACCACACAACATGCACATAATACACGGAACTCTTGTTCCACCTCTCAATCGAACTCTTCACCGTAACAAGGATTACCTCCTTTAACCAGGAGCACACAACAACACTCTCTTTAAGCAAACTCTTTTACCGACAAAACCCATCTGAATAAGAAAGATTCACATCGCATCTATGCGTTACCAGCTCAGTACTAAAGAGTCAAATCCAGAAACAGGAATTTCATCACGAAAACCTTTCCATCTACCAAATGGCAGTTTGCGAATAAACGTCATGGAATCCATAGGACAAATCACTTAAATACCCAAAACAAAAATTTCATTCATTCTTCCTGAACTGATAAGAACCACACATGCCAACATAAATGTCGAGCTCAACTTGCGAAAGACATTCGTCCAAAACACAAAGCTCAAACAAGAATCAAAGAAACGTGTCACTTCTTTGAAGACGTATCAATTTTCTCAGTTCCTCTTTTAGGAATAAAATTTCTCTCAAACTTTGGAATTCAATTCATCGCATAACACACTACCTCATCTCTCTTATCCTGACATTCTTAACGCTATGCTCAAGCCGAACTACATCACCCACATATCTGTATAGAGACTCTATCGGCTCCACAAAAACTTCCTTTCAACAACTCCTGTACTGACAGATTTAATTTGACAATTGACTTCGAATGCCTCTCAAAATAGATCTCACATGAAATCACATCACCTCAATCTTTTAAGAGTAAACTACTCGGAATTCTCAGCACACACAATAATATACTTCATTAAAAGGGTTCTATCAAAGATCATCCCACTATTCGGAATCCACCCTTATTCTACTTCCTCTACTCGTAATCATTAGGCGAC
The DNA here is from genome assembly GCA_036346255.1 of Ampelocalamus luodianensis. Lineage (NCBI taxonomy): Eukaryota > Viridiplantae > Streptophyta > Magnoliopsida > Poales > Poaceae > Ampelocalamus > Ampelocalamus luodianensis. The sequence continues at coordinate 53,439,275 of CM070629.1, read as the reverse complement.
TCAAGGTCCTAGCAAAAAGAATACGAAGCCCAAAATTAAACTCCAAGACTCCTACCATGAACTTCTCGTACAGAAGATAGGGGAAACCTCAAATTAAATCCCTAGAATTCTCACAATCCAAACATACTTGCGCATGGACATCAACACGTAAACATTTCTTCGACCCAATTATCTTTATCAAGATTCTAACTCTTAGAGAGTTACTTACTAAGTCCAAGTCATTCCTAGCAATAATCCAACAATCTCGGTTATCTCTTTAATCGTTTTAACGATCAGATCACTTCGCTAATATTACTCTCATTACAACACCATCATATTTCATCTGCACAACCACGCAAGGTACTCAACCACGACACTCTAATACATTGATCAAGATTTTCATACCTTGGATAATTCTATGTTCCATTGAAATGAACAAAAGAACTTGGACTACGTCTCGCTATATATTCTACTAGTTGTAACAATGCAATCAGTTAACCTCCAAAGACAATCTTCTAATGAGATAAACTCCTCTCAAAGAACTATATTACGAAATTATTTCATCCTCCAATGCTCATCGAATAACTTCCAACCCAAAGTTTCACAACTACAATTATTAAACACCTCATAAGACTCCGGTGAAACGAATAGGTTGATTCTTTCTCAAAAGAAAAAGCGAATGGAATCAATTTTCATCAACTAGGAAAACATGTGTCACCCGCAGTGAACACAGGACCAAGGAAAATAGTCACTTAGGCAAAGCACTCGGAAAACATAAGGGAAAGTCAACAGTCGAGGGCTCAAGCCCTGCTGAAAGCGAATACCAAACCACAAATGAGAAGAAGGTAATGCCCTTTGAAAATTTGATAAACTCTTATGGAACAACTGTATAAGGTTTAAGCACACTCAAATAAACTGCAAGATGCGAAACGTGACTTAAATCTCAATTACTTATACCTCACCCCTTCCTTTAACCAGGAAAGTTATTTTCTGTGATTACTACATCACTTTGCCAACTTAAACAAGATAAGCTCTTAAGACCAAATCATAGGAACCACTTAAGAACCAATAAAATCTTTCAACCCGTCTCTTTGCTCGAAACAGACTCAATTACCACATAACTCATAAGGTCCAAAGATAAAAAACGCAAACTCGAAACACTTTCACTAAAACAGTATCATGCAAATGATCGATTATATATATATATATATATATATATATATATATATATATAATTCTTTCAACATTATCATCACAACCATAGTCTGACAATCACACTAATCAACGAAATAATATCCTATTAGCAAGAATCATCATAATCTCTTATCACTTCATGAACTTTTGAAAAGAATCACAATGAACTACTTCATCATGTCTCTAAAATCTAAATAAGATTGCATATACTTGATCTAGGGAAAACCTACTACAAAAACCTCAAAACTGAAACAAACTCTTTCAACAAGATGATAATAGAACATGACAATCTCACCAATGTACACCAACAGAAATCTTGTAACATCCCAATTTTGGACTCGTGTTTCAAATGTAAGAAAATGAGTAGAAATTAAAACTTTTTCTTACATCATGTATTTCCTGTATGTTCTAAAGAACTCCTGTACAAGAATTATGGAAATACAAAGTCACAAGTCCTTTGATCCAAAACCTTGTCTTCCAAAAATATTCATCTCAAATCTTGTGATCATCCTTTGGAAATATTTTTCCTAAGCTCCTGGGATGGCATGTGGTCCCTCTGGAAAATTTCACCACTTTTAGAAATTGTTTGAATAGTTTTGGAGGACAGTCAAACCTGTTTGACTTTTAGTCAAACCTTAAACCAGAGCCTTGCAGAATTTTTGGAGAAAAATGCACTGCATAAAAACCTCTTAAAATTTTATACAAGGTTAATATCTGAGTTAGCAAGCTCCAGTAAAAATTTCAGAATTTGTGGAGTTGTTTTGCTATCTCAAATAAATCCTCAAAGTCCCAGTTCAGTTTAAAACCCAAAATCTGTTTTCACTGTTCGTTGGGTGCGAGTCAGACTCGGACTCGAGCCACTTGACTTGGTCCATTCAACTAACTGCACCCGGTCCGGCTTAAAAGCGCGCATCCAATCTCAGTCGTTGGATCCTAATCGCACGGCCTAGGTTCGCGAGAACATTCGGACCGTGCGATTGCGCTGATCCTTTTGAACCATTGGATCTTGATCCAACCGTCCTGATCGTTTGAGAACGTTCGGACCTTCGAAGGACACATTTAATCATGACCGTTCATTTCCGATCCAAGGGCTCGCGATCACATCTTTTAATTTAAACCTCAACAGCGTAGGGTGATCTCAACCGTTCATTTTCAATCCAACGGCTCCCGGTAGCCCCAGCTTTTCTCTGGTCATCTTCAACCTCGAGCCGTGCATGATCATGGGGGCGGCATGGCTTGGGTCAAATCGTGCTCCCCGGCAACATCTCCCTGGTCGGCATTAAGTGCTTGCAGGTTCTTTCGGCCAAGAGGCATGCCCTACTCCTACATCTCTATCATTTTTGTTTTCAGTCCATGGTTGTGTCATGGACTTAGCTCACCCGTGGAGCTCATTTTGCCAAACCCTAGTTTTCTAAGCTATATAAGGCTCCCAAACCCCTCCTAGTAATCTTTTACACCTCCATGAGCTCCTCCTTGCTTGTGGAGCTCAAAACACCTAAAACGCCAAAACCACTATTGTTGACCCATGGAGCTCATCTGAGGATCATGAAGCTCCAGTGGTTCTTCTTCAAAAATTCTTGTACCCTTTTCAACTCCTTAATACCCTAAACATTTCCCCTCACTCAATTTTGGGTTTCATTCACAGGATTTGACAAATTTGGGGTTGTTCAAATTCGACCGAAACCATCCCCTTTCTTCCTCAGCTCCGGTGAGTGCTCCATTTCTCAATTATTTTGCTCATGAAGCTTCTGTGGGCTATAATGTGGCTATTATGACCACCCGGTGTTGTTCATTTTGCTCAGGTTGTTATTTTCATATCGTCTTCTTCAACTCCGGCGAGTTCCTCCTCTGTCAAAGCTCCTCCGACCATCTTTGAAGCTCTTCTCGGTTAAGGTAGCTTCTAATTAGTCCCTAGATGCTTGGCACACGCTTCTTTGGGCTGATGCGGAGCTTTTTGTGCATTTTCGCTTTTAGCCGTGTTGGTCACTGTCGCTATTTTCCGCTGGCGGCGTTCTAGACCTCGCCGCGCCGAGGTCACCGCCATCGGGATCGCAAGGCTATTGCGAATCCATTTTAGTCTTAAGGTTGCACCGCCGTGGCCGGAGCCGCTGGCGGTAAGCCATTCTTTTTGCTCGGGTTTTGCCGGACGAAATTCTCGTTCTGCCGTTGTCGTTAAGACACAATTAATGACCTAATCATTGTTAATCTTTAGGGTTAATTAATATGTCTTAATCTGGTTCGTTGTCTCACTGACATGTGGACCCGCTCATTAAACCCCTCCTGGCGCATTTAAACTCATGTGGGCGACTGCGTAGCGCTTTGTTAAGCGTGGACCGTCGATCTTGTGATCAACGACCCAGATCTGGGGAACTTTCAGACCTTCCGGTTTCCCAATCGCTCTGGATCGTCCATCTCGTGATGGACGATCGAGATTCAGATCTCGCTCGACTTCGGCGGAAGTGCGCTCTGAGCCGCTCATCTCAAGATCTGCGGCTGTGGATGGCCGGGGCATTCGCACAGTCCGAATGTTTCCATCCACGTGGGCCGTTGGATCTTGATCCAACGGTGGGCTTCCTTTTGGAATCATGCGCGTGCGCTATTCCCAGCGCGCGTGGACCGTTAGATTTTGCATCTAAGGCCCAGTTCCGTCCACGTCGTTTATTTTTGTTAAGTTTGTTTATATTTCAGTAAGCATTTATTTATCAACTAAAAATTGTATTAAGACTTTAGAAACTCATAACTAATTCATTTTTAATCATTTTTAGATGTTTCCAACTGCATTAAATTCATGTTTCACTATAGTTTAATTTAAATATACATTTAGCCATGTTTCTGTGAGAAAATGTTATAAGCTTTATTGATTCGTTTCGCCATTATTTTAATGTTCTTGAAATTCAGGGAAAACTTAGAAAATGCATAACTAAATTGTGTTAATTCCTTTTTGGTTGATTCGAGTTAGGGTAAATTCATGTTTAACTAAAGTTTAATCTAAAAATGCGTTTAGATAAGTTTCGGTAGCAGAGAGTTTTACAAACACTAATAACTTGGTATCAGCCATTTTAAGAATATTCCAGGAAATGACTTAAACCTTGTAAAATGCATATCTTTCTCTGCATAATTCCAATTTGTGCAAAAATCAATTTTGTTAAGTTCCTCTATTAGTGTACTTTAATATAAAATAGGTTTTGAACATGGCTATATTTCTGTAAAGTAACTTGTGTTATATTTACAACTTAGAAAAATCATAAGTAAATCATTATATCTCCAAATTTAGTAAACTCGATTTTGCTGTTCTTAGGATGTCATAACCTACCTGTCATAAAAATTTTAGACCTTAGATCATTCTAGAAATTTTCGCCAAGAACAGTACTAGTAATTAATTTAGTTGATTTAATAGGCTGAGAGAGTGTATTCTAGCTATAACTTTTTCATATTAAATCCAAATTGCAGGATTCTTGTTCCTAAAATTGTCTAAAATCATCCCCTAGCTGCTGTATAGATTTCATTAGATTTGGATGTCTTTTGCTGTTGGATTTATTTGGTGTTCTTCGTTCTTATTGGTTTATCGCCTTTCACGTTAGGTTCCGAAGATAATATCGATATTGATTCTGAGCCACAGCCATCAGACCCTGCACTCCAGCAAGGCAAGCAGATGTAGCATCATTTGATCATGTTGTTCCTAATATTTCCAAATTCTAATATATTGTTTGTAAATTCTATGTATACATTGCTATGTTGTTTTAACTATTGTCGATAGTTAACCCAGTAGATGCATTATCGGTAGGCAAATGTTTATCCTCTCTGCACGAGCCTAGATTTATCTTGTTGTGATTTTGGGTTCGTTGGATGGACCCTTATCATTTAGTAGTTTGCGAATTTGTTGCTTAGCCATGCTTAGCTATCGGTAGGAATGGACGGTTATCGACTTGTCGATAACCTTGATCACACAAACTTATTATGATCTCTATATTTCAGTTTTGTGGTATGTTTAAATTGCAAAACTAAAACTGAAAATAAAACAATTTGGACTTGGGCACATTGGTAAGATAGTGTGATTTTTGGGTGTGACTGGGATGGTGCCCAAGTCAACAAGGACCGAACATCTTGTTACACTAAACCAAGCATTCTTGCGTGCTAATCGCACTAGAGGGTATGTGACCTCTCTTGACTTAGTACTTTGGCGTGTGTTGGCTACGAGTCGCAGGAGGGCGTGTGTGTGTTGCGTTGTGGTAAAATGAGATGGTTGGGTGTGGGAGCATTATAGTTGTCCAAAAAGCTTTACCCCGAGGGGTAGTTGTCTTTTCGGCTTTACAATGTAAGCGTATGAGTTTCTATCTATACGAGTGACTCGTAGTTGATTCACAATATTGGAAATGTCTCATAGGACTTAGCCGTGCCGGCATACCTTTGGTAGTGTGCTAATCTTGTGGCTTAAAGGTGGTTTGAAGTGTGGGTACATTGGTACACCCCTGCAGGGTTCAAACTATTCGAATAGCCTTGTCCTAGGTTATGGACACGCTTGGGGAAGTCTTTCAAGAGTTAGACAACAACATTTAAATTAAAAACTTGATGGGTGGTATGAATCAGGGATTCATGCTATGTGTAGTGGCTATTGGGTTAGTCACTTCTAGGTGGTTACTTGTTAATTATTGTTACTCGCTGTTATTTCAATGCTTAAAAACTAATTTGTTAAATTGCTTTCAATCTATTACGTTATTGCAAATGAAAATTGCTTTATGCATCCAAATAACCATATAACCAACTTAGAGGAAAGAGCCAACCCACAGTCGCAGAGGAAAGAGCCGGCCTTAGAGGCCCATGGCCCATGGAAGGATGGTAGCCCACTTGAAGGCAAGGAAGGGGGATTAAGCCACAAACCCTAATCACTCACAAGATTCCGCATCGCACAGTGCTACTACCCTCCATGCACTGATACCGGCTACTCTGATTACCACACCCTTGGCCGTCGCTACTATCTCCGGTGTTTCCCTTGCAAATTGGTCGGCCATAAGTAACAAATATGGACAAACTCTTATCTAAAACTCATCATGTACCAAATACAACGATATTTCACATTAAGCAATTCACTTCCATGGATACTAGTTAAGAATAGACTGCTTGCACAAAGCTAATAACCCAAATCTGATAACACATACCATAATAATTAATTCATTTAATTAACACCTCTTACTTAAGCATGTCAAGACACCACTTAAAGATTTTAACCTAATCTTTCAGAAAAAGAGGCATTGAATTTCAACACTGGAAATAATCCAAAAGAAATACATAAAGCCAAAGCTTTCACATGTTAAAGAACTTGCAACAGAAAACTTTCAGTATCCCTAATACTCAGCGAATAAATGATTCACATTCTCCAATAAGAAGGGCAGAACTCCCAAGAAAAGATAAATTTTTGCCGATATCCAACGATCCCAAGAAACAACTTTAGACTAGCAGTCAGGAGAATAAGTAGTCGATTTATGCAACCAAGAAAGTCCAATAAGAACTCATCAGAAGAAATGTAAAACACTAACTCAAGAAAAGTTCATCAAACGCAACTATTACCAGAACTGGCCACATACAGAACCAAGGAAGAGAGTAATATTTTCTAATGAAACTCACCCTCAACACTCCACTATGGTATTTGGGGTAGATACTACTCTATTCTGTTACCGCGAACGGTGTAATCTGACAAAGACCAGGGCCACAACCACGGCCTCCACTTCTTAACATCCATCATCGACACGATTAAACATTATAATCAATTATGATTATACATGATCATCTCATGATAATTATAGAATAGACTCATAGATATAGAATATCATAACATATCATAGATTAACAACAAGAAAGATAATACAGAACCAATTCAACAATTACTCAACGATTGAAACATAACAATAGAAATGTGGAAACAATGGATTTCCCAACCCCACCTACCGTGCACAGTGTGTTATTTTAATAACTTAATTACCACGGACCTAAAGCCCGCTCTGATACCAACTGTAACACCCTGACTATTCGGAAGCCAAAATGCTACCTAAAGACCTAACATAATATCATACAGTGGAATAACTTCGACAATAATTCATCAACTAAGCTAAACAAATCAACATCAGTTGGAACATAAACATGAATATAATAATGGATCCACTAAGATAATCCTATCAACGAATGATCAATGAACATAAACAATTATTTAAACAAACTCAACGAAAGGAAGTTACCATCCATGTCTAAGTTTATTTATTACAATCCAACAATTAACGAATGAAAGACAATAACAATTCTTTTATTGAATCTAGTGTAAAGTGAAATATTTGAGTAGTGCGTGTCTACTCCCTCCCAAGAGAAACTTCATCACCGATCACCCAAAAAATAAATAAACAAAGCAAGAGTGAGTCCAAGACTCAGCAAGTACATTGAATATATGAACAGACCTCCAATATGAACAAGACAACCTCTTCACAGTTTCTGAACATACAACACATGATTATTTATGAATGCATGAGATGAATGGAAATAATCGAATGAAGGACTGCACACGTGCTTATACCGGTATAGCTAGTGACACTCCCGTCGGTGTTCACTTAAGCCCGCACCTTAACAAAAGTGCGGGGATCCAAGTCCTGTATGAAGAACGTTTCATACAGGTGTCCACATCTGCCCATACTAGAATTGATGGGTCTTACGTGCCCATACTGGAATTGATGGGGCTTTCTATCCACTTCCGTGGACGAGACATGACAATGTCCAAATCTGCCCACATTGGAATGGTGGGATTTACAATCCACTCCCGTGGATAAAACATGAACTATTGATGCATGAAATGTATATGAACAATGAAAAACATCATCTCTTATCATATATTCAACATATATGAAGGAACATAGACAATTCATCATCTCTTGTATTACAAGATGTCACAATATATTCATGTAAGCATGCAACAGTCACAGCCATTAAGATTAGCAAAGTACTTATGAATAGGGACTAGCATCATCTTCGAATATACTACACTCCACTTCCGTGGACGAAATATAAACAAGATCATCGGAACTTCTCACATATCAAATAAAAACACAGTACGAGCATCATGCATCCAACATACACAATTCATACAATCAAAAGTGTACTTGCCTTTAGCGTCGCGATGCATTGGGAGGCAACGATGATGCCGCTAACCTCGGCACCTCACCCCCTACACCAATAAGTTACTTCAATAAGAACCAAGGCATCAAAACTCTACTCGCATCGCCCCTAACTCATACCCTAACCCCATCACTTAACTGTACACGTTGCATTCTAGCAGAAAACTTTATCGGACAGTAGCAGTAAAAGTAGCATAACTTTTGCTCTAAAACTCAAAAAGGGGCGTTCTTAGGCTTGTTTGAAAGGTAACAAAATTATCTACAATAACCTAGTTGAGCAAAAGTCTTGAATCTGCCATTATCTTGTGCATATAATAACAGGAAATCTGACATTTTATTCTCATCAAGATTCTGGACAGTCAACTTAAAATGTGCATAACTTTTGTTCCATAACTCCAATTAGAGCGTTCTTTCCTAATATGAAAAGGTTATAAAATTATCTACAATAAACTAGTTGAGTGAAAACCCTGAATCGTCCATTATCATAAACATATTTTAGGAGACAACTTGAAAGGTAGACCTCGTCAGAATTCTGGACAAGAGAAACTAAAATGACCATAACTTTTGATCCGTACGTCGGAATTAGGTGTTCTTGGCGGCCACCGAAAGATAAGAATATTATCTAAATATCTGTAGGAGATCAACACTTCCAATTCGGCCTCTAAGAACCCAAAAATGACCGCGTAATATGCTGGACTGAATTGAACGTTGAACAGAATTAATCCGATCCAATCAATCTAATCGCAATCGCATCTAATGACTTTCAAACATCACATGAAACCTGTAGTTACCCTTGATGACGTGTAGGACGACGATGAACAAGCCTCGAAGAAGATGAACCTCCTTCTCCCCACCCTCTCCTTCCCTCCTTTCTTTCTCTTTCACCTTCTTTCTTCTACTGGTCGAGCAAGGAGGTAGCAGCGCTTTGGGAGGGGAGGCGCTACAGTGACGGTGCTACAGTAACCATGCGTGCTACAGTAGTTGGAGCTAGGGTTTGGGATGGTCTCTCCCCCTTCCTTTTAAGGCCGGCCGACTCAATTGGGCCAAGACACCGTGGGCTAAAGGCCTAGGTTCTCCAAATTTCTTTGAAATTCCTGAAGTTATATTAATTCCCCTCTCCCGCACAACTGTCTTTCTTAACGATTTTCGGGATATTACACCATCCCGATGAGCCACGCAATCCTGACCGTTCTGGACCTCCTAGCTTTCATCTCCACCGTCTAGGACCTCCCCGAGCAAATCGTCACCGTCTAGGTCCTCCCTCGATTGATCTTAAACGTTAAGGACCTGCCTCGGCACGATCTGACCGTTTAGACCTCCTTGAGCTCATATCTACCGCTTAGACCTCCTTGAGCTCATACCTACCGCTCAGACCTCCTTGAGCTCATACCTACCGCTCAGACCTCCTTGAGCTCATATCTACCGTTCAGACCTCCTTGACCTCATATCTACCGTTCAGACCTCTTTGAGCTCATATCTACCGTTCAGACCTCCTTGAGCTCATCTAACCGTTAAGGTCCTTCCTTGTTCTAATCATCACCATTCAGACCTCCCTTGCTGCAATCTGAGCCGTTGGATTCTTAACAAACGGGCCAGATCTAGTGGGTCGTTCGGATTACCGAACGTCACATCGAATCTTAGCCCTTGGATCTAAATTGGGCGATCAAGAGGGGCGGTAACATTCGGACCACCTAACGTTCTTTTGAATCTCAACCGTTCATTAAGATCGCACGGCCCACATTGAAAGGTACTGGTTAAGACCTCTTAACTTGCATCAAAATCTCAGCTGCCCATTTCTAATCAGACGGTCTTTATTCTTTTGAGCATTGTGAAGGCGTGCGTTGCCGCAGCTGACAGTCGGACCCACACGTTAGTGAAGCGCTTATCTTCCTCCTCGCGCCTGTATATCGCCGCCGACTTCGTTGCCAGAGGGGTGGTGCCGTGCCGTGATTTTGGCCAATCTTTCCTTAACACCTGGCACCATATTGCCACCGCATCAATTCTAGACACTTCTCGTTTTCTCTGTAGGCTTACACCCTATATAAACCCTAACTTTTGGGTCACTGCCATTATTGACCGAAAAACTCCATTCATCCTCTTTCCTTTCCAGTGAAGCTTCTCACGCTCTTACCCTTGGTGCATCTACACTTATGCTTAATTCACCTTGTAATGTGAATTTGGGAATCTTTTTGTAGGATTAACCCGTGAGTTGCTCTCTGGCTCGAGTTTGTCGGAGCACCGCCGTGGTGGTGTTCTTGCTCCGGTGAGTTCTTCCGGATTTCATCCATGTCATCTCATGCCTTATGCTTAAGTAGAGCATAAGCTTTCCATTAGTTCCTGTAACACCCCAGCTCAGCATTTAGCCTGGAATGCTACCAAACTAACATTAAACAATTCTAAGCCAAAACATCCTACCAAATTTTTGGCAGAACCTCCCCTGTATTATTAACTACGTGAGGTTCCAATATTTGAATAAAACGTATATAATTAATCCAACATTCAGCATAATCAATAGTCATTCAAAACATGAAAGCAACTAGCATATCCAGAGATATCCAAAAGACACTACCTATCATTATTACACTTAATCCAATGCATGAAGCATAATCATAAACAATCTCTAAGCGAAGTTGCTCCTTTATTAAAGTATGAACTAAAAATTTATCAACTTTAAGGTGGATGGTAGTGTGTGTGTCCAACTCAAGTCTACTCCTCCCATGCATGCCATTCTTGCAAGTGGTACCTAAAAACACAACAAAGCAAGGGTGAGTCCAAAGACTCAAAGAAGTACCAATAATGAAACATTAATCTCACATTTACATCATCAACATTCCATTCCAAAGCTTTACACAAAAACATATCTCATGAGGTATGTATGCGAATATGCAATGCAACTTTTCTCTTTCACTCTTTGTCGATTTCACCGTAATGAGATATGCGACCGTCGCCAAGATACCATGCCCGTGCTCGCAAGCACAGGGACCAATGCCCAATACTCCGCAAGTAAAGGGGACTCAAGCCCACACTCCACAAGTGTGGGGACCTTCGCCCGTCATATACATGACGGGATTCAACAAATGCTTGGTCACCACGTGACCAAGTCTTTATTTTGTCAACATGATGCATATGCACACATCATGAATCATCATAATCATACCTCCTCAGCAATATCACTTATGAATTTAACTCATTCATACTTCTATCATTCATATCATAAGCATTTACCATCTTTAATCAACATATCACACTATCAACTAAGCATAGCTAATATGTATCAAAACATAGCACTCATCACAAACAATTCATAATTACTCTATCAAACAGAGTACTTGCAACCACCAAGATAATTTAGTACTCATCACAATATCATCCATTCATGGCTATTATGACCCAAACACAAACAATCCAAAGATACAAGCATAATAATACAATAACCCGGATACTTGCCTCAACCGTGCGAGAACGGTGGACCTGCTGGCGCCCCACTCGATCTCGCTCCCACCGAACATAGAGATAACCCAATCTAAGACCAACATACTGGACCAAAAGCATAAATAACAACACAATTGAACTCTCTAAACTTCCAAGCATTTTCCAATCTTCCAATTTCTAGCGATCGCTTTTGGTGTTCATCATGACATACCAACTTCTAAAATACATAACTTTCGCTCCCGAGTCCAAATAGGATGTTCTTGGACTTTCTCGAAAGGTAATTAAATTACCTAAATAAACCTAGTTGGGAGCCCTTTTGATTATGTAACACCCCACTCAACATTGAGTCCGAATGCTACTAAAATTAAATTAAACTAAGCTAAACTAAGACCAATTACAAAATCTCGACAAAACCTCCTTTGTATAGTCGCAACATTGAGTCCGAATGAGGTTCCAACAATTGATCAAGGCATTTATCAATATAATCATAATCGAGTTCATTCAAGCGTGTAGAATAATATCATAAACATAACCAAAACTTTCTATTCTCATTATTACGCTTAACTCGAAACTCAAACTATCCATAGCTTCAAACAGGTAAACATAACATTTAACAATAGTTTCATAATCCAATCCACTCATGCATAAGAGATAATCATATGAATGTAATCAAATTAACACTATTCTCACAACCATAATCAGAATCATAAAACAACCATGGGTATTTCTCAGCAGTCTATTTATTCTTATATGAAGCTAAATGACAATTGCTTTAATGTTGTGAGGTAGTGCGTGCTTTCCAAATCATCTACTCCCTCCCATGCATGTCAGTCTTGCCAGTTGTACCTAAAACACATCAAAGCAAGAGTGAGCCCAAAGACTCAGCAAGTACCAACAAGGCTAAGCAAGTTAACATTCATAGCATCAATAATCCAAGATAAACAATGCACCAGAGTAAAGCCTTCATGCTCATGTGAATGCAACCAATGCAATGCACCTTTTAACTTTATCTCTTTCGCATTTTACCGTGTAATGCGGGTATACAACCGTCGCCAGATATTCCCTTGCTCGTGCCCTCCGCACAGGACCAAAAGCCTATACACCACATGTATAGGGACCTTTGCCCATCATCCGAATGATGGGGACCTCTTTGCTCATAGCCCACATTGCACCAATGTGGGGACCTCAAGCCCGCAATACATGACGGGGACCTCAACGTAATGCATGCTTGGTCACCACGTGACCAAGCTTCAAGATGATCTCAATATGCACATGCACAAGATCTATTCATCATCAATATACCAAGTACAATAACATCGGACATAAATAGAGCATAATCATACTTGGAGCATTCACCAATCTCAATATAAACAAAGATGCCAAGAACCTTACTTCGCTATCATATATAAAAACATGCATGTATGACCAAGTCTCCAACACGATTGGAACATGCAATTGCTCCATGCCCACGTCTTTCATATACACGAATTTAACATGTACATAACAACATGTAAGATTTAGCAACGCTCAAGGGAAACATTAACCATAGCTTGCATTCATCAAGATAAAAGGAAAACTCATTACGCTAACATTCGTGCAAGGCTACAACAAGCAATCACCACAATCATATCATACAACCGAAAATACGCTATAACCCGAATACTTGCCTCAACCTGCGAAACGGGCGGACGCGGTGGGTGCTGCCCTTGGGATCTCGCCACCACCTGGACAAGAAGATAACCCCAAACTAAGACTAGCATACTGGACCAAAATCATACATAACATCACAATCGAAATCGCTAACCTCTTATGAATTCTAACTTTTCTAATTTCTAGCGATCGGTCACTGCAGACAGCGGACTTCAAAATTCATAACTCTCTGCTCAGGAGTCCAAATAGGATGATCTTGGACAATATGAAAAGGTAAATGAAATGTCTAAATAAACTTAGTTGGGGAGACCCTCTGATTCGGCCATCTACCAGACCTACCAATCTATTTAATCAGAGCAAATATTTCACGTCGGGTTTCTGGACAGCGACAAAGAAACTATCATAACTTTCTACGTTCGTCCAAATTCAGTGATCTTTAGTTTTCCTGAAAGCTAAGAGGATTAGCCTCATTTTTCGTTATGGTGAGCCCTCTGAAACCCCTCTAAATACGCGCTTCTATCAGGTTAACTAACACTAGCAAATCTGCTTCTCTCCAGAAACACAGAAGTACTAATAAATTCATAACTTTGGCTACCGAAGTCCAAATGACTTGATTCTTGTCGGCAATGAAAGGTAACTACGATAGCTACAACTTTCTAGGAGACACCCAGACCCAAATCTGCCTCTAACTTAATCAAAACCGACAAACTTCCCTGCTGCAGAATAACGACGAACTGGCACCCGAAAATTTGACAACTAGAAAACGACCTAAAACAAAGAACCACGGGTTACCCTTGCCGAAACGAAGAGAGCACACAGCGGGGATGAAGACCACCATGAATCCGCTATGGATCCCTTCTTCTCCTCTTCTTCCCTTCTCTTCTTCCCCTTCTTTCTCTTCTTTTCTCCTTCTTCTTCCTCCTTGGCCGGCTGCAAGGGAGCTCCTACTCCACCTTGGACAGCAGCAATGGAGGTGGTGGGGGAGATGGAGAGGGCGCAAGGGAGGGTGGAAGGGAGGTGGAGAGGTGGGGGAGATGGGGAGATGGGGAGAGGGGCGGCGGTTGGAGTGGGAGGGGAAAGGGGGGAGGGGAGGGGAAGGGCTAGGGTTTTTGGGGAAGGGGAGCCCCCCCCTTGGCCGGCCACCCTCATGGGCCATGGCCTGTGCCCAAGTTGCCGAAATTGCTCTTTGCCCCTCTAAAACTGCAAAGATCGACAACATATCAATTAGTCCTCCCGACGCCCGCTTGATCCTTCCCGATTAATCGATCTCTCCCGAAATAAAATTAATCTTCCTCGATTCAAACCTTAACTCACTTCCGGGATATTACAGATTATGCCAACTATTGCCTCTACCAAGCCAACCTACAGAACAACAATTTTCACGTCGGTTTCTCTGGACAGTACACTAAAACCACCATAACTTTTGCTACGAAGGTCCAAATCTTGCGTTCTTTATCTCTATGAAAAGGTATAGAAATTACCTACATTTTGCGTTATACTGAGATACTCTGATTTCGTCCTTAAATAATAGATTAACTCAGTTTTCTACGGACTGTCAGAATGTTGACAGATTAACCAGACAGCGGCACTAAACAATTCATAACTTTCTAACCGTTAATCGGATTTTGGCGTTCTTGGCGGCCACCGAAAGCTAAGAACATTATCTACATAACTCTAGGAGACCAAAACTCCTAATTCGGCATCTAAACACCCGAAACTGACCGCGCAATAATCTGGACAGAACGCGATCTATTAAACCGACGCAAATCAATCTACCAAACGACATCAACCGCAACTATTACGCATCAAACAACGAAGAACACGCGACGTTACCCTTGTAGAATCACAGCAAGATGATGAACTCTCCCCACGAAGTTGATCTCCTCTCCTTTCTTCACTTGATCGGCAGCAGGAGCACCGACGGCGAGGAAGGGAGGCACCAATGGAGGGGGCACCACCATGGAGGAGAGGTGTGCTACGAGAGTCGTGCTACAGGCGCGGCGGCACTGTAGCTACAGTGCACCTAGGGTTTTCCCCTTCCTTTTATTGGTGGTCGACCCTCATGGGCCTCTGGGCCAAGGCCCAAGGCCCAAGTTGCCAAAAACTGCAGAACCCCCTTTATGTCTAATTTCTTTGAACACTTTCTTTCGTAGAATAAATTGGAGTATTACATTAAAACCCCTCTTTCTCCTGTTCAATCGCTTTGCTAAAAGAAATATTCCCCCGATTTTAATTATTCTCTCCCGATTTAATTATTCTCTCCCGATTTAATTTTTGGGGTATTACAGTTCCATTCTTGGTCAAACAGGTGAAGTGATTGGATCTTTTCCTGTTTTCGGTCAAAATCCACTTCTTCTTTTCTAACAACGACGGGTAGGTATTGATCTTATTCTTTCCTGCTTTGAGCATCCTAAGGACATCAATAACATACCTAGATCACTCACACATTAATTAAGTACTTAGTTTAACCTAGCACCAAAAATGTTCTTTTTATAACTTTTTGGTCTTTCATATCGTTTTCAAGATTTTGAGTTCTTTTGTTTAACCTCTAGGTCTAGGTAGCATCCTAGTGAACCCTAGTAGCATAAGCAACAATCCTTTTTCCTTGATGATGCCTCCGAATTAGCTTTTGAGCAAAATCCCATTTCTCTGCTATTTTGTCGGGCAGAACCGACGAGAACTTTGGGCTGGTCATTTTCTGTTGATCTTGCTAATTAAGGTCAGTAGGGGTTCTAACTAGGCTGCTAGGCTTACCAAAGGACCAGTTGTAGCATAAGCCAAGATTTCTACTTAAGAATGTTTTGTAATTTGGTATCTAAGCAATCGGCTGGACCTCTACTGTCACTGTCGGTTGAACCGACAAAAGCAATAACTTTGTTCCTCCTAGTTGATCTTTGAAGGTTGGTGTTAGCAAGAGTTGGTCTAGTGTATTGTCTACTCTGTAGATCAGCTTTAACTCAAATTTGAAATCTTTGTTTTGGGAATCTCCAAATCCACCGAAATATGCAGTTTGTATCTTTGTTGTTGGTCAGCCCGACAACATACACAACAAGCTCCTTAGTCCTTTACTTTTGTCACTTTGTGCTATTAAATGGTGAGTTAACCTCCTAACCTAGTTGAGAATATTCTAAACTTAGGCATAGCACCTTACTTGTGTATGTTTAGAGCAGCAAACCATTTTTCTGAATCCTGTCCTGTTTTTAGATTTCAAAATCTAAAACTGCAGTCCTGTTTCAACCGAAATTTGATGATCAATGTTAATGGATGTTAAGTGATAAGTCAAACTTTTAGTTTTACTTAGTTAGCTGTAGCTAAATCAGAAATATCTTTCTCTCATAGTCTAAGATAGCATCAACTCTTCTTTTGTAAATCTGTCCTATTTTTCAGTTTCAACGTCTGAAACTACAACTTTAAGTTAAACCCTAATCTGGGTAATTAGTACCATTAGGTATTAAATATGGGTTATTATCCTTATTTGAGCTAGATGTAGATTAAGCATGTTGATAATTATGCATTCAAGTCTTGATCATGCATTTTCTTTCTATATTTGATTCTCGGCCAAAATCTTGCTGTTCATTAGAATTTTGTATTCTAGATTTTGGTTCTTCTGAAGTGGTTAAATCTGTCATTGAGCAACAAGAACCTGAACAAGTGGTTTACTATTACCAAGGCAAGCATCCTCTTTGCACCATGTTGATCCCAAATTTTGAACTGTAGATTTACAAGATACAGTGATACTGTTGAATGCTAATTTCCTAAAAGTATTTGTGATCTGTCACTAGCTTGTTACAACCTAGCACTTGTGGCTTACCTTAAATTTGATCATACACTCAACTTAAGGTAGTACTCTATACTAAAAATATTTAGTGTCAAAAATCTGCTTAGCCTTGCAGTCCATAGAACGTTAGAGTTTGACAAGCTTATCTTGTCAAACATGGGAACACCAAATAAAATTCAGTAATTTTAATTCCTTGTTCAGTCTGTTTAAACCTGAATTGGGTTTAAATTTTGTTTGACAAACTGATACTAGATCGGGACAAGTGGTTGCTAGTGATGGTGCCTTCGTGCACGAGATTGGGAAATATGGTGGTCTTGTCTGGATCAATTAAGGACTGAACTCTGACTATTCAATTCAAGCCCCAACGTACTTCCACACGCAGTGTATGGGCGCTGTTTGGTTAAGTAAGGGGTTGGTGTTATTGAGTTGGGATGCATGTTGATAAGGATATATGTGTTGGCTGCATATGACATATGTGCTTGCTTATCAGTAACATATGTCATATGTGTTTGGTTTCATCCATGTCATATCATATATTGTTAAGGGCGAGGACTTTTGGATGTATCCAGGTTCATAAGGCTCCGATTTCAATACTATATGTGCGGGGGAGCACAACTTTTATTTCTTTCATTGAATCGGATGTTCCGGCGTAACATGTATGCCCTGTTGGTTAGTAGGTGGTCTAGCCTACATCAGCAGGATTAGTCGCACATAGGTAGCCCAACTCAATAGTGTCAACTTGTTGAAAAATACCAAATCTTAGTTTACCCGGTCGGCATACCAAAAGAAGTGTGTCATCATTCGGAGGCATCCGAAGGCAACAGGCTAACTAAGTCGTGTGGGTAAAGATGTACACCCCTGCAGGGTTAAAACTATTCGAATAGCCGTGTCCACGGTCATGGACGACACTTGAGTTGATGTCACCTGTATAGATTTTGAGATAAAACTGTGTTGTGGGTTCTGGTTCGGCATGATGGTTATTCATGCATTATCTTGATTGTGGTGGATAGCCACTTTGTTATTGTTATTACTTATAATTACATTCTTATTACATACTGTTTTAATCCAAATTGGTTTATAAAATTGCTTTATGGAAATTAGTAAGTGTAGGTTAAGATGTATTGCTTTCTGCCAAATTAATGCCAATATAACCCTATTGTTGTCAACCTTATGCATGAAATCTCTATTCCTTTGTATAGACTCTGATAACCACATTCTTTTAGTAGTTTTGTGTAAGTCTTGCGAGTACCTTCTGTACTTAGGTGCTTTCACCACTTGTTGCAGGTGAGGATAGTTATCTTTATGAGGTACCCGTTAGCGCCGATCCGGGCGACGCTAACGAATGAAGTATGTTTCTAATCTCCACGCAATAGCCTGAGGGTGATGGGGCCATTGGTGGCTTTTGCTGTTTAATCTTTTGCTTCTCCTGTTAAACTTTGTTAGTGACCCTGAGTCACTTGATATTGTAGTACCAAACCGAGTTGTAACCTTCTGTTTAAGTATGTAAATTTATGCCTTGTATGTGTATGATGTATTGCTGTTTAGGGATATGTGTGCAATAGTCACTGATCCTGGGAACTATTGCAAAACATATATCCGGGAACCTGAATCTTGGATTTGTTACTTGTTATTATTATACTTCTAGCATGATATTTAATGAGGGAAACCGAACTGTTCCTTAATTAAGAATTATGCTACCAGTGTAATTTTAATTCAACACATTTCCAATAATCCGAGGTCCTTTCAACTGTGGACACGGCTATTCGAATAGATTAAACTTTGCAGAGGTGTACTACTTTACCCACACGACTCGATCAACCCGTAAGCCTCCAGATGCCTCCGTACAATGACACACTTCCTAAGGTATGCCGGCCAGGGAAATCGAGATTCGGTGTTGTTTAGCAAGAAAGCCATATTGAGATGAACCCCATACTTAGTACAAGATATGGATAGCGCTTGCTAAGCGAGCTCGCAAGTTGTGTTGGCGATACCGATGCAATGTAAATAAAGAAAAACATGCTTCCATGCACATTATAGAAAATTGCATCGGGTCCTAAGAACAAATGGTTGAACACAAATATCCTCACACCACCTGGGAATTAACCCAATAAAACCCTCCCCTTGCTGACCGGATGGTACCCATATCCCGCGTGTGGTAGCACGATAGTTACTTGGAATGACAGCCCATGGCTCGGTCCTTAATGGTCCGAACAAGACAACCACGATACCCGAGTCTCGTGCATAACAACACTCACACTACCAACCACTTGTCCAAACCCAAAAACCATTTGAAATAAACAAAGTTTAACTCAAGAATCAGATATAAAGATCTAGATAAAAACAAAGATAAGAAAAGTTCCGTATCTCCCACAATTGATGAGCTAATCCCGTCAACTGATCTAATGCGTCTCATAGACCCGCAATGGCTAAGCATTCAACACATAATAAACATATCATCACAAACATCTAACTTAAGCATATTTATAAAGGAATTATCAAGGATATCAAGCAAGTGTAGGACATAACTAACTAACTCACAATATATCGATATACCAAAATAGCATGCAAGCAGTATCAATTCATTTCAAAACACTAATTTCTCAAAAGCTGGGATCAATATGATGCAAAAACAAAGTTCAAATGATGCTTCCTTACTAGAAGTCAAGTTGCTCGCTCTCAGTGGCATAGGAGTCTACGTTGGGCACTTCGAATTCTATACAAAAAATGACATCGAATCAACACCGAGAAAAAAAAATCAAAGTACTCAAAAATGCATGAATTTCCTATAGTAGCTAGGTAATAATTTTAGATGAATTTAGGTGAAAGAATTATTACATTTGAAGTTAGTATGTGAAAGTTATAGAAGTTTGAAAATCAGATTTCTGGAAAATGCGAAAAAATGCACTTCGGTTACTATTAATCCGATTTTAACTATTTAGTGAAAATTTGTATAATAGTGGTGGATAAAAGGATAAAAGTTATTCTATATTTAGCTAAATATAGAATAAAATTATAAGACCAAAATAACTTGGTTCAATTCATTTGGAGTTCATATGAATTAGTTATGAATTTTCCAAGTTAAAAGCATTTTGTAGTCTGAAAATAATTCATTGGAGGATCAATTTCCAAAAACAATATTTTTCTGGGACAGAGACATACTTCAAAATTATTTCAAATTAAAGTTCATTTAAAATGAAAATTATCAAAATTGCTTTCACTCATTTTGGAGTTAAAATGTATTAGTTATGCATTTTTGAAGTTAAATAAATTTTCAGTATACAAATAATTGATTTCCGAATTTTCCTAGGCATTTTATACTTTTTCTACCGAAGCTAACCTAGCCTTAGACACTGACAAGTGGGGTCTAGTGCACAGTGTCGTTTTTCAATTTAATTCCCGAATTTACGCGTTCTGACAAGAGGGACCCATCTGTCATTGACTCGGTCCACACGCATAGTGCGTGGACCGAAGGTCAACATTGATAAGGACATCACTCCTTCGGATACACACACTACACAAAATCCTCCAGATCCAGTTGCTAAACTACAAGGTCCTATGACAAGAGTTCGTGCATGTCACTTAAATTATGAGGTGAGCTCGTTTCTAGGTGGTACTAATTTATCTATGTAGAATGCTATACTA
This sequence comes from Ampelocalamus luodianensis, assembly GCA_036346255.1. Lineage (NCBI taxonomy): Eukaryota > Viridiplantae > Streptophyta > Magnoliopsida > Poales > Poaceae > Ampelocalamus > Ampelocalamus luodianensis. Next base: position 53,418,446 of record CM070629.1, on the reverse strand, counting down.
CCTAATAATTGTGATCTTTTGTTACGTAGGAATAATGGGGAGGATCTATGACCAGGTCTACAAGCTATACGACCAAACCTGCCAGCGCTACGACCAGACCTGCCAGCGCTACGACCAGGTCTCAAGCTCTTCGACCAGATTCACCAGCACTACGATCAGACCTGCCAGCACTACGACTAGGTCTCAAGGTCTACGACTAGTCATTAGGTGCTACGACACCGTTTGTCAGTACCACGACCAGACCTGCCAGCACTACAACCATGTCTCAAGCTCTACGACCAGTCATTAGATGCTGCGACACCGTTTTGGGCCTAATTGGGCTTCTTAAGCGTGTCGGGGTCAAAACCTAGGTTGTATACGCCTCTCCCATGGCCGCACAACACTAGGTCAACCTCCTCACGCCCCCTATATATATACAACAACCGCCACAGTTTAGGGTTGGGTTTTTCTTAGAATTATTCTGCCACTTGCAGTTTCGCCGTTGTACGGTTTGAGGAACCCCACTTTGTGATCTTCATTCATATTCGCAATACAATTCAGATTGCATCTTCCTTGTTCTTGTGAGTTGCTTCGATTGCTTGTAGGAACAATAACCCTCGTGGTAAGGTCGATCGCGTGCGATTGTGGTCGATAACGACAGTCGTGCGGGTGTAGTGAATTGCGAGGTGACGATCTGCTGGTCGAAAGCCTCAAAGCGTCAACGTCCTCACGACGAAATCAATCGAACCTATCGGAAGATCGGGCCACAGTAGTCATCAGTTGGTATCAGAGCGAAGGTTGCCCGTTAGGTAATCTCGTTTATCCCCTTTGATTGTTGTTTCCATCACCTAGAGTCCAAAAAATTGCCCCACAAAAAGTTTTAGATCTTAGTTTTTCTGTTGTCCAAACCACGTTGTGCCTTTCGCAATTTTGCTTTCAGTATTCGCGTTGTTGAGTTCGAGTCCATTGTCGGTGTCTTTGTTGCTGGTCTAGTCGTCGTGATCTAGTTTCTAGCGTCGAGTCTTTGCTATTTTGGTCATCGTGTATCTCGGCTTATCCTTGGTTGCATCCGTTGCAATTAGGGTTTGTCTGCTATAGCCGAAATTGAGTCACCACCCATCTGACCACTCACTTGCGACACCACCCCCATCCGACCACCTACTCGAGCCAACACCCCCACCCGACCATGTTCGACTACCTAGTCAGATTCAATCATCTACTCGTTTCTGCCCCGATATCCTGCTCGGAGTCTATCTGTTTCTGGTTGCTCTCGGACACCCACACACTCACCTAATCGTGCCCGACCCAACAAAGACCGAGAAGGAACTCCATAACCGAAACAAAGATAGCCAAAGTTCAAAGAGAGAGAGAGAGAGAGAAAGTATCTTTTTATTACCTTTATACCCCGGCTCTCGGGAAAAAGTTTGTGACCTATATATATCTTCAGGCCCAGAAAAAGGGTTTTGAAGAGTTGTGAGTCAAGGTCACTTGCGCAAAAAAAAGGAACCCTAGGTTGGGTTTCGTCAGTCAAAAAAAGAAGAAGAAAGAATAAAAAAAAAGAGAAGGGACCACCCTAGTTGGCTCACGACCACCCTCAGTTGGTCTACGACAACCCACCGATGCTCCACGACCACCCACTGGAGATATCGGTTGCTTTGCAAATTTTGTTCCTTTGGGCTTGTATCTGCCCTATCTTTCGGCTTGCTTGAGCTAGTACTAGGAGAGCGTCTGGGCCAGCAACTGTGACGAGTACTGTGGACTTTGATTTAACTTTGCTAATCTGATTTCATTATTGCTACTCCTTGCTACTAAACATTGCCTGTCCAAGCTCCACGTACTTTTGGCCCTCAGATTTGGATCCTCGCATTCGCCTCCGCCGCAGTCATACATCCCACCTTCTCCGATCATACCACCTGCTGTAATTTGGTAAGAAATTCATAAGAGCTTGGTAAGACGCTTGAGAGTGTGTGATTCCACCTTCCACCACCTAGTTGTTGGTAGGGATACTATATTTGTGTTGTCTTTTGTCTCCTACTAACCATGGCAGGTGAGTAATCGGAAGCGCAAGAGTGTGTTTTGAGGGAAGAGCTCACAAGGGTGTTGGATGAGCACTGCCATGCTATTAATGACGACATTGATAGGAAGTTTGCGGAGACAAATGCTACACTACAACAGCTCAATGATAGTATTGCAACATTCAATGCGCGCATTGATGGTTTGGCCAATCAACCGCCGAACAATGGGCGTGTGGATCCTCAAGGTGCAGCAGCCCACGACCACGAGATCGACAACGATAATGAGATGCGCCACCACGATGCCTTGGATGCACGATAACGGGATCGATTGAACTTCAACCGTCAAGGTATGAGAGGTAATAACTTTCAGCACCATAATGCACATGATAATGATGACCCATATGCTAAAGTCAAGTTCACTATAACATCTTTTGCGGGTGCTTACGATGCTGAAGTATATCTTGATTGGGAGATGACGGTAGAACAGAAATTTAATGCTCACTTAGTTCCTGAAGTGCATAGAGTTAGGCAAGCCACAGGCGAATTTTAAAACTTTGCCATCATTTGGTGGAGTAGAGTATGCAATGATGGATTAGCGCCTACTACCTGGGATGCTTTAAATGTTGCTATGCGTAACAGATTTATTCCACCCTCTTTTAAACGAGACTTGCGTAAGAAATTACAGCGCTTAAACCAAGGCAATAGATCCGTAGAAGAATATTATCAGGAGCTACAAATTAGTATGTTGCGTTGTGATATTATTGAGGACGAAGAGGCTGCTATGGCACGTTTTTATGGAGGACTAACACGTGAGATTCAGGACATAGTTGATTACAAAGAATATGATAGTGTTTCTAGATTGTTCCACCTTGCATGTTTGGCAGAAATGGAATTGCAGGGACGACAGCAGAGGCCAAGGAACAATTTTGGAAGCACGTCTACACTAAGATCAACATCAGGGCAAGTTAAAACAGTCCCACCTTCAGCTACACGATCTGCTGCCCCCTCCTAGAGTAGGGCGCGTTCAGCAGCACCTCCGACACCATCACATGCACCCGAGGTAAACAAAACTACTAGTGTGCAGGTCCCAGCCAAGAGTTCTTCTTCGGTTGCTTCCACAGGTCGTACGACTGGGATTATTTGCCATCGTTGCAAGGGAATGGGTCATGTCATGAGGGACTTCCCAAGTCAGCGAGCATACCTCGCCACCGAAGACGGAGGATATGTAAGTGCTAGTGATATTGAGGATGAGTATGTGCTTGTAGCTAACATTGCAGGTGGAGGAGACGAGACAGATAGTGATGCTGATGATGTAGAAGAACAAGTAGCTGCTGTTGACACAGGGACTCATGTGAGCCTTGTTGCGCAGCGAGTGCTGAGCGCACAAGTGGAGAGAGCGGAGCAAAATCAGCGGCACAACTTGTTCCAATCCAGATTCCTCGTGAAGGAGAGAGCCTGCAAAGTCATCATTGATGGAGGGAGTTGCAACAACCTTGCAAGCGCCAAGATGGTCGAGAAGCTTGGGTTGACCACACAACCACACCCACGTCCCTACTACATCCAATGGTTCAATTCGTGTGGTAAGTTAAAGGTAAACAAAGTTGTGAGAGTACAATTTTCAGCTGGTAATTACAAAGATAGTACCGACTTTGATGTAGTGCCTATGCAAGCATGCTCGTTGTTGCTCCGTAGGCCTTGGATATATGATAATGATGTTTTGCACCATGGTAGAGCTAATACCTACTTGTTCTCACATAGGGGTAAGAAGATTAAGTTATTGCCGTTGATACCCGCTGAAATTGTGAAAGATGAAGTAGAGCGTGCTAGAAATGAAAGAAACACCAATGAACATGATTCTGAAAATTAGCAAGTAGCGAAACATGTTTTCCCACCTAAAAGGGAGAAAGTGGCACCTAGTTCCAAGGCCGAAGGAATTAAATTGAAAGGGTGTGTTATGCTTGCCACTAAATCTGAGCTTGTTGAAATTTGTGATAATGAGCTGCCATGCTATGCATTGATATGCAAAGATGCGTTATTTTCACTTGAGGATATATCTAGCTCTTTGCCTCCTGCTGTTGCTAACCTTTTGCAGGAGTATGCGGATGTATTTCTAGCTGAGATACCCCCGGGGTTGCCACCTATTCGGGGGATAGAACATCAAATTGACTTGATCCCGGGAGCGACTTTGCCAAACCGTGCTGCATATAGGACCAATCCAGAGGAGACTAAGGAAATTCAGCGACAAGTCCAAGATCTTTTGGACCATGGGTACGTACGAGAAAGCCTTAGTCCTTGTGCTGTTCTTGTTTTTTTGGTTCCTAAGAAAGATGGAACTTGGCATATGTGTGTTGATTGTAGAGCCATTAATAATATTACCATAAGGTATCGTCATCCTATTCCTAGGCTAGACAACATGCTTGATGAGTTGAGTGGCTCTATTATTTTCACAAAGATTGACTTGCGAAGTGGTTACCACCAGATTAGAATGAAACTGGGAAATAAATGGAAAACTGCTTTTAAAACTAAGTTCGGACTATATGAGTGGTTAGTGATGCCTTTTGGTCTAACTAATGCACCTAGTACTTTCATGCGATTAATGAACGAGGTTTTACGTCTTTTCATTGAAAAATTTGTGGTGGTTTATTTTGATGATATCTTGATTTATAGCAAGTCACATGAGCTACACTTGAATCATATACGTGTTGTTTTTAATGCCTTGAGAGATGCACGTTTGTTTGGTAACCTCGAGAAGTGCATCTTTTGCACCGATCGAGTTGCGTTTCTTGGTTATGTTGTGATACTACAGGGCATTGAGGTGGATGAGGCAAAGACTGCAGCCATCCAAAGCTGGCCGACGCCTACCACTGTGTCACAGGTGCGGAGCTTCCATGGACTTGCTGGATTCTATCGATGTTTTGTGCGGGATTTCAGCACCATTGCTGCACCATTGAATGAATTGACAAAGAAAGGAGTGCCTTTTCAATGGGGACCTGCGCAAGAGAGGGCATTCCACTTATTGAAAGAGAAGCTCACCCAAGCACCCCCTACTCCAACTCCTTGATTTTGGTAAGACTTTTGAGATTGAATGTGATGCTAGCGGATTGGGATAGGTGGTGTATTGATTCAAGAAGGTAAAGCAGTTGCATATTTCAGCGAGAAGACAGAAGATGTGCTGCCGCCCACTTCTTTTGGCCAAAGATGAGGCGCGATGTTGAGCGCTACGTGGCTCGCTGCACTATATGCAACAAAGCTAAGTCCCGTCTCAATCCACATGGACTTTATATGTCTCTTCCTATTCCTAGCGCCCCTTGGGAGGATATTTCTATAGATTTTGTTTTAGGATTGCCTAGAACAAAGAGGGGAAGGGACAGTATATTTGTAGTAGTGGATCGTTTTTCTAAAATGACATATTTTATACCTTGTCACAAGAGCGATGATGCTACAAACATAGCTAATTTATTTTTCAGAGAAATCATTCGTTTACATGGAGTGCCCAATACTATTGTCTCGAATCGCGATGCGAAGTTTTTGAGCCACTTTTGGAGATCACTTTAGAACAAATTGGGGACAAAACTGCTGTTTTCTACTACGTGCCATCCCCAAACTGATGGACAAATGGAGGTTGTCAACCGCACGTTATCCACCATGTTGCTGGCTGTTTTAAAGAAGAATTTGAAGCTATGGGAAGAGTGTTTACCGCACATTGAGTTTGCATACAATAGGTCGGTACACTCCACCACCAAGGTAAGCCCGTTTCAGGTAGTGTATGGTTTAACCCCCGTGCCCCTATTGATTTACTACCTTTGCCTACCTCTGAACACATTAATTTAGATGCTAAGAAGTGTGCTGAATTTGTTCTTAAGTTGCATGAAATAACTAAAGAAAATATAGAGCGTATGACTGAAAAGTATAGGGTTGCTGGAAGTAAAGGTAGGAAAGAAATAAAATTTCAACCGGGTGATTTAGTTTGGGTGCATTTGAGAAAGGACAGGTTTCCGAAATTAAGAAAATTAAAATTGATGCCTAGAGCTGAAGGACCATTTAAGATAATTAAGAAGATAAATGACAATGCCTATCAATTGGAGCTACCTGCAGATTTTGGGGTTAGCCCCACATTTAACATCTCAGATTTGAAGCCATACGTGGGAGAAGCCGATGAGCTTGAGTCGAGGACGACTCCGATTCAAGAGGGGGAGGATGATGAGGACATCACTCCTTCGGATACACGCACTACACAAAATCCTCTAGATCCAGTTGCTAAACTACAAGGTCCTATGACAAGAGCTCGTGCACGTCACTTAAATTATGGGGTGAGCTCGTTTTAGGTGCTACTAATTTATCTATGCAGAATGGTATACTACCTAATAATTGTGATCTTTTGTTACTTAGGAATAATGGGAAGGATCTACGACCAGGTCTACAAGCTATACGACTGCACACGCGGCGCTACGACTGTGTCTCAAGCTCTTCGACATGATTCACCAAATACACGACTGCACTCGCCAAAGACTACGACTAGTTCTCAAGGTCTACGACTAGTCATTAGGTGCTATGACACCGTTTGCCGCACTCACGACTGCACTCGCCAAAGACTACGACCAGGTCTCAAGCTCTACAACCAGTCATTAGGTGCTGCGATACCGTTTTGGGCCTAATTGGGCTTTGTAAGCGTGTTGGGGTCAAAGCCTAGGTTGTGTACGCCTCTCCCATGGCCGCACAACCCTAGGTCAACCTCCTCACGCCCCCCTATATATATACAACAGGCGCCACAGTTTAGGGTTGGGTTTTTCATAGAATTATTCTGCCACTTGCAGTTTCGCCGTTGTACGGTTTGAGGAACCCCACTTTGTGATCTTCATTCATATTCGCAATACAATTCAGATTGCATCTTCCTTGTTCTTGTGAGTTGCTTCGATTGCTTGCACGAACAATAACCCTCGTGGTAAGGTCGATCGCGTGCGAGCGTGGTCGATAACGACAGTCGTGCGGGTGTAGCGAATTGCGAGGTGACGATCTTCTGGTCGAAAGCCTCAAAGCGTCAACGTCCTCACGACGAAATCAATCGAACCTATCGGAAGATCGGGCCACCGTAGTCATCAAACATGCCCAGTCCACAAGTCTACAGCATAGTGCACTGCGCACTTAAAACCATGGGACCCACATTGTGGGGACCCCAGGTTATCTCCATAAGACCGAGACTAAGCATGGTCTTAAGGACATAACTCTGGATCTCCGGTAAATAGATTCCAACTTAACTCAATCTAAATGAGAGGCTTAACTGAAAACTTGAGCCCCGACGATCATGCGCAGAGCTACTCTGCGAGCACTACATGATTGTCGGTTCTCCAACAAGTCAAGCACTACACTTAGTGAGTTAAATAGGAAGCTATGAACAGTGAGCATGACTTATATTGGCTCCCAAGATCAGTGACCAATATACTCATACTCTCATACAACGTTGATTACATCCATACAACAAACACACATCAATAGTCCAAAAGACAATAATATAGTTTAAGTCTACAACGGTTACAAATGGCCGACCGGACAAATTCAAATAAGAGTATTAAGTAGTAGCGGAAACAAGTAAATAAACCAAAATGCCAGCAGTGGTATGCCCCATAACCCATCGGCAACCGACTGGGAGTTAAATGATAGCACTACTCATCAGTGTCGCCTAAATCGACACTGACAAGCTCGTTGGGTTCGATATCTTCCTCACCTGTAAGAGCCAGCAAACATCTAGCTGAGTACCAAAGAGTACTCGCAAGTCTTACACAAATAGAAATTAGTTATGCATAAGACTATTCCAAGGGATGGCTCATATTGGCTTAGTTTTGCAAAAGAGACGCAACAAGGTACAACCTACACATACTAGTTTTTCAAGTGCCATTTCAAAATCAGATATGAAGCAAGAGTAAAGCATGTGAATAAGTAATGAATTGAATAACAAATAAATCATACAAATAGCAAAGTGGCTGTCCACTTTGAAACAACAACAATGCATGAACAACCATTCATGACAAAGCCGAGTTTACCCATAATTTTACTTTCAAGTCTAACAATAGTAACTCCCGAACTCAAGTGGTTGTCCATAACCGTGGACACGGCTATTCGAATAGATTTATACCCTGTAGGGGTGTACTACTTTACCCACACGACTTGATTAGCCCGTAAGCCTCCAGATGCCTCCGAATATAGCATACTTCCTATGGTATGCCGGTCGGGTAAATCAAGATATAGTCGTTTTTAGCAAGAAGATCCCATTGAGCTAAGTCCCTCAACCCAGGGCTCCTAGGAAACATAAGACGTTACGGTCTCTATGCCCTATCGGCCCAAAAGGAAAACATAGGATTTCTCGGTCCCATGCCCTTACAATTTCACCAACGTGGGACTCAACACAGCAAAACCTTCCCCCTACTTAACCATACGGCTCCCAACCCGCGTGTGGTAGCACGAATGTACTTGAATCAACGACGTTACCAAAGTTCGGTCCTTAATTGTCCAGACAAGTCAAACCACATACCCAATCTCGTGCACGAAGGCACCATCACTAGCCATCACTTGTCCAGATCAAAAGCTCATTTAAAATGACAAATTTAACTCATAAAACAGATACGAAGATCTGAAACAAAAGTATATAAAGAAAGTTGTGTTTATCCCATAATTGTCGGGTTATTCCCGACAATCAGACTACCGTATCTAGACTTGCATGGCTAAGCAGACTCGAACAATATAAATTCATACATCCTATCTTAAGCATGTGGTGCTGGAATAATTCAAGGATAACCTCAATGAATAGGATATAACTAATCTATACATCACAAAAATAACGACAATATCAAAATTGCATGCAAGCAATTATCATTACACTATCTTAACAAAATTGGGATCAAACATGATGCAAAAAGAGAGTTCAAAGGATGCTTGCATGGCTGGTATTATAATTTTTTTCACTCTCGGTTGTGTAATCGCTCGCTTGCGGCAGTTTGGACTCTAAAAAAATAACGACATCGAATAAACACCGAGAAATAGCCAAAAACTCAAATTGCTAAAAAATGCATGAAATTTATACAGTAGCTAGATTATGATTTTAGATGAATTATGTACAAAAATTATTACCGAGAAATAGCCAAAAACTCAAATTGCTCAAAAATGCATGAAATTTATACAGTAGCTAGATTATGATTTTAGATGAATTTAGGTACAAAAATTATTCCATTTGGAGTTTATATGAAAGAGTTATAGTAGTTTGAAAATCAGATTTCTAGAAAATGCTGAAAAATGATGGTTATGTTTACTGTTCATTCGAATTTAATTATGTTATGAAAATTTGCAGAATTCTAGTGGAGATAAAAACTATATGGTTAGATATAGAATAATATTTTTTGGACAACCCAATTGGATTTTTCCCATTTGGAGTTCATATGAATTTTCTAAGAATTTTCAAAGTTAATTCAATTTCTAGTGTAAAAATAATTCTTTTCTGCATTTTAAATTGGAATTAAATCCGTTTTATACACGGGCTGACCTAGGTTCTGTCAATGAAAGATAGGGCCCTTGTATTTTATTTTATTTTCCATTTATTTCCTAAAGGAAAACGAAAACACCCACCGACAAATCTAATCTTCTTATAATCATATACTTAACCGATTCTCTGGTGTTGAATCCAATCACACGCATAACACTCTCCGATCATAGCCTCGTACCTTGATCTAATTCCTATACTAACATCTACTAAGGCATAAACAAGACATTCAACCCAACAAATAATGCTCGGACTCACCATCTTTAATTCATACATACAATCCATCTTTTATTTTCCATTTATTTCCTAAAGGAAAATACCCACCGACAAATCTAATCTTCTTATAATCATATACTTAACCGATTCTCCGGTGTTGAATCCAATCACACGCATAACACTCTCCGATCATAGCCTCGTACCTTGATCTAATTCCTATACTAACATCTACTAAGGCATAAACAAGACATTCAACCCAACAAATAATGCTCGGACTCACCATCTTTAATTCATACATACAATCCATCCGGTGATTGCACAAATTCCACCAAGGGATATGCACATGACCAAGACTAAATCCACAATTGTTCTTTACTAGACCATTAAAGCTAATACTAACTATCAAACTCTACTATTCTCACCGCGACAATTCATATTCGCATACACCAAAATTTCCACCGATCGAGGTTTATTTGACTAACCGACACCTAGTGAGCTCTACAATTTAAAAGCATGTCCAACATTTAACAACTCACTAATCAATCAACTTATATCCATTTCACCGAACTAGTCGCGTATGACATCTACCAATCCAATCACACATGTGTCTATATGATCAACTAATAATCATTTCTCTACTAACTCGATTTAGGACACATTTCTATCAACTCGGTACATGGGACTTATCCACTAATTATAAGGCAATACAAACATTCATCCATAATTAAATGATCCATTGCTACCTTCTCCCAATCCTAGCACAAATGACTCACATAACTATTACCTAAGACATCCGATCAATTTGCTCATGATTGAATAAACCATCCGATTCAACCTCTATATCTCATCAATCATCAACACAAGAGTCATCCAACAAGTAATAAATCATAAAATCCTTATGCGTCCTAACTCCCAAAATTACTAATCCAACGAGAGGATACCCTCCAATTAATTTATCATCTAAGATCACCACAATTTTGCATGTGACTCCAAAATAATATCATCCAATCAATTTATCCAATGTATTTTTAATTTAGCATCCACCGACCAACAATACACAAACACAAAAACCGCTAATACACAAACACAAAAACCGCTACAACAATCTAATCATTCGCATCCATAATATTTATCACATAATCCCGCCTATGCACAAATAAGTCATAACCGGAGAGTTACACCGGTCTTAAACTACCAAAATATTTTTACAAATAAACATGCATAAATAGATGCCATGGTCATAACTAATATGCAACATGCACAACTAATATCGTAATGCGATAGCACAAGCACAATTTTAACACGAAGTATTTTACCACGGCACTAGGTGTGCATATTATTGCCGGACGTCGTCTTCTCGGCTCCCCATCCGTGTTCACCGTAGTCGTCGCCGATGTTTGTCCGCTTCCGCATCCGCGTCCCGCACTGGCACCATCACTCTCGGCCACACCCACAGAGCCGCTTGCCGACGCCGCACTCAAGCGTGACACGCCACACCGCCTCGTCTCACTCAGGCCGTCACGCCGCTGCATGCATGGCCGTCGCATGCATGCGCCGCGCTCTCCGCCGGCCGTCGATGCCATTGTCTTCGGTGCTTGACTCGGCCACCGACACCGACCTCGTCGCCACGTTGCCGCTGCTGCATGCATGCATGTGGCCGAGCTGCTGCATGCTCACCTCCTCCACACCCTCGCCTTGCTCTGGTGCTGCTCCCTCTCTGGCCGACCAGACCTGGTCATCACCGAGCCGCGCCTCCGCCTTGGCGACGCCGCGCTCAAGCGAGCATGCGCCGCGCAAGCCGCTGTTGTGCCACCGCAACGGCCTCCCATGGCTACCGCACCGTGCACCGCAGGGAGCATGCAAACATCACGGCCACCTTGACCCCGCTGCAGCGCCTCAGTGCCGTCGCACCCCGCCGCTACGCTAGCTGCTCCCGCGCCGCCACGCCGCTTTGTTAGGCTGCCGTGCCACCAAGCCGACGTCGCCGCGCCGATCGGGCCACGATGCTCGCATCCTCGCTAAGCCGCCCCTTCTCCTTGCCGCAAAGATGCAACGCCATTGCTACTTCCCACCAAAACAACCATGCTCTTCTTTCTCTTCTCTCCAAATACTCTCAAAAGAACTTGCATGTGAAAACTAAAGGTATGAATTGAAAGCTTAGGTGATGAGGAAGGCGTAGGTATGACATGCATTAGGAGATTTCAGTTTTTGAGTTGGGATCTAGAGGAGAGAAGGTAAGAACTAGAGCTCATGTTAGAGAAAGAATGGAGGTTCTTGCTCTGTTAGCAGAAGGAAAGTGATAGGGAAGAAATGCATTGTGGAGGAAGAAGGAGATGAATGGCAGTAGGATTGAGTGGGCAGTGGCGTGGGGAGATGATGTTGCCAGTGGAGATGAATTGCTTTGTTTGGGGACTAAAGAAATGGGGATGGAGGGGATGACTAAAGAATGGAAAGGTGGATGTGTGGTGCTCTGTTGGGAACCAGACAATGGAAGTGCATATGGCTTTGCAAGTTGATGAATAAACAAGTATAAGTGAGGATGGAGTTGGCGTGAGAACCAAAAGAGAATGGATAGCTCTGCTCGGCTGGGCATAAAACAAAATTCGAATGAACAGTGTTCGGTTTGGGGAAAAACAAATAGCAGCAGGGAGTTTTGTAATTTTTAGACATAGTTTCCTAGCTCCAAAAATCACGAAATTTTTATGGAAGTTTGCTGACACAGTGATGCACAACGTATAATTTTTGCAGGGTTTTTCTTATCCTGCATTCTTCCCTATAATTGTTTTAAGTACTAGTTTTGTTGGTGGTGTTCTGTTGGAGAGGAGATAAATAGCAGTGCAGTTCTTCCTCCTTTTCTCCAACTTATCCAAATGACCTTGCATGCACAAACTAACCGCTAAATTGGAACACTCTCACGATGATGATCGCAACGGTATAACATGCATCGTCGGATTCTTGATTCTCGGTTGTGATTGCGAGGACAGAAGTTAGGGAAAAGAAAGGACACACGGGCGTCTCGCCTGCGGTTGGTCGAACTGAAAAAGAGCGATGTACTAATGCATGCATCATGGTATGATTTTTGAAATGAATGTGAAAACAAGAGATCAATACAATTATTTTTATTTTTATTTTTATTTTTTTAAAACATAGTCTTTCAAACAATTTGATTTCATAAAAAGCAACCATTAAATTAATTCAATTTGATTTTTTAAAGCCACATTTTGATTAAACACTGGATTTAATATAGCCAAAAATTTAATATATAACCAAATTAAATATTAACATCCTGATTCTGAAAATTGGGGTGTTACACACATGTCATACTCTCTAACGAAACCGAGTTAAAGCCATGGGGAAGACTCGTGCTATTCGTGAAGAAGAAAGATGACAGTATGAGGATGTGTGTCGACTACCGTTCTTTAAAGAAGTTAGCACCAGGAACAAGTATCCTCTCCCGAGGATTGATGATTTGTTTAATCAAATGAATGGTGCTTATGTTTTCTCCAAGGTTGATCTGAGACTCAGTTATTTCCAACTCAAGATCAGGCCAGAAGACATTCCAAAGTCCGCGTTCACTACCCGTTACGGCTTGTACAAGTACACTGTAGTGTCATTCGAACTAACCAATGCTCCCGCACGTTTCATGAATCTTATGAACAAAATCTTTGTGGAGTATTTGGATCACTTCGTGATGGTATTCATCAACGATATTCTTATCTATTCTAAGAATGCAGAATAACACGAGCAACACTTGCGTATAGAGCACGAAAAGCTACGCCAACATCAATTGTATGCAAAATTCAGCAAGTGTGAATTTTGGCTAAAAGAAGTCAACTTCCTAGGCTATGTTCTATCTGAAGGGGGGTGTAGTCGTGGACCCGAGTAAAGTACAAGATGTCCTAGCTTGGGAACATCCCCGCACAGTTCCGGAAGTTCGAAGTTTTCTCAGTTCATCGGGAACTTATTAAAGATCGCAAGATCAATAACCCAACTTCTTAAAAAGGAGAAGAAATTTGAATGGTCAGCGCCTTATGATGAGAGCTTTCAAGAATCTAGGACCTTGAAATCGAAATCGTTTCAAGTCAATAGATTACACCAAAGGTATAACTCTTAGCAGGGAACGAGCCCGATTTCAAGTTCCTGGATATGTGTCTTGCATTAGCTCCCAAGAATCAATAACTAATGCGCACATATCCTGAACAACATTATACACAGTCATACACATGTCTTATATTATTGAGAGTAATTTACAAGACTAGTTTTTAAGTATTTACACATGTGACCACCGGTCAACTAAAAACAAAAGTACACAACGGAAACAAATATAAACACCAAAAGATACCACCAAGTGTACCCAACACCCTAAGGCAATTGAGTGGAGGTAGAAATAGCATCATTTGTTAGCGTCGCCATAATCGACGCTAATAGATGGATCATAAGCATAATTGTCCTCACCTGCAACAAGTGGTTAATCTGTTTGAGTACAAAAAGTACTCGCAAGTCTTACACAAACTAATAAAAGAAAGTGTATGATAGAGCCTATCCAAAGGATACGAGAATATACATGTTATTGGCTGGTCAAAGGATGGTAATAGTGGCTTTAAGTTTTGCATAAAAGCAACGAGTTTTATCCCTACACATTCTAGTTTACAAAAGCCATTTAGTAACCAAAATTTTTGGACAAAAGAATACAAGTAACATTCATATAAAGGTAGAATAAACCAAGTCAAAGTGGCTACCCACTTTGATAATCTAACACGCATGAACAACCATTCATGCCGATACCAAGTTATAACCATGTCAAATTTTAGTTTAAAATCTAACAAATGCTGTCTCTCGAACCCAAGTGATCATCCGTAACTGTGGAGACAGCTATTCGAATAGTTTTAACTCTGCAGGGGTGTATATATTTACCCACACAGCTTGATCAGCCCGTAAGCCACTGGATAATAGCACACTTCCATTGGTATGCTGACCGGGGAAATCAAGACTCAGTATTTTTCAGCAAGAACATCTTATTGAGTTGGAAACAACCATGCGAGACAAATCCCGCTTAGTACAAGTTTATGATAGAACCTGCAAAGCGGGGCACGCAAGTTGTGGCGGGAGTGCCGATCCAATTGACAGAAATAAAAACTATGCTCACTTGCACATATTAAATTGCAATTGAAGCCCTACGAACACATGATCATACACATGATGTCCTCACACCACCTGTGTTCCAACTCAATAAATTTTTCCCCTTACTTAACCAAGCGGTGCCCATATACATCCGCGTGTAGAAGTACAAGTGGTACTTGGATTAACGAAGCCACAAAGTTCGGTCCTTGGTGATCTGGACATGGCTACCACATACCCAATTCTTGTGCACGAAGGCACCCTCACTAGCATCCACTTGTCCAGAACGAAAACATGGTTAAATTTGTAAATCTTACACTTAACAATTAGTAAAAATGACGATTTGTTCAGTGTTTCTCGCAGTTGACGAGATTACCCCGTCAACCGAACTAACGTATCTACTGACCTGCATGGCTAAGCATTTATATTAAGAATAAATATCATCACAATACCTAACCTAAGCTCAAGTGTATGGAATTATTAAAGATAAGCCACAATCATTAGGACATAACTAATCTAGACTCACAAGTTAATAATACAACAGAAATAGCATGCAAGCAATTATCATTGCATTTCAAAATACAAAAGTACCAAAACTGGGATCAAGATGATGCAAGAGGATGCTTGCCTGGTTTGGAAATCCACTTGTTCACTCTCGGAGGCGCATAGTTTATTTCGTGCAAATCGGAATCTAAGGAGAAAACACGATAACGAATAAACACCGATAAAACCGAGAAATCCAAAATGCTTGAAAATGCATGAGATTTACATATTAGTGAGATTATGATTTTATATGCATTTAGGTGAAAATTTTAGTTTAATTGAAGTTCATATGAATTCCTTATGGATTTTTGAAGTTAATTTAATTTCTAATGTAAGAGTAATTCTTTTATGAAATTACCTCTAATTACAAAATTTTCTGTAACAGTAATATGTTTAACACTTGTGCCATGTGAATGTACATTAGTAAAGAAGGTCAATAAAATTTATTTCACACCACTTGGAATTGATTAGAACTAGTGATGAATTACTGAAATTGACACAATGACATAAGGTCCACTGTTGATTAACTAACCATAACCCTAAATCTTGGCTTATGATTGATTTTACTCTTTTAGGTTACACGTGAAAGATTAGGTAATAAGAGGTTTACTTAATTGACCTTTGCACTGACAAATCTGGAGCTTCTGTTGGTATTCAAAAAGCTATTATCCTACTGTTTGTTTTAGTTAACTAAACTAATGCTTATTCTTTAGATGATTTGCCTCTATTAGTTTTAAAGTCTAGAACTCAATTGGAACCATAAAGCTTCTAGGTACAAGTATTCAGAATGGTCATCAGCTCATTGACATAAACAAGGGTTCAATTTGGAACCTTTTCTGTCCATACATCCCATTTGAGGAAAACTGTTGTTTGGAGGTGTTGTTACTTAATCTTCACACTTTAACTCAACCACTCACATTGGTTTTCAGGTTTGGATGCTACTGAAAGCTAATTGCCAACTAATTACTTGCATTAAGAAAGACTCCAACTACTAGAATTTAACACTCTATTAGACCACTGTCATTAGATCATCTCCTTTGCTCATGCATCCAAATAGACGAAATTTCTTAGCATGTGTGTTTATTATCTAAATCTTCTTACTAATTCAATTACTCATTTGTTAAGCAAGTTTTGAGGGATCAATTAACTAAACACAGTCCTTAACATCAACGTCCCTCTTCTGCTCAACACTTCAACAAAACGGGGTTGGTTGTTTTCTGCTGTTTCCTGAAAATACCTATCCAACATTGATTTTCAGATTTGGACTGCTACTGACAGCTTAAGTGTTCAAATGGTTAATTGAAGCCATAACATTTCTAACTACTTGACTTAACAAGGTCATTAGTCCATTGACAACCACTAATAGAATTAAAGTGCCACTTTATTCAGATTTCAAGTTTCAGATTAACTATTTCCATTGAGTGACTTAGTGGACATGTACAGTATTTGATAGCATAAGAAAGTTGGTTTTGCAAGAGGGTTCCATAGATATTTCATATTTTCTTCTAACCATCTTTCTTCTCTGTTTATCACTTCAACCAAAGAAGTTGATTATTCTCTATTGATTTCTGAAAATACACACCATTATTGCTTTTCAGATTTGGCTCCTTCTGATAGATAGCTGTCCAAATAGTAAATGAGTCCAGAACATTTCTAACTACTAAATTAACAATTGTTATTAGCCTATTGACAAATCTGATTTCAGCTTCTTGCTCATACAACCTACAAGAGCAATATTTTTTGAACTGAAGTACTATTAGTTAATCTTCCTTTAAATTCAAACTTCAAAATAGCTAACTTACCAGAGTGACCTAATTGGCCTACACAACATTTACTAGCAAAAGACAGATGGTTTTGAAAAGAAGGGTTCCACTGACAAATCAAATTTTCTTCCTACTCACCTTTTTCTCTGATCATCAGTTCATCCAAAGAACTTCTACAGTTTTGACAACTAAACTTTCTACTAACTTAATTATCTATTTGCCAACTATGGCTAAGTGATCAATTAGTTCTTCACCCTTATTAGCTAAAAATCTAACCCTCAGATGGCCCTACAGTTCACTAACCAAGAAAAAGAACAGAGAGGACAATCTCAATTACAGAGAACTGAAAATAGGGAGGCAGCCTAGGGAAGCTCGGCCATGGTGCGTCGTCGGCGAAGGAGCAATGGCGAGGCGAAGCCAACCCTAAAAATGGGTTGATGGAGGACTGCTGATGCTAAGGGAGGCGGTGTTAGGGTTCGGGCGACCGCGTGGTGGCGTGGGGGTGACACGGTGCGGCGCGCTGGAGAGGGAGGGGTGGAAAATAGGGTGCGCATAGGCACGAGTGTGGTGCGAAGAACTCACCGGGGATGTTGTCTACGACGGGGAGGCATCGAGGTAGGCCGGCAGCAATGACCATGGCCAGCGCAGTCATTTCCCATGGTGACGGCCCTGGGGAAGAAAAGGGTACAAGTGAATGATCGGAAATGTTAGAAGAGATCTAGGAGATACTCATAGAGGGAGGAATCTGTGAGGACCCCCGGGTTATCTCCGTAAGGCCGAGTAAATCCCAATCTTATGAAGGTAACTCTGAGCCTCAAGTAAATGGGTTCCAACTTAACTCCATCTAAGCGAGAGGCTTAACTGAAAACTAGAGCCCCGACGGTCATACGTGCTGCTCCTCTGTGACCACTACATGATAGTCGGTTCTCCATCGGTCCAAGTACTACACTTAGTGAGTTAAAATGGAAGCCACGAACAGCAAGCATGAGATCATGTTGGCTCCCAAGATCAGCGACCAACATGCCTCACACTCACATTCAGCATTGATCACATGCATACAACATTCATACATTGATAGTTCAAAAGACATACATCATAATAGTTCAAGTCTACAACTATTACAAAAGGGCCGACCAGCCAATTCAATAAAACACTTAAAGTGGCAGCAGAAGCAAAGTAAATAAACCAAAGGTCTAGCATGGTATGCTCACAACCCATCGGCAAACAACTGGGAGTTAAATAATAGCACTACTCGTTAGCGTCAGCTAAATTGGCGCTAACGAGCTCAACAGGCTCAAAGTCTTCCTCACCTGAAAACCAGTAGACAAACTGGTTGAGTACAAAGGTACTTGCAAGTCTGACATAAATAAAAATTAGTTATGTTAGAGGTTGTTCTAAAGGATGGCTCATATTGGTTTAGTTTTGCGAAAGGATGCAACAATTTACAACCTACACATACTAGTTTTTCATTTGCCATTTTGAAATTAGATTTGAAGTAGAAGTAAAGCATGTGTTAAAGTAATAAATTGAATAACAATGAATCAAACAAATAACAAAGTGGCAGCCCACTTTGATACAACAAAATGTATGAACATCCCATTCATGCTAAATACTGAGTTTAACCACAATTTAAATTCAAAGTCTAACAATAGTAACTCATGAACCCAAGCGATCATACATAGCTGCGGACACGGCTATTCGAATAGATTTATCTCTGCAGAGGTGTACTACTTTACCCACACGACTTGACTAGCCCGTAAGCCACCAGAATTAACATACTTCCTTTGGTGTGTCGACCGGGGAAATCGAGATTCGGTATTTTTCGGCAAGAAAGTGGTATTGAGCCAAGTCCCCCTTGCGAGATGAACCCCTAACCTAGTACAAACGACTGATAGCGCTTGCTAAGTGGGCTCACAAGTTATGTTGGATATACCGATGTAATGTAAATAAAGAAAAATGGTGCTCCCATGCACACTATAGAAAATTGCATCGGCTCCTACGAACAAATGGTTAACACAAGTGTCCTCACACCACCTGGACCCCAACCCAATAAAAACCTCCCCCCCCACTTGACCAAGCGGTACCCATATCTCGCGTGTGGTAGCACGAGTTTTACTTGAATCAACAACGTTAGCAAAGTTCGGTCCTTATTGGTCCAGACAAATCAACCACATACCCAAATCTCATGCACAAAGGAACCATCACTAGCAACCTCTTGTACAAACCCAAAACTCATTTTAAAATAACAAAATGTAACTTAATAAATAGACACAAAGATCTGAAACAAAAAGAAAATAAGAAAGTTGGTGTTTCCCCATAATTATCGGGTTATTCCCGACAATCAATCTACCGTTTCTAGACTTGCATGGCTAAGCAAACCCGTACAATATATTTCACACAACCTAACTTAAGCATGTGGTACTAGAATAATTCAAGGATAACCTCATGAATAGGATATAACAAACTACTCATCACAAAAATAGCGACATAACAAAATAAGCATGCAAGCAATTATCATTGCACTAACTTATCAAAAACTGGGATCAAATATGATCCAAAAGAAAGTTCAAATAATGCTTGCCTTGCTGGTAGTCTAATTGCTCACTCTCAGTGGCGTACGAGTCAATATCAATTGCTTCGAAATCTATAGAATAAAGACCGATATAAACACCGAGAAATACCTCAAACATCAAAATGCTAAAAAATGCATGATTTTTCTACAGTAACTAAACCATGATTTTATATGAATTTAGGTGAAATAATTATTCCATTTGGATTTAGTATGTAGAAGTTATAGTGGTTTGAAATTTAGTCTGTTGGAAAATCCAATTTAAATACAATCGGTTATTGTTCATTGAATTTAATTATTTGGGAAAAATTTCTAGAGAAGTAGTGGGACAAATGATTATATAGGTAAATAGAGAATAATCTTATAATACCAAAATATTTGAGTTTACCTCATTTGGAGTTTTCAAGATTTAGTTACGAATTTATAAAGTTAACAATATTTTATAGTGTAAAGATAATTCATTTTGGAATCACTCTCCCCAAAATATATTTTCTATGACACTGTTAAGATTGAAACCATTTTTAGAAATAATTTTACTTAAAATGATAATTATCAAAAGTGGTTTCACTATTTTTGGAGTTAAAATGAATTAGTTATGTATTTTAGAAGTTTAATACAAATTTTTAGTGTGTAAATAAACTGATGTTCAGATTTTATAACGCATTTTACTTTTCTTACCGACAGTTAACCTAGCCACAGTCACTGACCAGTGGGGCCAGTGAACAGCGTGCTTTTCCTTTTTAACTCTCGATTTAAATTCGCCCTAACATGCGGGGTCCGCCTGTCATAGACTCATTAACTTGGCTAAGCCATGATTTTTGTAACATCCCAATTTTCAGAGCTTAAAAATCTTTTAAATAGTTAGTAGGAGAAAATTCACCATTTGGATTTTATTTGAATTCTAAATCAAAAGCTTAATATTGGACTTTAGAATAAAAACATTTAATATGAATAATCCCAACATGAACATTAACCAAAACTATTTTATTTGGGTTCTATGTGCTCAGATATATTTTCTAGATTTTTCTAGAATTTTTCTGAGTTCATTTGCTATTTTCTATTGCTTATTTGAATTTCTGGTAATTTCTAAAGTAGAAAACCTATTTAAAATCACAGAAATCCTCTCGGGCCGAATCTCTTTCCTCCGGCCCGTTCTCTCTCCTTCCGCCCGATCCAATACATGGCTTCGCTCGCCACAAGCATATCGCCTCGGCGACGGGAGACCCCACCTGTCAGCCCCTCCTCTCTCCCGAGCACCTCGCTCATCCTCCACCGCCCGATCTGATCTGAACGGTCAGATCTTGAGTCCGCTTCGTGGCCGTGTCGTTTCGCACGCGCCCGCTCCCGAGCCGCCGTCGCCGACAGGTGGGCCCCGACCGCCACATCATCGTCGTCTCCAACGCAGACTCTGCCTTCCGCCCGATTTCTCCGCCGCCGCGCCGTGTCCTTCGCGGACTCGCCTCCCGGAGCTATTTAAAGCCCCGAGGATCCTCGTGCCCTCCACCCCGAGCTTCGCCGCCCCCGAAAACCCTAGCCGCCGCCACCGAAGCGCCGCCAGGAGCCCTAGTCGCCGCCTTCGTCTTCAGCTCCGGCCGAACGACCCCATCGCCGCTGCCGCCGTTCCAGTCCCCCTCGCCGCCACCGGACCCCACCCTCGGGATCGCCGCATCGCCCGCATCTCGGAGCTGCCGTCGCCTTCGCCGGAGAACCCCTCCAACGCCATCGCCGTCGAGCCCGAGCCTCCACCTCCGCTTCGAGCTCACCGCCGCCACTCTCGTCACCCCCGAGCACCAGTGAGCACACCGATGAGATCCCCGCGTCCCCCTCTACCTCCCGGTACCACTCGCCGCCAGTGAATCTGTAACACCCTGGCTATTCGGAAGCCAAGATGTCACCTAAAACATCTAACATACATCCATAATGCAGAAGAATTTGAACTAAGTATTTCAACTAAAGACAGCATTAAATTAAACAGGACATGGTGAAGGTATCATTCCTTCACCTTCTAAGTTATTTAATACTGATCATCAATAAAGAAGGTTCACACGCAGTAATAAATCAACATCCATGTGGAGAAGGTATCCTTCCTTCACCAATTATAATTTAATTATTACAGTTCATCATTAACGAATGTAAGATAGAACTAAATTTAATCTTGAACATGAATAGGATGATGTGAACGAGTAGTGCGTGTCTACTCCTCCCAAGTGAGCCAACATCGGGGTTACCTAAAATAAACAAACAACGCAAGAGTGAGTCCATGACTCAGCAAGTACAATGAAAGAAAAAGAACACATATACAAACAGGACATCACCATTTAAGAATGCGAACCTTGCATCGAGTGAACACTTATGAAAACATGAAATGAATGAATGTAATCAAGGATGGACTGCACACATGCATATACTGGGTATAGTGAGTGACACACCGTCGGTGTTCACTTAAGCCCGCACCTTAACAAAAGTGCGGGATCCAAGTCCTATATGAAGAACGTTTCATATAGGTGTCCAAAGCTGCCCATACTTGGAATTGATGGGTCTTACGTGCCCATACTTTGGAATTGATGGGTCTTTCAATCCACTCCGTGGGCGGGACATGACAATGTCCAAATTTGCCCACATTGGAATGGTGGGACTTACAATCCACTCCGTGGACATAACATGAATAAAAGGATGCATGATATGAACATGAACAGTGATAATACCATCTCTCAAGATATACTCCACATAATGAAAGAACATAACCAATTCCGCATCTCGGGTAACACAATATGTCACACTATATTCATGAAAACATTCACAATCACAAAGACTCAAAAGCAACAAAGTACTTGCCTTCGCGTTGCGACGCGTTAGCGAGCAACGATGGCGCCCCAAACCCGTAGCCTCGTGGCCTAAACAATTAAATAACCGAAATAAGAACAACATAGAATCCAACCCGAATTAATAGTCTACAATACCCCTTGAACTCCCAAGGAATCGCCATAAAACCTAATCAAAAACAGGCTGCAACCCAAAACGTGTCGGGACAGCAGCACGAAAATGACAGTAGTTAATGACGTGGGACTCGAAATGAGATGAGTCCAGATCCTACCTCATCTTAACGAACATATCTATAACATTCAAGTTGATGAGATTTCCCAATTCGGCCAATAAACTTCTCTAATAAAGAAAACAAAACAGCAGCACAGCTTCTGTCTGAACAAACAGGACAGCAATACTAAAACAACCATAACTTTTAATCTACAACTCCGAATTGAGCGTTCTTTAACAATCTGAAAAGGTTATGAAATTACCTACAATAAACTAGTTGGCACGACATTCAAATTTTGCCTTTAACAAAAAGTGGCACACGGGTCAAAACTAAAGATAGAAACTGACATACAATCTGGACAGACTGATCTACAATCTGGACAGTCACAAAGAAAAGTGCATAACTTTTGATCTATAAATCCAAATGAGGTGTTCTTTATCAATCCTGAAAGCTAGTGATATCACCTTCAAAATTTGTTATGGGCAAGACCTCTGAATCACCCTCTAACTAGGCCATATATCAACCTAAACAGAGACTGCTAATTCTCGTCAGGATTCTGGACAGCAGATATTAAATCTATCATAACTTTTGACTCGAAAGTCAGAATTAGGTGATCTTGGCGGCCACCGAAAGCTAAGAACAAGACCTACATATCTCTAGGAGATGGGAAACTCAGATTCGGCCTCTAACATCACGAAAAAGTCCACGCAACAATCTGGACAGAATCGAATTTCTACCCGCAGCAAATCGATATAATCAAAATTGAACCAAAACACATCTACCACTAATCAAACGATGAGGATCGGCACTCGTTACCCTTGTAGCAACCAGGACGTAGGTGGGAGAACCTTGGAGAAGATGATCTTCCTCCTCCTTTCTCCTTCTCCCTTCTTCTCCTTCCACCATGGCCGGCGGCACCTCGGAGCTTCTTCCTCATCTTGGTAGAGCAGCACGGAGGGGGCTGCTACAGATCCGCGTGCTACAGTGCGGCACTGCATCTGTAGCAGAGGGTAGGGTTTTGGGAAGGAGACCCCCTTCTTGACTCCACTACAAGGCCGCCCACTTGGCTAGGACACCTTGGGCTAAAAGCCAAGGTCCAATCCTCTCTCAAATCCTGAATTTTCTTTCAATTTTCCTCTAAACTTTAATGCATTCAAATTTGAATAAATTTCTCTTCCGAATAATATGTTCTCTCTATTTGATATTCGAGGTATTACATTCTACCCCCCTTAACAGAATTCGACCTCGAATTCTAACCGTCGAAATAAACGAAAGAATAATTGCCACCGAAAAGAAACATCTATTAACATATGCCCGGAGCAAACATGTCTGGATACAACTCGCGCATGCGAGACTCCAGGTCCCAAATGACCTATCTCTCAGACTGACAAGACCACAAGACATTGACGTAAACTACATCTGACCTAACACTCAATCCGACATTGCCAAGTACACTCATCAGAAGAGATTCAAAGGTAAGATCCTACTCGATGGTCAATGACGTTAACGAATATTCAAACTCTAGTTCTCACAGGTACTCACTCGGCACCAAACATGCTAAATGTAGTACACCACATATGGACCGAGACGGTCCTTGCGATACGCCAACTTCCGAATTCCGTAGCTAACGAAAACAACCCAAAGTACCTTGGCTAACCTTCCAATTGATCTTGAACCACACAACATGCACATAGAACACGAACTCTTGTTCCACCTCTCAATTGAACTCTTCACTAAAATAAGGATCACCTCCTTTAACGAAACACACAATGAGCTCTCTTTAAGCAAACTCTTTTACCGACCAAACCCATCTGAAAAGAAAGATTCACATCGCATCTATGCGTTACCACCAAGACTAAAGAGTCAAACACAAAAATCGAATTTCATCACGAAAAACCTTTCCACGTTCCAAGTGGCGGTTTGCGAATAAACGCCACGAAATCCAAAGGAGAAATCACTTGAATGCCCAAAAAAATCATTTATTCCGTCGAATGGAAAGAATCACACATATCAACATAAATGTCGAGCTCAACTTGCGAAAGACATCTCACAAAACACATAGCTCAAACAAGAATCAAGAAAACGTGTCTCTACTTTAGGAAGCATCAATTTCTCGCTTCTCTTTCAGAATAAAACTTCTCTCAAACTTTGGAATTCCAATTCATCGCATAACACCCTAACTCATCTCTCTTAACTTGGCATTCTCAACGCTATGCTCAAGTCGAAATACATCATCCACACCTCGGTATAGAGGCTCTATCGACTACACCTGAAACTTTCTCTCAACAACTCCTCTACCGAATGAATTAATTTGACAGATGACTTCCAATGCATCTCAAAATAGATATCACATGCAATCACATCACCTCAATGTTTTAAGAATAAACAACTCGAAATTCCCAGACACACATTCATATACTTCCTCAAAAGGGTTCTATCAATGACCATCCCATTGTTCGAATCCACCCTTATTCTACTTTCTCTACACATAATCATTGGGAGACTCAAGGTCCTAGCAAAAGAATGTGAAGCCCAAAATTAAACTCCAAGACTCCTACCATGAACTTCTCATATAGAAGATAGGGAAGCCTCAAATTAAATCCCTAAAATTCTCACAATCCAAACATACTCGCGCATTGACATCAACACAAAAACATTTCTTCGATCCAATTATCTTTATCAAGATTCTAATTCTTAGAGAGTTACTTACTACGTCCAAGTCATTCATGGCAATAATCCAACAATCTCGGCTATCTCTTTAATCTCTTTAACGATCGATCACTTTGCTAATATTACTCCCATTACAACACCATCATATTTCATCTACACAACCACGCAAGGTACTCAACCGCGACACTCTAATACATTGATCAAGATTTTCATACTTTGGATAATTCTATGTTCCATTGAAATGAACAAAAGAACTTGGACTACGCCTCGCTATAGATTCTACTAGTTGTAACCATGCAATCAGTTTAACCTCCAAAGGCAACCTTCTAATGAGATAAACTCCTCTTAAATAACTATATTACGAAATTATTTCATCCTCCAATGCTCATCGAATAATTTCCAACCCAAAGTTTCACAACTACAATCATTAAACACCTCAAAAGACTCGGTGAAACGAATAGATTGATTCTTTCTCAAAAGGAAGAGCGAATGAAATCAATTTTCTTCAACTAGGAAAACATGTGCCACCCAAGTGAACAAAGGATCAAGAAAAAAATAGTCACTTAGGCAAAGTACTCGGAAAACATAAGGAAAAATCAATAGTCGAGGGCTCAAGCCCTATTGAAAGCAAATACCAAACCACAAATGAGAAGAAGGTAATGCCCTTTGAAAATTTGATAAACTCTTATGGAACAAATGCATAAGGTTTAAGCACACCCAAATAAACGCAAGTGGCGAAACGCGACTTAAATCTCAAATACTTTTACTTCACTCCTTCCTTTAACCAGAAAGTTATTTTACGTGATTACTACATCACTTTGCCAACTTAAACAAGATAAGCTCTTAAGACCAAATCATAAGAACCACTTAAGAACCAATAAAATCTTTCAACCCGTCTCTTTGCTCAAAATGTACAAAGTTACCACATAACTCATGAGGTCCAAAGATAACAAACGCAAAACTCAAACACTTTCACTAAAACAAGATCATGCAAATGATTTTTTCGTTGAACATTATCATCACAACCACCGATCGACAATCACACTAATCAACGAAATAATATGCTATTGGCGAGAATCATCAAATCTCTTAACACTCCATGAACTTTTGAAAAGAATCACAATGAACTACTTCATCATGTCTCTAAAATCTAAATAAGGTTACATATACTTGATCTAGGGAAAACCTAGTGCAAAAACCTTATAATTGAAACAAACTCTTTCAACAAGATGATAATAGAACATGACAATCTCACCAATGTACACCAACGAAATCTCGATTAGCTTTCATCCATTTAACTCTTAGTGACACTCAATGCCAAGATAGTACACACTAAATGCTCTCTAGCCACACATGGCACAAACATGATCCTACCTCTGTTTGCAACCTCAACAACAGTTAAGAGGATATAATCAGCATTCTAACTTATGATCAGCAATTAGAATAAAATGTCCTTAACTTCAATAATATAGGACACATAAGTCAAGGTTTCACAAGGCGATACATCATCGTTCATCTAGTCATTTAAACATGTTTCAATAATTTTTAGCATGGCAAGAATCAAGTAAAGCTATCATTTAAATAAGATCATCAAGATCCAAATAGAAGACAAATTCAAGATTAATATTTATCAAGACAACATTCGAACACATCCTTAACTTAACCATCACTAGCGGTTAGAATAACCGAAAGAGGACCTAGATTTCAACTTATCTAACAAATTTATCGATTATCCGATCGTAAAGATCAACCCGATACATCCACATTTTTTCCACAATTCTTAACAACAATAGCTTCTTGAACAAATATGAACAACCTCTTATCTAAAACTCATCCTGTACCAAATACAATGACATTTCACTTTAAGCAATTCACTTCCACGAATACTAGTTAAGAATAGACTGTTTGCACAAAGCTAATAACCCAAATCTGATAACTCATACCATAATAATTAATTCATTTAATTAACACCTCGTACTTAAGCATGTCAAGACATCACTTAAAGATTTTAACCTAATCTTTCGTAAAAGAGGCATTACATTCCAACACCGAACTAATCCAAAAGAAATACATAAAGTCAAAGCTTTCACATGTTAAAGAATTTGCAATGTAAAACTTTCAGACCTGAATACTCAATAATAAATGATTCACATTCTCCAATAAGAAGGCGAACTCCCAAGAAAAGATAAGTTTTTTTGCCGATATCCAACGATCCCAAGAACAACTTTAGACCAGAAAGAGAACAAGTAGTCGACTTATGGAACCAAGAAAGTCCAATGAGAACTCATCGTAAGAAATGTAAAACACTAACTCAAGAAAACTTCATCAAACGCAACTATTACCGTAATCGCCACATACGTAACCAAGGAAGAGAATAATATTTTCTAAAGAATCTCACCTCAACACTCCACTATGGTATTCGGGTAGATACTACTCTATTCGCTACCACAAATATCGTGCAATCGACAAAGTCCAGGGCCACAACCACGGCCTCCACTTCTTAACCTCCATCATCGACACGCTTAAACAATATAATCAATTATGATTATACATGATCATATCATGACAATCATAGAATAGATTCATAGATATGGAATATCATAACATATCATAGATTAACAACAAGAAAGATAATACAAAAGCAATTCAACAATTGCTCAACGAATGAAACATAACAATAGAAATACGAAACAATGGATTTCCCAACCCCACCTCATCAGCGTACAAGTGTGTCAATTTAATATTCAATTACCACGGACCTAAAGCCCGCTCGATACCAATCAGTAACACCACGGCTATTCGGAAGCCAAGATGTCACCTAAAACATCTAACATACATCCATAATGCGTAAGAATTTGAACTAAGTATTTCAACTAAAGACAAGATTAAATTAAACAGACATGGTGAAGGTATCATTCCTTCACCTTCTAAGTTATTTAATACTCGATCATCAATAAAGAAGGTTCACACGCAGTAATAAATCAACATCCATGTGGAGAAGGTATCCTTCCTTCACCAATTATAATTTAATTATTACAGTTCATCATTAACGAATGTAAGATAGAACTAAATTTAATCTTGAACATGAATAGGATGATGTGAACGAGTAGTGCGTGTCTACTCCTCCCAAGTGAGCCAACATCGGGGTTACCTAAAATAAACAAACAACGCAAGAGTGAGTCCATGACTCAAAGTACAATGAAAGAAAAAGAACACATATACAAACAGACATCACCATTTAAGAATGCGAACCTTGCATCGAGTGAACACTTATGAAAACATGAAATGAATGAATGTAATCAAGGATGGACTGCACACATGCATATACGGTATAGTGAGTGACACACCGTCGGTGTTCACTTAAGCCCGCACCTTAACAAAAGTGCGGGATCCAAGTCCTATATGAAGAACGTTTCATATAGGTGTCCAAAGCTGCCCATACCGGAATTGATGGGTCTTACGTGCCCATACCGGAATTGATGGGTCTTTCAATCCACTCCGTGGACGGGACATGACAATGTCCAAATTTGCCCACATTGGAATGGTGGGACTTACAATCCACTCCCGTGGACATAACATGAATAAAAGGATGCATGATATGAACATGAACAGTGATAATACCATCTCTCAGTATATACTCCACATAATGAAAGAACATAACCAATTCCGCATCTCGGGTAACACAATATGTCACACTATATTCATGAAAACATTCACAATCACAAAGACTCAAAAGCAACAAAGTACTTGCCTTCCGCGTTGCGACGCGTTAGCAGGCAACGATGGCGCTCCCAAACCCGTAGCCTCGTGGCCTAAACAATTAAATAACCGAAATAAGAACAACATAGAATCCAACCCGAATTAATAGTCTACAATACCCCCCTTGAACTCCCAAGGAATCGCCATAAAACCTAATCTGAAAACAGGCTGCAACCCAAAACGTGTCGGGACAGCAGCACGAAAATGACAGTAGTTAATGACGTGGGACTCGAAATGAGATGAGTCCAGATCCTACCTCATCTTAACGAACATATCTATAACATTCAAGTTGATGAGATTTCCAATTCGGCCAATAAACTTCTCTAATAAAGAAAACAAAACAGCAGCACAGCTTCTGTCTGAACAAACAGGACAGCAATACTAAAACAACCATAACTTTTAATCTACAACCTGAATTGAGCGTTCTTTAACAATCTGAAAAGGTTATGAAATTACCTACAATAAACTAGTTGGCACGACATTCAAATTTTGCCTTTAACAAAAAGTGGCACACGGGTCAAAACTAAAGATAGAAACTGACATACAATCTGGACAGACTGATCTACAATCTGGACAGTCACAAAGAAAAGTGCATAACTTTTGATCTATAAATCCAAATGAGGTGTTCTTTATCAATCCTGAAAGCTAGTGATATCACCTTCAAAATTTGTTATGGGCAAGACCTCTGAATCACCCTCTAACTAGGCCATATATCAACCTAAACAGAGACTGCTAATTCTCGTCAGGATTCTGGACAGCAGATA
This sequence comes from Ampelocalamus luodianensis, assembly GCA_036346255.1. NCBI lineage: Eukaryota > Viridiplantae > Streptophyta > Magnoliopsida > Poales > Poaceae > Ampelocalamus > Ampelocalamus luodianensis. Next base: position 53,388,488 of record CM070629.1, on the reverse strand, counting down.
TTAAATCTATCATAACTTTTGACTCGAAAGTCGGAATTAGGTGATCTTGGCGGCCACCGAAAGCTAAGAACAAGACCTACATATCTCTAGGAGATGGGAAACTCAGATTCGGCCTCTAACATCACGAAAAGTCCACGCAACAATCTGGACAGAATCGAATTTCTACCCGCAGCAAATCGATATAATCAAAATTGAACCAAAACACATCTACCACTAATCAAACGATGAGGATCGGCACTCGTTACCCTTTGTAGCAACCAGGACGTAGGTGGGAGAACCTTGGAGAAGATGATCTTCCTCCTCCTTTCTCCTTCTCCTTCTTCTCCTTCCACCATGGCGGCGGCACCTGGAGCTTCTTCCTCATCTTGGTAGAGCAGCACGGAGGGGGCTGCTACAGATACCGCGTGCTAAAGTGCGGCGCGGTGCACTGTAGCAGAGGGTAGGGTTTTGGGAAGGAGACCCCCTTCTTGACTCCACTACAAGGCCGCCCACTTGGCTAGGACACCTTGGGCTAAAAGCCGAAGGTCCAATCCTCTCTCAAATCCTGAATTTTCTTTCAATTTTCCTCTAAACTTTAATGCATTCAAATTTGAATAAATTTCTCTTCCGAATAATATGTTCTCTCTATTTGATATTCGAGGTATTACAGAATCGCCGTCGTTCACCGGGACCCTTGGTTCCCGAGCGCCGCCGCTCTCGCTGTCGTCCACGTCGGTGCCACCTCAGCGCCGCGTCAGCGCCCGTGCCTCCGTGTCGCATGCGTGGCGCCCGCCATCGCCACGCAGGCGCCGCGTGGCGCCCACCGTCTCGAACTCCGAGGCTCGGTAGACCCAGTCTACCGTGAGCCGTGTCTGTGACGTGTGGGACCCACCTGTCAGGCCAACTGTCACCCCATCCGAACGTCCTCAGCTGACGTCAGCGTTGCGCAATATTCTGATTTTTCTTCAGAGAAATAATTCGGGAAAATCCAAAAAATCTAAATTAGGGTTTCTTTTAGATTTCCAATCTTCCAAAGCTCATAACTTTTGCATCCTAACTCCGATTGAGCCCATTCAAATTTCTAAATTTGTCTAAATTCAAGCTCTATTTATCTGAGATTTTTATTTAATTTTTGGAGTTTGTTTTGCCTCTATTATTTATTTGTTTTGTTTGTTTGTGTCTCGTTTGCGAGTAGACGTCGATTCGTCGGGGAATTTTGTGGAAGAAGGAGCACCCCAAGATCAAGACTAGTACATAGACATTTTCCAAGGCAAGTCATACCTTTGATCATCTTGAACCCAGTTTTCAAATTACTTTGTGTTAAATTATTGCATTCTACTTTAATTATTTATTTAAATGCTTTGGGCATAGTTATTATCCAAATTGTTATCACACCTTGGCCTTGTATGTCATAATTCCTTGTCACCCTAGATTGGTTATTAGTTGGTAATATTATAGCACCAACGTGGGTTGGTTAGATGCGAGTACAATTGCTTAGCCATGCTACGAGTCTCACATCTCATGAAAGTTGCAAATATGAACTATGACTAAGTGACTATGAAACTTTGTGTCAAACTGTGTGCTATGTGTTATTACTTCGTGATGGCATGTGTTGCACTAAAACCAACTGGGTGGTAAAGGATTTAGACTGAGGTAAGTGGTGGAGACTGTGTGACATGGTGGTCTATGTGATGGGAATGATCATCTTTGTGACTTAGTTAGAACATGGAAGTCTTGCCTTGGTCAATTAAGGACTTAACTTTGTGCGCCATTGAACTGAGCCTTACTGTACGACCACATGCCTGGTATGGGACGGGCCTAACTTAGTAAGTTATGGATTCTCGCATTGATGTTCGGTGGATAGGTTAGGGTGTGTGTGACAGGGTGGAGGTGTGACTACTTGGTGGTTGCATCGCGGGACGATTCGTCTTCCCTGTCCAACGGTGTGTGTTATACCAATTCTATGTGAGCTGGTATAGCGGTTTGTAAGCACACTGGGAATGTCAATGTTTGAGATGAAGTTTCCGAACTATTTTGTTACGATTGGTGCTTGCTACACTAGTTGTATCTTGTGGGTAAAGTGTACAAGCTCTGCAGAGTGTTAAACAATCTATTCGAATAGCCGCGTCCGCGGTCATGGACATGCTCGGGGATTTCACACGAGGGGTAGTTTTCATAAAATGTGGGAATGGGAGCTGTGTGACCTTAATCATATGGCTATGTGAAATAATCTGTTTAGCTGTGTGTCTTTGTGGAAACAACTGTTAAATTAATATTGTTTATTGGTTTTGAACTGCATTTCAATCTATTATTTGTATTCAATTGCAAATGTTGCTTTTATGCAAAAGAACCACAGAAGCCTTTTCTTTGGAATAAGCCTGCATCTATACATTGCATCCTGTGGTATGATTTGCGAGTACAGTTGTGTACTCACGCTTGTTGTAAAACTTGCGCCCAAACCTACAGAAGAGGAGGAGTCTACGCCGCTGAGGAGGAGTTCGCCAAGGCCGATCGCTCGTTAAGGTCCGGATCCCGCTTGGTTGCTGTGGTGAATTGGTGGGATCTACGCTGGAGTTTTCCGTTCCGCTGCTGTTTATTTCCTGTTAGCCCTGCGTGGCTTAATAAGTGTAAACTCGACCATAAGGTCAAAACCTTATTTGTTATTTAAACTAATCGTTTATTTTATTTATCGCTTGTGTGGATCGATATTTACCTATGTTAACCTTGTGTGCACTAGCGTGATCCTGGACTAGTGCAGTATACACAGAGGGTTCCAGAATCGTAATTCTGGGTCCCGACAGAGGTGGTATCAGAGCCATACTGACTGTAGGTCTTGACCTTAGTTAGATTGGCCGTCTTTAGAGTGTCCAAATTATTTTCTAAAAGAAAAATTAACTTGCAAAGTTAATTGATTGCTTAACTCTTCTCATATCTCTCTCGCCTCAACTATTGCTATAATCCTTTCTCTCCCCGCTGTTTTAAAGTTACTCTTACCCTGTTCGTCTGTCTTGACAGATGTCTCGCCTTCAGAGCTATGGTGAGCGCACTGGAGGGTATGCCGCCGAGCTTTGGAAGTTGCTCCAGGTTCTTGGAGGTTTTGATCGTCCGCTGTACGTCGGCAACAATTGGGTTGTGAATGGACAGAACCGTGGAGTGATTTGTCGCCTGACGATCTACGCCAGGAGGAACGACAAGGCAAGCCAACCTTCGCACGTCTCTGTGAGGAAGATCACTTGGCTGGAAGGAATCCAGGAGTCGTCGCGCTTGGCCATGCTTCGTATCTGCAACATCTACGCACGGGAGCTTCAAGACACCGTCTTCCGTTACCACCCCAGAGCTGCAGCTATGGACTTGCCAGCACGCTACCCGTCCACAAAAGGAGAGAGCAACGCTACAGTCGTGCACCTCGCCCAGTTCGTGGCCGCCCAGGAGGAAGCCTTGGAGAGAGCCATCACTGAGCTGGATCATGTATATGAAGCCTTGCAGAGAGCTGAAGAGAAGGTCGCCACTCTGCAAGAGATCCTCTACGACCAAGTTCCCGAAGAAGAGGAAGACCCCGAGGAGGACTCTGAAGAAGATCCAAAGGAAGGCCCAGTCGAGCCAGAAGAGGATGCAGAGCCAGAGGAGCCAATCGAGCGCTTGCACCGAGAACGCTGCTCTCTGCTTTGCACAGCCTCGTGGCATCGATCGGTTGCCAAGATGCCGGCTCACTTCCGAGTCTACAGCCGTCAGGAGCGCCGCCGCGGTTGTGGAGGCTTTCTTGAGTTGTTGTCTTAGTTTCGGTTCTTCAGGCTTAGCCAGTTTCGGTTTAGTGAGTCGCCCTTTAGGCGGTAGTTTTCTGTGCTTAGGTCGTGTTTCTTTTTGTGTGCGAGTATGAGCTGCAAAGGCCCTTAGGCATTTGTTGCAGCCATACTAAGACCCTAATTAATAAAGGTATTTCATTGGAGTTTCTTGAGCCGTGTTTTGTTGGGTTTAACCTGCCCCTCTACTTAGTTCTCAACTTATCTTGTGCTTGCTACCTTATCTAACCTATGGAGCTTCGCCAGATGGTTCAAACTCGTCAGACTGCTGCGAGTGGTTCCGGTACCCCAGCACCGAGAAGCAATGAGCAACCAGCCGCAGGAGCAGTTCCGCCACAAGCACCCCCAATTGACTTGCAAAACTTTGGAGCTTTCATGGTAGCACAGACTCAGCTGATGAATACCATGATGACTCAGATGCAAGCTATGCACAACCAGAACAACAACAACAACAATCAACAGTATGGAGCCCCAGCCGTTCATGGTCACCATGGACCATCCAAACTTGCAGAATTTATGAGGACTCGTGTAACATCCCAAAAATTTGGTCTGTTTTGAAGTTTTAAAAGAAAAATAACCATTTGGATTTTTCTGCTAAATTAAAAAAAGCTTAATTAGAATTTTCAGAGTTCAAAACAATTTAATATGAATAATGTCAACATCAACTATTATCAAAATTATTTTATTTGGGTTCTATGTGCTTGGATATATTTTCTAGGATTTTCTAGAATTTTTCCGAGTGCATTTGCTATTTTCTAATTGCCTTTTGGATTTTCTGCTATTTTCTAAAAAGAAAAACCTAAATTAAATCTCAGAAAGCCTCCGGGCCTAATCTCTTAGCCCCGGCCCATCTTCACTTCGGCGCAGCCCAGCCCGCACGCCATTTATTTTCTTCCGTCTCAGCCCACTCCTTCCCTTCCGGCCCGGCCGCTTTCCTCCCTTCTCCCTTTGTTTCTTTGCCCGAAGCCCAGCTCACCTCCTGTCTTTCTTCTGTGCCGTAGCCCAAGTGCAGCCGAGAGGCAGCTCCTTTCTCTTTTGTCCCTTTGCCCGTGGGCCCAACTTGCCGCATGTGCATCGTCTCCTTCGTGGAGTTCTTGCTCCCGTGTCCGAGCAAGACTTGTCCAGCGCCGCCGGCCTCCATTCGAACTCCTCCCTCCGGTGCTACTTAAAGGCCGCCAGCCGCGTCAATTTGTTCGCCCGTGCCTCCTCTCCCAAAGCCATAAACCACCGGTTCCGATCTCATCTGGGTTTTGTCGGATTTTGTCGACAAACCGGGACGCCGCCGCAAGCTTCTTCCTCGGGGATCTTCGCTGTCGGACCTCCTCAGCCTGCGCCGTCGCCGCCGTCGTGATCGCATCATCGGGAGCTTCGCCGTGACGCCGTTCTCTCCAACCGAGGATCTCTGTATCGCCGTTGTCGGTTTCGTCTGACAAACCGATCGCCGGTCACTTCTCCGATCTACCTATTCTGGTGAGCTCCTTTGCCCCTGAACGCGTCATATCGTGCCCGAGAGTACTCTCATCTAATCCCCACCTCCCTTTTGTCTTTTCCGCCGTCGAGCCGTCGCCGCCGTGCTCCTCCATCTTCTCCGGCCACCTTGCTCTCGCCACCGTTCTAGCTCGTCTCCGGTCGGCCCGAGCGTTTCTTTGTGTTCCTGGTGATGTCGCCGCACCCATGCTCCTCTTGATCTTCATCGGGCACCGCTCCATCACCAAAGTCGTCGCGCCCGAGGACCTCGCCGTCGCCAATATCGCCGCCGCCGTCGACTCGTCGCCGGAATTTCCAAACCTCTGTCACCAGAAGTTTCGCCGTGATCTGAGGATCTCGTTTTTCTATTTTGTTGACCTTGCTTCGCCGCCCTTAGCCGTCGCCATCGCCGGCCGGAGCTTCCTTCTCCCTCTGGTTTGCTTCTGTGCCACCGTGGCCTCCACTTCATCTCCAACTCAGCTGCCACCTCGGAGTCTTGGCCATGTGGCAGTCCCCGTCATCTCTTGTCATCGGCCATGTGGCATGCCCGCAAATCCACCCGAGCCAAAATCTTGTAAACCTAGTCCACGGTACACCCAGTCACTGCCAAGTGGGACCCAGCTATCAGATGAGTTTTCATCCCGTCCGAACCGCTCTGCTGCCGTCAGCTGACGTCATAATCTTCTTTTCTTTCAGAAAAATAATTCAGTAAATCCATAAATTCTGATTTTCAGCATTTTATGTGATTTCAATCTTCCAGAGCTCATATCTTTTGCATCCGAACTCCGATTGAGTCCATTCAAATTCCTAAATTTATCTAAATTCAAGATCTATTTATCTGAGATTTTTATTTAATTTTTGGAGTTTGTTTTCTCTCTGTTATTTATTTATTTGGTTTATTTGCTTGTTTTGCGAATAGACATCGATACTTCGGGAAGCTTCGAGCAAGGAGTAGCATACCAAGATCAAGATCAATCACTGGATTTATTCCAAGGCAAGTCGTGGTCCTTTGATCATATTGAACCTATGATTTCAAAAGTATATTCTTTTATATAATTGCATGCTATCTTTATATAAATTGCTTTGGGTATAGTTATTACCTGTTGTCATTATGCCTCCATTGAATATTTGAATGCCATGAATCTTTTGTCACCTTAGCATGGGTAATTTTAGTTGGACATATTTGTATTGCCAACATGGGTATCGTACATATGCTTAGCCTTGCTTAGTTACGATGGGTTTGTCATCACATGTGTCCTAATAATCAATTTTGACTTAATGGAATATGGAATCGTGGTGGTGAGCCACTCTTGTTAAAATTTGTGTACCATGACAGGTATGTCATTGGTCTTGGTTAAACAAAATAGTTTTTGCTTGGGCGAGTGGTTGGTGGATAGGAGGATGTGGATTGAACATGTTGTGGGTTTGTGGTAGTCTCACTTTGAGTAACTTGTCAAGGACTTAATCTTGTGCGCCATTGAACTGGGCCTTAACCGCATAACCACATGTCCGGTATGGGACGGACTGGCCGATTAATTAGCAATGTCTTAATTTGGTTCTGTCATGTGAAGCGTGGTTACGGGAAACGATTCTCACGGTGGCGCAAGAGGGGGCCCTGTCAGTCGGAAAGACATTCGGTGTTGAATCCTTAGCGGCGTAATCAAGTTAAGAAGGAGCTTTGTAAAAGCCTTGTGATGATCACTTAGTCGCACACCTCGGAAGTGTGTTAAACGGACATTATAAGTTGATCTATCTCTTGTGGGTCAAGCTGTACAACCTCTGCAGAGTGTAAAACTATTCGAATAGCCGTGTCCGCGGTTATGGACGTGCCTGGGGATTTCACACGGGAGATAGAGTTTCTTTAAAAATGTGTCGGAGTGTGGATGGGAAGTTCACTTTATGAATATAATGTTCGTTTGGTGAATAGGTCATTCACTTGGTGGTTTGTGTCGATTGGTGAATGGGGAATTCACTTATCTTTGGTTTGGTTGGGAAGTGGATGGGAAGTTCACTAGTTGTTTCAAAGAAATTGTTTATTTACTTGTTATTATTTTCAATTACGCATTTCAATCTATTTATTGTATTTATCGTATATGTTGTTTTCTACAAAAGAGCCATACAGCTAATCTTTGTTCAAGCCTTGCATGAATACTATTTACATACATTTCCCCACGGCTTGTTGAGTATATTCAAAGTACTCATGGCTTTGCGCCCTCTGTTTGATCAGCAGTAGAGGAAGAATACCAAGCTGCCAAAGAGTTCTACCAGGAAGATCATGAAGGTTTTGCGGATTAGGATGCGTTTCTCCACTCGATTGCCTGTGGGCATGTTGATTGGCCTTTTGAAGAGTTTCGTTCCGCTGCAAGAGTTCATTTGTTTCTTTAGCCCTGCGTGGCAAGTTGAGTAAACGTTGACCATAAGGTCCGGTTATTATTATTATTTGTTACTCTGAGATCTTTTTAGTTAAATTGAATAAATGGATGGTATTTCATCACTGTTTCCCTGTGTGAGCTAGCTACTGATCTGGGACTAGTTCAGAATACACAGAGGGTTCCTGAGATGTATTTTCGGGTCCCGACAACTCGTCCACCAACATTCTCCGGACACGTCTCTCCAGTGGAAGCAGATGATTGGCTCAGAGTTATCGAAAGGAAGCTGCTGATCACCCAGTGCAGCGACCGTGAAAAGGTTCTGTATGCCACTCACCAGATGGAAGGCACCGCTCCTGAATGGTGGGAGAACTTCGCGCCGCCATGAGACGCCACGGATATCACCGGGAAGAATTTTTCATGCATTTCGCTAGTATCACGTACCAGAAGGCATTATCGATCTGAAGAAGGATGAGTTCCGTGTTCTCAAGCAAGGAGCTATGTCAGTGTCTGACTACCTCAACAAGTTTTCTCAGCTAGCTCGCTATGCAGCGGAAGATGTAGCCACGGACAAGGCTCGTCAGAGTCGCTTTTTGAAGGGACTAAACACTGGACTACAAGTCAGTTTGATCGCCCATACTTTTCCTGATTTCCAAGAGCTGGTCAACAAAACCTTTGTTCTAGAGGACAAACGCAAGGAGCTGGAAGAGAACCATAAACGCCGGATGGCTCAGCAAGGGAACCATCAATCACAGCAGAAAGCAAGAACAGTGCCAGCACAGTTCAATAGGTTTCACCCTGCACTTCGCTCGAGCACTGCACCAACTTCAAGACCCGCCCACCGCCGTAACTTCGCAACCCCGCACTCAACCCCAATCCAGAAGCAACCAGCAGAACGCACTAAAGGTCCATTACGCTGCCGCCGGCCGTGACATTTTGCCAACCAGTGTCCGCAAAGGGGAACAATCACTCCAGTACGCTTCAACCTTGGAGCTACTCCATCCAAGACGCCAGCACCAGGCATCAACCAAGGAGCTTCGCAAGTTGCCGGTCAAGCCGGAGGAGCACCACGATCCGTGATCGAGGCCGTGTCAACCACATCACTCGAAGGAGCCCAGAATCACCGCACGTCCGACTTGGGTAAGTTTCGTTAACTCGGTACCGCATCGCTTTGTTTGATTCGAGCTTCGCATTCGCTTGTTTCGGAATGTTTGCAACCAAGAATAAATTGGAAGTTATGCAACTTAAGCATACTCGTTAGTCCAATGCCGAGCGAGCTAAGTACTAGAGTGGGATGTTTAGGAGCTAAGTTACTCATAGCTGGAGTTGAGTTTCTAGCCAACCTAATTGTCCTAGATACCCAAACCCTAGATGTCATTCTTGGCATGGATTGGTTATCCAAGCACAAAGCCGTGCTAGATTGTGGCCGAAGAGCCGTAACAGTCGAGGACGCCAAAGGAAACAAGGTAGGGTTCCTAGCTACCTCAGTTCGTGATGGACATTTCTAGTAAACAGTTTGAAGACCCTTTCCTTGGAAGAAGTACCAGTGGTCAGTGAATATCCAGACGTATTTCCAGAAGAATTACCAGGAATGCCACCGGATCGTGACATCGAGTTTGTCATCGACCTAGTGCCAGGGACAGCACCGATTTCCAAGAGACCTTATCGAAAGCCAGCCGATGAGTTGGTAGAGATGAAGAATGTGAGGACCCCGGTTTATTCGGCTTGTACTGTTTAACCATCCACTTGGTCCTAACAGTACAAATCAAATAAACCAAGCCTCGAGATATGTATACTTCCTGCACTGCAGATACACACCGTTACAAAATCATGCATCAATTCCATTCATACACATAGAGCCAAGCAAAAGCAACAATCAAAGACATAGGTAATATAAAGAGAGTTATTACAAAGAGAGGCCGACCGCCAAATAACACATGAGTAACTAGTTTCAACAATGAAGCAAAATGGCCATAAGATGGCGATAAACAAAAGCCAATCGGTGTGCCTTTACCCACAAGGCAACCAACCGGACCTCCAAGCTAATCGTCCCAAACAGCAACAACAACACACTCACAAAAGTGAGGCCCTTGGGGCTCACCTTCTTCCTCTGCAACAATTAATATTAAGCAGCGTATGAGTACAAAACTTGTTTTTGTACTGCAAGACCGACGTGTGAGATAATGTAACTATATTTAACTACATGCAAGCTTTATTTAAGTGGATGAGGCTCGACTTATTTTCAGATAAAGCAAGTTTTCATTTGCAATAGGGTAATAGATTCAAAGCAAATTTGCAATTAACTTTTATTGTTCAAATAAAAGAGAGACAATTATAACAATAGATAGATGACAACACCAACCTAGAAGTGACTAACCCATAGTCACCACAACAATAGCATGAAGTACCCCTTCATACCACCCATGTCAAGTTTAAGTTTTTAAAAGGTTGTAGTCTAGTTCTTTTGGGAAATAACCAAGCGTGTCCATAACCTAGGACGAGGCTATTCGAATAGTTTTAACCTGCAGGTGTACCAATGTACCCACACGATAGACCGCTTTTCCACCACCACGGTTAGCACACTTCCTTTGGTATGCAGGCATGGCTAAGTCTAACAAGACGCTTTCCAATGGACGATGCTAATTAAGAGCCGCAACCCACGGGAGAAAGACACATTAGACAGCCTAACCGGTCTGTTAATGCTCCCCTCCAACACCACAACACACACGCACAAGAACACACCCACCGACCAGCTCATAATTAACACCTTCCAGAGTACTTAGTCAAGAGAGGTTCCATATCCCCCTCGTGTGGTTAGCACGCAATAATTGCTTGGATCAATGGCACAAGTAACTCGGTCCTTAGGGACTTAGGCACCATTCCAATCACACCCAACAGATCACCCAACATACCATTGTGCCCAAGCTAAGATATAATTTTTGTTTTCAGTTTTTGATTTGCAAAATGGTAAAACACAAGGGTTGGACATAATGGAATAATATAAGTATTTGTGTGATCAAGATCATCGACCAAGTCGATGATCGCCCAATACTACCGATATCTAGGCATGGCTAAGCAATATTTATTCGAAATCTACTAAGTGACAAGAGCTCATCCAACGAACTCTAATCACAGCAAATAACCTAGGCTCAGGTAGTAGAGGATAATCATTTCCTACAGATTATGCAACTAGAGGATTAACTAATCAAATTAATAACAAAATAGCAATGCATACATAGAAGTTAAACAAAATATTAGACTTTAAAAGTAATGTGTAACAGCCCCAATCTTATCAACAGTAATAATCTGTATTATGAACAGTAATAGACTACTGTTCATATCATTACTGTTCTTAATCTCAATTGGGAGTTCTTTGTACCAAATAAAACCTTCCTTTTGCCAAAGTCCAAAACCTACTTAGAATATTTAAAGGAATACAAGGTAACACTTGTATTATGACTGGGAAGTATTTTTATTAAAGCCTAGATAAATTATCTTGGCTAAAAATATTTCGTTGCATTTTAGAAATTATTTGGACTTAAAGAAAATTTATGGTCTTTAAATAAACATTTTCGGCCTAAAATAGATATTTATGTATTTTATAAAGTGAAAATGTGGTTTATGAAATTTATCTGGGAAATATATCATCCCAAGAGCTTACAAAAAAATTTCATGATTTTACAAATTTATTTGCTATTTTTAAAGTCCCATCAAACCTTTTAAATATATGAATAAGGTTTGGTCAACCCAACCGGTCCAAACCCGACCCTTGCATCAGAGCGACCCAAATCATGTGTCTCGGTCCAACCCAATCAAATTTGTCGGCTCGGTCACGCTCGAGCGCGAGCCCAACTCCACGATCGACATGAGCCGTCGATCTTCCATCGAGCGGGCGAAGCAATAACGCCCGCGAAGTCGTCCACGTGTCCACTTAAATCTCGCCGTTGATCTTAATCCAACGAGCGTGATCGATGTATGCAACCGGACAACTCCGATCCCTATTCAATCACCACCGCTCGCTTTCTAATCCAACCGTGACGCCTTTTCGTTTTAAACCTAAAGGCGCTTTTATCTCACCGTTAGATTCAAATCCTACGGCTTTTCCCTTTTTCCTCGTGTTATAAAGCTCGCACTCCTCGGACCATTGGATCTTCATCGTGTGGCCCGATTTGTGTATGCATTCGGACGACTCGGATCCCCGCACAATCGTGGCCGCCCATTCTTGATCCAACATCGCTTATTTCTATTTGAAACCCGAGGCGCGTTAATGTGAGTCTTTGGATTTCAATCTCGGCACACCTTTTTGACCGTGGGCCTTTAAAGCCCAAAATCGGTGGATCGTTGGATTTCGATCGGGTGGCCCAGAGCGGTGTATGCAATCGGACCATCCGGTTCAATTTTCAATCTCGATCGTAGGAATCAAATCCAACGGTGTTGCGCCATTGCATCTATAGGAGGTGACGTGTATTCTTTTAGTGAGCGTTGGATTTCAATCTAACGTCCCGATTTAAAGGGATCTCAAGATTCCTTTGAACTCGTTTTAATCCTCGGTCGATAGATCTAGATCGTGCGGTCCATATTAATTGGTACCGATTCAAATCATTTAATCCTCTATTTATCACACCACCCATTCCCAATCGAACGGTGATATTCTTTTGATCGTGTGAGGCGCTACATGTCGTGGATCGCCAATGGGACCCACATGTCATATTTGCCTCTCTTCTTCCTTATCTCTGCACACCCATTTTTGTGAGCAGAGGAGAGGATTTATCCAAAGATTATACACTAATTTTTGGATGTTTAGCTAAATGGACACCTCATCAACTCTAGATCTTTCCTTCTTGCCTGTAGCTAAACTCCCACATATATAAACCCTAGCTTTTGGAGCTGCAGCCATTGTTGACCACTGGAGCTCATTTTCTTCCTTGCACTCGTGGGATTTTGCTCCTATCATTTGCTTATCTATCCTTAAGCAATCGATGTTACCCTCGCATTAAAGATTTGGTATCCTTTGCGTGTTAAATCAGATTTGATCTCTCTGTCGATCAACCTCAAATTTTCGTGGTTCTTGGTATCTTTCCATACTTGTAAGCTAAAACCCTAGTTTCGACATCTTGAGCATCCTAGGAACCTTAAAAGTGCGTGAATCCTTCTTTTAAGCATCGTAGTTTCAATCGGCTTTAAACCAAAAGTTGATATTATACCTTTCGGTTTTCATGTCATTTTCAAGACCTAGGGTTCTTCCTGTCAACTTATCATCTTATTTAGGTTTTGACTAAACCCTAGCAAAGATGACAAGTTGATCTTTCAATTCTTGTCGTCATCTATTTTGACTCTTAGCTGAAATCGTCTCGATCTTTTGTCTACTCAACCGACAAAATAGGTTTTTGCTTTAGCTTTTGTAATCTAACTAGTTAGGTTAGACTAAAGTTGGTTTGGGATATTAATTACCTAAAAGATCATGCTAAGATTCATTTATGAACTTTTGCATGATCTATACCTCTTTTCCAAAATTGCAATCGTCTGCTTTGACTCTTTTCAAATCAAACCGGAACTTTGCAATAAACTCTAATTCTCGCTTTTGAAAACAAAGTGAGCTATATAATGGGATCTTATCATTATTATGGGTAGTTATGGCTTAAGCATACTGTAATCATGCATTTCTAGATTGATCATGCATATTTCTTCCATGTTGGACTTATTGTCGCTTTGGTATTTATTGGATCTTATTGTTTCTTTAGAATCGGTTCGTTGAAGCCATCGAATCCTTTTCTCGAGCAATGAGCTCGCAATGTAAGTCTATTATTACCAAGGCAAGCATCCTCTTTGCACCATATTGAACCCAGATTTTATACAATAGTCTTTACAAATCCAGTGATATCCGAGCATGCTATTTGTTTGAAAATACAAAATATGACTTGTAATAGCTAGCTATGACTGACATGGTGGATTACCTTGATTATGACCATACACTCAACTCTAGTGTAGTAATTGTATAATATATGGTCTATTCTCGATTTGGCTTAGATATGCAGCCTAGAGATTTTAGAGTTTGACAAGCATATCTTGTCAAACATGGGAATCACAATCGAATCGTTGTCATTTTCAAACTCTTTGTCCAGTTCCTTTAAATCAGTCTTATATTTGAAATTTAAATTGATCTCGACAAGAGGAAGCTAGTGATGGTGCTTTCGTGCGAGATTGGGTTTGTGGTGGACTTGTCCGGTTAATTAAGGACCGAACTCGATTATTCAATTCAAGTCCCCACGCACTTCCACATGCGGTGTATGGGCGCTGTTTGGTTAAGTAAAATGTTGAGACTATTGAGTTGGAAACAGAGAGTAAGGATATGTGTATTGGCCTTGCATGGCATAGATGCTTAGGTCCGAGGACTGTGTCTTATGCCATGTGAGCTTTGTATGTCGATGTCGATGTTCTTAGGAGGGTGAGGGCGATATGTGCCTCGCCGCATATACGATACCTTAATGGTGCCGATAGCATTCTATTATGGGTGGTGAGCCCAATTCGCTTTTAAATTGTTTGGATCGGCATTACTCGACACAACATGTGTGCCCTGTGGTTAGTAGGTGGTGTAGCCTACACTATGGGATTAGTTCACACATGGGGGTCCAACTCAATAGTGTTAACTTGTTGAAAATACCAAATCTTAGTTTCCCGGTCGGCATACCAAAGGAAGTGTGTCATCATTCGGAGGCATCCAAGGCAACGGCTAACTAAGTCATGTGGGTAAAGATGTACACCTCGCAGGTATAAAGCTGTTCGAATAGCCGTGTCCACGGTCATGGACGATAACTTGAATTGATGTCATTTGTATAGAAGCTTTGATGTTCAAAAATCTGGTTTTGGTTTATTTTCGGCTGGCATGAGGGAATCATGCATCGCATCTTTTACCTTTAAGCCATTTACTTCTCTGTTTTAAGCAAACTTTGATTTATTAAATCGCTTATCAAAATTTAGCCTTTGTAGGTTAAGATGTATCGCTTTATGCAAATTTGAACCTTTATACCTTCCTCGTTGTAACCTTATGCATGTAAAAACTCTACTCCTTTGGTTAGGCTCTAACCACCACTTTATTTTACTAGTTTGAGTAAGACTTGCCGAGTACCTTCCGTACTCAAGGTGCTACCACCTATTGTTGCGGTGAGGACGGTTTTCAGATGAAGTACCGTTAGCGCCGATCGTGGTGACGCTAACGAGTAACGCTATTTCTTTCCTCCACGCAATTGCTCGCGGGTGGATGGGGCCATTGGTGGATATTTTCCGTTTATTTTGCTTCCATTGATATCTTGTTAAAGTGACCAAGTCACTTAATATTGTAGTATCAACGTAATGATGTAACCTTATGTTTAATTATATCAATGTATGACTTGTATGTGTTTGATGCAATGTTGATGAAGGATATATATGCAATGGTCATTGATCCTGGGAACCATTGAGAATCATATATATCCGGGAATCCTGTTTACTGGATTTGTCACTGGTTAAATTTATATCTTTAGCCTGGTATTAATAAAGGGCAGCTTGTTCCTTCATTAATAATTGTGCTACTGATGAATTTAATTAGTAACATTTCCAATAACCGGGTCCTCACACGTTGGTATCGAGCATACGCTTTCTGTAGGTTAGAAGTAGCATGGCCGAAGTTATTAGAGAGTCCTCTGATAAAATTATTTTCGAACAGTAAAGTATTTTCGAAATCTGGAGCATGGCATCTTTTATTCCTTATCTTTCTTAATGTCACTTCTTGTCCAACTTTCTGTTGGTTTATATTAAAAGTGAATTGTTTCTTATCTTGCCTCTTTGCTTATAGATGAGCGGTTGGTACTTGGTCAAGGAGACTAGAGCCGAGGATGTTGATGGGTTTCCAGCTTTGTTGCGGGATATGATGTGGCGCTCCAATTTCACCTACCAGCCGGAGTATGCCATTTATCGACGGGATCGAGGACCAAGGATGGAGGAATACCGCGCCTTCATCAACGTCATCGCTAGGCATGTAGCCGGCAGTGTCCCTTACTGTGTCCAAGCGCTTGCCACCTCCGAGGCGATGGCGGTTCAGGAAGCGGCAAGTAGGATGATGAGTCTTCTTCGTCATGATTTGACGGAATTGTCTCAACCACCCTATGACCACTTCCGAATCAAGGTCCTACCTCAAGTGAGCACGTCACGAGATACGTTTGGTGAAGACCTCAGTGCGGCGGTTAGCGAGGATGGTCCGTATCATGGACCAAGTCCATCGCCGTCTTGTGAGGAGCTATGGGAAACTAGGCATCGCCTTAATGAGGCCCAGAGTACCGCTTGAGTCAACATGAACCGCGCCTCGCAACGTGCTTTATGGTGACAACGAGACCTCCCTCGCCGCCGCACCACCTCTTTACCGCCTTCCGTAGTGGCGGGTGCGCACTGCTTATGGACAAGTGCGCCAAGCCCGATGATCGCAGGTTTCTCGCACTCGCGGATCGCCTCCCGGAGGTCATCGGCCATTGTTGGGTTCTCCGAGGCGCCTCATTAGTCCTTTGATCCGGTTGACACAGTTCCCCGGAGCTCACCTTCGAATGAGTTTCCGTGAACTTTAATCGGGATCTTTACGCTAGCACCTCGACGATGAATCCCCGTGGTTGAGTGTCTTTAGTCTAGTAGTTGCCCTTAAATAAATTGTATGTAATAGGGCAGCAGATTTTGTCACAGAGTATGAAAGTTTAACTTTCGGTTTGTAATCGACATTATGGCCGACTATAATGTAAGACTGGAACCAAATTTTGTCAGATATATATATGAAGTTTCTGGTTTGGTGTTAACTTGAATGCATAACATAACATGATGCATTATATGTACAGTATTTGCTTCCTTTCTAATTGTAAACTTGTTTGTGTTTGCCGAGTATGTCCTTGTTGTGTTGTTAACCATGTTGTGGTAACAGGATGACAGGACCTACTACTCGCTTAAGCGCAACAAGGGAAGAGTATTTCATCTTGGTTCCCCATTCTCGTGGAGGGCCGATCGAACCTTCCAGCTCGTGGTCCGCAAGGTGGTCCTCAGGAAGAGGAGCTTCCTCCACCACCTTCTATGGCCGATGTGCTCATGCAAATTGAGCGCAACCGGATGGATCAGACGCGCATCTTGGAACAGATTGCGCGCAATACTTCTACTCCTGTTGCATCAAGAATGAGCAGAGGCCACCATGTGCGTGGCGGTCTTGTCGACTTTCACGGACTAACCACGCCGGCGCTTCTCCGCCTCGTGACCCTATGGAAGCCGAGGATTGGCTTCAACCATTGAGAAGAAGCTTCGATTACTCAATGCTCCGAAGGGAAAAGGTTCTTTGCCGCTTATCACCGATGGGCCACCAACATATGGTGGGATAATCTTCTTGCCATTCACCACCGGACATGTCCCTACTTGGGATGAGTTCGTAGAAGCCTTTCGCGAAGCTCACATTCCTGAAGGGGTCATGATGATCAAACAGCAAGAGTTTCTCGCTCTGAAGCAAGGGCGAAAATCGGTGACTGAATATCTGCATGAGTTCAACTTCCCGGCGGATATGCTCGATGATGTTTCGACCGACCTCGCCGTCGAAACCGGTTCTTGAATGGGCTATCCAAGAATCGCAGATGGTCGTAGCTTTGCATGACTTCCGAACTTCTCTCATTTGGTCAACAAAGCAATTGTGGCGAGAGCAAGAGCAAGGCATTGGATGAGTCACGCAGCGGCAATGCGACTTCTCGCTTGTTCCTAGTAGCACCATCGAGGCCTCGTATGTGGTTGTCTAGGCCACCACGAGCACCACCCATTTTCACCAAGGCGGTAGATTTGCCCCTCGCCCATCTCCTCCCACCGATCGATCCAGACCAAGTGGAAATCAGCCCGTCTGTTAACAACGTTAACCTGTGGGTTATTTGTTATCATTGTGGTCGTCCGGGCATTATGCCAACAAGTGTGTGGCAAAGCGGCAAGGATTGCCTCTGTTCGACCATATCCGAGGCTCATGCGACCAGCCCTTTCGCAGAGGCCACCTATTAAAGTTGATCCGCTCCACCGGGGCATGTGAACCAAATCACCACAAGAGGCTACTGATACACTGGTTGTTATGGGTATGCTCCTAGTTAATTTCACCAGCCATCGCTTTATTTGACTCGAGCATCTCATTCTTTTATTAGCAATCATTTTGTTGTTCAACACCGCTAGATATGCATACCCTCCAACCACCTTTTATTATTCAATCACCGGTCGGTCTTTAAAACCGATCGATTTGTTGTGGGTCAACATAGCAATCCTTGGGGTGAAGTTTTTAGCAAATCTAATTGTCATTGACTCTAAAGGATTGGGCGTCATTTTGGGTATGGATTGGTGTCCAAGAACCGTGGTCAAATCAATTGTTCCCAACGGTCTATTTCTATGACCAATGCGACGGCATTCAAGTTGTTTACCATTCCAAAACAATTGGCTCATCTTTGTGCTCACCAAGTTGATACCACTCCTTCTTTGGAGTCGCATCAATTGTCCGTGAGTATGTTGATGTCTTTCTCAAGACCTTCCCGCTTACCACCGATCGGAAGTGGAGTTTGTTATTGAACTCGCTCTGGAACTGCCCGATATCCGTGAGTCCTTATCGAATGCTGTCAACGAGCTGGTTGAATTGAAGAAGCAACTCTGAGAATTGCTTGACAAGGGTTTCATTCGACCGAAGTTCCTCACCTTGGGGTGCCCGCAATCTTTGTCAAGAAGAAAGACAATACTTTACGGATGTGTGTGGATTACCGTCCGTTAAATGAGGTCACTATCAAGAATAAATATCCTCTACCTCGAATTGATGATCTTTTGATCGCTTGGTTGGTGCCCGCGTTTTTCAAAGATTGATTTGCGGTCGGGCTATCATCAAATCAAGGTTAGAGCCGAGGACATTCCTAAGACAGCTTTCTCTACTCGTTATGGTTTATACGAGTATACGGTTATGTCCTTTGGTTTGACCAATGCTCCAAAGATATTTCATGAACCTTATGAATTCAAGTTCATGGAATTCTTGGATAAATTTGTTGTCGTGTTTATTGACGACATCCTTATTTATTCCAAGTCCGATAAGGATCATGAACAACATTTGCGACTTGTCCGAAACACTTCGTCGGCATCAATTGTATGCCAAGTTTAGCAAGTGTGCTTTCGCTCGTAGAAGTTGCCTTTACGGGCACGTGTTATCCAAGGAGGTATCGCCGATCCAAGCAAGGTACAAGATGTGCTAAATTGGAAGCCTCCCAAGAGTGTCCCAGATTCGAGTTTTCTTGGACTTGCGGGTTATTACCGGAGGTTCATTGAAAATTTCTCCAAGATCTAGATTTTGACTCAGCTCTTGCAGAAAGGGAAGAAATTTGAATGGTCAGCTAAGTGTGAAGAGAGTTTTCGACTTTTGAGAACTCTCTTGACCAAAGCTCCAGTTCTTATTCTTCCGGATGTTCTTAAGAGCTTCGACATTTATTGCGATGCATCTCGCCATGGACTTGGTTGTGTGCTTATGCAAGAAGGCCAAGTTGTGGCATATGCATCCCGGCAGTTGCGCCCTCATGAAGTTAATTATCCTACTCATGATTTGGAATTGGCTGCCGTGGTCCATGCATTGAAGATTTGGCGGCATTACCTTCTAGGTAATCGTTGTGAGATCTACATCGATCATAAAGATCAAGTACATATTCACTCAACTGATTTGAATATGAGACAACGAAGATGGCTTGAACGATCAAGGACTACGATATGGGTATTCATTATCATCCCGGTAAAGCCAATGTTGTGGCGACGCTTTAGCGTAAAGTCACAATGCAACTACATATCCTCTTTAATCGCTGCAGAAAGAGACTCGTGTGCTGATTTTCTACGCTAAGTCTTGAATTTGTGGAAAAGGATTCTCATTTGCATTACATGTGGAGCCGACCTTAGAATCCCAGATTCGAGGCCCGTAAACCGATGCCGAGGTAGCCAAATCGTGAAAACATGCAAGTGTAAAGCCAACGAATTTTCTCAAGATGATCGCAGATAATTCGATATCGCCATCGCTTGGTAGTACTCGCGATTCTGAATTGAAGAGTCTAATTCTTAGAGAAGCTCATAATTCCAAGTTTTCTTTGCATCCCGGGAGTACCAAAATGTACCAGATTTGAAGAAAATATTTTGGTGGAGCCAAATGAAGAGGCAAATTGCTCAAGATGTTGTTGAATGTGATATTTGCCAAAGGGTTAAAGTCGAACATCTAAAGCCACCGGTACCCTTCACCTTTGCCTATTCCACGCTGGAAGTGGGAAGAGATCGGTATGGATTTTGTTATCGGTCTTCCCAAGACTTCCAAGGATCCGATGCCATTTGGGTGATCATTGATCGCTTAACTAAAGTGGCTCATTTTATTCCTGGCCAGACCGATTTCAATGGCAAGCAATTAGCGAGCTTTATATTGCTAGAATTGTTTGTCTTCATGGTGTTCCTAAAGTCATTGTTTCGACCGTGGTCCTCGCCACTTCCCATTTTTGGAATAGCCTTCATCAAAGCTATGGGGTCGAACTCTCTTTCAAGATCGCTTACCATCCTCAAACCAAAGGGGTCAAACCGAAAGAGTGAACCAAGTAATGGAAGATCTTCTTCAAGCCTATGTGCTATCTTATGGCAAGGATCGGAGAAATCTTTGCCATATGTGGAATTTTCCTACAATAATAGCTACCAAGCAAGTATTCAAATGTCACCTTTGAAGCCTTGTATGGGAGAGCTTGTAGACTCCATTGAATTGGTCTCAGTCCGTGAAAGATCATTCTATGGTCCGAGACTTAGTAAAGGAAGCGAGAAGAGCAAGTTCGATCGATTCGAGATTGTTTGAAAACTGCATATCTCGCGTAAGAGCTATGCCGATCATCGCCGTCGGAGTTGAGCTTTGAGGTGGATGACCATGTCTATCTTAAAGTGTCACCCATGAAGGGTACTCATCGCTTTTGTGTAAAGGAAAGCTCGCACTCGCTATATCGGACCCTCCGAATCATTGCTGCGAGGAGTCGAGCTACCAATTGAACTACCGAATCACTCTCAGCAGACATGATACTTTTCATGTGTCTCAATTAAAGAAGTGCCTTCGTGTTCCTATTGAGGCAACCGCTATGAGCATCTTAATCTCCAACTCGATCTTTCATATCAAGAGCAACAAGACGTATCCTCGACACAATGGAACGCAGACAAGAAATCGTCTTCGTCGGGTTCTTGAAAATTCAATGGGCTAATCATTCCGAGGATGAAGCCACTTGGGAGCGCCAAGATCCGATGCATTGAGCACCCCATCTTTTGTTGTTTAGAACTTTTCTTTGAATCAAGAAAGGAAAGTTTAAACAAAGCTATGTAAACAAAGATGTAATAATAACACTATGTTGTTATGTAAGAATCTTCTTTGTTATCCTTGAAGGAAACCAAAACAATGTATGTTGAGTTTCCTCATAATTCATTTCCATTTCACTCCTTCTTGATCTCCAACTTGTTCCAAATCTCTGGGACGAGATTTTTCTTAAGGGGTAGGTTTGTAACAGCCCCAATCTTATCAACAGCAATAATCAGATTATGAACAGAATAGACTACTGCTCATATCATTATTATTCTTAATCTCGCTTGGGAGTTGTTTGTTACTAAATAAAACCTTCCTTTTGCCAAAGTCCAAAACCTACTTAGAATATTTAAAGGAATACAAGGTAACACTTGTATTATGACTGAAGTATTTTTATTAAAGCCTAGATAAATTATCTTGGCTAAAAATATTTTCGTTGCATTTTTAGAAATTATTTGGACTTAAAGAAAATTTATGGTCTTTAAATAAACATTTTCGGCCTGAAATAGATATTTATGTATTTTATAAAGTGAAAATGTGGTTTATGAAATTTATCCGGGAAATATATCATCCCAAAGAGCTTACAAGAAAATTTCATGATTTTATAAATTTATTTGCTATTTTTAAAGTCCTACAAACCTTTTAAATATATGAATAAGGTTTGGTCAACCCAACCGGTCCAAACCCGACCCTTGCATCAGAGCGACCACTCATGTGTCTCGGTCCAACCCAATCAAATTTGTTCGCTCGGTCACGCTCGAGCGCGAGCCCAACTCCACGATCGACATGAGCCGCCGATCTTCCATCGAGCGCGGCAATAACGCCATGAGCCGCCCACGTGTCCACTTAAATCTCTCGCCGTTGGATCTTAATCCAACGAGCGTGATCGATGTATGCAACCGACAACTCCGATCCCTATTCAATCACCACCGCTCGCTTCTAATCCAACCGTGACGCCTTTTCGCTTTTAAACCTAAAGCGCGCTTTTATCTCACCGTTAGATTCAAATCCTCGGCTTTTCCCTTTTTCCTCGTGTTATAAAGCTCGCACTCCTCCGACCATTGGATCTTCATCGTGTGGCCCGATTTGTGTATGCATTCTGACGACTCGATCCCCGCACAATCGTGGCCGCCCATTCTTGATCCAAAGTATCGCTTATTTCTATTTGAAACCCGAGGCGCGCGTTAATGTGAGTCTTTGGATTTCAATCCTCGGCACACCTTTTGACCGTGGGCCTTAAAGCCCAAAATCGGTGGATCGTTGGATTTCGATCGGGTGGCCCAGAGCGGTGTATGCAATCGACCATCCGGTTCAATTTTCAATCTCGACCGTAGGAATCAAATCCAACGGTGTTGCGCCATTGCATCTATAGGAGGTGACGTGTATTCTTTTAGCCGAGCGTTGATTTCAATCTAACGCCCGATTTAAAAGGATCTCAAGATTCCTTTGAACTCCGCTTTAATCCTCGGTCATAGATCTAGATCGTGCGGTCCATATTAATTGGTACCGATTCAAATCATTTAATCCTCTATTTATCACACCACCCATTCCCAATCGAACTACTGATATTCTTTTGATCGTGTGTGAGGCGCACATGGTCGTGGATCGCCAATGGACCCACATGTCATATTTTGCCTCTCTTCTTCCTTATCTCTGCAAGCACCATTTTTGTGAGCAGAGGAGAGGATTTATCCAAAGATTATACACTAATTTTTGGATGTTTAGCTAAATGGACACCTCATCAACTCTAGATCTTTCCTTCTTGCCCTGTAGCTAAACTCCCACATATATAAACCCTAGCTTTTGAGTCAGCAGCCATTGTTGACCACTGAGCTCATTTTCTTCCTTGCACTCGTGGATTTTGCTCCTATCATTTGCTTATCTATCCTTAAACCGATGTTACCCTCGCATTAAAGATTTGGTATCCTTTGCGGGTTAAATCAGATTTGATCTCTCTGTCGATCAACCTCAAATTTTCGTGGTTCTTGTTATCTTTCCATACCGTAAGCCAAAACCCTAGTTTCGACATCTTGAGCATCCTAGAACCTTAAAAGCTGCTGTGAATCCTTCTTTAAGCATCGTGAGCTTCAATCGGCTTTAAACGAAAAGTTGATATTATACCTTTTCGGTTTTCATGTCATTTTCAAGACCTAGGGTTCTTCCTGTCAACTTATCATCTTATTTAGGTTTTGACTAAACCCTAGCAAAGATGACAAGTTGATCTTTCAATTCTTGTCGCCATCTATTTTGACTCTTAGCTGAAATCGTCTTCGATCTTTTGTCTACCAACCGACAAAATAGGTTTTTGCTTTAGCTTTTGTAATCTAACTAGTTAGGTTAGACTAAAGTTGGTTTGGGATATTAATTACCTAAAAGATCATGCTAAGATTCATTTATGAACTTTTGCATGATCTATACCTCTTTTTCCAAAATTGCAATCCGTCTGCTTTCACTCTTTTCAAATCAAAACCGAACTTTGCAATAAACTCTAATTTCGTCTTTTGAAAACAAAGAGCTATATAATGGGATCTTATCATTATTATGGGTAGTTATGGCTTAAGCATACTGTAATCATGCATTTCTAGATTGATCATGCATATTTCTTCCATGTTGGACTTATTGTCGCTTTGGTATTTATTGATCTTATTGTTTCTTTAGAATCGTTCGTTGAAGCCATCGAATCCTTTTCGAGCAATCTGAGCTCGCAATGTAAGTCTATTATTACCAAGGCAAGCATCCTCTTTGCACCATATTGAACCCAGATTTTATACAATAGTCTTTACAAATCCAAAGGATATCTCGAGCATGCTATTTGTTTGAAAATACAAAATATGACTTGTAATAGCTAGCTATGACCGACATGGTGGATTACCTTGATTATGACCATACACTCAACTCTAGTGTAGTACTCGTATAATATATGGTCTATTCTCGATTTGGCTTAGATATGCAGCCTAGAGATTTTAGAGTTTGACAAGCATATCTTGTCAAACATGGGAATCACAATCGAATCGTTGTCATTTTCAAACTCTTTGTCCAGCCTCCTTTAAATCAGTCTTATATTTGAAATTTAAATTGATCTCGACAAGAGGAAGCTAGTGATGGTGCTTTCGTACGAGATTGGGTTTTGTGGTGGACTTGTCCGGGTTAATTAAGGACCGAACTCGATTATTCAATTCAAGTCCCCACGCATTTCCACATGCAAGTATGGGCGCTGCTTGGTTAAGTAAAATGTTGAGACTATTGAGTTGGAAACAGAGAGTAAGGATATGTGTATTGGCCTTGCATGGCATAGATGCTTAGGTCCGAGGACCGTGTCTTATGCCATGTGAGCTTTGTATGTCAAGACGATGTTCTTAGGAGGGTGAGGGCGATATGTGCCTCGTCCGCATATACGATACCTTAATGGTGCCGATAGCATTCTATTATGGGTGGTGAGCCCAATTGCTTTTAAATTGTTTGGATCGGCATTACGACACAACATGTGTGCCCTGTGGTTAGTAGGTGGTGTAGCCTACACTATGGGATTAGTTCACATGGGGTCCAACTCAATAGTGTTAACTTGTTGAAAATACCAAATCTTAGTTTCCTGGCGGCATACCAAAGGAAGTGTGTCATCATTCGGAGGCATCCAAGGCAACGAGCTAACTAAGTCATGTGGGTAAAGATGTACACCCCGCAGGTATAAACTGCTCGAATAGCCGTGTCCACGGTCATGGACGATAACTTGAATTGATGTCATTTGTATAGAAGCTTTGATGTTCAAAAATCTGGTTTTGGTTTATTTTCTACCGCATGAGGGAATCATGCATCGCATCGCTTACCTTTAAGCCATTTACTTATCTGCTTTAAGCAAACTTTGATTTATTAAATCGCTTTATCAAAATTTAGCCTTTGTAGGTTAAGATGTATCGCTTATGCAAATTTGAACCTTTATACCTTCCTGTTGTAACCTTATGCATGTAAAAACTCTACTCCTTTGGTTAGGCTCTAACCACCACTTTATTTTACTAGTTTGAGTAAGACTTGCCGAGTACCTTCCGCACTCAAGGTGCTACCACCTATTGTTGCGGTGAGACGGTTTCAGATGAAGTACCCAGTTAGCGCCGATCGGGTGACGCTAACGAGTAACGCCATTTCTTTCCTCCACGCAATTGCTCGCGTGGATGGGGCCATTGGTGGATATTTTCCGCTTATTTTGCTTCCATCAGATATCGTTAAAGTGACCAAGTCACTTAATATTGTAGTATCAACGTAATGATGTAACCTTATGTTTAATTATATCAATGTATGACTTGTATGTGTTTGATGCAATGTTGATGAAGGATATATATGCAATGGTCATTGATCCCGGGAACCATTGAGAATCATATATATCCGAATCTGCATCGATTTGTCATCGTTAAATTTATATCTTTAGCCCGGTATTAATAAAGGCAAAGACTGCTCCTTCATTAATAATTGTGCTACAAGATGAATTTAATTAGTAACATTTCCAATAACCGGGTCCTCACATAATGGGATCAATGGGAAATGATCAAATCGCTTGCTCGCTTGTCGTGGCTCAATTTGTTATGAGGGTCGTTTCTCGGGTTACCGCAAATATCGAATCCTAAGCGAAAGAGCGAAAACAACCAATAAGACGAGCAATCACTTAAACAAAAGAGCAAGCAAAATTATCCAAATGCGACTAAATTTATACACAAGGTAAAATACTAATATACCTAGACATAGGAACTGGAAAACTTAATTTGGATTTGTGGTGCAAAAGATATTCCCTAAAAACCTAATTTCGCCATAATTAGCACTATAGCAAAAATATTTTCTAGAAAGATTTTGGAGCTGAAATTTTTATGGTAGCTACTTACTGGTATAGTGGTAACCCATATAAAATTTCAGGTCATTTGGAGTTATATTGAAAGAGTTATGATTTTTGTAAGTTTTAAATCTAAGGCATGATTCATTTCAGTATTAAAGACTACTGTAAAACCTATACTAAGCTAAAGTACTTTAACAGATGCATTTATAGAACTTTAGTTTGTTAAATTTGGAGCTACAGAGAAAAAGATATGCAATTTTGAAGTTTAAAACAATTAATATGTGCAAATAAAAGCTCTCGGAACTAAATCTGGAAAACCAATAAAACTGGGAGGTCGTGGGCCGACGATCAAGGATCGCACGGCTCACGAGCTCTGATGCTAAAACCCGCACGAGCACCCGGGCGCAAAGACCTCATCGCGCCTAGGGGAGGTCTTAACGGTTGATATTGAATCCAACGGCTCGACTTCCTGATGCACAAAGACACGCTGGCGCTCTCGCGACTAGGGAGGTCGTGGCCATCGACCGATCCGCGCCCCGAGCTCCACGAGGAGGTCCTACGGCTATCCAAACTAAGGGGGAGGTCTGGGCGGTTAAGGTTTCCCGAGGGGAGGTCTTAACGGTCTAGATCTGATCGGAGGATAGGACCTAAACGGTGAGCTTAACAAATGAGAGGTCTTGACGGCCAGATCTCACCGAGGAGGTCCTAACTGGCCGAGATTTCTGGGAGGTCCTCCAACACAACGCTTTAACAGAGAGAGATCTGGACGGCTCAGATCTCCATGGGAGAGGTCCTGAGCGGTCCAGATCTAGGCGGGGAGGTCCTCACAGCTAAGACCAGCACGAGGAGGTCCTGAGGTTCTCTTTACAAAAAGGCCAAGGGGTGGTCTTTTGCAAAGAGGACCCTGGGGGTGATTCAAGAGGGTGGTTTTGACAAAAACGACCGGGGTGACCTTTTTGCACAGAGGACCTCAAGGAGGTCTTTTGCAAAGAGGACCCCAAGGCGGAGGGTGATCTTAACGGCTGGGATTTTTACCTATGGAGGTCTTTAACGGCCAGGATTCCAAATGGTGGGAGGTCCTGGAGGCTAAGGACTTAGACTAGGAGATCTAACGGTCCAGATCAACAATGAAGAGGTCATGAACGGCTAAGACCACAACCGAGAGGTCCTAGGATTTAGCTATTACAGAACAAAGGATCTACGGGTGGATCTAAACAGGAAGAGGTCATTAAGGGCCGGATTAAATCAAGAGGTCTTGGGAGCTAGAGTTTTTGCCGACAAGATCCCACGGTGCGAATCTAACACGGAGGTCCTCGGAGGGTCACGATGAACCCGAGGAGGTCCAAAGACTTGACAAAAATGCGACAACAGCACAGACACGGCTTTGGTCACGGCTCGTCGCCGGCGACCACAACCACGGCGGCGCGGTCCATCGGGCAAAATGTTCGCAATACTATTGCGAACATTTTGAGGGCACAAATGTCGCCGACACGACCCATATCGCCGCGAGCCTAACGAGGCGAGATCTGGCACGGAAAAGTGAAAACCGAGAAAGACTTCGCGAGACCTAAGCTATCGAGTGCTTAAGCTACAGAGGTCATTGTGAACTCACCGCCCTGCAGGAGGTCTAAGGAGGTCGAGGGAGTTCCAATGACGACGACCGCCACCGAGCCGAGGAAGACAACGCGGCAAGCAATCCCGAGCCATAGAGGACCAAGCAATGGTGGTGATAACTTCAGAGGTCCACCAGAAAGACTCGAACACATAATTGAAGGGAGGAGCCACCTTACCGAGAGGAGGACGAAGCGGCGATTTTCAAATTAAAAGGGGGAATCCTGATCTGAAGAGGCCTCAAGACACAGATCAAATAGGATTAGCGCCAACACTCCGTGGGACCAGAGGAAGGAGCCGAGCAAAGTTTGAAGGAAAGAGCCACTGGAGCACCGCCGCACCAGAGCTCAAGCTTCAAAAATGGCGTCGAGTTGATCTTGGCGATTGAGCTCAAAAGCAAGAAGAGAGGGTGCCAACTGGGCTGCGGAAGGGTGAAAGGAGGACAAAGAAGGAGAGCCGATGCTTAAGTAGCGAGGGAGCTCGGTCCACAACGGCTCTCGCACGGAGGTCCAAATATGGTCATGGGAGCCGAGCGACGGAGCAGTAGAAGGAGACTTCGTGGCAAGCTCGAGCACAATAAATGCATGCCGAGGAGAAGTTGGGAGGTGACTAGGCGCCGCTCTCCCGCTAACTTCACCGCCGCACACGCACGTGGGTGAGCGGAGGAAGAAGATGACCAGCGACGACACCGGCCCACAGTCGCCACACAGTGCGAGCCAAAGTTGGGGTGCGGTTGGGGACGCAGCACGGTCGAGCTAACTCGCCGAGTCGGACTTGAGTTCGAGCTCTGTCGGGTGAACAAGACTAGACCCGATTTAATTTGAATTTTGTGCTGAAAATTTGAGGATTTAATTGAGGCCAAATGAACTCCAAATTTGATGAAATTTTAATCAAGCCAAGTAGTTAGATGATTGAACTCCCTAAAACTTTCGTAAGTTTTTATGCATTATATTTTATGTTAAAAATTCCGTATGATAAACTAGGGTTTGACCAATTGAAATGTTGGTTTGACTCGCCTCAAAATTATTCAAATAATTTCTAAAAGCATGAAATAATTTAGGGCGTCACCAATCAACCTTAGAACCAAGGAAAATTATTTCCAAGGGTTTAACAAACGATTTGACCAAGGAGGTTGTTGTCTTGATAAATGAGGCTTTTGATTTTGAATTTCCCAAAATTCTTTTACAAGAATTTTCGTAAAAGTTCAAAGCACAAGGATGTAAGAAAAGTTTTAAATTATCCTCATTTTATTACATTTGAAACACAAGCCAAATATGGGGATGTTACAAACCTCCCCTTACAAAAATCTCGTCCCGAGATTTGGTTCACTTTAAAAGAAAGAGGGTAGTCTCGCACGAAGACGGTCTTCTCTCTCCCAAGTAGCCTCGCCCTCTAATGGTTTGACCACCGAACTTTAAGGAACTTGATGGTCTTGTTCCTTGTTCTTCGCTCACCTCCTCGAGTATGCGAACAGGTGCTCGCGATAGGTCAAATCCTCCGACATCAAGGGTTTCCAACGGAGCTTCTCTGTTGGAACACGGAGGCACTTCTAAGCCGGGACACATGGAACACGCCATGTACCCCGCAAGTGCGGCAGTAACTCCAACTTGTAGGCAACAGCTCCTTCTTCTCGATGACACGGTATGGACCGACATATCGAGGAGCTAACTTGCCCTTGACACCAAAACGCCGTGACCCTTTAGAGGAGAAACCTTGAGGTAAACGGTCATTGGGCTCAAAGCTCAACTCACGACGACGACGATCCGCATAGCTCTTCTCGCTCGGATTGAGCCGCGCGTAAGCGGTCACGAATGAGTCGACTTGACCTTCGCCTCCTTAATTGAGTCCGCCAAAGAAAGGTCTTCACGGCCTCGCACCAGCCAACGGGTTCTACACTTTCTCCCGTATAAGGCCTCAAATGGTGCCATGCCGAGACCGGCTTGGAAACCGTTGTTATAAGAAAATCCCGCGCAATGGCAAGCACTTCTCCCAATGCTTCCCATAAGAAAGGACACAAGCTCGTAGCATGTCCTCCAAAACTTGGTTGACCTCTCGGCCCGACCATCTGCTTGGGGGTGATACGTCAGGCCGAAGACGATGAGTTCCCATAGCTTCTGCAAGCTATGCCGAATCGAAGTGAAGATGGAACCACGATCGAAACGATCGCCTTCGCACCCCATGCAAGCTCACTATCCTCGGCGATATAGAGCTCCGCAAGGTGACCGCAGACGAATCTTGGTCTTGATCGAAGGAAATGCGCCACCTTCACAACCGATCAATGATAACCCAAATGGCATCATTGCCCCTGCGACTGGTAGGCCTGATAAAATCCATCCCGACCGAATCCCACTTCCACCCGAATGGGCAAGGGTCAAGCAATCCACCGACGATGCTCGCCTTGACACGACGACACACGCCGCACTCGAAGCAACGAACCTCGCGATCTCCTCTTCATTCGGTCCACCAAAATCTCGCGAAGATCCCGTACATTTTCGTGGCCCCGGATGAATGGATAACGGGAATCGTGGGCTTCGCGGAGGATCAAATCCCGCAACTCCATGTCCTTTGGAACCACCAGCGCGTTCGAACCTCACGACACCAAGCTCATCTACGAGAAGCACTTGGTCGTTCCATTCTCGACATTTTCCTTGATGCGTTCACTCCAACATCCGATCGCTGGAGCGCACTGATCCGATCCACCAAGGTTGGTCAGTGCAACCAAGGCAATGAGGAACCATGCTCAACCAAGCCCAAGTTGAGACGCCGAACTCCTCCGTATGGGGCCGATGCTCTGAAGCAACAATGCATTGCAATGCGCTTTGCGACTAAGCGCATCCGCAACGACATTAGCCTTGCCCGACGGTAGTGAATGCCCATATCGTAGTCCTGATCAACTCCAACCATCTCCTTTGCCGAGGTTCAGGTCGTTGGGTGAACAAATACTTCAAGCTTTTGTGATCCGAATACACTTCACAACGACACCGATTAGGTAATGTCGCCAAATCTTAAGTGCATGGATCACAGCCGCCAACCCAAGTCATGGGTAGGATAGTTAAGTTCATGAGGTCTCAATTGCCTTGATGCATAGGCCACTACCTTGCCTTCTTGCATAAGTACACAACCGAGGCCTCGACGAGAAGCGCCACAAAAGATATCAAGCTTCGATCGACATCGGGAGAACAAGAACGGAGCGGTGGTCAATCGCTTCTTAAGTTCTTGAAACTTTCTCTCAATCACGACCACGAGAACTTCTTGTCCTTCTTGAGCAATTCCACATCGGCCGCTATCCCGGAGAAGTTCTCGATAAAGCGACGATAGTATCCCGCTAAACCAAGAAAACTCCAACCTCTGGTGACCGGTAGGTCGACTCAAGAAAGCACATCGCGATCTTGCTAGGATCCACGCCACGCCTCCCGCCGAAAGAATATGGCCTAAGAAGGCTACTTCTTCAACCGTAACGCGCACTTGTCGAACTTCGTGATACACCGGTGCTCACGGCTTGCCCAACACAACCCTCAAATGTTCGGTGTGTTCTCATCGCTCTTGGAGTAGATAAGGATATCATCGATGAAGACCACAACGAACCTATCCAAATACTCCATGAACACCGAATTCATGAGGTTCATGAACAAGGCCGAGCATTGTTGCCGAATGACATGACGGTATACTCGCATGCCATAACGAGTAGAAAAGCCGCCTTTGGGATATCCTCGTCGAATCCGAACTTGATGATATCCCACTCTCAAATCAATCTTGAGAAGACTCGAGCTCCAGCTTAATTGATCGAAGAGGTCATCGACACGGGCAAAGGGTACTTGTTCTTACCGTTACTTCATTAAGTGGACGGTAATCAACGACATGCGCAGCCGCCTTGTCCTTCTTCGACAAAGATTGCCGAGCATCCCCAAGGAGATGAGCTAGGCGGATGAAACCCTTCTCTTGAAGCTCACCCACCGCTTCTTCAACTCCACCAACTCAATTGGGTCCATCCGGAAGGCCTCTTTAAATCGGGCGCACGGAACCAACTCAATGACAAACTCGAGGTCTCGAATCGTGGCATCCCCGAAGGTCGCCGGGAAGACATCAACAAAGTCACATACCACCGACTTCACTAATATCTAGAGTCGCTTCGCCGAGCGCCAAGAGATGCGGACCCGCAGCCTTCTGCCGAAAGCTAACTCGCCGCCGAAGGATCGTGAGGTAGATGAGCCTCCTAGCGCAATCAATTTGTCCCATGTGCCGAGACAACCAATCCATGCCTAGGATTACATCTAAGCTCGCCGATCGAAGGAGGATAAGGTTTGCCAAGAATCCTACCCTTCTATCTTAACAGGACATCCCTACACTCGCACTCACTCTCATCTCCGAACCGGAGAGCGAATGAGCAATGGGACCAACAATGGAGTAAAAGAAGACCTCCCACACGCAAAAGACTCGTAAACAAACGAATGAGATGCGCTCAATCAAACAAAATCAGAAAGGTGGAAAGAGTTAACCGAAGGGTACCCAACACGACGCCGGTGCCTCCCGTGCCTCCTCCGCGGAGATGAGGTTGACGCGCCACTACCCACGCCTTGGGTAGCGGGACAACCTTCTCGATCCCGGGAGGACCACCTCCTCGCCGCGCCCTCCATTAGGACGAGGGGCCGCTCAGATCCGTTAGGGCAACTATTGGCATAATGCCCTTCTCGTTGCAAGAAAAGCAGTGACCCCGCACCGGATTGCGGGGCCACTGGCTGTTCGCAGCGCACGTGATCGGGGCACGCCGCGGAGGGCGAGGGATCGTGCCGCGCCCTGGTGGTAGTGAAGCCACGTAACGGGCCCTCGGGTAGGCCCGACACGAGGACGAGAGGCCGCTGCGCGCATCGGGCCTCCCACTTGCGCTATGACTCGCCAGCCGCCTTCGCTTGTGCTCAAGAACAATGGCCTTGTCCACCAAGGTCCGAAAGTCGGCAAAGTCCACAATGGAGAGCTTGTCTTGCAGCCTCAGACAAACCTCCATGAACTTCTCCCGCTGGCCTCATCGGTGGCCACCTCGGATGGAGCATAACGAGCCAAGTGGTTGAACTCGCATGTACTCCATCACCGACTTACGCCTTGCTTGAGCGCGAGAAACTCCTTCTTCTTCACCATCAAGCCGGCAGGATGTGAGCTCGACGAACGCCGTCCGAACTCATCCCAAGAGACAAGGTGGCGCGGGCGCATGGCCAAGAAGTTCTCCCACCAGAGAGTGCCGCTCAAGCCGATGGGAGGCAAAGAGTGCCCCGCCCCGGTCCAGCATCGAGCAACGCCGAGCTTACGCCAACCCGACGCAGCGGGCCGTCAAGGCCCAAAGGGTCTCTGACTGAGAACGTGGGGCCGAGTACGAAGAAACTCACCAAACCCCACGAGGTCGATGTCCACCCGCTTGCCTGCATCCCGAGGCACCGAAAGGGCGGAGGTGTTGTGCGCACAACATCCAAAGAGACCTCCCGCCCTCCGAACGGTTGCGCCGATCCGCGAAGGACCTCACCATGGTCTGAGGAGGCGGAGCTCTCATCCAAACCAGTGCCGCGACCACGACCGCTACGAGTACCTCCAGCCATCCTGGTTCAAGAAATTTAGGTTAGCAACCAAAACACTAAGACTAGAAGTTGATGAAAGCGAAAAGCTAATCGATTAGGGGAATGAGATATCACCCTAACCGAAAGCCAAAAACAGCAAGCAACAACTTTAAATGTTTCCGAAGAAGCTCCAAAACAGCAAAGAAACTCCAAACCAAGCTCAACTTCTCAATGCCATTAACCCGTATTGAATGAACGAGTAATAGTGTGAGAAGATAAAAAAAATTTCAGCACACTACCTTAAATCTAGCATTACTCAAAAGCAAGGCTAAGGCGATAAAAATAACGTTAGATACTTAGCTAACTAGTATCACTTCTTACCCCTTTTATTCCCACAAGTTTTAATGGATTAACCTCTCATTTTCTACCCTATTTAGAACCTTTGAGCTTGCTGTCCGGAAATTGAACGATCGCTGTCCAGATTTTGCATCCAAGCTTCTAAGCCGAAATCTTCAACTTCCGAAGCTTCAAAATCTTGTAGAGGCGGCTAACATTTCAATTTGCCAAACTCATCGGTTCCCAAAACCCAATTTAAACGATAATGACTATCTTTCGAGAGAAGGAAAGGAGAACAACTTTTAAAACTCAAATTAGAGCAAGATGAGATAGAAAGCTAAGATAGGTAAGGAATAAAATCTGAGAACTTACTTAAGCTTTCATAAATCAGTTGATACTTTGAAATTAAGTTTTCCAAAATATCCTAAAGACGATCAAGCTTGGGTTACTTACTTGTCGAATGGCTCGATACCAACTTTGTGAGGACCCTTGCTTTATTCGGGCTTGTACTGCTTAACCATCCACTTGGTCCTAACAAAGACAAATCAAATAAACTAAGCTCGAGATATGTATACTTCCTGCACTGCAAGATACACACCTGCTTACAAAATCATGCATCAATTCCATTCATACACATAGAGCCAAGCAAAAGCAACAAATCAAAGACATAGGTAATATAAAGAGAGTTATTACAAAAGAGAGGCCGACTGCCACATAACACATGAGTAACTAGTTTCAACAATGAAGCAAATGGCCATAAGATGGCGATAAACAAAAGCCAATCGGTGTGCCTTTACCCACAAGGCAACCAACCGACCGCCAAGCTAATCGTCCCAAACACACAAGAACACACTCACAAAAGTGAGGCCCTTGGGGCTCACCTTCTTCCTCTGCAACAATTAATATTAAGAAAGCGTATGAGTACAAAACTTGTTTTTGTACTGCAAGACCGACGTGTGAGATAACATAACTATATTTAACTACATGCAAGCTTTATTTAAGTGGATGAGGCTCGACTTATTTTCAAAGATAAAGCAAGTTTTCATTTGCAATAGGGTAATAGATTCAAAGCAAATTTGCAATTAACTTTTATTGTTCAAATAAAAAGAGACAATTATAACAATAGATAGATGACAACACCAACCTAGAAGTGACTAACCCATAGTCACCACGACAATAGCATGAAGTACCCTTCATACCACCCATGTCAAGTTTAAGTTTTTAAAAGGTCAGAGTCTAGTTCTTGTGGAAATAACCAAGCGTGTCCATAACCTAGGACGAGGCTATTCGAATAGTTTTAACCTCGCAGGTGTACCAATGTACCCACACGATAGACCGCCTTTCCACCACCACACTGCTAGCACACTTCCTTTGGTATGCAGGCATGGCTAAGTCTAACAAGACGCTTTCCAATGGACGATGCTAATTAAGAGCCGCAATCCACGGAGAAAGACACATTAGACAGCCTAACCGGTCCATTAATGCTCCTCCAACACCACAACACACACGCACAAGAACACACCCACCGACCAGCTCATAATTAACACCTTCCAAAGTACTTAGTCAAGAGAGGTTCCATATCCCCTCGTGTGTTAGCACGCAACAATTGCTTGGATCAATGGCACAAGTAACTCGGTCCTTAGGGACTTAGGCACCATTCCAATCACACCCAACAGATCACCCAACATACCATTGTGCTCAAGCCAAGATATAATTTTTGTTTTCAGCTTTTGATTTGCAAAATGGTAAAACACAAGGGTTGGACATAATGGAATAATATAAGTATTTGTGTGATCAAGATCATCGACTAAGTCGATGATCGCCCAATACTACCGATATCTAGGCATGGCTAAGCAATATTTATTCGAATCTACTAAGTGACAAGAGCTCATCCAACGAACTCTAATCACAAAGAAATAACCTAGGCTCGTAGTAGAGGATAATCATTTACCTACAGATTATGCAACTAGAGGATTAACTAATCAAATTAATAACAAAATAGCAATGCATACATAGAAGTTAAACAAAATATTAGACTTTAAAAGTAATGGGATCAATGGGAAATGATCAAACAGCTTGCTCGCTTGTCGTGGCTCAATTTGTTATGGAGGGTCGTTTCTGGGTTACCGCAAATATCGAATCCTAAGCGAAAGAGCGAAAACAACCAATAAGACGAGC
Organism: Ampelocalamus luodianensis; assembly: GCA_036346255.1. Classification (NCBI taxonomy): domain Eukaryota; kingdom Viridiplantae; phylum Streptophyta; class Magnoliopsida; order Poales; family Poaceae; genus Ampelocalamus; species Ampelocalamus luodianensis. The sequence continues at coordinate 53,353,029 of CM070629.1, read as the reverse complement.
AATCACTTAAACAAAAGAGCAAGCAAAAATTATCCAAATGCGACGAAATTTATACACAAGGTAAAATACTAATATACCTAGACATAGGAACTGGAAAAACTTAATTTGGATTTGTGGTGCAAAAGATATTCCCTAAAAACCTAATTTCGGCCATAATTAGCACTGTAGCAAAAATATTTTCTAGAAAGATTTTGGAGCTGAAATTTTTATGGTAGCTACTTACTGGTATAGTGGTAACCCATATAAAATTTCAGGTCATTTGGAGTTATATTGAAAGAGTTATGATTTTTCTAAGTTATAAATCTAAGGCATGATTCATTTCAGTATTAAAGACTACTGTAAAACCTATACTAAGCTAAAGTACTTTAACAGATGCATTTATAGAACTTTAGTTTGTTAAATTTGGAGCTACAGAGAAAAAGATATGCAATTTTGAAGTTTAAAACAATTAATATGTGCAAATAAAAGCTCTCGGAACTAAATCTGGAAAACCAATAAAACTGGGAGGTCGTGGGCCGACGATCAAGGATCGCACGGCTCACGAGCTCTGATGCTAAAACCCGCACGAGCACCCGGGCGCAAAGACCTCATCGCGCCTAGGGGAGGTCTTAACGGTTGATATTGAATCCAACGGCTCGACTAGTGATGCACAAAGACACACGGGCTCTCGCAAGACTAGGGAGGTCGTGGCCATCGACCGATCTCGCGCCCCGAGCTCCACGAGGAGGTCCTACGCTATCCAAACTAAGGGGGAGGTCCGGCGGTTAAGGTTTCCGAGGAGGTCTTAACGGCCTAGATCTGACGGAGGAGAGGACCTAAACGTGAGCTTAACAAATGAGAGGTCTTGACGGCCAGGATCTCACCGAGGAGGTCCTAACGGTCGAGATTTCTGGGAGGTCCTCCAACACAGGAGGTCCTATCGCTTTCTGGAGGTCCTCCAACACACGCTCAGAGAGAGATCCTGACGGCTCGGATCTCCATGGAGAGGTCCCGAGCGGTCCAGATCTAGGCGGGAGGTCCTCACAAAGAAGACCAAAGACGAGGAGGTCTCGAGGTTCTCTTTACAAAAGGCCAAGGGGTGGTCTTTGCAAAGAGGACCCGGGGTGATTCAAGAGGGTGGTTTTGACAAACAACCGGGTGACCTTTTTGCAGAGGACCTCAAGGAGGTCTTTGCAAAGAGGACCCCAAGGCGAGGGTGATCTTAACTACCGGGATTTTTACCTATGGAGGTCTTTAACGCCAGATTCCAAATGGTGGGAGGTCCCGAGGCTAAGGACTTAGACTAGAGATCTAGCGGTCCGCATCAACAATGAAGAGGTCATGAACGGCTAAGACCACAACCGAGAGGTCCTAGGATTTAGCTATTACGTAACAAAGGATCTACTGTGGATCTAAACAGAAGAGGTCATTAAGGGCCAGGATTAAATCAAGAGGTCTTGGGAGCTAGAGTTTTTGCCGACAAGATCCCACGGTGCGAATCTAACACTGGGAGGTCCCGGAGGGTCACGATGAACCCGAGGAGGTCCAAAGGACTTGACAAAATGCGACAATGCATCAGACACCGCTTTGGTCACCGGCTCGTCGCCGGCGACCACGACCACGGCGCGCGCGGTCCATCGGGGCAAAATGTTCGCAATACTATTGCGAACATTTTGAGGGCACAAATGTCGCCGACACGACTCATATCGCCGCGAGCCGGAACGAGGCGGAGATCAAGTACGGGAAAAGTGAAAACCGAGAAAGACTTCGCCGAGACCTAAGCTATCGAGTGCTTAAGCTACAGGAGGTCATTGTGAACTCACCTGGGCCCAGAGGAGGTCTAAGGGAGGTCGAGGGAGTTCCAGCGACGACGACCGCCACCGGAGCCGAGGAAGACAACGCGGGGCAAGCAATCCTGAGCCATAGAGGACCAAGCAATGGTGGTGATAACTTCAGGAGGTCCACCGAAAGACTCGAACACATAATTGAAGGGAGGAGCCACCTTACGGAGAGGAGGACGAAGCGCGATTTTCAAAAAGGGAAGGGAATCCCGACCGTAAGAGGCCTCAAGACACAGATCAAATAGGATTAGCGCCAACACCTGTGGGACCAGAGGAAGGAGCCGAGCAAAAGTTTGAAGGAAAGAGCCACTGAGCACCGGCCGCACTCAGAGCTCAAGCTTCAGAATGGCGGCTGCGTGGTGATCTTGGCGATTGAGCTCAAAAGCAAGAAGAGAGGGTGCCAACTGGGCCGGAAGGGTGAAAGGAGGACAAAGAAGGAGAGCCGATGCTTAAGCAGCGAGGGAGCTCGGTCCACAACGCTCTCTCGCACGGAGGTCCAAATATGGTCATGGGAGCCGAGCGACGGAGCGGTGTAGAAGGAGACTTCGTGGCAAGCTCGAGCACAATAAATGCATGCGCCGAGGAGCAGCTTGGGAGGTGACTAGGCGCCGCTCTCTCACGACTTCACCGCCGCATACCGCACGTGGGTGAGCTGAGGAAGAAGATGACCAGCGACGACACCGCCCACAGTCACGCCGCACAGGCGCGAGCCAAAGTTGGCGCGCTGGTGGGACGCAGCGCGGCTGAGCTAACTCGGCCGAGTCGGACTTGAGTTCGAGCTCTGTGGGTGAACAAGATTAGACCCGATTTAATTTGAATTTTGTGCTGAAAATTTGAGGATTTAATTGAGGGCCAAATGAACTCCAAATTTGATGAAATTTTAATCAAGCCAAGTAGTTAGATGATTGAACTCCCTAAAACTTTCGTAAGTTTTTATGCATTATATTTTATGTTAAAATTCCAGAAGTGATAAACTAGGGTTTGACCAATTGAAATGTTGGTTTGACTCGCTCTCAAAATTATTCAAATAATTTCTAAAAGCATGAAATAATTTAGGGCATCACCAATCAACCTTAGAACCAAGGAAAATTATTTCCAAGGGTTTAACAAACGATTTGACCAAGGAGGTTGTTGTCTTGATAAATGAGGCTTTTGATTTTGAATTTCCCAAAATTCTTTTACAAGAATTTTCTAAAAGTTCAAAGCACAAGGATGTAAGAAAAGTTTTAAATTATCCTCATTTTATTACATTTGAAACACAAGCCAAATATGGGGATGTTACAAAGAAGCGTATAGAAGAACTTCTTGAGAAAGGTTTCGTGAGACCTAGTTTCACGCCATGGGGAGCACCAAAGTGTTGTTTGTCAAGAAGAAAGATGGAAGTATGAGGATGTGTATTGATTACCGCTCTCTCAACGGTTACCATCAAGAACAAGTACCCACTACCCCTGATTGATGATCTGCTTGATCGATGAAAGGAGCCGTTTATTCTCAAAGATCGACCGCGATCAAAGTTACCACCAACTAAAGATTTGTCCTAAAGATATACCAAGACCGCTTTCAACACTTCAGATAGACATTATGAGTTCTTAGTCATGTCCTCCGGTCCGACTAATGCCCCCGCCTACTTCATGAACATGATGAATAAAGTATTCATGGAATATTTGGACAAGTTCAGAGTTGTGTTCATTGATGATATTCGTGTACTCCAAGTCTGAGGAAGAACACGCCGAGCACTTAAGGATAATATTGGAAAACTCGAGAGCATCGCTTGTATACCAAGTTCAAGTAAGTGTGATTTTTGGAAGAAGGAAGTTGATTTCTTGGTCATGTGATGACAAATGAGGAGTATAGCAATGGACCCCTGTAAAGTTAAAGCAAGTTACATTGGGAGCACCAAAACTCAGAACTCAGATTCGCAGCTTGGGAATGGCAAAGTTATTACCGCTGCTTCATCAAAGGATTCTCATCGATTGCTAAGCCTCTTACGCAATTGTTGAGGAAGGAGAAAAAGTTTACTTGGACTCCACTGTGAAGAAAGTTTTCAGAATTGAAGAAGCGCTTGACTTCACCCCGAGTTCGATTCTCGCGATATTCGCAAGGATTGCGATATCTATTGTGATGCTTCGCACAAGGATTAGGATGCGCCTGATGCAAGAAGGAAGAGCCGCCGCTATGCGCCAAGGTAGTTGAGACCTCACGAAGAGAATTACCCTACTCATGATCTCGAATTAGCCGCCGAGTGCATGCTTTAAAGATTTGGCGCCATTACCTCATCCAGAATCGCCGTGAAGTCTACACGATCATAAGAGTCTAAAGTATATCTTCACCTAGTCGATCCGAACATGAGACAGAGAAGATGGTTGGAATTGATCAAGGATTATAATCTTGAATCCACTACCATCCCGAAAGCCAATGTAGTTGCACGCCTAAGTCGTAAGAGTTACCGCAATGCTTTGGAGGTAAAGGAAAGTTGCCCGTAATCGTATGAAGAATTTCGTAAGTTAAAGCTAGAAGTTGTGTCCGGTTGATTTGTAGCCAATTTGGAAGTACAACACCCGAGAAGCAAATTCGTGAAGCACAACCAAAGGATCCCGTGTTGTCGTAAATCAAGGTCAAAATGGCGTAAGGGAAATTCAAAGATTTCACCAAGGATGATCAAGACATACTGATTAATGGTCGATTCAAACCGATATCGATGGTTTGAGGAAGTTAATCTTAAAGGAAGCCCATGACTCAAAGTATTCGATTCACCCCGAAGTACCAAGATGTACCAGATGTTAAGACTAAATTTTGGTGGCCAAATTTGAAACGAAGTCGCAGAGTTCGTTGCCTTGTGCGACACCCGCCGTAAAGTAAAGGCGAACACTGAGACCAGCAGGTTTGTCGCAACCGCCAAGATTCCGTAATGGAAGTGGAAGAGATCGGTATGGATTTCATTACCGGCTTACCCAAGACTCAATCGGGTTACGATTCGATCCGTAATAGTTGATCGCTTGACCAAAGTCGCCATTTCCCGCCAAATAAAACCACATACTCGTGAGATCGCCTTGCGCACTGTACATGGCTAGAATTGTCGCTTGCGGTGTGCCCAAGAAGATAGTGTCGATCGAGGATCTCGCCACCTCTCATTTTTGGCAAAGTTTTCATGAAGCATTGGTACCCATCTCAATTTCAAGCATCGCGATCATCCATGCATGCATGGACAAACCGAAAGAGTTAATCGATATTGAGGATATGCCGAGAGCTTGCGCCTAGCTAATGCTACCCATTGGGACAAAAGTTTACCGATGCACTCTCGCATAACAACAAGCTTATCAAGCCACCGCAAATGTCACCATTTGAAGCTTTGTATGGCCGTGTCAGAGAACCCCGCTGAATTGGTCAAACAAATTGAACGATCGCTTTTGGTCCGTACATTATTCAGAAGCGTAAGAGCAAGTAGCCATGATCGAGAAAGATTGAAGATAGCTCACCAGCGTAAGAGCTATGCCGATAATCGCTGCCGAGATCTCGCTTTGAACCCGAGGATTTCGCTTATCTTCGAAAGTTACCCCGCCAGAGGTGTCAAAGGTTTCATGCCAAAGGAAGCTTTCAGGTATGTTGGTCCGCTCAAGATTTTGGAACGCCGGAGAAGTTGCTTATCGCTTGAGCCGCCGCAATGCAGTAGTATACATGATGTCTTTCATGTCTCGCAGCTTAAAGAAGTGCCTTCGTGTGCCGTAAGAGCAAACCCGTTGGAATCAATTGACTTGAAGGAGGATCTACCTACAAGGAGCAAACACCAAAATTTTGATGTCGAAGAGCGCCACCGTAAGCAAGACTGCTCATTTTTGCAAGGTTCAAAGGGAGCAACCACTGTAAGGAGAAGCAACGGGAACGTGAAGAAGAGCTAAAAGCCGAGTTTCCTAGCCTTTTCTCTAGCTAGCCCAATCTCTGGTCTAGATTCCTTTAAGGAGAGGTTTGTAACATCCCAATTTTCGTGAGCTTAAAAATCTTTTAAATAGTTAGTAGGAGAAAATTCACCATTTGGATTTTATTTGAATTCTAAATCAAAAGCTTAATATTGACTTTAGAATCAAAAACATTTAATATGAATAATCCCAACATGAACATTAACCAAAACTATTTTATTTGGTTCTATGTGCTCGATATATTTTCTAGATTTTTCTAGAATTTTTCTCGAGTTCATTTGTTATTTTCTATTGCTTATTTGAATTTCTCGTAATTTCTAAATTAGAAAACCTATTTAAAATCTCGTAAATCCTCTCGCCAAATCTCTTCCTCCGCCTGCTTTCTCTTCCGCCCACCCAAATACATGCCCACCCAGCCACAAGCTGCGCTCCGCCTCCGCCGCTGTGGAGACCCCACTGCCGGCCCCTCCTCTCTCTCCCGAGCACTCGCCATCCTCCACCGCCTGACCGACCGAACGGCCGATCTTGAGTCCGCTGTGGTCGTGGTCGCCGCGACGCGCCGCCTCCCGAGCCGCTATCGCCGACAGGGGCCCCGACCGCCACGCCATCATCGCTCCGACGCGACTCGCTTCCGCCTCGATTTCCACCGCCACAGGTTCTTCGCGACTCGCCCCGGCTATTTAAAGCCCCGAGGATCTCGTGCCTCCACCCCGAAGCCGCGCTTCGAAACCCTAGCCGCCGCCACCGGCGCCGCCAGAGCCCTAGTCGCCGCTGCTTTTTCGGGCCCGCCGAACGACTTATCGCCGCCGCGCGCTCCAGCCCCGCCGCCACCGACCACCTCGGATCGCCGACGCTCGCATCTCGAGCCGCTGCCGCCGCCGAGAACCTCCAACGCCGCTTGCCGAGCCCGAGCCTCCACCTCCACTTCGAAGCGCCACGCCACTCGCCACCCCGAGCACCCGTGACCACACCGGCGAGATCCCCGCCCCTCTACCACCCGGCACCACTCGCCGCCGGTGAATCGCCGCTCACCGGACCCTTGGTTCCCGAGCGCCGCCTCGCCGTCATCCACGCCGCTTCCACTCGCCGCGCCGCCGCCGTGCTCCGTGTCGCATGCGTGGCGCCGGCCATCGCCACGTGGCGCCACAGCAAGCGCCCACCGGCTTGCACCCGAGGCTCAGAGACCTGGCCACCGTGAGCCGTGTTCGCGACGTGGGACCCACTGCCAAGCCAATCGTCACCCCATCCGAACGCCTCACCGACGCCATACGCAATATTCCGAATTTTCTTCAGAGAAATAATTGGGAAAATCTAAAATCTAAATTAGGGTTTCTTTTAGATTTCCAATCTTCCAAAGCTCATAACTTTTGCATCCTAACTCCGATTGAGCCCATTCAAATTTCTAAATTTGTCTAAATTCAAGCTCTGTTTATCTGAGATTTTTATTTAATTTTTGGAGTTTGTTTTGCCTCTGTTATTTATTTGTTTTGTTTGTTTGTGTATCGTTTATGTAGTAGACGCGATCTGTCAGGGAATTTTGTGGAAGAAGGAGCACCCCAAGATCAAGACCAGTACATAGACCTTTTCCAAGGCAAGTCATACCTTTGATCATCTTGAACCCAGTTTTCAAATTACTTTATGTTAAATTATTGCATTCTACTTAATTATTTATTTAAATGCTTTGAGCATAGTTATTATCCAAATTGTTATCACACCTTGGCCTTGTATGTCATAATTCCTTGTCACCCTAGATTGGTTATTAGTTGGTAATATTATAGCACCAACGTGGGTTGGTTAGATGCGAGTACAATTGCTTAGCCATGCTACGAGTCTCACATCTCATGAAAGTTGCAAATATGAACTATGACTAAGTGACTATGAAACTTTGTGTAAAACTGTGTGCTATGTGTTATTACTTCGTGATGGCATGTGTTGCACTAAAACCAACTCGGGTGGTAAAGGATTTAGACTCGAGGCAAGTGGTGGAGACCAGGTGACATGGTGGTCTATGTGATGGGAATGATAATCTTTGTGACTCGCTTAGAACATGGAAGTCTTGCCTTGGTCAATTAAGGACTTAACTTTGTGCGCCATTGAACTCGAGCCTCATCAGACGCACCACATGCCCGGTATGGGACAGCCTAACTTAGTAAGTTATGGATTCTCAAAGATTGATGTTCGTGGATAGGTTAGGTCGTGGTGACAGTGGTGGAGGTGTGACTACTTGGTGGTTGCATCGCGACGATCTGCCTTCTCTGCCCAATGGCAGTGTGTTATACCAATTCTATGTGAGTCCGGTATAGCGGTTTGTAAGCACACCGGGAATGTCAATGTTTGAGATGAAGTTTCCAACTGTTTTGTTACGATTGGTGCTTGCTACACTAGTTGCATCTTGTGGGTAAAGTGTACAACCTCTGCAGAGTGTTAAACAATCTATTCGAATAGCGCGTCATGGTCATGGACATGCTCGGGATTTCACACGAGGGTAGTTTTCATAAAATGTGGGAATGGGAGCCGTAGACCTTAATCATATGGCTATGTGAAATAATCTGCTTAGCTGTGGTGTCTTTGTGGAAACAATCATAAATTAATATTGTTTATTTGTTTTGAATCGCATTTCAATATATTATTTGTATTCAATTGCAAATGTTGCTTTTATGCAAAAGAACCACGTAAGCCTTTTCTTTGGAATAAGCTCGCATCTATACATTGCATCCTCGTGGTATGATTTACAGTATGGTTGTGTACTCACGCTTGTTGTAAAACTTGCCCAAACCTACTGTAAGAGGAGGAGTCTACGCCGCTTTTGAGGAGGAGTTCGCCAAGGTCGATCGCTCGTTAAGGTCCGATCCCGCTTGGTTGCCCGTGGTGAATTGGTGGATCTACGCTGAGTTTTCCGTCTCCGCTGCTTATTTCTCGTTAGTTCGCGTGGCTTAATAAGTGTAAACTCACCATAAGGTCAAAACCTTATTTGTTATTCAAACTAATCGCTTACTTTATTTATAGCTTGTGTGGATCGATATTTACCTATGTTAACCTTGTGTGCACTAGCGTGATCCTCGACTAGTGCAAGATACACGCAGGGTTCGTAATCGCACTGCGGTCCCGACAATTTTCTACAAAGATCCTCGATTAAATGCTAATGATTGCGCTTAACGCTAATGATGTTGCTACGTGGTTTGCCCACGCACAACAACGGACTTCACCGCCCACGCGATGCATCGGCGGCTCACCGACGCCACGCGCGCACGCGGCAGACGAGCTAAAGGCGTGAATACGCGCGCATAGTGTTTTGCACCTATTGGTGGTGTTCTCGACGGGAGCGACATGTACCGCGCGAGCTAGAGAGAAGCGTGGGTGAAACTCACAAACATGCATGCAGCAATGTGAAGCTCCATTGGCGCATAAAAGTGGGTGCCCGAGGTCCTAGGGACTATAAGAGAGCTACCTGCGGTAGGGAGGCTTGGAGAAGCTCTGAGATGGTCGAGCACCGCTCGCGCCGAAGAAGACAACAGCATGGCGATGCGGTTCAACGTGGAGAGAAGGCCCGAGCAAAACCAACCGTATGAGTGGTCTGAGCAGCTCAAGGACTATACTAGGATGCTACAAGCGCAAAGAATCGCATAATGGCTTACCAATCAAGGTGGGGATGATAGTTCCTACGAAAATGCAATTTCTTCAAATCCACGAATACCTATCATGCATTGTTGAAATTGACTGAGGGTTTTGTTTAGTAGGCTAAAACATGTAAGGTGACACGTGTGGATTGAGGATCATACCTCCTGAAGTGATGAATGGCACAAGGGTCTTCGTGAGTGCGCCTAGAGCTTCCAATGGCACCACTGGTCCGAGAGCTACAAGCAACCATAGGTCCAGATTAGCCAAAATGGAGAAGGCATGGAACGAGATGTGAGGACCCTGGTTTATTCTTGTAATCGCTTAACCATCCACTTGGTCCTAACAAAGACAAATCAAATAGACTAAGCTCTCGAGATATGTATACTTCCTGAAATGCAAGATACACACCCTGCTACAAAATCATTGCATCAATTCCATTCATACACATAGAGCCAAGCAAAAGCACAAATCGAAAGACATAGATAATATAAAGAGAGTTATTACAAAGAGAGGCCGACTGCCAAATAACACATAAGTAACTAATTTAAACAGCGGAAGCAAAAAGGCCATAAGATGGCAATAAACAAAAGCCAATCGGTGTGCCTTTACCCACAAGGCAACCAACCGGACACAAGCTAATCGTCCCTGCACGGCGCAAGAACACAACTCACAAAAGTGAGGCCCTTGGGGCTCACCTTCTTCCTCCGAACAATTAATATTAAGCAGCGATGAGTACAAAACTTGTTTTGTACTGCAAGACCGACGTGTGAGATAATGTAACTATATTTAACTACATGCAAGCTTTATTTAAGTGGATGAAGCTTTGGACTTATTTTCAAAGATAAAGCAAGTTTTCATTTGCAATAAGGTAATAGATTCAAAGCAAGTTTGCAATTAACTTTTATTGTTCAAATAAAAGAGAGACAATTATAACAATAGATAGAGAACAACACCAACCTAGAAGTGACTAACCCATAGTCACCACAACAATAGCATGAAGTACCCTTCATACCACCCATGTCAAGTTTAGGTTTTTAAAAGGTTGTAGTCTAGTTCTTGTGGGAAATAACCAGCGTGTCCATAACCTAGACGAGGCTATTCGAATAGTTTAACCTCGCAGGTGTACCAATGTACCCACACGATAGACCGCCTTTCCACCACCACGGTTAGCACACTTCCTTTGGTATGCGTGCATGGCTAAGTCTAACAAGACGCTTCCAATGGACGGCTAATTAAGAGCCGCAACTCCACGGAGAAAGACACATTAGATGTACTTAACCGGTCCGCTAATGCTCCTCCAAACACCACACACAAGAACACACCCACCAACCAGCTCATAATTAACACCTCCCAAAGTACTTAGTCAAGAGAGGTTCCATATCCCCTCGTGGTGGTTAGCACGCAACAATTGCTTGGATCAATGGCACAAGTAACTCGGTCCTGGGGACTTAGGCACCATTCCATTCACACCCAACAGATCACCCAACATACCATTGTGCCCAAGCCAAGATATAATTTTTGTTTTCGCTTTTGATTTGCAAAATGGTAAAACACAAGGGTTGGACATAATGGAATAATAATAGTATTTAGGTGATCAAGATCACCGACTAAGTCGATGATCGCCCAATACTACCGATACTAGGCATGGCTAAGCAATAAGTATTCAGAATCTACTAAGTGACAAGAGCTCATCCAACGAACTCTAATCACAAAGAAATAACCTAGGCTCGTGTAGTAGAGGATAATCATTTACCTACAGATTATGCAACTAGAGGTCTAACTAATCAATTTAACAACAAAATAGCAATGCATACATAGAAGTTAAACAAAATATTAGACTTTAAAAGTAATGGGATCAAATGGGAAATGATCAAACCGCTTGTTCGCTTGTCGTTGCTCAATTTGTTGCGGAGGGTCGTTCTCTGGTTACCGCAAATGTCTAATCCTAAGCGAAGAGCTAAAACAATCAATAAGACGAGCAACACTTAAATAAAAGAGCAAGCAAAAACTATCCAAATGCGATGAAATTTATACACAAGGTAAAATACGAATATACCTAGACATAGAAACTGAAAACCCTAATTTGGATTTGTGGTGCATAAGATATGCTCTAAAAACCTATTTTTGGCCATAATTAGCACTGTAGCAAAAATATTTTCTGAAAGATTTTGAAGCTGAAACTTTTATGGTAGCTACCTACTGGTATAGTGATAAGCCATATAAAATTTCAGGTCATTTGGAGTTATATTGAAAGAGTTATGATTTTTCTAAGTTATAAATCTAAGGCATGATTAATTTCAGATTAAAGACTATCAGAAAACTCTATACTAAGCTAAAGTACTTTAACATATGCATTTATAGAACTTTAGTTTGTTAAATTTGGAGCTACAGAGAAAAAGATATGCAATTTTGAAGTTTAAAACAATTAATAAGTGCAAATAAAAGCTCTCGGAAACTAATTCTGGAAAACCAATAAAACTGGGGAGGTCGTGGGTCGATGATCAAGGATCGCACGGCTCACGAGCTCGATGCTAAACCCAAGCACGAGCACCGGGCAAAGACCTCATCGCGCTTAGGGAGGTCTTAGCTACCGATATTGAGTCCAACGGCTACGACTAGTGCACGCACGCCACACACGAGGAGGTCCTCGCCTAAAGGTGGTCGGGATCGTTAGATCAAGATCTGATGGTCCCGACCTCCTTAGGAGGTCCTAGGGTTAAATCTACGGAAGGAGGTCCGGCGGTGAGATCGGCGGGGAGGTCTTTGACGGCTAAGATCTCCCGGAGGAGGTCTTAATCGCCAATGACTCCACCGATGGATTTAGATCCAATGGCCCATGTGAGATGGGATGTTCTGCCATCCGAGCGCCTCAACGAGTCCGGGCCTTGGATCTTGAGATGGACAAACTAGATTAAGATTGCATCCGAGGTCCGAATGTTCTCCGATCCGAGCCGAGATCTAAAGACGAACGATAAAGAGAGAATCAAAACGGTAGAGTTGCAAATAGATCGAAGAGGTCTAGCCTGCTAGATCTAAATCTAACGGTCCCGTAGTCATGGAGGTCCTAGACGGTCAAGATCTCCCGTGAGGAGGTCCCGAACGGCTATGATGAAGCGAGGAGGTCCCCGCGTTTCTTGATAAGGACCCGGGTGGTCTTTTTGCAAAGAGGACCCCAAAGGTAGTTTTGAAGGTTCTCTTTACAAAATACCAGGGTGGTCTTTTGCAAAGAGGACCTCGGTGGGGTGGTCCGAGAGGGTGGTCTTGATAACACGCACCGGGGGTGGTCTTTTCGCATGAGGACCTCAAGGCGGTCTTTTGCAAAGAGGACCCCAAGGTGGAGGGTGATCCTATTGGTCGAGACCTAGCCTCACGAGGTCTTTAACGGCCAGATACGATTAGGGGAGGTCCAGAGACTTAGGATTTTTTGGAAAAGATCCTAAGGCTCTGATCTCAACTTGGAGAGGTCGGGACAAGCTAAGATTAGCCCGAGGAGGTCCTAGAGTGGTTTTAATGGTGCAGACCTCCGACAATGGCATGCTAAGACAATTTAATGCATCTAATGATTGACAATAAATGAATCTAAAAGGAACACTTAATGACTTCGACTTTAATACTAAGGCCCCGCCCGCACGCCGCTGACTCCATCAAGACAATTAGGACACAATTAATGCACCAATGATAAGCAATGATTTGAGCATTAATGTGGTCCAAGAACATGACGAAACAGATTTGCGAATCGCAAACCCGAACGAGTTCATCGAGCTTGCCACGACGATGTGGACTCGCGGGCGGAAACCAAAGGCACTGATGAGTTCCAAATAGGGAGGAGAACCTAAAGGTGCCAACATTTAGGGCTAAAGCGCACTTACCTGCGCTTAGTCTGAGATAACCGCCGAGACCCAGTCTGCGCCAAAACGAAACCGAAGAGGTCTAATGGGATCGGTTTTTGGAACCAAGTACTCACCCGGATTGAAGGAGAACTGAGTGGTCGCGTAGCTCTCGTGACGGTGGAGGTCGCGGAGATGAAGAAGACGGCTCCCGCCACGAACAAGAAACTCCCACCTTGTCAACCTCGTGAAGGTTTAAACAAAACAAGTTAGGGAGGCTTGAGGTGACCAAGAGAACAAAAGGATAGCCAAAATTGCAATATTGAACCACTGGAGCTCAAGGGTCGCGGAGAGCTCCAAGGTCTAGCAATGATGGCAGAGGCTTTCGGTGACTTGAGCACAAGAGCAGAGAAAGAAACTAGGGGTGCAAGAATGGATCCAAAGAAGCTTAAGGAGAAGCCCGATCCATATATAGCCGAGCGCCAAAATGAACCAGGGCAAGCTTATGGGTGCACTGAGCTATAGTACACATGAGGTGATGGGAGTAGGTTGTCGAGAGACTTTTGAGCAAAAGGGCCGCTGACATTTAATGTTGGCGAATACATAGCCGCTTGTCACCCTAGAGTTGACAAGGCACCGCTTCTACCGCCATGCACAAAAATTGATAATGCTCGTGCCCACCCGATGCTGAGAGGACCAGTCAAAGAGCTCAACGGCTAAAATCCGCACCGAGCTCCACTAGGAGGTCGTGAGTCGCTGGATTGAAATCCAAGGGCTCGATTTTGGGCTAAGTATTAGAGGTCCTAACACTCGTGGGAGGTCTGGGCCACGATCTCAAGATGGGCGCTCATGATCACCCAAGTACTAGGGGTGGTCGTGGAGGTCCGAGGAGGTCGCCAGGTGATCTTTGCAAAGGTGCAAAGGAGGTCCCGGGAGGTCCTCGAGGTTTGTCTTGTAAAAGAACAGGAGGAGGTCGGGAAGTGGAGGTCATTTACAAAGACCCGAGGAGGTCTTTGAGCGCCGGATTTAAAATCCAACTACTGCACTCACTGTGCCCAAATGCCCGAGCCCGACACGGCTCGGCACGACCAAGACTGAAGTCGGACTGGGTTTGAGTCTAAGTTTGACTTGACCAGGTTTTAAGGTTTTAATTTGAATTGAGATTTCAAGTGATCTTTAAAGATAGCAAACTAGCTACAAATTTATGAAATTTTGACAAGAGCTTGTCGACATTGAGATGGACATTAAATAAACTTTCCAGAGGTTTTTGCATGGTACATTTCTCCAAAAATCACACAATGTACTAGGTTAGGGTTTGATCTGTATGTCAAACAAGTTTGACTGCCCTTAAAAATATTCAAACAATTTCTAAAAATGGTGAAATTTTTCAGAGGGTCACATATCAACCCAAGAACTTAGGAAAATATTTCCGAGAAGGATCACAAGATTGGACAAGATTGCTTTCTGATGATCCAGATTTGGATCAATGATTGTGACTTTGTATTTCCATACTCTTGTACAATAATTGTTTAGTACACACAGAAATACATGACGAAGAAAAAGCTTTAATTTCTACTCATTTTCTTACATTTGAAACACAAGTATGTAATTTGGGATGTTACAAAACCTCCTCTTACAAAAATCTCGCCCGAGATTTGGTTCACTTAAAAGAAAGAGGGGTAGTTCGCACGGAGAGACGATCTTCTCGCCCCAAGTAGCCTCGCCCTCTAATGGTTTGACCACGAACTGTAAGGAACTTGATGGTCTTGTTCCTTGTTCTTCGCCGCCTCCTCGAGTATGCGAACAGGTGCTCGCGGATAGGTCAAATCTCCCCGAACATCCAAGGTTTCAACGGAGCTTCCTCTGTCGGAACACGAGAGGCACTTTTTAGCCGGGACACATGGAACACATCATGTACCCCCGCCAAGGCAAAGAGTAACTCCAACTTGTAGGCAACAGCCTCTCTTCTCGATAACACGGTATGGATCGACATAGCGAGGAGCTAACTTGCCCTTGACACCAAAACGTCAGGCCCTTTAGCGAGAAACCTGAGATAAACAAAATCATTGGGCTCAAAGCTCAACTCACGACGACGGCGATCCGCATAGCTCTTTTGCCGGGATTGAGTCTATGCGTAAGCTATCACGAATGAGTCGGACTTGACCTTCGCCTCATTAATCGAGTCCGCCAAAGAAAGGTCTTTCACCGTCTCGGACCAGCTCAACGGGTCCTACACTTTCTCCGTGATAAGGCCTCAAATGGTGTCATGCCGAGACCGCTTGAAGTCGTTGTTATAAGAAAACTCGCGAATGGCAAGCACTTCTCCCAATGCTTCCCATAGAAAGGACACAAGCTCAAGCATGTCCTCCAAAACTTGGTTGACCTCTCTGTCCCCACCATCCGCTTGGGGTGATATGTCAGGTCAAAGAAAGACGAGTTCCATAGCTTCTGCAAGCTATGCCGTAACCGGGAAGTGAAGATGGAACCACGATCGAAATGATCGTCTTTGCACCCATGCAAGCTCACGATCCTCGGCGATATAGAGCTCGCAAGGTGACCAGACGTAATCTTGGTCTTGATCGAAGAAAGTGTGCGACTTTCGCCAACCGATCGCTGATAACCCAAATGGCATCATTGCCCCCTGCGATTTAGGTAGGCTGCTGATAAAATCCATCCCGACCGAATCCCACTTCCATACGGAATAGGCAAGGGTCGGCCGCCGCACGACGATGCTCGGCCTTGACACGCACGCACACGCGCCGACTCTGCAACGAACCTTTGCGATCTCCTCTTCATTCGGTCCACCAAAATCTCTCGCGAAGATCCCGTACATCTTCGTGGCCCCGGATGAATGGATAACTGAGAATCATGGGCTTCATGAGGATCAAATCCCGCAACTCCATGTCCTTTGGAACCACGAGATGCTGTCGAACCTCAAGACACCAAGCTCATCTACGGAGAAGCACTTGGTCGTTCCATTCTTGACATTTTCCTTGATGCGTTTACCCAATATCCGATCGCCGAGCGCACTGATCCGATCCACCAAGGTTGGTCAGTATAACCAAGGCAAATGAGGAACCATGCTCAACCAAACCCAAGTTGAGACGCCAAACTCCGCTAGAAGAGGGGTGATGCTCTCAAGCAACAATGCATTGCAATGCGCTTTATGACTAAGCGATCCGCAACGACATTGGCCTTGCCCGATGGTAGTGAATACCCATGTCATAGTCCTTGATCAACTCCAACCATCTCCTTTGTCCGAGGTTCAGTGTCAGTGTTGGTGAACAACATTTGCTTTTGTGATCCGAATACACTTCACAACGACACCGATTAGGTAATGTCGCCAAATCTTAAGTGCATGGATCACAATGCCGCCAACTCCAAGTCATGGGTAGGATAGTTAAGTTCATGAGGTCTCAATTGCTCTTGATGCATAGGCCACTACCTTGCCTTCTTGCATATGACACAACTGAGGCCTCGAGAAGCGCCGCAAAGACATCGGCTTCGACGACATCGTGGAGAACAAGAACGGAGCGTGGTCAATCGCTTCTAAGTTCTGAAACTTTCTCGCAATCACGACCACGAGAACTTCTTGTCCTTCTTGAGCAACTCCGCCATCGGCCGCTATCTTGGAGAAGTTCTCGATAAACCGACGATAGTATCCCGCTAAACCAAGAAAACTCAACCCTGGACCGGTAGGTCGACTCAGAAAGCACATCGCTGATCTTGCTAGGATCCACAGCCACGCCTCCCGCCGAAAGAATATGGCCTAAGAAGGCTACTTCTTCAACTAACGCGCGACTTGCTTTAACTTCGTGATACGCTTTGTGCTCGCGGCTTGCCCAACACAAGCTTCAAATGCTCGGTGTTCTCATCGCCTTGAGTAGATATGATATCATCGATGAAGACCACAACGAACCTATCCAAATACTCCATGAACACCGAATTCATGAGGTTCATGAACAAGGCCGAGCATTGGTGCCGTCTAATGACATGACGGTATACTCGCAAGCTTCATAACGAGTAGAAAGCCATCTTTGGAATATCCTCGTCGAATCCGAACTTGATGATATCCCACTCTCAAATCAATCTTAGAGAAGACTCGAGCTCCAAGCAATTGATCGAAGAGGTCATCGACACGGGCAAAGGGTACTTGTTCTCATCCGTACTTCATTAAGTGGACGGTAATCAACGCACATGCGCAGCTGCCTTGTCCTTTTCGGACAAAGATTGCCGAGCATCCCCAAGGAGATGAGCTAGGGCGGATGAAACCCTTCTCTTGAAGCTCACCCACCGCTTCTTCAACTCCACCAACTCAATTGGGTCCATCCTGAAGGCCTCTTTGAAATCGGGCGCATCGAACCAACTCAATGACAAACTCGAGGTCTCGAATCGTGGCATCCCGGAAGGTCGCCGGGAAGACATCAACAAAGTCACATACCACCGGGACTTCACTAATATCTAGAGTCAAGGCTTCGCTTGAAGCGAAGAGATGCGGATCCCGCAGCCTTCGCATAAAAGCTAACTCGCCGCTGTAAGGATCGGTGAGGTAGATGAGCCTCCTAGCGCAATCAATTTGTCCTATGTGCCGAGACAACCAATCCATGCCTAGGATTACATCTAAGTCGCGATCAAGGAGGATAAGGTTTGCCAAGAATCCTACCCCTTCTATCTCAATGAGGACATCCATATACTGCACTCGCTCTCAACTCCGAACCGAGAGCGAATGAGCAGCTGGACCAACAATAGAGTAAAAGAAGACCTCCCACAGCAAAGAAAAGACTCGTAAACAAGGGAATGAGATGCTCTCAATCAAACAAAATCAGAAAGGTGGAAAGAGCAACCAAAGGGGTACCCAACACGACGCCGGTGCCTCTCGTGTCTCCTCCGCGAGATGAGGTTGACGCGCCACTACCCACGCCTTTGGGTAGCTGGGACAACCTTCGATCCCGAAGAACCATCTCCCGCCCGCGCCCTCCATTAGGACGCGGGCTGCCTACCCGCAGGGCAAGTATTTGCATAATGCCCTTCTCGCTGCAAGAAAAGCAGTGACCCTTTGCCGGATTGCGGGGCCACTCGCCGTTCGCAGCGCACGTGATCGCACCGCCCGCGAGGGCGAGGAGTCGGTGCCGGGCGCCTCGCAGTAGCGGCCACGCGAACGGCCCCGGAGTAGGCCCAAGACGAGGACGGAGAGGCCGGCTGCATGCATGCACCGGGCCTCCCACTTGCGCTATGACTCGCCAGCGCTTTGGCCTTGTGCTCAAGCAACAATGGCCTTGTCCACCAAGGCCCGAAAGTCGCCGAAAGTCCACAATGGAGAGCCTGCTTGCAGCCTCGCACAAACCTCCATGAACTCCTCTGGCCTCATCGCAGCCACCTCGATGGAGCATAACGAGCCAAGTGGTTGAACTCGCATGTACTCATCACCGACTTACGCCTGCTTGAGCGCGAAACTCCTTCTTCTTCACTTCATCAAGCCGGCAGGATGTGAGCTCGACGAACGCCGTCCGAACTCATCCTAAGAGACACAGGCCGGGCGGGCTGCATGGCCAAGCAGTTCTCCCACCGTGAGAGTGCCGTCAAGTCGATGGGAGGCAAAGAGTGCCCTGCCTCGGTTCAGACCGAGCCACGCCGAGCTTACGCCAACCCGACGCAGCCACCATCTCGCATCCAATGGGTCCTTAGATCCGAGAACGGGGGCTGAGTGTAAGAAACTCGGCCAAACCCCACGAGATCGAGGTCCGCTTCCCCGCCGGATCCCGAGGCACCTGGCCGTATGAGGTGTTGCGCGCACAACATCCAAAGAGACCTCCCCGCCCCTCCAACGCTTGCGCCGATTCGCAAGGACTCTCACCATGGTCGGAGGAGGCGAGTTTCGCCCAAACCAGTCATTGATCACGACCGCCACGAGTACTTCCACCATCCTCGGTTCAAGAAATTTAGGTTAGCAACCAAAACACTAAGACTAGAAGTTGATAAAAGTTAAAAGCTAACGATTAGGGAATGAGATATCACCCTAACCGAAGCTTAAACAGCAAGCAACAACTTTAAATGTTTCAAACAAGCTCTAAAACAGCAAAGGAATCATTAAACCAAGCTCAACTTCTCAATGCCATTAACCCGCATTGAATGAACGAGTAATAGTGTGAGAAGGTAAAAATTTCAGCACCTTACAACAAATCTAACACTACTCAAGAGCAAAGTTAAGGCAAAATAGCGTTAGGTACTTAGCTAACTAGTATCACATCCTACCCTTTTATTCCCACAAGTTTTAGTTGATTATCCTCTCATTTTCTACCCTAGTTAGAACCTTTGAGCTTGCTGTCCGGAAATCAATGCTCGCTGTCCGATTTTCGCATCCAAGCCTCCTAATTGAAATCTTCAACTTCGAAGCTTCAAAACCTTGTAGAGGGCAGCTAACACTTCAATTTGCCAAACTCAATGGTTCCCAAGATCCAATTTAAACGATACAACTATCTTTTGAGAGAAGGAAAGGAGAACAAATTTTTAAACTCAAATTAGAGTAAGATGAGATAGAAAGCTAAGATAGGTAAGGAGTAAAATTTGAGAATTTACTTAAGCTTTCATAAATCATTTGATACTTTGAAAATAAGGTTTTCAAAATATCCTAAGGACTTACTAAGCTTGTTACACGGTCGAATGGCTCGATACTAACTTTGTGAGGACCTGCTTATTCGGCTTGTAATGCTTAACCATCCACTTGGTCCTAACAAGACAAATCAAATAGACCAAGCTCTAGAGATATGTATACTTCCTGTGAAATGCAGATACACACCTCTGCTACAAAATCATTGCATCAATTCCATTCATACACATAGAGCCAAGCAAAAGCACAACTCAAAGACATAGATAATATAAAGAGAGTTATTATAAAAAGAGAGGCCGACCAGCCAAATAACACATAAGTAACTAATTTAAACAAATGAAGCAAAAAGGCCATAAGATGGCAATAAACAAAAAGTCAATCGGTGTGCCTTTACCCACAAGGCAACCAACCGATCGCTGGGCTAATCGTCCTGCATCTACGAACACAACTCACAAAAGTGAGGCCCTTGGGGCTCACCTTCTTCCTCCGGAACAATTAATATTAAGCAAAGCGTATGAGTACAAAACTTGTTTTTGTACTGCAAGACCGACGTGGGTGAGATAATGTAACTATATTTAACTACATGCAAGCTTTTTTAAGTGGATGAAGCTTTGGACTTATTTTCAAAGATAAAGCAAGTTTTCATTTGCAATAAGGTAATAGATTCAAAGCAAGTTTGCAATTAACTTTATTGTTCAAATAAAAGAGAGACAATTATAACAATAGATAGAGAACAACACCAACCTAGAAGTGACTAACCCATAGTCACCACAACAATAGCATGAAGTACCCCTTCATACCACCCATGTCAAGTTTAGGTTTTTAAAAGGTTGTAGTCTAGTTCTGTGGAAATAACCAAGCGTGTCCATAACCTAGACGAGGCTATTCGAATAGTTTTAACCTGCCAGGTGTACCAATGTACCCACACGATAGACCGCCTTTCCACCGACCACTGTTAGCACACTTCTTTGGTATGTGCATGGCTAAGTCCAACAAGACGCTTCCAATGGACGGCTAATTAAGAGCCGCAACCCACGGAGAAAGACACATTAGATAGATGCCTAACCGGCACTGCTAATGCTCCTCCAAACACCACACACAGAACACACCCACCAACCAGCCTACAATTAACACCTCCCAAAGTACTTAGTCAAGAGAGGTTCCATATCCCCTCGTGTGGTTAGCACGCAACAATTGCTTGGATCAATGGCACAAGTAACTCGGGCCTCTAGGGACTTAGGCACCATTCCATTCACACCCAACAGATCACCCAACATACCATTGTGCCCAAGCCAAGATATAATTTTTGTTTTCGCTTTTGATTTGCAAAAATGGTAAAACACAAGTGGTCGGACATAATGGAATAATAATAGTATTTAGGTGATCAAGATCACTGACTAAGTCGATGATCGCCAATACTACCGATACTAGGCATGGCTACAATAAGTATTCAGATCCACTAAGTGACAAGAGCTCATCCAACGAACTCTAATCACAGCAAATAACCTAGGCTCGTGTAGTAGAGGATAATCATTTACCTACAGATTATGCAACTAGAGGTCTAACTAATCAATTTAACAACAAAATAGCAATGCATACATAGAAGTTAAACAAAATATTAGACTTTAAAAGTAATGGGATCAAATGGGAAATGATCAAACGCTGGCCCGCTGTTGCTGCTCAATTTGTTGCGGAGGGTCGTTCTCGGGTTACCGCAAATGTCTAATCCTGGCGAAAGAGCTAAAACAACCAATAACACGAGCAACACTTAAATAAAAGAGCAAGCAAAAACTATCCAAATGCGATGAAATTTATACACAAGGTAAAATACGAATATACCTAGACATAGAAACTGGAAAACCCCAATTTGGATTTGTGGTGCATAAGATATGCTCTAAAAACCTATTTTTGGCCATAATTAGCACTGTAAGCAAAAATATTTTCTGGAAAGATTTTGAAGCTGAAACTTTTATGGTAGCTACCACTGGGAGCTATGGTGATAAGCCATATAAAATTTCAGTGTCATTTGGCGGATTATATTGAAAGAGTTATGATTTTCGTGTTATGAAATCCTAGGCATGATTAATTTGATTAAATTAAAGACTACTTTGTAAAACCTATACTAGCTAAAAATTACTTTAACATATGCATTTTATAGAACTTTAGTTTGTTAAATTAGACTCTGGAGAGAAAAAAGATATGCAATTTTGAAGTTTAAAACAATTAATAAGTCTGAATAAAAGGCTCTAACTAATTGAAAACCAATAAATCGGGAGGTCGGGTCGATGATCATGATCGCACGCTCACGCAGCTCGGCTAAACCTCGCACGAAAGCACTGGCGAAAGACCTCATCGCGCCTAGGGAGGTCTTAGCCATATTGAGTCCAACGGCCACGACTAGTGCACGACAGCCAAAGACACGGAGGAGGTCCTCGCGCTCAAAGGTGGTCGGATCTAGATCAAGATCTCGATGGTCCCGACTCTCCTTAGAGGTCCTAGGTTAAATCTACTGGTGAGTGTCCGCGTGAGATCGGAAGGAGGAGGTCTTGACGCGCTAAGATCTCCCGAGGAGGTCTTAATCGCCAATGACTCCACCGATGGATTTAGATCCAATGGCTCATGTGAGATGGGATGTTCGCCATCCGAGCTCAACGAGTCCTGGCCTTGGATCTTGAGATGGACAATTTAGATTAAGATTGCATCCGGAGGTCCGAATGTTCTCCATCCGAGCCGAGATCTAAAGACTAACGATAAAGAGAGAATCAAAACAGAGTTGCAAATAGATCTGAAGAGGGTCAGCCCGCTAGATCTAAATTCTAACGGTCCGTAGTCATGGAGGTCCTAGACGCCAAGATCTCCGTGAGGAGGTCCTCAACGGCTACGATGAAGTAGGGAGGTCCTCATGGCTGATAAGACCTGGGTGGTCTTTTGCAAAGAGGACCCCAGTTGTAAGTTTGAAGGTTCTCTTTACAAAATACCAGGTGTCTTTGCAAAGAGGACCCTGGGGGGTGGTCCGAGAGGGTGGTCTTGATAACACCACTCGTGGTGGTCTCACACGTAGGACCCAAGGCGGCTTTTTGCAAAGAGGACCCCAAGGTGGAGGGTGATCCTATTGGTCGAACCAGCCTACTGAGGTCTTTAACCACAGGATACGATTAGGGGAGGTCCAGAGACTTAGGATTTTTTTGGAAAAGATCCTAAGGCTCTGATCCAACTTGGAGAGGTCTGGGACAACAAGA